>CM031920.1:27038089-28238089 GCA_018703695.1 Prunus fruticosa
ACATTTCGACAAGCGTTATAATTCAGGGGGATTTTTGGCACTTTACCCTTAACAAAATGACCATTCACATCACACACAACACAACACTTTAAAAAATAAAGAAAAAAAAATGGCAACTGCCCTTTCTCTAAATTCGGCAAAGTCGGTTGTTGAATTTTCTTTTTTTTTTTTTGGTCGAAATTCATTGTTAAATTAAATATATAGAACAACTTATGGAACATTTTCTTTTAAAAGATTGGAGAAGTCCTAGAAAAATCTTGGGCTTCTGTAACCCAAAGAAAAAAGTGAAAAGGTTTGGGCTTCTTAACAATGAAACATTTGGGCTTAGCTAGTGGGTATTTTCTGCTGAAAATAAGGTACTTGGTAATTCAAACTAAACTTTATCCTTCAATTCATTAAATAGGATGCATGTGGGTATTTTGAAGCGACATGTGGCAGATTTGAACAACTTTTTATTGTCCCATTTGGTCCAGAGAAAGGAATTAATAGGAAAAAACACTTCATACGTGGTGATGACGCTTATTTCTCCAGGAAATAGGAAATACATATTTGGTGATGACGTAACTAGAAAAATGCATTTTATTTCCCGAACAAAGTGTTTTATAAGCAAAGGCTTAATAGCACAAAATTTCCCTAAGGTTTATGAAACTATCATATTGTATCATTCATGGTTTTTTGTGTCATTCATAGTAACCTCAATGTTTACGCTTAATCACAAATGAACCCCGCCTGTTAGGTTTCGTCAAAAACTCTGCTATTCCTGACAGTGGCATATATATATATATCACAAAACATCCCTAAGTTCACGCACCTATCACAAATGGTCATTGCAATTTTTTTTAATTTTTTCATTTAAAATTCATAAAATTTTGGTTTTCTTTTTTAAATCATTTTAAAATGTATATTGTATTTTAAATACACTTGAACCTATATTATTGGAGATGTTGGCTCCACATATATGCCACATCAACAAACTAATGAAGTTTTTAAAAAATAATATAAAATTCATAAAACTTAAAAATGAAAAAACCAAGAGTTTATGGTTTATAAATGGTCCTGAATGTTAAAATCTTCTATAATTATGACACGAGGAAACATAACTAATGACACCTCCTTAAACAACACAAGCAACTGCCTATTTCAACTATCATACCCATATCAATTATCCCTTTTTTTGTCAGGAAATCCAAAGGAAAGTGCAACCATTAAAACATGGGAAAACAAAAGGGGGAAAAGAGACTTAACAACGAGAGGTCTGAATGCGAGTCTCAAGGGAATGAATGCGGGTGTCAAGAGTAACAAGCAGCTCACAATGACTATCAAGAGTTTCTTTGTAAGTCCACAATAGAGCCGTAGACGCATGATGTTGAACACTGAGTTGATCGAAAAGAGATTGCAAAGGAATGGAGAGAGACTGCTATCTGAGCATTGAGCATCGGTGCGGTAGAGAGAGGATTGAGAGATGACCTTAATCGTGCTAGATGAGCAAATATCATCAGTGGGTTAAACCAGAACACCATGACAGGCAACCAACGCCGTAATGATATGGGGGTGAACTAAGCTAGCAGTGACACACGAGACATTTCCGGAACCAGTAGCAGTAATATTTTCATGAATAAAAGCAAATAAGGAAATATAAAAAGAAGGATTTTGGAAAAGTTTGTTAATAATATGATGAAATAGCAAGGCTTTAGATTCAACCATTTGTCTTTTTACTCATGTTATTGAGCAAGTGATTAATCCAATGAGTTAATTGATAAAAATTCCGTACCTAAGTCGGTTTTAACGTACTTAAGTCAAGTTTGTGTAACCATTTGCAAAGGTAGAGACCCTTATTTTCGTACTTAAGAAGCTCAATAGGTTACTTAATCACATACTGTATATATTCTTTTCTTTTTTCTTTTCTTTTCATTTCTCTTTTTGGCCAATAGCCAATGTATCATAATATATACTTCTTCTGTTTTTGTTGTTTTTTCCCTTTTCTGCAGATTGCGATGTGGGCTCAGGAAAACGCCGCCAATACAATAACAACAACAAAAAAGTCGAGCCATTAGTGCAGCACTAGGTCTAAAACCAAGCCTCATTTGCGTGAGTGGTGATTTCCAAACTGAACTTTCGAAATGATAGTTTATTTGAATATTAGGTATATGCAATTTGCATGCGTGGTGTGCTGCTGCAGCAAGACGAGAAGATAAACGGGAATGTTGTGCAACTTGTTTAATGAAATGCTCATGTCTATACAAATTATATACTCAATTAGGAAGGAATGCGTTGGGATTAGGTGAGTGGGAGAAGAACCTGTACCACGAGTAACTCAAAAGTCAGAGAAACTGACATTAAAATAAATATGAACACCTAACTGTGATAAAAGGCCACCACCAGTTTTCCACAATTTTCAACATCTCCGTCTCCATCTTTCATTCATTAACTTATCTACATATATATATATATAGTACAAACCTGGGATCTTTCAAATAAAGAACATCATTTCGATAGATCATTTATTTTTTAAGTCTACCTTTATACTTTGCAAAAAATTAGACAAATAAGAAATCATTTCAATATCCAATTGTGTCTTACAAAATCAATAAATATGGTGCTTTTTAGGTCAAATGATATTTTGATTCAAGTGATTTTTCATAGAATGATCTTTGAATGAATATCTACAAAATAGACAATTTGAATTAATGAAATACAATACGAAATAGACCCTACAAGAATGTCACTCAATTAAACTTATTTGAAAAATCCCACAATTAAAGCTCCCTAAATATATATATATCCTGTATTATTGGATTTGATCTCTAGAAGAGTCAAGATTTGCTGACATTAATTTCTTTGAAGACAACAAGAAGCAGCACCTGACAAAGCACATAAGGATGGGCCTCAATGTCAAAACTCAATTTTGACCAGTGTCATGCAATGCAACTCAATTTGTATACGAAAACTACAGTTTGTTTGGTAACTAGTGGAGGCAAGCAAGTTAAAGGCTTAAACCAACGGGAAGAGTTCAACACTTTACCTTTCCTTTCTCCTCATAGCAAAGGAATCTTTATATCAAATTGAGTAATGCTATTTTCACCGTCTATTCATCCCATGTTTTATCTAGAAATAGTCTGAAAATAAATAGTCACATTTTGGAACTTTTTTTAAAATCATTTTTAATTACAAAGAGATAGCTAAAAAAGAATTGTCATAGTCTTTATACTCGATCCATGTCTTGAGCAATGCCCATGGTCAATAACTAAGGACGCCCTTGCTAATACGGTTGGGAGATGCTCTAACTAATCCTGAATAAGAAGAAAAAAAGTAGATGAAATTAACGAGATGATAAAAGTATCACTCTATTATAAATCTCAATAACCATACCTAACAAAACTCAAATTTGAACTCACCAATTTGTGGGTTTGTCGACGGAAAAGCTAGTTTAGAGGTGGGATTAGTTGAAGATTATTTTAGTGTATAGGGGGGGTAGTACTTTGGCATCTTAAGCATTGTTTGTATGAGAACACATTTCAAAAGCCGCATACGTCAATTACGGCATTGCATACTCCCAAAAGCTAAGACCACTGTTTGAGCATATGAGTAATGACAAACGACCAACACTTTAGTTTCACGAAATTATATCCAAATAGGTCTCACTCTAACAATAAAATTAAAAAATAGAGGCAAAGAAAAAGACAGATGACTCAATGAGAGAGAAGATAGATGGGTTTTCTTCCATCTTTATCAAGAGGAGACTGTTTTTTTCTGGCCAGGCGTCACCCTTGAGGAAAAAAAAATTGGAAAAGGAGAGGTCTTCTAGTAGGCGATTGTATTGTTTTTCTTCAAAGGTCTACTTTGGATGGATTGTATATTGTCAAAGATATGGTTATGGATCATTGAATAGTGGTGACTTGGTGACCCCATCAAAAGCATATCATGAATTTTTTATTTTTTATTATAAAAAAACTATGAAACGAGCCCACCTTATTTAGTCACTGATTTTTGCCGTTTTGGCTTTGGAATGGGAACTTTAGTTTGAATTATGCAACAAAAGACCTATGAGAAGTTGTTACCCCAAAAAAATATAAGACCTATTAGAGGCATGCTATGGCCTATATGGCCCATTTAACCAAAGGGATATATTGGAAATAGACCAGAAAAAAGAATGTCGGTTACAGTAAAAGTGAACATGAAACGAATTATAAACTCAAATATCTTGAATTCGAAAAGTATGAGACAAAAAGAATTCAAATTTATCTAATATATGAATATAGTTTGCAAACGATTGATTGTATAGGGACGGATTCTCTGTTAAGGACTAACAACATCGATATTGTCCTCAATTTAATTACTTGTTTAGCACATGTGGGGTTTTATACAAAAGACATCGATGTTATTAGGAGTTGAGCAATTTATCATATGAGACTTTATATTTTATTAAGTTTCTGATGTGGGATTGTGTGTATTCTTCAATAATAATTTGCGTTAACGTTAAGAACTTATATTTAAGAAAATAATGTGTTATAAGAGATTTTCTCATTATCCAAACAAAAATTGAAAAAGTTGATGCTCTCTTCATTTTTAGTGGAGGCTTTTTGCTCTGCTTTTTCTCAATTTTTTTTTCTTTTATCATTGTGGATGGCGCATGAAAGAAATTCAACTAATTTATAATGCTTAATAGCACAAGAACAAGGCTTTCCACTTTTTAGTTTTTGTTTATTTCATTATCCAATAAAAAGGTAGGACTATTGTTGTGTCAATACTAATCAAGCCCCTCGATTTACAACACGTGTATTTGTTTACTTGCAATCGGAGGATGTTCTTTCTTCCACGTCGTATTCCTTTCCCTTGTTTTTGTCTTTTTATTGAGCCCTTTCTGCAGCATAGTTGTGTGTAGGCCTTTCCATTGATCCGGTAGTCAAGCCACGCATCTTGATTATTCAGGTTCATGAATCCCTAGTAGATACAATAAAGAAACTCAATTTACATGAAATAAACATGAAATTTGGAGAAGATAAATAAACATGAAATTTGAATAAAAGTGAGAGTTTATAAATTGACATACATGAATTCTCTTATTTTGATTCATAAGTAACGAAATTTAGAAATTTCATGTGAATTTTTTTGGAATTTTAAGGTCATAAATTAAAACTTTAAATTCAATTGAAATAGTAATTATTTTTAAAATTCCAAAAGGGCCAGAATTTTAATAAACGAAAACCATGAACACCATCATCACCAACATGTCTACCAAAAGATAAACGTTAAATTTTGTGTTTAAATCCCATTATGCTTTTAGGGTAGCCAAACATTAAAGTTTACAAAAAAAAAGGGGTAATCTGTAACAACCTAAAAAGGGGCTAAGGCTCTCTCTGTAAGTCCCCAAAGAGGTCTTAGTATGCCCTGACTTTGAGATGGGATAGCCTCCCCTCCCCTTAAACTTTTAAAAACCCAAAAATAAAGTTTACAAATACCAGAACATTAGTTTCTTTCATTTTGAATTTCATCATTTTTTTTAATTCCTTAATACTTTTAAATTTCCACCTTTAAATGCAAGATAATAGTAATTGGTTGTGACAATCATCTAGATGATTTAATGTTGCTTTTTATTTTAGATACAAGCGATATTAAGGGAGAGAATCAAACCTAGGACCTTGGATACATAAGTAAATGCTCTTAACAATTTGAGCTGCAAGCCCATTGCATTAATTTTTAATATGGTGTTGGGAGGAGTGTGATATCCATGTATTTAATCATATGCATGTGATTTTTTTACAAGACGATATTCTAAACTGTTTTAATGTATTGAGAGGGGGAAGATTTTAGATTAAAGGCATTTTTTTATCACGTGTTTTGCCTTCATTTAATTTTGGATATTACTTGCCTCCTTACCGGCAAAGAGATATTCATCCTTCATGCGAATCAACAGTTGACACATATGCAAAAATAATTCATCTAAAACACAAAAAGAAAAACTTATTCACACATGTCACACTGCTATTGGCAGAAATGTAAACTTCTACTTACCTAGTTTAATTTTTGGTTAATGTGATTTGATTTTGCTCAATTTGGTCTATGTGTTTGATTTTGTTAGTAATTCAAGAACAATTTTGGATTAATAAAATCATTGTCCTAAAAAAATAACGTATACTAATACCATAGAAATGCCAAGTGTAATTTTTTATTTCGTCTCACCTATTGTTGTCACTAGCTAAAGATTGATGGGCAATAAAATTCCCAAATGAATAATTAACTTTCATTTTCAGCTCAAAAGAGCAAAGCAAAAGAGAAACACATCAAACAGGAAGCATCAGGAGACTGACATAAATCACCATAAAAAGTGAGAGAGCACAGTAGGCGAGTCATCTTCTTCATGTCCCACCAACAGGCGCACTCAAATTTTCGTTGATTGGTCTGCCTATGACCTACGCGTGGGACGGTGTTTCTGCAAGCCCATCCCCTTTGGATCATTAAAACAAAACAAAAACACAATAAAAATCTCAAAGTGAAAAAGGAAAGATATTTATATATATACTCGTCCAGTACACAACTACAGAGGCTTTCCGACAAGCTTCAACCCACAGCTGAATTTTTCATTAGATTATTATTCTTCCTTCTTTGTCCTCTTTTACTTTGTACTAGCAGCTTCACAAAGTTTGCGTCTTTAGCAGGAGCAACAACAGTATCGTCTCGATTGATGAACTGAGTCTTGGACAGATCTTCAATTGGAGCCACAGATTTCAAGCTATCCATTTGACTTTGGAGCTAAAGAGCCAAGGGTAAGGGGAAAATATAACAAACACACCCATCTCAGCTTTTCTTTATTATATTGTTAAATACTTTTTTTTTATAAAAAAAAATAGCAATTGGTTAATTCTATGTGGCTTTTTGAAGGTTTCAAAGGTGGAATTTTAAAGGGTTTGTTTTTAGAATCCTGTGGCACGATCTGGGTCACTGTGCTTCCTTTCCCTGTTTCACTCCCTTGGATTCCGGTGGTGGTGTTTTTCTGTAGAAAAGTAGGTATCTTTATTGGACTCTGTAAATATCTTGCATTATTGTTAAAGTGCTTGCTTGTTTTTAAGTTTTGGGGTTGTGGGTTTTGGAGAAGCTCACTAGTGAAGTGTTTATTTGGGGGTTTTGGCTTCTGGGTTTTGAGAATTTCACTCATCCTCATCTCAGCTCAGTCTTGGTTTTGTTTTTGTGGGTTTGGTTCTCAGTTCTGGGTTTTGTCTGTTTTTGGATGATTTCTTGGTTACGACATAGTTTTATGTGAAGAATTTGATAATTATGTGTTAGTACACCAGTTCTTCTGAGTTAGCTTTGCTTAATTTCAAGGTAAGCGTCGGTGTCTGGGCCTTGAACTTGTTAACGTGGGTTTTGGTCTCCGATTTACAAGAAATTTGTGTTTACTTCTATATCAGGCTGAAGTTTTGGGTTTCTGTATTCTTCAGTATCTGGTGTTGCTTAATTTTTGGTTTGGGTTTTGTAGAGGTTTTTCTGAAAGTTCATTATTGTAATGTTTAGCGTCTGCATTCTAAATTTTGATAATTTGTGTTAGTTTCAGGACATTCTGAGATTTAGATTTGTGGGTCTGGTGGCCCGTATCGTAAAAGGTCACAATTTGGCTTGAGGCCTAGGTTTTAGCCAAATTTCTAATTTCTATTTTGGAATTGGCTTTTTGCTATAATATATAATTTTGTCCTCAATTTTGCTTAATCCCTGAGCCCGGTCTTTTGAATTAACTATCTGGAGTCTAAAGTTAAAGCTTTCTACTTAAAATCTTAAATTGGAGTTGCTTGAGATTTTTCAGAAAGATCTTAGTTGTGCTTTTTCAGGTTCCTTTCCTGGGTGTTTTCATGGCTTCCCCTCAATCTGTTGTGTCTCCATTCAAAGGCTCTGTTGTTACTGAGCCTGAGAAGCAGAAATCCAACTTCTCCATCCGTACCGCTGGGCCTTCATCCAATGGAACTGATGCCAATAGAAAGGAAGCCATGGTTTGTAACTCTGAGAACTCCATTGGTGTTCTTGAGGTTTACGTTCATCAGGCCAGGGACATCCACAACATCTGCATATACCACAAGCAAGATGTCTATGCCAATCTATGCCTGACAAGTGATCCAGAAAACAGAGTCTCCACCAAAACCATTAATGGTGGTGGTAGAAATCCAGTCTTCAATGACAATGTCCAGCTCAATGTTCGGACTGTTGATTCCTCCCTCAAATGCGAGATTTGGATGCTGAGTAGGGTGAAGAATTATCTTGAAGATCAGTTGCTGGGGTTTGCTTTGGTTCCTTTGTCAGAGGTCCTCATCAAGGATGGGAAGTTAGAGAAAGAGTTCTCTCTTTCTTCAACTGATCTGTTTCATTCCCCAGCAGGGTTTGTCCAATTGTCTCTCTCATATGCTGGAGATTCACCAGACGTAATGCCTCTGGCCTCAAATCCTATTGTGCAGGACTCAGAGATAGCTGAGCTTCCTTGTGAATTAGATAAGCTAGAGTTCCCAGATCCGAACATTGACAATGAAGACCAGAGAATGGTTTCAGAGTATATTAAGATCCCATCTTCAGAATTTGAGTCTCACAGCTCTGAGAGCTTGGTCACTGCTGAAACTGAAAATCAGCTTAGTTCAGAAGTGGATGTTCATGCTGTAGAAAGCTTCTCGACCGCTGCTTTTGAGTCTATCCAGGTTCCAAAGCTTGATTCTCCCCCAAGCAGTGTGTCAACTAATGGTGCTTCATCTCCTTCAGTCCAGGCTAGCTCAGAGTCATATGATGCTCCATCAGCTTCAGAATCTCCAAACCAGGAACAGAGATCGGCCCCAGGAGAGAAAAAAGTGGATAAAGATGGTGAGACTGATTCGTCGAACGGGGTGCCAAGTGATGCATTTGCAAAACCTACTGTCACTGTCCCCGTTCCTGAGCAGCAGGTGGTGCAGCAGGATTTTGTAGACATGTACATGAAAAGCATGCAGCAATTTACCGAGTCTTTGGCAAAAATGAAGCTTCCTTTGGACCTTGAATCACCAACCAGTTCAGGAAATTCAAGCTCTGATCAGAAAATGCAGACACCTAAGAACAGCGGTTCCCGTGTGTTTTATGGGAGTAGGGCTTTCTTCTGAACTTTTGTTTCACAGGTTCAGAGGAAGACAGGTGACTTTAGATTTTTAGATAACTGGTAATGAAGTGTAATAATGTTCTATGTATTGTGTTGTTTCCCTTTGTATGTCGAGGTGCTTTAGATGACAGGAAATCTTGACTTGTACCCGTTTCAAGCTTTGTTCTATCACCAACTTGCTATTAGTATATATGAACTACCATGACATCTTTCCTCTTTGTAGCTGCTTTTTTTAATCTGAACCTTTAATTATTGTGATAATCAAATTCCATCTAACTATTTTGGGCCATGATGTCTATAATCATGACTGATATTATGATCCCACATTCACATGGTGATTGACAGCAAAAAGTTTGTAAGGCCAAAACATTGACATGGTTTGTTTAGAATCCACCAGATCTACTCTAAAAAGGGCAAAAAAACATATCCACCAGATCTTATCCATCTCCATCAACATGACTTGGACAAATTTAGTTAATCTGCACTTAATTGATAAAATCTCTTGCACAAGTTGATATTTTTGTGCTTATTATAATAAAGGTGAAAATTATAGGTTTAGTTAGGTTAAGTATAATTAGACAACGTAGTCTAAGAAAGCCAAAAACACCATTCTGTCAGTTAATACTTGCTATATAAACTTTAGTAGCAAAAGACCATACTGCAAAGCAAGACTCAAAAGTCTGCCCATTGAAGGGGAAAATGACTTTTTATCTGGAAGACATCAGAGGGAAAATGACTTTTGTTATCATAAACATTTTAGATGCAAAAAATTTCAAAGTGGCACTTCAATTATTTCATGTGCTCTAAGGTTAATATGCCTCCTACAGATCCATGCAATCTGACCATCATCTCTGTACCTCACTCTCCATAAACCAAACTTCTCTGCTATATCCTTTCCAGTTGAGCATCTCCGGTCCCTTAGGAAATCCAGAACCCATTGTTGTGCTGTTCTTTGATCTTGCTGGATATCTCTTGAGCTTTCTGCAGCCCTACTTCTGTTCCTTCCCTCTGCACGCCCAATTGCTGCAGCCCCGACAGCACCGGCAGCAACTGCCCCTGCTGCTCCATAAAGGAGGGAAGAATCAGCCAGGTGGGCAACTTCCCTGCTTAAATCAGGTATCATTTCGCCCATGCCAGCAGCTAGATGGGCTCCTATCTTTAGAGCAAATGTTAGCAGTTTCATGAACTTTGTGGTGTATGGTGCCAAAGACTTCACGGTCCTGTTATCAACCTGCATCATTTCACACCCTACTTGATCTTCAACAACATGCATTTCTCGTCGAAATTCACATAACATGTGCAGTCGAAGAGCATTCATGCCAGGAATCATGGTGGTGACCAATCTCCTTGAGTAGTTTTCTGTTCTAACAAAGTAGAACATATTCGGTACTTTCCTCTCTTCAATTTGGACATTGTATGTCACAAGGTAATTGACTTTGCGATGAAGCTCAGAAAGGAGTCTATGCTCATAATATCTCAGCCCCTGGATCTCCTGTTTCAAGTCTCTGATTTCTTGCTCTATGATCTTCAGTCTCTGCAAAACTGCTTCAACCCCTTTGGCAATTCCACCAAAAGTTGGATCAACTTTGTCAGGGTCGTCACTTGTTGATAAAGCATTCTCTGGTCCATCCGGGTCGTTCTCAGGTGGGATTTGCAGTTCCTGAGCAAGGTTGTATAGGTCATGATATCTCCGGTGCAGTACTTCACGGAAGTCATCATCTGATAGGAGGTCTCGGGCCAAATCAAAACCAGCTCTTAGGATTTGCCTTCCAGAGTCGGAGATTGGATCCCAGGTGTGCTGGTAATCATACATGCTGTCAGCAGGAACAGAAAGTAATGCCTGTTTTAATTGTTGCAATGAAGCAAATTGTGTTTTCCTGTATCTGGGAGGTGTGAGATTTTGCACACATTCTGGCCTTATCACATTTTCAGTCAAGGTGATACCATGGCAGAGGCTATGAATTGCTGGTATTATAAGCTGCTGGATGAGCCTAAGGGTTTCTGTCAGGTTCTTGGTAGAGCATGCGAGGACATCAATATAGTAACCCAGCTGTCCTCCCAATTCTACTCTGATATAGATTCCATTTATATTTATGGAGATTAGGTACTTCTCAAGACTGTAAGTCGCTCCATGTTGGTTCTTCAAGGCCATGATTCTGTTATGCAGATGCACCTGGGTTTTCAAACAGATGAAGTTTTTGATAAGAACATAGACAGAACCAAATATAACTGTGTGGAATGTTCTTCACATTGTAGCCATGGAATTGCTAGCCCCAAGGTACATGAACCTGCACTGCTGTTCGTGATAAACACATGAATGCACATGCATCCATGCATTATTTGAAACTAGAGTAAAGCTTTGCCTTAACGTTTGACTCCAATTCAATTCTTGGCAATATTGTATACAGTATTTAGCAATTCACATGACTCGTGAGGCATATGACAATTTTGTTATTAAAGTTGAGATATTCAAAGCAGATAGCTAGGCTATCTTATCAATTTGTGCTTAGGTTACTTTAGGATAATGTCACTCATAAAATCTAAAATAATCGAAAGATGAAAATAAACAAAACTTGAGGAGGAAGTAACAAAGAAGATTGGGGAACTCTTGCCTGTAATCTAGGAAAGAAGCCTGGTGTGAGGAACATGTGACTTGAATCATCACATTCAAGATGCCTCCCTGCATAAAGGCACTCAGGTCTGTTTAATTGCCATCTTTGTGGCTTTCCTCTGCCTTCTTCAAGAATTGAGGGGATCAAGAGCAAGGAATTAGGATCTGATGGGTTTTGTTCATAGCATAATTCCAGTTTAAGCATCATTCTCACAAGGTCACTGGCCTCTAAGTTCTCAAATACCTTTGAACCCATTCCAGGAATCGGACTCTGTAAGCTTCCTCTTAGAATCTTCTCCAAATCCTTCTTGCTGATGAATCCATTATTCTCTGTGGAGCTTTGATTTCTTGCATCCAGTCTTATTAGTTGGCCAAGCACCTCACCACAGAACCACTCACAATCTAAGATTAGAAACCCCAGTTCATCAAAATAAATTACCTCTCCTATGTGATGAAGACAAGTAGCAACAACCCGCCGCCTCATTTCCACCTTCTCTTTGTTGTCATGTCTCGATCGAATTCTTAAGGATGGAACCTTGACTTGGCATAGCTCATTAAACTCCTTCCACTGCATAGCTGGCTTGTTGTAGTTCACTGATCTCCAATCTGATAATATTTGTGTCAGATCATTGCAAAGCTGATAGATTCTTGGGACTCTTTGAAGAACTGTCTTGCTTGTCTTTAGAAGGTGATGAGTGAGTTTACTCACTGATGCTGATGATCTTGCATCAACTGTGAACACTGTTGGGTAGAAGTCAACGAATCCCTGGAACTTGTCTCGCAATCTCTGAATTGAGTTAACTGCAACCTGTAAGTTTTGTGATGGCTGATTGATTTTGTCATAGTGCGTGAGTACGACTGTTACATTTGGTAGCATGCATTGCTGCACAGCCCTTCTTGAATTTGAGACAATGAACCTGAGCCAATACTGAAGGTCCTCTTCTATCTCCATTGGGTTCTTTGGTTCTCTGTTGTTTGGTTTCCTAAATAAACTGGATATGATGACAAAGAATGATGCACTACCATGCCCTGGGAACATGAGATCATGGAGAGAATAGAATTCATGCTGACCAGCAAGATTCCATATTGAAATCTTTGTGTCCTCATCTTTGAAAGTTTTAATCTTCATTCCAACTGTTCTAACAGCTTGCTCAACTGGGTTCACTAGAGATCTTACCTGGTCCACATAGGGAATCTTTGAAGAAGAGAAACTCTGCAATATGGAGTTGCACAATGTAGACTTACCTGCAACTCGAAATCCGAAAACGTTTTAGGAGACAACATGTGCTTCAGACAATTAAAATTTACAAACAAAAGTTAGATACTTTAACTTCAGAGTTACCTGCATATTCTTGTCCACAGAAAAATGCTCTACAACTCTTGGGTACTGTAAGTGGCATGTCCTTAAGCAAATCCATTTCTGGTTCAGGCCTCCCATTCTGGCCTAATCTTTGATAAATCCCATCGGTCTTTCCTGAGTTTTGCAGTGGTGTTCTTGCAAGATCAATATTTTCAATCCAAGGATTTACCTGTAATGTCTCCATGATTGCCTGCAGTACCAACTCTCCTTGAACACCCTTGCAGCCCTGTAAAGATAAGTGTCTCAAGGCAGCATTCTTCTCCAAACTTTTGAAGAGGTTAACAAAGTCATCTGATCTTAAACTCTCATCATCATATATCCCTAACTGAGTCAAACTTTCGTTGGTCGTCAGCATCAGTAAAATGGCTGCAAGTCCCTCCCTTCCAATCTTGGTTCTTCCACCTCCAAATGTGACAGATTTTAAAGTAATGTTTGCTTGATACTGCAGGGCAGAGAACCTGCTCAGAGGACAGAGTAAATGTTCAACTCCTATACCTCCGAACGCATTTCCATCTAAATACAAGCTCTCCAAACTCTGATTCTTGAAGAGTCCAGCAGCTACATACACAACTCCTTTATCTTTCAGGCAGGTTTTGGACAAGTTTACCTCTTTGAGGCTGTGATTCTGTTCCAAAACCCATCGAAACTCCTTAGCCCATCTTGATTTCAGCCGGACACCAGTCATGTCGAGTGACTTGACTGTTGAGTTCCACCCGAGAGCACAGGCAACCCGGCAAGCGCCCGAAAGGTCGAGCCTGTAAATTCGAAGTGTGCTATTTTCAGGTAGAAATTCAACCACCTTAGAACTTCTTTCTCCATTTTCTCCACTCCAAACATGGACTTCCATAGTCCTATTCCTTGCTAACACTGCAGAAATAAGTGGAGTTGCAGTGATCGAATACGAGTCAAATATTGTCAACAGCTTCAGTGTTGAGTTCACTTCAATCATCTTTGAGAGCTCTTCTGCGCCTTTTGACCCAATGGAGTCTTCCCATATCTGTAGCTCCTCCAAGCTCTCATTCACCTTAAGGGCAGAAGCAAGAAATCCAGCTCCAGCAGACCCAATAGCCGATTCAGAAAACATTATCTCTTTGATCACTCTATTTCTCTTCAGAATCTCAGACAACTCCGACAGGCATTGTTTGTCAAATCTGTTTCTCTTGAACACAACTTGCTTGATGTTTGAACAACTCTCAAGCAACATAGCAAGATTGCGCAGTTGTTGTAGTTCCCATTCAATCTGGTGGAACTCCAAGTTTCTGAGAAGCAGCTGGTTGGTTTTGGCTGTTCCCAAAACTGTGAGGAACTGTGAAAAGTAAGAAAGGCTGTCTTTTGAAATGTTTATGTTGATGGAGCTTTCTGTTTCCTGGTAGCAGCCAGAAGTGGGCTGAGAAAGGTAGAAGGAGATGTTGTGTAGGTTGAGGCTTTCTGATTTGATGGCTTCCAGAGCCCATTGGAGATCTTTGAGATTCTGGTTTGTTGCCATTGCTAGAGCAGGAACTCTTTTGAGCTTTAGAAACTATATAACAAGAAAGTAGCCATATCTTCATCAAAACAGCATCAGTGGCATTTTTGAAAAGTTAAGCATACTCTTGATTTTGAGAACTATTGTGCAATATAATACTCTTGAAAAGATTGCCTAAACGCGTATTCTTTTTGGGTGTAATGGTCCAACTTGTGACTTTTTTTGTCTGATTGGCAATGTAATGCATGACAGAAAGAATTCATTGAGCCTTCTACGGTGAGGGCCTTTTTATGATTCGTATTCTCTACTTCCATCTCAAGTTATGAATGCCTTCAAGGGATCCGTTTTTGTATTTTTGTATCTATTTTATATATCCGATATTGGAGAAAATTGAACCTAACACCTCAGGCGTTGGGGTAAATGCTCTTAACCACTCTAGCTACAAACCCCTTACTATCTTTTAGCAACCTTGTTCTAAAGGTATGAACAGAACACCGCCCTCATTCATTGTTTTTGTATCGGCTCGGTCTGTGCACGGCAGTGCACCAGAGTCTTCCACATTACACAACACGTGGCCGTATCCACGCCTCACGATCGCTCTGCGGAGGTCAAGAAGCTTAGAACAGATGATAAAAGAGGTTTGAGGGGTGCAATTGGATTGTCATTGTCCACTTTATTGACATTGTGGGCTGTGAGCAGGATATCTTTTCTCTTGTTTTCCCATTGAAAAGAACAAAGGAATCCTATAAAGCAGAAGAAAAAGGTAATTGAGTGTTGGGACAAATTAGCTCTCCTGAATAGGATCTCAATCATTGATTCATGGAGACTCTACAGTTTAGGTTGAATTTAGGCCACCAGGCCGTGTCTCAATGCCACATGCAAATTTAAAGTTAATCACATTTTCCGCAGCATTGAACCCAAAAGAGAAAACAAAACAGCAATGAGAAGAAAGAAGGAGAATGATAAATTAACCTACCCAAGAACCCTAGTAAAATCATCATCCCTTACACATTGACACACTCCGAAAAATACCCTAGCATTTACAAACCCGCATGGAATCATTATACTTAACATCTAAAATGTGTTTTTGTGATGCTGATGGAGGAAGAGAAAGAAAATTCTTAGGCCCCGTTTGATTCATAGGAAAGGAAGTTCGGGGATGGAAAATCAATTGCTTTCCCATGTTAGGTAGTCAGGCATGAGAAATCGTTGCCTGGCACGTGGAAAAGTGGGGGAAAGTGAAACCATCCTTCCTCTTGGGTTTTACTTTCCCTTCTAATGGAAAAATAAGACTAGCATTAAATGCACCTTTTTTTTTTGGACTAATTTATCCTTATTAATAATTTATAATTATAGTTTTATCCAACAACTATTGGTATTCCTTTTTGATTTTTTTAATTCATAATAGATTTTTCATATTTTAAATAGGGGTACAATTGGGAAACTAAACAAAATTTGCTTTACATTCCTACTCAAAACAAACATAGGAAAGGAAATAAAATGATAATTCCAGGTCACTTTCCTAGCATTACCAAACATAGGAAAGGAATCATCATTTCTCATCACTTGGGAAATGACATGGGAAATAATTTCCCATCAAATTCATTCCGTGAACCAAACGGGACCTTAATGCACCCCCTTAGCGGTTGAGCTAATTGGAAATAAAAAATAAAAAATTCACAAGCAGAAGAGTAATATCTGACACTTGCTTCACACAACTGTACTTAAAAACAATGAATCAAAATGTTCAGTAACTTATTTGACGAGGATCCCAGTCGGGCATCCCTCTATTGTTTCACACTAGTAAATCAGAAACCTTACATAAAATTTGAGAGAAAAGCAAATCCCAGAAGAAACATAAGAACCAGCAACTTTGCCAGGCTTACAGAAATGAAATGAAAAACGAAATGAAAAAAATAAAAATCAATGTTCTATCTCTTTCGACAGACTAATGCTGGCTGGTCTTGCTGGAGATGCAAGGTACATTAATTGAAACCGTCTTCCTGAGTATATATCCGCAATCTGATTTTACACCTCAATCAAACTTTGAGAAAGGAACCTAAGCTTTCAAGGAAAAAAGCAAATCCCAAACCTTTGACACAAAATTCCATGAAATTGCTCTCTGATATGTATACTTCAAATCAAGGAACCCCGTTAGAACTATATGATCAGTTTCCTTATAAGCTGAAAATCTTACTAAGGGAGACGTATACTATTCACAATCCTTCAGTGTTTGACTGGTTTCACTTCACCTACCATCACCTCTTGATACCCGACAAATCACCTAAGCAGCAATTCCTGAAGTACATATTTATCAAAATTTTAAAAATACTAGAAAAAACTGAATTCCATGAGATAACATTTAACTATCAGCATATAATTAATTTCACAAGTAAACATAAATGTTCAAACTTGTTTATATGTGTAAAAAAAAAACAATTTTAGCCAACTTCAATGTGCATGATTACAAGTTACTGGGAGGGTGCTGGAAGGGTTAGACATCATCCAAATTGACTTTTAAAATTGTGCGTTTGGGTGCTGGAAGGGTTAGACATCTACCAGCACCTCATATGCAAAATTATATGAGTGACTCAAAGCTTCAGAGTTCTTTTTTAACCATAACTAAGAACTGTTATCTCTTATAGACATAAATATGCACATAATGTATACCATGTATTCCATATCATTGGTATGATTGTAGCAATGGGGGTGGTACAATTATTCCATGTTGGGTTTAAACATTCATAACATTCATATGAATCATTCTCAATGTATAAAGATATTTCTTCAAATCAATAATAGAAGTAACTGTGCAAACAGTATGCAATCAAATCTTTCATATTCCAGAAAAAATAGTTGTTCATTTGGAATTAACCAGTTCTCTACAAAATTTAGTTGTAAGGTGATAGTTACCTCTATTTGGTTGTCTACTGGTAACATTGTAACTTCCAATATAGCTCCCAGAACTTTTGGCTGTGATGTCTGCAGGTAAATCACCCAGGCCATAACCAAATGTGCTAGAACTATCTAGCTCAGGACTGGTAGAGCGCCACGTAGAGTCACCATAAACTGAATCACTATGGTATAAGTCCCCATAAGACCCCTCATAACCAACAGTTGATGTGGGAAACGCTGATGTTGGGGCAACTCCAGTACCACCGTTTCTTCCGTATCCTCCTCCTCCCAACCCAAAGCTGCTACCTCCACTACCATAACCACTGGCACTAGTATAGCCAGAAGCACTGCCTCTACCTTGAGTTGAAAAAGGATTAGGGCCCCAATTTGAATCATTATTTCCTATAGCAACTCCAAAGCCCCCATTTTCAGAACTCAAGTAACCCCCAGTACTGGCAGGGTTTATGTTATTGTTGATGCCACTGTTTGCCCAGACATTCCGATTAGTTGAGCTTACTACAGAACTGCTCCTTCCATTACCTGCATTATATCCAATAGGAGTAGTATACCTGTTTGAATTGGCATTAAAATAGGGGCTCAGCATCCGTGCATATCCTAGACTATTGCCATAGTTGGAATTCCCGCCATAGGTTGGGCTCAATCCTGGCTCTAAATTCATACCCTGTCCATATCCAGTAGTGCCAAATGGAGACAACCCGCTACGACCACTAGAAAGTGGATTGAACCTAGTATCCATACTGATGCCGAAACCTCCAATTGGGCTCATATTATAACCTTGAGCATAACCGTTAAGCAAACTACTGGTCCTACCTGGACTATAGTTGTATCCTATCAGAGGGCTCCGGGTGGGCCCTGGGGATAGCTCCTTAGGGACGGCCCTCTTGACCTCAACCATCTTACCATTGAGTTCATGAAATGTTTTATGCAGAACTCTGTCAACTGCCTCCTCCGAGTCATAAGTGATAAATCCGAAGCCTCTTGGCCTTTGGGTGTTGTGATCATACATTACTACAACATCAGTGACAGTACCAAATTGATCAAAGTACTTCTTAAAGTCACTCTCAGTGACTGTGGATGCTAAACCTCCAACAAAAATCTTTCTCGTGCGTCCAGGACCAGGGGAACCATGAGCAACCCCAGTTCTGTTTAAAATGTTCTGATCCTCCTTAGGAACAGCCTTCTTTGCTTCCACCTAAGATTGAAAACAGAAAACTCAGTAAAACTATTGGTGCCATCTTGAATTCGTGTAGCCGTAAGTGTCAACTTTCCTTCAATGCAGATTCCAAGTAACTAAATTGCATTTTGAATTGATTGATTCAAATCTAGAGAGAGATAGAGAGAGTGCATGAATGCTTTTTTCCTTTAATTGTAGATGTGAAATCAAATTCATGTTTGAAATCTGATCCTTTTTAAAAATGGAAGGTTGTACGACATATTTCAGTATTGCAACTAAGATCCTATAACGAAATGGAAAAATACCACCTAAGTCCGTGCTGCAAAAAGATAGTTGTGATACTCACTGTGCGGCAATCGATCATGTGCTTATCCATAACGACTCTTTCTGCAACTGCAGGATCCGCAAAGACAACAAAACCAAAGCCACGAGCACGACCGGTTGCACGATCCCTCATGATCACAGCCTCCACCACCTCTCCATATTTCCTGAAATATTCTTTGAGCCGTTCCTCATCTGTGTCCCAGGAAATCCCGCCAATGAAGAGCTTGCCAAGATCTGGTTCCATCCTTTTCTGTAACAAACAATGATAAATTCAATTCAACTGAAAACAACACTTGCAAAGATATACAATTCAATATAAGTTGAAAATCCAGCAAAGAAATTTCATAATTCAATAGGAAAGCCTAAAGCTTTATCATTGGAGCCAATCCTGTATTGTCAATTTACATGGATGGTCCACAATCATATACTTCGACAAACTACAAAAGACTCGATATTGAATAGAAAATGCGAAACAAAGAGATCCAAATGTAGATAAAAGCAAGCAAATACGAAAAGCCATTACCTTGTCTAAAATTCAGACAGAACCCAGATAGTGCTCTGATTGAAACAACAATTAGGAAATGTCAAATTCAATCTTGGAACATCAGATCCTTCATGAACCAATCAGAACAACAAAACGGATTTCCTAACAACCCCAACAAATGAAAATTGAGCAGAGTTATCGTGGATCAGAGACCCATGGAAGAATAATTCAAAAGAAGATCAACAAAAACAAAAATAAAAAGGATGAAAAGTTTACCATTCAAGGAGGACCCAGATGAGAAAATGATAGAAACTAAGATCTAACCAGTGGAATATATGTAATGAAAACAGAGGATGCGGTGGTCATCCTCTCTATACACAGGCTTTATTTCTCTCTTTTCTATTCTATCTTTCGTGGCTATTCCACTTCCTCCCTTATATATTTAAATATATAAGAAGAAATAGAATTTGAAGCTCAGATAGATAGGTAAGGGACAATTTTTATAAATAGACTGACAATCCACTGGTCTAAGAATATTTGGAGGAGCCAAGGAGAGATGACAGCGGATGTTTCTTTTGCTAGAAGAAATAAAAAAGGGTTTTCATTTTTGTTCTTTTAATATTTGGACAATTTTTACCACACCTTTAATACAAAGCAATTCAAATACCGTTATCAAGTAGCTCTTAATTTAGTGGTATTTTTCTTCTTAATATTAAGATACGCCCTTCGAATCTCTAATTCTCCATTCATGAAAAAGAAAAAAAAGCAGTTCAAATGCAGATGCTTAACCAGTTGAATTTGGATTGCAAGTTAGCAAAACACTAACATTAGACCTTTGCACTTTTTAGTCTTTGAAACATGCTGTTCGTTTTTTAGCATAAAATGTCTACAATAGTTGTTTGACAAAATTGCCCATGTGAAAGGTTTTCAACGTTTCCTTAATGACCAAATTAAGTAAATTATGCAGATACCTTTTAATATTCAATAATATTGGGATCCAAATTGGATATTAACTTATGTAACAATTTCTTATTTATTATGAATAATTAAGATCTCTAATGTTTTCAAATATAAACAAATGAAACATTGTCCCATTAGTTGGAATATAAAAAATATGTGCTTCAAGTGTTTTTTGAAATTTAACGAGTTTTCAGAATAAATCTACATTTCCAAAAATTACTGTGCGATCGTAAGTCAAATGTTGACAATAAATTGTCATTTTCCTAAATTGTCATTTTCAAGTTGCAGATTAAGTGAAGTATGGAAATGTCACTCTTTGTGGCCCATTTTGTTCTTGTGTGAGTTAATTGTGGAGCATTAGGACCACATGCAATTACATTGTTGTGCTTTGTGATTCTCGATCATAGAAGAAAAATCTATAGGGAGAGAGAGAGAGAGAGAGAGAGAGAGAGAGAGAGAGAGAGAGAGAGAGAGAGAGAGAGAGAGAGAGAGAGAGAGAGAGAGAGCAAAGCATATCCTAATTTATGCATGGATGATGGATTGGAAGAAAGGATAAGAGTAGGCGTGACCACACAGAAGATCACCCTCACGATCAAAAACAGAAAATCCATTTGCTATTGAGAAGTTGAAAACCCATAAAATTAGATACAAACAGAAAGGTGGCATTTGCATATAGAGACGGGACAGGTTGACCATCCGTTCAACCAGATTGAGTTAAATAGAGACCACAAAAGAAAATAAAGTTAAATGTAACAAAATTTGTTTATGTGTAACATGTAGCAAAATTAAATCTTGGTCAACTTCAAGGGATTAAGAGCAATTACTCTTGCAGCCGGAGTTCTGTACTCGAATTCCCTCTCTCTCAATATCGCTTATATCCATAAAACATTGGCGAACTTCATCAGTGTATCAACTTTAAAAGGAATTTTGAGGCTCCCTACGATTTTCACAAAGCAAATATATAGAGAACTGTAATTGTCTACGATATGTCAAAAATAAAAGGAGCTGTTATTGGTAATTTATTTATTTATGTAAAAACAACTAAAATACTATTGGACTTTCCCAAATAATTAATAAATTTCAATTTTGAAGTGAAATAAAGAATTCAATTTCGACTTTTCCAACATAGTGCAAGTAGAAAGCAATCTCTTTTGGAAATTTCCCTATGTTTGTTTCTTTCACAAAAGATATTCTCCAAACATTTTTCACCAAATTATATATAATTTAACTATAAGAAAAAAAGAATAACAAAAAAATATTTTATTTGAACAACTCTGTTGGAATGGTTAGACAGATGGTATACGCATAAGATTAAATATTAACAGATATGTTTCACCTAATTTGGTTTGGGAAATTAAAAAAGTTTACCGGAATTATGTTGGCAAATGAATAAAACTGGCTCACAAATATACCTATAAAATAAAAACCAGTGGTTTCTTAGAAAATAAATAAATAATTGATGTCTCATATAGATTTGCATCTACCTCAGTCCATTGGATTCAAATCGGCAATTTGATATGGTGTACCCAATCAATTGAAATTATAACAAGTGCCCAAAGCTTTTGATTCACCATTTTAGGATTGAAGGTTAGATATTAATTTTTATGATGCGTTATAAAATGAATACCTTTTACGTCAGATCACCGATGCATCAAACGTACACAATAATTTTTCATCCACGTAGAAGTTGCTTTCGAGTAATTGCATAATGGCAAAGAACATTATTGCATGTGTACTTAAAGAGGAAGAGCAGGTAATTAAATACAATTTAGAAGTTAACATAATACAATTTAGGGTATCAGTTCAGGAACATGATCATTGTGGAGTGTTGTTTTTTTAGGGAGGAATAGTGAAGGATAAGGCAGAGGTGGGAAGATGATTTCACATGAAAGGTTGGATGTAGGACCCACTGGTATTTGGCTAGTGGACCAATAAATTAACTGTTAATGAGTTGCCTAAATGCCTGCCTGATCCAAGCTGGAGGTGTCAAATCATGTTATTAATCAAATGTGTTTTTAAAGAAAAAGAAAATCTAATAATGACATATGATTGAAGGCAAATATAGCTGTACACTCAAAATAAATGAGAAATAAGAAAACATTTGTAATTTAAAAATAGGAAAGAAAATTATAGTAAATTTACAGTAAATTTATCTTTTCCCTTGAACTCATTTGTTCTTACCTACAACCCATCACACGTTATTTTTCTATAAATAAAATCCTAAATTTTATAAGAAAAACCCGATGGGATTCACCTAATCCAGTTACCTAATTAAGCTACAAATTTAATTTATTATACTTTTAAGATTCCAAAAAGTACACCTCATTACAGTTTACTTTTCCTCAATTAATTTTGTTGATTTATTATTATGCTATTGACTTTATTTTTCAACTGATTTGGTGTAATTTAATGTTTATTTTTTTTTCAAATTGGTGACTTTTAATGTTCTTATTTGTTTATTTTACAACCAATTTAGTTTCTTTGTGTTCTTTTGGCATTGGATTTTTTTTTTTTTTTTTTTTGCAATATATTCAATTTTCATTCCATCAATTGTTACCAATTCTCTTTAATTCAAGTTTCTTTTATAGATTAATGTAGGCTCTCTTTAGATTCAAAATTATTATGTAGCTATTTTAAATTTTATTTTTAAATATAAGTAAATCATTATACTTAAAAATACAGGTAAATTAATATCCATAGTCTTAGCGAAGAACATAAAGAATTATAGGTAAATAATTATCTTATATAATCTAGGTAAATGAGGGACCTGAAAAATATAAGTGCATATAGGTAAATAGTTTACCTATATATTTTTACCTATCTAATATAGGGTAAATGTACCTTTTTTTTTTCTTTTTTTTCAAAAGTTTAAGAATTATGTACCTATTTTTTATATATATAAATAATGTACCTATTTTTTCTACATAAATATGTCCTCATCAATTTACCTATCATGCATATCACCATAAGTTTCCAACAAACAAGTACCATTGTTTGTTTAGCTATAATATTATTATATGTGTTAGGTTATTTGGTGTACGTCCATTAATTTATTTTTGGTTGAAACGTTTTTTTTATGCTCAAATCTTGGAGCATCGCCATTAAGTATTTAAACTCCAAAAGAAAAGGTTCAAAAATAAGTT
This sequence comes from Prunus fruticosa, assembly GCA_018703695.1. Classification (NCBI taxonomy): domain Eukaryota; kingdom Viridiplantae; phylum Streptophyta; class Magnoliopsida; order Rosales; family Rosaceae; genus Prunus; species Prunus fruticosa. Next base: position 27,061,627 of record CM031920.1, read on the forward strand.
CCCAACAATAGGTTCCGAAATTCAAAGCAATTAAATATAAATGCTAAAAATAAGAGATTTGACAAGTAAAGTAGATGGCATAGTCTGTAATTATTTTATAATGCTAGGATAATTATGAAATTATATTCAAATTTGGGTTTGTCATAGAAGTTGAAAGATAGGTGAGTTTAAAGCAAAAGGTAGAGAATGATGAAACATTCAAAATACCAGAAAATGCCCTTAGTTAATGCAAACATTAAGAATTGAAATTATTAATTAAATGAGGATAATATGGTAAGTTCACATTTTTTCATATTAAAAAATTAAAATTAAAAGAAGAATTAGATAATAGATCCTATTTTTATGGAACACAATTACCCATTATCTTTTTTAATTCTAAAATAAATTCAAAAATTTTTAAAAAAAGCCTCTCGCATGCGCGGAAGCGTGTGTAGAGATGCTAGTGTCTAGAATATAAGAGTTATAAGGACCTATTTTGGGCTGTCCTAAAGAATTACTACTAATTAAAAATAATAATAATTAAGGTTTACCAAAAAGAAATCCTATATTTTTCTAAGGTCCATGTGGTGTTAGTTGGATTGACTTAGGCTTTGGTGTGTTCCTAAGTGGTCCTGGGTTAACCCCACACACAGTACTTGTGTATGTGAGTTTTACCTTCTTCCCTTTCTAACTTTGACCGAAGAAAAAAAAATACTGGAGTATGTGACGCTCGAGGAAGTTAATGTTGAGTATTAACAATGGTTAAATACTGCCCAAACAGAAATCCTATCATAGTGCTCCTCTCATTTATGAGAAATGTGTCAGTATGTGCTGGAATTAAATTTCACCTAAGATATGTCTTAAAACTAAATAATATCATCTAAGATAATTTCTGGATGCTGATATGTTGACAATGTTAAGTGACCAAATACAACCTAGAAAGCAAAGAAATGTCCCAACCATCATAATATGGCTTGTTAGTCAAGATCATAGATGAGGAAGCCTCACGCCAATGACTTGGGCTGCCTTTATATATGATATATGATATACCAATTGTAATTGGGACTTTTCTTCAAGTTTCTACCATGTCCCTTTCAGTACATGTCATAAATTTTGGAAGAGAGTAGGTTTTCAATCTTACAGTTTTTATCAAATACATTGTCTTCAATAAAAAAGAAGTAACAATTAAAAAGTTATATTAAAAAAAAAGGGTCACTTCATGATTCGATATAAAAATTAACCGGTAACAAAATGAGATGTAAGATTTACATTTGTATTGAATCACCTGTATTTCAATTGTAAATTATTATTGTATTCTTCGATATGAAACTCACATATCATGGCTTGTAAGCATTGTATCGAGCCACCTATACTAATAGCTTTTGCTTCTTAATCAAATCTTGCCCCTAGTTGAAGTTTCTCATGGCATATGCTGTTTTTAGTATTTAGGATGACTCCCAGTATAATATGCGAGGGGTGAAATTTGATAGCTGAGCCACTTGCGTTCTATGTTTCCATCTTGTTGTTGATGCACATAGTTAACCAGCTTTTGAATGACTGCTATTGGTTGGTCTGATCTTAAATGGATGGTGACTCTTCAACTTCAGAAAATGTTATCCTAAATAAATACATTGATTGATGGTGGGCCAAAATAAGCCTTATGAAAATGCTATTTTACTTATGCAACCTTGGCCACATGTAGCATGACCCAAAAACCACCATTCACAAAAGTGGCATTCCCTCCTAGTCCCAAGTAAGCTCAAAGCTATAGGTAGACAAGCTTAATGCAGCAACTTAGGTGGTTGTTAGCAACTAATCACTTTGCACTTTGCCAGTGGGTTCTACCACAGTGGTGGTGACTTCCCCCTTCCCCCCACGGCATCCCCGTTCGAAACCCCATGTGTGCACATTGGTGCTTGAGCCCCCTCCCCTTAGAGTAGCCTATCATTGCGTTTCAAAAAAAATCACTTTGCACTTTAATTAGATTCTTCATTTTGCAGAATTGGTAGCTAACAATGATGCTAAACCTCATCGATTGAATTTTATTTTATTTATTTTCGGAAGGGGTTTTCAAACTTGAAACATCTTTCAATATTGAGAAGAGAAGGACCATTAAACTAATAGGTAGCCGGTGTATTTGTTTGAAAATTTGGAAGCTTTGCTATCTCTTATTGATATTTGTGTGTGGGTTTCCAAACTTTTGGACCAAGCCCACAAGTGGAAGGGCACATTTATTTTTCCTTAAAAGGGTTTGTCCCTCTCTCTTCATTCACTCTCATTTTTGGTCTCATTTTATGTAAATTGTGACACTCTAATTCATATAGTGGAAACACAGAAGCTATCGACCGCGGATGTAATCGCGTTATGTCGTGCTTGTTCTTTGTGTGCTTGTGTGATTCAGGGTTTCACCCTCCTTGATCAAGTTTTAGCATCAACAATTAACATAATTCTGTTTTTTTTTAATCTAGCAGTAGGAAATACACAGATCATTTATACTCAACGGGCTACTTCATTCTGCTGAATGTAGAGAAAAGGCTTGTGTGATCATCTACAATCCAATATCGACGTAAGCGAAAATATGCATACGAAGTAAAACCTTTAACTAGTAATTTGATCCAGGGCTGTCCCAGGTCTCAGGTATGATGGAGTGAAGCATGCAGCAGTTGTCTTGATGGGCGCCGCACTCGGTTATGCAATCCGATGAATTCGAATTGTCATGCATAACCTCTTCAATTCTCTCATAAACTTCTGCTACAGTTGGCCTGTTTGTGGGGGAAGCTGATACACATTTGAGGGCAATGTTGAGCAGAGGAAAGGCCCATTCTTTTGCAGCTTTAGCGACCTCCTTGTCAAAAACCTCTCCTGTCCATTCTTCCTTAACCATGGCAGTGACCCACTTGGGAAGATCTATACCAGTTCCTTCCACTGTTTTGCCTGTTAACAACTCCAGAAGAATCACTCCAAAGCTATAAACATCACCCTTTTCTGATAACATTTTCTCAGGGGCTGTGTAACCATTGGAGGAAATGACACATCCTTTCTTGGGGTCGAAGAAGCTTGAAAGCCCGTATTCGCTAATTAGGGGTTCCTCGTTGTCATCCAAGAGGATATTTGAGAGCTTGAGATTCCCATGAGGGATGCACTCATCAGATCTCTGATATATGAAGGCTAGGCCCCTTGCAATGCCGCGCGCTATGGATAGCCGAACCCTCCATGGAAAATCCCTCTTACCCTCTATGTAGCCTGCAGATAATCAAAGGCATGCATAATCAAAATGTAGGAAGTAAATAAGGGCCTTGTAAATTCTAAGTGATTCAAAATTTATTAGAAATATATGTATTTCCCCTCACTTAAATTCAAGTTTCCTTTTATTTTGCATAAATCTGTAGGTTGTTTTGGGTTGTGAATAAAAGCCAAAAGGATGGATGTTCTGTTTGTGTATGTGTATAAATTGGTCAGTTGATGCATTGCAATGTATAGAAAAATTTGATCTCAACTTACTCTGAAGCAGGTTTAGCAGACTTCCATTGGTTTGAAACTTGTAGATCAGAAGTTTTTCTTCATTGCTAGAATTGTAACCAACAAGAGGTAGAATGTTTGGATGCTTTAGGTTCCCTATCTGTCTCATTGTTTGGCCAAACTCCTCAAAGGGTACCTGCAATTTCTTCAACCTTTTGACTGCGTATAGGGCATTGTTCTTGAGTATTACCTTGTAAAGGCTGCTGCAAAAGGTCTGGTTTCTCAAGTCAGCTGTGGCTTCAAGGAGGTCCTCCAATTTAAAGCTCTCATGTTCTTCAACAAAGAACACAAGCTCTGAGCGATTTTCTACTGGCTTCTCTTCCTCTTGAATCTTAGGAAGAGGCATTTTGTCTGGCGAGTCTCGAAGCGACTTCAAAATCTCCCTATCTGCAGCTAACTTCGCCGCCTTCCTCCCAGCAAAGTATGTGAACAAGAGAAAGAAGCCAATCCCAACAACTAATGGAATCATGAACTTGTATCTCTTGTACCACGATTTACCGGGAGGATTAGGATTGCCACTAGTTGGGCTATCTGAGGCTGCCATTATGGTCACCGACTCCACAGCCTTTTCCTGGTTTTTCAAGGCACCATTTCTCTGGAATCTCCTTGATTTCTTCACATATGTATAATGCTGAAATTCCTCTTTCGAACGTGGGCTGGTGGTAGTAAAATGATTGTCAGAAATGTCCAATCTCCTCAGATCTTTCAGTTTACTCATAGCCTTTTTAGGTATCCTCCCACTCAGAACATTGCTCCTTAGATTCAAATAGGTTAGCCTTGTGCAGTGCACTATTGAGTTAGAAATAGTTCCCCGGATGTGGTTTCTTGCTAAGCTAACATATTGAAGATTTGGGAGCTTACATAGTGAATCTACATCAAGTATGCCCCTCAGATTCAGATTTTCAAGCCTGATTTCCGTTACCGAAGTACCCTGTGAGTTGCATTTCACACCCTTCAACTTACGCATGCAGGGATTTCGCCGCATAGGCACATTGTTGCGAATGCTGAGTACATGTTGAGGATCAACAGCTCTAATGAATTGCCGCAAAGCTTCAAATTCTGATGACTCATCTCCCACACATACTGCGATCGAGAAAGAAAAAACCCCGATGCATATCAGCCCCCTCAAAAGCAGATTGAAACATCTCCTGCTCAGCATTTTTGTTGGCTCTACTTCTTTGTTGGACTCATCAGAAACTGAATGAACAGAGAAAAAATACGGTTTCTTTTTCTTTTTTCCTTTTTTCCCAAAAGTCTTGAAGGCATCTCAAACCAAGTATATAGGCTTGCAAATTACTATGTCAGATGAGGACATGTTTTGTATACTACAAAGTTTCATAAGTATTTTCTTCAATGTGTGAGATAACCAATGCTTTGGAAGTGTTTGTTAATTCGTTATGTTCAATGTGATATCAAAGTCATTGAAAGCACGTATCAGATGAATTCCACAATTTGACAATTTTGTCCAGGCTACAAAAGTTGTATACTGTTAGCAAACAAGTCTGCATGCAATATTTTGGTTTGCTGCTTTATTTATTTATTTATTTTTATAATAAAATTAAAGGCCAAAGGCGAAAGACTTTATTTATCAATAGAATGCATAAAACACAAATCCTCCTAAAGGTAGAAGTGAAGCCAGCTAGGCCCGTATATTTGGCCAATTGGCGAGCCACAAAATTACATGAACGGGTTGATTTGCCTAGAAGTTCAGGGCACTAAGTATTTTGGATGATACATTTTGACGGGTATGTCTATAATCCTTCTTTGTAGAAATGATTAATTTATGGTAATGACTGTTATTTATTTTTGGTTTTTGGCTTTAGGGAAGTCAAGTGGTTACATAGTTTATACGACATCATAATTAATTAGGGGCCAACATAGATAGGGTGTGGGTAAAAATCAATGTTCCGGATCAACCAAGATTAGGTTGATGGTCCAAAACATAGGATAGCTATGACTAGGAACCAAAAAGTTTTGTACAAATATATAAAAACAACCTATAAGTTGGACATCTCTATGAGGTGGGGCTGGGCACAGTTCAATCCTGCCGGTTATTAACGACCATGAGTGGCGAGAATTCATCCCTTCTTCTTCAAGGGCCATATACATCCGTCGGTTACGTCCGGCGGGTTTTTTAATCTATTTAAATATGTTTTTTTTATTAATCGAATTTTAAAAAAATTAATGGCTAAATTGATGTGCTTATGTCATATTAGCAACTTAAAGATTTTAGTGACGGATTTTAGCAAAGTGAGACCCTGAATAAAAATATATGATGCAAAGGTGCAAAATGAGAAGGTCTAAAATACATGGAGTAAATTGAGATTTTAGCAACAACACAAGGGGCAAAAAGTTAGAATTATGCCTAAAATAAAGCATATGAAGTTCAAACAGACCAAGGAGGACACCTAAAGATTACAACGATGAGAGGGCTTAATAACCAAAAAAATGGCCGAGCTGACCAAACCGAAGAGTGGCTGCACCTCCCTGCAGTGTTCTTTTTGGTCGTTTTGGTGTACATTGGCTCGAACATACCCATGCCAACCCTAGACACAAATTGAATAAAAGAACGAGGAATTCTTATGCGTTACGATCACATTGTCACATTGTGATATCAATTCACTTATGTTATAATACGTGTATTATATATTCCATGATATATCAATATTGTTTACCCATCTTATAACACTTGGATTAGTAACACCATGTGAATGTCACACCTTTTCCAAAAGAACAATATAAACTTGCCAAACTTGGGCTTTAAAAATTAAAACTTTTATGTGGACAAACAACTCCAAGGGGATACATAAACATCATAAATAAATAAAAATATGATACATCTCTAAGAAGAGCCTGGACGACAACACAGATTTGCAGCATCAAACAAAGCATATTTGGTTAAACCAAAGACTGCGACCATAGAAACATAAATCTAGAACTCTAAATGAAGAGGATGATGACGACATTTTTACATTCTTCAGCACGTCTCCTCATGTAGGACAACCATATAGTTGGCTGCAAATGCAATCAATTCCAATTCGTTCGATTTTATTATTTTTTAGGGGTTGCACAATGGGGTTTTTTTAATTCTTTTTTTAGGGGTTATTGATCTTTTTAATCATTCTTTCAGAAATCGGATAAGATTAATGAATTATATTTTGGGAACATTGTTCTTATATTTTATCACCAGCCATTCACGGAGGTTTGATGCAAAGACCGACCCTTTTGCTTTTGCTTGGAAAGAAATGGAAGCAACTCACTGCCATGTCTTTCCCAACAAGACAAAGTGTGTGTGACAGCATAAGCCACAAGGGGAAAAAGGGCAATTGGCCACTCCCACCCACTAACCTTGTTCATCATTGTGTTTTGCTTCACGCCAAGAGACTCTTTTTCAAATTTTAAAATCCCTTTTGCTTGTGGTCATTGCTTAATCAAAAATTTGACTTCACTAATTTTTTTCATTAATTACTCTTCAATTTTCATTTCTTTCCTTTGACTTTGCTTGAATAATCTAACTTAAGATTTAATCCATGCTTGTTTTAATTTGATTCAACACTACAAGCAAACGTTTCAAAAGCAGGAGAGTGCTTTACATAAGAGTCGACTTCTGTGAAGAGTTGGAAAAAAATATAGGTAAACAATTGGTACCTCCATCCACTAACCTATTTTAATTGCAAAAAAAATATATGATAGAGAAATCGGCATAGGTTGGAAACAATTCAAGCAAAACCACAAAAAGAAACCCAATCTTCATCTAACAACAATTAATTTGTAATGTGAAAATCCTATGTACAAAATCAACACCATGATCCCAAAACTCTATCCTTATCTAATTTTCCCTTCTAAAAAAAAGGAACCAATTCAAAAGTTAAAACCCAACCCCGATTCGTACATGGAGTCAAAAAAAACAAAAAACTATAATTAGCACTAACGCATATTTAACTAGTCAATTAAACACACCTAACAACATAATTACTTAGCCATGATTGATCATGAGTAAACATTTTCTTCGATATCATCTTCTTCGACTTCATCAAAAAATGGATCGTTGAGAAGTTCAGGTGGCAGAAGGCCTCGCCCTAGGTTGGGCGAGACACTTCTCAACAAAAGCCTTCACCTCCGGGTCCTTGACCTTGTTCAAGGATTGGGGTCTTACCCCCGAGGTTACCTTTTTGTATATTTTGGCAACATTGTCACATTCACTATAGGGAATTTCCAAGGTCACCATCTCTAGCACACACATCCCAAATGAGTATATGTCCACCATTTCAGTGTAGTCCTCTTCATACAGTTCTGGTGCCATAAATTCTGGAGTCCCTAACACTGAATGCGCTGAATGGTTCTTCCCCACAATTGCAGCCAATCCCAAATCACCAATCTTCACCTATTGAACCATAAATTAAAAAAACTATTAACAAAACTGAATATTTAAAAAAAAAACCCCAAAAAAGGTAAAAATGAAATAAAATTGAAGTGATCGATTATCAGTACCTGGCCAATATTCCCGTTGATAAAGACATTGCTGCAATTGAGATCTCTGTGGATAACACAAGGCTCATGAGTATGCAAATACTCAAGCCCTTTCAAGATCTGCTTGGACCACTTCTTCAAGGCTATCAATGAAACATGCTTATGCTTCTTCCTATAGTCCCTCAGATTCCCATTTGTACAAACCTCTGTCATGAAATTGAGGGTGTTATTCTCTGCGTCCCGCCACACATTATACAAGGTGATGATGTTCTTGTCTGCCAGGGATCTCAGCAACCCAACCTCGGCGTAGAGCCGTTCGATCATGGCAGGGTCATTGGTGAAGTTACGTAGCTTGACTTGGTTCCATGCCACCTCTATGCCCTCTTCTTGATCAAACGCCCGGTACACCTTCTTCACTGCACCGCACCCTAGGAGCTCGTTGTACCGCCCGTATCGCCCCGTGGGGTCGATTTCGACGAACGGTTCTTTGTCAGATTGATCTTGGTTTTCACTCGGCATCTGCAAGAAATAAATATTAGTCCCAGAAGAAGAAAAAAAAAAGTTTGGAAAGGCCTCAAAAACCAATGAAAGTACTTATTTTGAAAACTCGATTATAAATATACAAATTAACAAAGAAAATATATACAATCTCGGATCAACCCCAGAAAATAAAAGTCAAAGATTTACCTTGTAGGCTATCAGAAGCAAATATTTTTCTGCAAAAAAGAAAACGTAAGCAAGCAAAAAACAAGTAAGCACAAAACAACGAAAGCAAAGTGATGAAAAGAAATAGGGTTTGAAGAGAGGTGTGTGTATATATAGGAGGTGAGCCGCGTTAAAAGTGAAAGAAGGAGTAGGTAGGTAGGTATAGGGAGGTTAATCCTGATTAATTGAGGTACTAAACAAGATTGAGCCGTTTAAGGATAAGTAGGTAATTGTTGATCAGATTGGATTCGGAAAGATAAGCCTCCTCCACATAGATATAGATCAAAGCAAAGTGATATTAAATTTCTAAAATGAAAGTTACTCCAATTGGTTATGGATTATGGATCTTATTATTATTAACTCAGAATTGGTTTCTGTTTTTGTATTTTTTATTCAATCCGAAATCAAATTTGATACATCAGGGTTGAGGATCTGAATCTTCCACATAATCCGACATTGACGGTCTGGATGTTACGAGGGTATTCACAAATAAATGGGAACGTTTCTAGCAGTAAATCAAATCACATGTGCTTTAATTTATTTGTCACGCTCACGAGGTGGAAATTAAAGACCAAAATGACAAAGAAAAATATGATAGAAAGTTAAGAAATAACCCACAATAGCTTTATTAATATTGTTAATAATCCCGCTGTAGTTCTTCATTTTATTAATAAAATTTCCCTTGTACCGTAGAGATTCTCTCAAAATAACCCGCAATAACTTTTACAAACAATTTAAACTTATTCTAATATATACATGTAATAATATTAGTGGATTGATAACACTAAATGACAATGTTATATATCACATTGAAAAAATTCCTTGTTGAATGCCTCATAAAATTATTCTATGTAATTAGATGAAGTCATATTTTTCTATTAGTGCTCCGGTTAGGTGCTAGAAGATCATTCTTTGTTGAAGAATTCTATTGACATCCCGTTAAATACGCCATACTATCCATCCAACCTATATTATCAAACAACAAAAAAGCATATAGGATGTAGAGAAAATCTGCCAGGGGTCAATAGAAATCCCCTTCCTTGTGAATGGTTCAAAATCTTCATGTTGTTGACAGTATTCTGATATACTTTTGTGGCTGAATAAAGTGTTCTGCTGATCAAACTTGTTCAATAATAAACAAGTCCAACCCATTTTCTCCTAGTATTATAAAAGCAAATTTTTACGGAAAATCTTAAATAAAATTTTATTTATCTTTTTGTAGTGTAGAGTCACGTTTAAATCATGTGCGTTGTTAACTCTTTCGAACAATTAGTACAACGATCATTTGTAATGAGAAATTGACAAAATTGCACATGAGTTCACAGTCTAAAAATTGACAGAATCATATAGATTTTGACCCAATTGAAATTATGTGGGACTTAGATTCAAACAACTGAATTAAAATTGAGGTAAAACTACTGGATCAAATTAAAGTTTCATTTCCCAATTATGAGGTTATTAGTGGAGATCTTGTGCGCTTGATGTTGTCAGTGTGTTTTTATATATATGAATTAACATTATTATGCTTCCATCTTTGTATTAACCCTTTGTGGGTATTTGTACTAGTCCTTCTTTCTTATGGTCTTTTGTATTTAATTTATGAATACAATATATTGTTTTTTTTTTCTTAACAAAATAAAACAAAAGGAATATTAGAAAAACAGAAGAGAAGAAATTCATGCAGAGGTGTGAGATGGGTAGTTTCTTTCTGACGAATTTTCAAAGGTGTTGACTGCATTCTAACAACTAAGCTCTAGGAATCGATTTTCTTTAATTCCACTTAAAGTCGAAACAAAACCTTCTAACTGAGCTAAAACTAATTGAGGTCACGTGGAGCAATATTAGGAAGATTAATAATAAATCTTGGAAACATATATAAACTTTAATTAGTAGCCCTTGTAGGTTTGTGTTTTCTTGTGATATAAATCTTTTGCATATACAGAATATTATGAAACACATGAAGAAACATGTGATTGATCCTGCAAGTTGACGGCATCCACTCACTCTACTGCTATGCATGTGAAATCACTACTGGTTTCCTTCAATTTTCATTATGTTCAAGCTTGTTTAAGAAATATATAGAAGCTACTCATTTTTTCTAGCAAATAATGCAGCCCGAGAGCTCCACGAGGTTAGGCGATTCACAAGGATATGTAGTAGGCAAGGAAAATAATGCAAGAAGGTTTTTTTTTTTTTTTTTATAATTTTTTTTTTTAAATCAAAGTAAATTTCATTAAATAAGCTTCAACAGTATAATCAAATACATCAACAAGACATCTAAAGTACCAATCCCAAGAGGGCAACAAATTAACATGCGAAAAACAAAACTAGAGCATACAAAAGCCACACTAAAACTATTAGCCCACATCACTACAATTAACCATAAACCTAAACAAAGCCCACAAACTCAATATGACCGAAACCCAAGCAACCCATGAGCCTGAATGAATCCTACCACCACCACCTAAAGAAGCGCCAGCCATCGCGACCATACCCACCACTTGCATCCGTAATAGATCTAGGGAAAAGATGATTTCCAACAATCTACCTATGCATAATAGCGAACAAATAAACTAAAACAAGACCCCTACCAAAGAAGAATTGAGTGATTTACAGCAACCTCCATCAAAGACGATGTATAGCCAAAAGAGAACATGAGCAATGTTAGAGAGCGGATTTTGGGAGAATGATTTGATTGAGAACATAGCCTAAAATGGGTGATGGAGAACTTCAATATGAGGATGGCTGAGAAGAAAACACAATCAATAACATCTTCACCATCTAGAGTAATGATGAATCTAAGAACACCATGCATTGATGGGTGGTGGGGGCCCATATTGACTATCATGAGGTCTTTTCTTGTAGCTGGCATATTCATCGGTTTTTACTCGATTCATTCTTTCATGAATTGTTGAAAATGAAAAAAAGTTCATTAAAATTCAAGATCTAATAAATCAAATAATTTAAAATGCCTCTTCAAATTAACGGGTTTTGACTCAAGAATATCTAATTTGGCTTGAGTCAATCCCCAGCCAAAATAAATGATTTTAGCCCTTATAAAAAGAAAACTGATTCTTGGACCCTTTCACGCTCATGTCACGTCGAGGTACCTGCAGAAGAAAAAACTGCAAAATCCAATCCAATTTATCGTAATCGATTAGTTAACATGTTGGTTAACCGTATTCTAAAACACGGAAAAAAATCATTGGCTCATCAAATTATCTATCGAGCCATGAAAAAGATTCAACAAAAGACAGAAACAAATCCACTATCCGTTTTACGTCAAGCAATACGTGGAGCAACTCCCGATATAGCAGTAAAAGCCACCACAAGGGACTTTTTATTCAAAACACCCTAGTGGACTTATTCACTAACCCAAAAGGAAAAGACGAGAAGAGAGGAGGGGGAGGAGAGACAGTGACGCTTCTTTCTCCTCCCCCCTTTATGGAGTTTTTCCATTGAGACTTACAGAGGGATAAACTCAAATCGACATTGCCCAAGGCCATCAACTCTCCAATAGTCATAGGAATATGAAGTGGGAGGGTCAATGCTATGGAGAGAGAGAGAGAGAGAGAGAGAGAGAGAGAGAGAGAGAGAGAGAGAGAGAGAGAGAGAGAGAGAGAGAGAGAGAGAGAGAGAGAGAGAGAGAGAGAGAGAGAGAGAGAGAGAGAGAGCTATAGGGGAGATTTCTATGGGCTAGGGTAACAAAATATTATGTTATATATTTAAAAAGAAACATATAATTATCAGGTTGGATTCGAGGACGGGGACGTTAATACCATCCCCGGCTCATACTTGTTGGGGATTTTTAAAATTCGGGATCCCTGGACCGATCCCTGTTTGGCCTCCAAATCTTCCCCCTTTTAGGATCGGGGACCCAACGGGAATTTATGCCCTCCCTAGTCCTGAATATATAAACAGTGGCCCTAGTTCCCTTTTAATTTCAAAACTACCAAACAAGTAAAGGAAAAGATAGGCACAACACAAGGGACAGTTTCATCGGTGCACTTTAGCAACTCTAAATCCACCCATAACTCTACCAAAAAAATAATAAATCCAGAATAATCCAAATCAAAACGTAAACATAAACAATGAAATAATAGTCTCATAATGCAAGGGTTCATTGGAAAGGTGATATTTTTGTAATTTATTTAATTATTTGGGGAAAAATTGAGCAATGCCCCTTGAACTATAGGTTATGTTCCACTTTGCCCTTTAAACTTCCAATTTGGTTCTAAAACTCCTAAAACTTTCAATTTGAGTTTATCCCCTCCTGTCGTTAGTTATGTCCATTAATCCATCAAATTGAGGGTCATTTTTGTCCCTTTTAGTTCAAACTTGTTTTAACCCACCTTCACCATATATGACTCGAGCCTCTCACCTGATTTCATGACTTGCGTATCTAATTGAGATTGAGGGTTTGAGGTTAAGAAAATTGAAGTCAATGCGTTATTAAAACATCAATTGAAGTAAATGGCCCCAAAAATTAGTCATGTGCAACAAACTAGCAGAAAACTGTAACAAAGCTGAATGTTTGAGGGATATTAACACAAACTTAAAGTTGAGGGGGTAAAAAATAAATTGAAAGTTCGGACGGCAAAGTGGAACAAAATTCAGGGGCCATGGTTATTTTTTCCACCTATTTTGTAATAGTTGTGGAATAAAGTAAGAAATACATCACGACCCCAAATAAATAAGCCATTGGCTATTAGAATTGACAATAGTGACAATGGTAATCGACAAAGGTGGGAGGTAGAAAAGTAGAAGAAAATGTAGTTAGCCAACATTACTATTGTGGTTATGCAAGGAATAAATTTAGGGAAGTGTGTGACAGTGAAAGTAGATTATTGTGTCACACCAGGAATAAGGTTTCCACATCGGTTTATGACGTATACTATAAGGATATTCTTCTCATCTACTGTTGTTACCATCCAAATGTTGGTGTTTGTTGTCTCACTTTCTTTGATTTTTTTTTTGGGAGAGAAAAGCGATAGTATATTATTGAAAGATAAGTAACTAGTACAAAAATTGGGCATGTATTCGGGGATTAGGTGAGTGTCTTTACACCTATGATATTTAGGAACCCCCGTGATCTTCTCTTTTTACTTATCTTTTATGGCTTAAATTTATCTTGCTCTCTAGTTCTTTTTATCTAGGTTAATTTGGAAACTATTTATTTATTTTTCACTGATGCTTTAGAAACTGATATCATCTATAAGCTGCATATATACCCGGTGACACTTTTTGTCCTTGATTCTTTGGTTTTAATAAATTATTCATTTACCCTTAAAAGAAAATAAGTAGCGTTATTGATGGTAAATTATTCATGATATTTTTGTTTTTCAAATTATGCAATTTAATTTTTACTAGTACTTCATTAAATGTTCTCTTTGGTAATTGAAAAAAATTTGATCCATTTCCTTAGTTAAAGATGTTTTATTACCATCACTTCACTAATAGAAGTTTTAGGTAGATTGATTTTGATTTTTTTCAATTGATTTTCTTTAATTTATGAAGGTGTTTTACCATCCATCCATGGCAGAAGTTTTACATAATTAATTGTTTTGAATTTTCACCTTTTTTAAAATAAAATAAAAATTATCATAGACAAACTTTCCTTCTTTTTATTTTTATTTTTTAATGTAAACACAAATTTCCTGAAATTAATATGAACTCCATTTGGAAATAGGAAAGAAAAAATATTTTTTTATTCCCATTTTTCCGCGTGGTTTTTACTTTATCACGGGTTTTACTTTACGGATACAAGTTTCACCGAGCTTGACCACCAAGTCACAGCACCGACCTTCATTTTGGCATTTTGAACATCAAAAAGCAGAGCGTTAGCGCCACAACGCAAACATTCCCCTGCTTCTTTCGTCTCTCTCTCTTTGTTTCTCTGCAAACCCTAAACCCTGATCACTTCACTGCACTCCTTAGTTTCCAAAACTCGTCTCTCTCTTTTTCTCTCTGTTCTCTGCAACGAGCGAGGCGAGTGTTGGGTTGAGTGGTTTAAGAAGAAACGAGTTCTCGCTCTGTTTTTCTGCCACGAACGAGTGGTTTTCTGGGTTCAAGAAGGAGCGAGTTCTCTCTCTCTGTGTCTTTGCAACGATTTGTGATTTTTGGGTTTAAAAAGTAGCGAGCGGGTTCTCTCTCTCTCACTGTCCAACAATTTTACGAATTTTGGGTTTTGGAGTCGAGAATCGAGAATGGCGTCGTCTACTCGAAATCGAAAGCGTAAACAATTGGGGGATGGCGTTGCTCCGTTTGAGTTTCGGTTTCAGACCCAGAAGAGCGAGAGGTCTTCTAGGGTTTTGGAAACCCAACGGATGGTAGCCGTGGATGAAAAGGCGACTGCTTCTCTTCCTCTGCGCAAGGGTTTCTCACCCAAACAGGGCAAGACCATCCCTTTGGCTTCGACTGCTAGAAAGCGTAGACAATCGGAGGAGCTAGGGTTTGATGGTCTCTGTCAGACCCAGAAGAGCAAGAGGCAAAAACTAGGTTTTGATTTTGATTGTTCTGAAATTTTGGGTTATCTGATGAACCTCCGCCATGTGAGTAGGTACTTTGAGAAGCCTGCCGAGAATTTGCCGGGTTATTTCCACGAAATTTGGAGGCCCATGGATTTCGGTACTGTGAAATCCAAATTGGAGAGGGGTGTCTACTCCAGCGCTGATGGATTTGCGGCTGATGTAAGGCTTACCTTGTCAAATGCTTTAAGATATTATTCGGATGGGAAGATTGAGCGTGCAGCAGCCAAGCATCTCAGTGGTGTTTTTGAGAGAAAATGGAAAGAAGCCGTGGAGAAAAACCCCAAGTCTTTTTGTCCTCCTCCTCTGCCCAAAGTCAAGGGTTTGGCAGTGTCACCCAAACTGAAACAGGGCAAGACCTCTTCTCCTTCTAGCTTAGGGCTTGAGGTTTCTAATTCTCAGTCAGTTGATTCAACCAAACACGATGACTTGCCCACCCTTGTTGATCATGCCATGGATCAGGCCTCAGAGAATCTTTCTCCATGTAAGGCTACCCGAATTCATGCACTAAAGCTACGTTTTTCAAGTACAATATTGAAAGCAAATAAGATACTTAAGGGTGTACCTGATTCTCCACCAAGGAGAAAATCGATGCAGCGGATGAAGCAAAGGGAGTCGGCTCACCGTGCCATTTCAAACATGGAGAAGTCAGTGTAATTTGAGGACCCTTTACAGGATCTCAAACAACTTGAGATGTTGTGTGGCTGTGGCAGTGAAGATCCGTTTCTACAGGTCAGGCTCGGATTGCCTCTTAAGAAATTGGGTGTATACCTGAAGCAAGATGATGAGTTGCAAGGTCAAGATTAGGAGGCCTTTTTGAATGGAGATTGGGAGGAAGGCGAGATTTGTTCATGAAGTATAGAAACTGAGCATAGGTTATAGGCCACCTTGGCTCTGTTATTTGTTGTATATGATATGATGTATAGGTTAAAGTTTCCACTTTGTAATTAATTGATTACCAATTCTTTAATTTCTAAGAATAAAGAAATTGAGGATGTGATTCTGAATTACCAAATTTTTTCCAAGTCGAATGATATTATTGAAGTTTCTATTTCTGTTTGTTCTCTAATTGGAATTTGTTTCTGGCTCTATATTTTCTATCTGTTTGAGGAAGTTGGTTCCTGTGTGGACTATTACTTTCCATGTAAATTTTGGCCATATGCATTATACATTATACAGACAAGGCGTAATGCAGACCCTTCTGGGAAAGTTCTTGTTTCATGGATTCAAAGACCTTTGACTCCAATGGATGGCCCCTGAATTGATTTAGGATAGCTTGTAGTAATGGTTGTTTGACATCAATCACTGTAAATGATGCTGGCCTGGTTGGTGAGTTCAGCTCTTCAGCCATTACTAGCCTTAAAATGCTTCCCAATTTGTCGATTTCAAACAACCAACGGACGGGACCATCTCAAAGTTGAGGTATAAAGATATTTGAATGAAGAAGAATCAAATAAGTTTGAGGGCAATAACAAAGAAGGTAAAGGGTATTCGATCGATTCACCGGATTCCATTAGACACATAAAATGATGGGAAACCTGCTACACCAGTACTTTTCTATGTTTGTTCTTTTTGTTTTTTGTTGGTACAGTACAACATTTCCCAGACTACATAGAATCACAACGTTGGCCTTTCAATAATCTAATGTCACTTGTATTTATTTGACAGACCATGAAACAGTAAGTGAATACAAAGGTATTACACTGCAATGAAATTGGGACTATATTTCTGTCATCTGTATTCTTGAAAGAGGACATGCCCTGTCGCTCGTGCATGCTCCACAGCCTCCTGAATATTCATCGAAATTTATTCAGTATACTAAGACTAAAGGAAATCTCATGCTCGCAACCACACACATTTAGAACATCAAAACAGGCAAGTTAAGAAATAACCTTCTGGCCGACTAGTCCAAGTTGGCGCACCCCACAGCGCAAAGTGAAGTTGGCAGTGTCAGTGTATCTCCTTTTACTGAGAAGCAGCATCATGGTATTAAGGCATACTTTTGGTATACCTGAGCTATACGAGTAGTAGGAGCACAAAATGGAAGCGACGAAACACATATTACCTCAAGCATTTTGATAACTTAGTCGGCAAAACATGGGAAAAAAGTTCAAACAAAATTAATCTTTTTATCCCCTTTTTTCTGTTGGATAGGCATGGATTGAAACCTTTACAGAGAGGCTAAACACATCTGACACGTCCTATAGTTCTCAATCATCTTAAGTTGAGAGCAAATTTATTGATTATTATTTTGAAATGTTCATAAACCAGATTTTACATGCATAGAGTAATAAGCGTGCACTATTAGTACTATTTAGGTTCAACAACTAGGATGCCCTCAGTACATAGAGATTTGGAAAAAAATTTCAAGACAGTACTAGAAGTTAAAAAATATTGTCTCTTCAACTTGAATAGGTTTGTAAACTAGGTCGGTCGATGTGTAGTGAATAGAAAACTTCTGCACACTGAACTACATGTTTAGAGTGGAAGTATCAGAAATAATCCCCTAAATCACAGGCTCTGTATTTTTTATCATCTGAACATGCTAATTCCAGACTAAAAGCCCAAGGAACATTTAATGTTTTCACATATTATGTGTAGTAGTGTTTGTACGTGCACTATGGATAGAAGCCACCATGAAACCATAAGCACTACCTTTGTTGTTCTTTCACAAGATTAAGAGCGAGCCCCTCAACCGGCCCAATGGTATTGTCCTTAACTGCAAATATAGTCTGATCAAACTCCTCTGGAGCTCCCTCAAAGGGTGACATCTGATACAATACAATGCAGAAACCAATGACCATTAACTGGAAAAATTTAACCTCAATCACAAACAGAGGAGAGCAAATGTCTACAAATAAAATAGCTTAAAAATCAGTAACTATCTTTGTTTTAACATACATTGAAAATTAATTCACATCAATTATAAATCAGGAAAAAGTACTTCTTCAAAAGAGCAAGAGCCAAGACCTATGAGGCAAAGTCTCTCAGCACATAGGTAAAGAGAGCGTGAGAAAAGGGAAGATTCAATAGACATTGAGCATTCTGTGTTGTGGTGAAAGAGATTAACATTAGATTTGTTAGGGAGATACAGAGGTGTGGCTCTCAGGCGATTTGAGTCCTATGTGCTTGCATGTTTGGTGTTAAAAACTCAAAAAACATAGGGGAACTTGGTTGGATGTTGAAAATTTGGATTTATTTAAGGGCATTTTGCTAAAATAAGGAAACCACATATTTCCAAAAAATTGGCCCTATTTGAGGCCATAGTGAAGCCACTTCTTAATTATCCGTCCACATTGACAACCAGTAAAACTCATAAACAGAAAATTAACATAAATCGTCAGAACCACATACAGCTAAAGCATCATAATGAAGCCCATCACAGATCAGCAGAGCCCTTTCGAAACACTTCTTCTCCTGTCCAAAGTACCCCATATGAAAATGAGCATAAACATTCAGAAATGGAAAGCTGACAACATTAATATACATGAGAACTCACTACTAATGCTATTTCTTGAACAGTAAATCTTATAGACAAGTGGCTACACAAACTATTTCCTGAACAGTCAAGGCGCAAAAACTTTGTCAAATATATCAACAATGTGAAATACTGTAGAAGAAGACATAAGCCAGTATTATATAATTAAGGTTCGGATACTAAGTTGGGTATCAGAAATAACCAAAACTTTCACAAGAAAAGCTTTTCATTGCATTTTGTTTTATAACCAATATTCATATACGTAGGAAAAGGAAAGTTTATTTATTTTTAACAAACCTCCCCACTTCTCAGAGTCAAGAATCCAAGCACAATACTCTTCATTTGGTTTACCGAGAAATGCTTCAGAATACTTAGTTGGATCACTTGCTACTGTTGCTGCTATAACCTTCACATCATGGATGACCACAAAATGATCAGGAAGTATCGCACTTATGCATGCTTAATACAAACATGGAGCTATATATGCACAAAAACTGACCTTAAATGACGGGTGTACTTCTAATCCCTGAATGTTCATATACCTGTCTCAACTCAGGAGCTTTTTTCTTGTCATGGTCCATAGCATACCTACAAATGACGAGTGACTATTGAATAGAAATATTGACCTTAAATGACGCAGCTCAGTTCATTGCAATAGACAGTGGATAGAATAGAAGGTTGTATTGGAGCTTACCTAACCGCATTGAAGAGGCAACTATTGTCTGAAGGAATAACCCTTCTTACTACAATACCTTCCATATTATAAATATTTATATACCTGAAACATTTGAACAATTTGAATATTTCAAACGATGATGGTTTTATAATAGACAAGCACAAGCCAAAGAGCTGAGATAAGGAAACACATGAATATTTAATACAAAAATAAGGACCCAAAAAGCATTGAACTCCATTGAAGTGGTTTGTGTGAAGAAGGAACCTTTTGTGATTACAATGGAAAGGAGAACAAAGATTATTAAGATACAAAAAAAGATAGGAGTCCAATCAAAAGTAAACATCTACAGAGAAAGAAAAGACTTATACATAAAAACTTCCTTAAGACTGAATCCTAAAGTTACAGAAGTATGAAACAATACGAAAAGAAGGCTGAGGACTCATACAAAACCCAACATCACATACTCAGCAGCAGACAGCCAAGTACCAACCAGAACCAGATTCAAGTACTGGTAGCAGCAGGCCATGATTGAAAACATTCAAAGAAAAGGAACAAATATAATATAGTGTACAGAAATGAAATTTTACAAATTTTTATCAGGAATGAATCTGAAATGAACGAAAAAAAGGAACTTTAAAGAATCCATACTTTTATCAGTTCTTTAAGGTGCCAATAAATGAACCTAATATGTCAAAAGCCTACCCAGAAAGGAAACCAACCCTCAGACATAGAAACCCAATACCAAAGCTATAAAACAAACCCAGAGCTGAATTTGAAACCACCCAAAATCATAAATTGAAAAAAATGACAAATAAATAATGTGGCAATGAAATTTCCAGATCCATTAATAGTATTCGTACCAAGAGCAGCATATTCAAATAGACATGATACAATTTGGAAGAGGAGGAAAACAGATAAGAAAAAGAACTCACTCTGTTTCTTCCTTTTTGGTCAATAAGGTAATGGTAGTTGAGCAAATACTTTGACGAGGAAGGGTGGTCGCCTGCCTGGTTTTGGCTATGGCTTCTGTGTTTTGATGTCGTCTTCCTTTTTTCTTTTCCCTTCTTTCTATCATTGGGGAGGGTGGAGTTACAAGTTGAAGCCCAGGTCCCACTGAGCATTAATGTGGGGTCCATGGTCTATCTTGTGTTACGGTTTTCTGCAACTTTCTCTGTTACACTAGATTCTCTCGGCAGTGGCTTTCACCCACCCAATAATTCTATTTAGGATGACGTGTCATGATGGGCGGTTAGATTATTACAATAACTAAAATTAAGCGAAATACGAACAAATGCATAGATTATGTTAGATTATTATCACGACTAAAATTAAGCGAAAATGAGAAAATGTGTAGATTATAAATGCAGAGGCTCGGATCAACTTCACATTAGTTTCTGTGTTAGACCTCTTTGGAAAATTTAGTTTGTGTTTTTTTAATATACTTCTTGTATTTATAGTTATTTTTTTTATTGATTTAAAAAATATTCATTAATCTTTAACAGAAAAGTTAACAGAAATTTATAAAATTATAAAAAAGTATTAATTAAAAAGTATTAAAAAATAAAAGGGAGTGTAAGTGGAGAGAAGAGAAAGTGAGAAAATCAACTCCCAATATATATGTACAACTAATAAAACTCTTTTGACGCTTTAGCTCATACCCAGTACAAATATATATTTAATTAAGAGTGCTGCGATTTCCACCATCTTCTTCTATTTCCCTAGAAATTATTGTATAATTTCTCCTATTTCCTCATCCACGTTATCTTCCTACCCACCATGTAAGTTTGAAAAAACACAATCTTATATTTCCACCCACCATTATTCCTAAAATACCCCTTAATTATTAATTCAAGCAAATTTTCTTTCATTTGGTTTTTCTCATAATTAAAACATGGGAGTTATATTTTCTTTACGTTCTATTCTTTTGATTGATTTTTCTTGTGTGTTTTGTCACTGTAGAGTGAATTTTTTTTTCCTGTGTTTATTTAACTGTCGAATAATTTTTTTTTAGGGGTTGGGTTTGTTTAATTTGAGTTTGATTATAGGTTTAAAGGATGCAAAATCAAAATAACTTGCTACAACAATAGGGATTGCCAAAATCAAAATCAAAATAACGTGTGGGAACCGAGGTTTCTATGGTTGTTCTATATTGTCTTGGAAGTTGGAAGTCCATATTTGCGGGATTGAACATTAGGGATTGCCAAGAACTGTTAATCATATGGGAAAGAGAAGAAATACTTTTTGATTGGGAAAAGACATGGCATGATCAATATGATATAAAAGAGATGCAGTTTAACGTCTCTTTGTTTAATTAAGGATTTTTTTTCTTTTTAAATTCTCATGAAATTGAGTTTTTATTTTAGGATTGAGGTTTTTCCACTAAATCCTTAAAAGTCATTTTACGTTGTCTATAAAATTTTGAAAATAAGATGGGTGGAGAAACAAGACAAGGGATAGAAATAACAACACTCTTAATTAATATAACTAATATGTTAATTCAATAATAGTTCATATAAATTAATTAAATATATTACTTTAATTGTTGTGTTCTTGGCTTATCTTATTCTAGTTTTTTGAGATTTTCACGTATCATATTTTATCATATCAACGTATTTGTATTCGTACAACATAAATTGAGTGTGAGTTAATTGATTTTTTATTTATTTATTTTATAATTCAAGTATGATATGCCAATTTTGTAGCTATTGGATGTGATTTTAAATGAAATTTAAAAATGAGGTGGCAAGCGAAGAAGAAGAGAAATCAAGCAAACCATAATAGAGGAAATCCAAGCAAAGAATCCGGATCCAATTTATCCCTGATTTTTTTTTTTGTGGTTCAAAATGTCGTTTTTGTTATAAAAAATAATAAGTACCACTGAATATTGGGAGTGGAATTGTATTTGCTCTTGTGGTTTTTACATTGACATAACTTTCTCCCTCTAATAAAACTCTTCTAAGATAAAGCTCTCACACTCTCAAATTTCTCTCTCTCTATTTTCTCTTTGGATCGGTGATGTTCTACAACTGAATGAGCAAGCCTATTTATAGGCAAATTGGATGGCTTCCCGTGGATGTACCGTGAATGAATTGGCAGACAATGCATCTCTAAAGACTTCATTGCCCAACATCATCATTTGCCTTCTTTTTTTTTTATGTGGGCTCCACCACTGTTTTTTTTACAACACTCCCCCTTGGAGACCACATGTCCCTAGATTGGTTGTCTCGTTAAAACCTTGCTTGGAAAAACCTAATGGGAAAAAACCTAAGTGAAGGAAAAAGAATACAACTTCATTTGGGACATAAGGATAATGTTAAATGCGCTTATGTTGCCTTGTTAAAACCTTGCTAGGAAAAACCCTAGTCGAAGGAAAAAGAGTACAATGTGCATATGTCATGTATTAGAGGACTCTTGAATGCTCCCCTTGATTTTGCATGCTCCAATTTGATTGCTTGCAGAGTTGATGTAATCCGATGTCATGCACTAGCTTTTGGAATGTGCATTTTGGCAAAGATTTGGTAAAGAGATCTACCAGGTTATCGCTTGAACGGATTTTTCTAACTTTAATTTCTTGACTCTTCTAAAGCTCATGTGTGTAGGAAAACTTTGGTGATATGTGCTTGGTCATGTCACTCTTGATGTATCCTCTTGTGATATGAGCAATACAAGCTGCATTGTCCTCATTCAGGATGGTTGGAGTGTTCGTTGCTGAGGGTAGGGCACATATGCTTTGGATGTGATGGATTACCGACCTTAACCAAACGCATTCACGACTGGCTTCATGGAAGACAAGTATTTCTAAGTGATTGGAAGATGTGGCTACCAACGTTTGTTTCGTTGAGCTCCATGAGATTGCAGTTCCTCTACATGTAAATACATACTCAGTTTGTGAGCGTCCTTGATGTGGATCAGAGAGGTATCCTGCATTAGCATGTCCAACAATACTCAGGGCATTGGTCAATTCACTGGAATAGAATAAGCCTATGTCTGTTGTCCCATGAAGATATCGTAGAATATGTTTGATGCCGGTTCAATGTCGGCTTGTTGGAGCAAAACTATATCTTGCTAACAAATTCACTAAAAATGCTATGTCTGGTCTGGTACATTGTGCTAAGTAAAATAAAGCATCTATCGCAATAAAGTATGGTACTTCTGGACCAAGAACCATTTCATCATCCCCTTTTGGAAGATATGGATATTTCTTAGTGTCAAGTGACTGAACAACCATTGGAGTGCTAAGTGGATGGGATGTATCCATGCCAAACCGTTTCAATACTTTTTCAGGATAAGTTGATTTATGCACCAAAATACCACTAGCACTGTGCTCAATATGTAAGCCAAGATAATATTTTGTCTTTCCAAGGTCTTTCATCTCAAATTCGCTTTGAGATAATCAACAATCTTTTGGAGCTCTTCAGGAGTTCCAATTAGATTTATGTCGTTGACATATATTCCCACTATCGCAAATTCCGGACTTTGATTTCTTAATAAACACACATAGGCAAATAGGATCATTTGTGTATCATTCCTTCAGGAAATACCTACTGAGACGATTATACCACATTCGTCCAGATTGTTTTAGCCCATACAATGATCTTCTTAATTTAATTGAGAACATGCCTTGTGGTTTATTCCTGGCCGCTTCAGGGCGGCTTAAGCCCTTTTAGGACTTTCATGTATATATTTGTATCCAATTATCCATACAGATATGCGGTAATGACATCCATAAGTCTCATTTTAAGTGTTTCTAAAACCGTTGAACTTATTAAGTAACGGAACGTAATTGCGTCCATTACAGGAGAGTATGTTTCCTCATAACCAATTCCAAGTTTTTGTGAAAAACCTTGCGAAACGAGTCACGCTTTATACCTTGCGATCTCATTTTTCTAATTGCACTTTCTTGTAAATACCCACTTGTAACCTACAGGGTTCACATTAGGTGGAGTTGGAACAATAGGCCCACAAACACTCTTTTTTCCTAGAGAATTTAATTCTGCCTGAATTGCATCTTTCCACTTAAGCCAATCCTGTCTTTATGTGCATTCATCAATGGAGCACGGCTCAATATCATCATCTTTTATAAACTTAGTAGCCACTGAGAATGCAAATATATCATTGATGATCATCTCATTTCTATTCCACAATTCATTAGTGGATGTATAATTTATGGAGATTTCTTGACTTTCAGGATCGCCGTCCACTTCAGGTGCGCTTGTCTCACCAAGGACATTTTCCTTTTTAGGAAGTACCTATGCCTCTTCGGGGGTATTTGAATTATGAATTGTAGGCTTTCCATTTATTTCATTTGGATTCATTTTGGCCATTGACTTCCTCTTTCGAAGGACTAAGTCCTTTGGGCCTAGTGGTCTGCCACGCTTCAGACATGCAACAGATGAATCATTTGCTGGCACACTGTTTTGTCCATTATGGACATCAATCCTTACAAGTGCGTTTGCAGTTGAGATATGTGATTTCATCACATTTGTTGTATCATAAAATGCATCTGGAATCGAATTTGCAATACTTTGGAGGTGAACGATCCTTCTCACTTCATTTTCACATTGAGCGGTATGAGGATCTGATCGGTTCATAATTGTATATCATTTTGTACCCTTCTAGCTTATGATTTGGTTATGTTTTTGAGTTAAACTTGTGCTTTTAATCCTTTTTGTGTTTATCTTTCAGTTCATTGAGCTTTAGGTAATAATGATGGCTTTGGATAGTAAATGATGCAATCCATGCATGTTAGGGCCTGATTTGGGTGGATGGAAGAAGAGCTTAAAGACAAACCAATTTTGGCTACAGTCCCCTACCAGCCCAGTTTCGTAGGTCATATTACAAGCTTTGTTTCAGCAACCTACATAGCTCGGATGAGGCCACATTCTTCATGAACGTTGTTCCAATGGGCGTGTACTATAACATATCCAAAATTCAGCCTCATTGGATAAATATGGAGTCTGTTACCTAGCAAACACAGAGCCATGCTCAGGATGGATTTTATCAGCGCGGAAAATGAGTTAGCAATTTGTTTCGGCCTTAACTTCCTCCTCCGACCTTGGATTGGCCCAAATAACTTATGGCTGGAAAGAAGACATTCTGAACTTCATTTTTGAGTGCTTAAAGTCCTAATTTGCTTAAGGGAAGCCCAATTCATAAGCCCTTGAAGTTGCTGGTCATGCTGACCTCAGGATGAGCTATCATTTCTGGTTGGATGCTTGGTCATGGTGAGCTAGGCATGAGCTATTGTAGCTAGTTGGAAGCTTGATCATGGTGACATGAAGATGAGCTAGGGCTGCTGGTGGGATTTATTGGACAAGTGCATCAACCATTTCAGATTTTCTAATTCAAGTGCATCATCCAATTCAGATTTTCTAATTCAAGTGCATCAACCATTTCAGATTTTATAATTCAAGTGTTGTATGCATTAGTCTTTTTGAATTCAGATTTTCACTTCCCCTAGGCCTATAAATAGGGAGGTTCTCTAAGCTTGTAATAACACCCCAAGGGGGGAGCTCTCAAACACTTCTCTAGAGCTCCCTTCCCTTCTCTCCCTCAAATTCTCTTAGTTTCTCTTTCTAGTTTTCAATTGTAGTAATGAAATATTTGTGCTGAAATTCTCCTTAAGTATTTCTTAGTTCTACTTTACTTTTCCTTATGTACATTCTTTCTTAAGTATTCAAGTTTAATTAGTTTCCAAGTTTCAATTATGGTTTTTGTTCTTATTCATTATGCTTATAAGTTAATATGCTAGTTTGAATGATTGATCACCATTTAGGCTTGCATGTTAGCTATCTTGGTTTGAATTAAGAGTATACACCATGCTTTAATTCGAATTGAACTATGAATAGGAAGAGTATGTATGGACATTCGACAACAGGGATTAGATACATGCTTGGTTGTTTAAATTGTTCTTCTATGCTTAATGGGTTCCTAATGCTTAATTTTAGGTTAGACAACAAATGATCAAATTAGGGAATTAGGAACACAAGGTTATGACCACACACCATGGCTTAATCATACATTAGCTAGAATCAATCCATTAATCTAATTGAACTTGGGAACTTATCTACTTGAGTTAGTTATTTTCTTTCTTTCTTGTTTTATTTATTTCCTTTCTTTTTCATTTTTGTTTTGTGTAGGGAAATGAATTGGATCATTCAATCACCAATCCTCGTGGGATCGACCTCGCACTTACATATGCTATACTACCAAACGGCTCGTGCACTTGCGAGTATCACAAGTTGAGGATGCAACTGAATCCATTTTGGTGCAGCTGTATCTACACAACAGGATCGAGATGAGACAAAGTGAGTGCACCCCATGATAATTCACGTCGTTCTTCAGGAACGAGTTTGCCTTATTGTTTTTTATGAACAGATTTTTCTCCCCCTAATAGTGGAAAAATTGTCTCATCAAAATGATAATCCTCAAACCGTGCGGTAAAGATATCACCCTTCAGGGGCTCTAGATTTCTGATGATAGATGGTGAATCAAAACCAACATAAATTCTCAATCTGCGTTAAGGGCCCATCTTAGTACGTTAAGTGGTGCAATGAGCACTTATGCCGCTGTTCGGTTCATTTTTACACATGATTTTTCATGTTATTCACCCACTATTTTGAGTTAGTTCTTGACATTTTATAGCTTTTTATTTCCTTTTTGTGTTTTCTTAGATTTTACCTTGGTTTGTATGAAAATGAGCTAAAAGTGCATTATTTGATATAAATTCTGTTTTTGTTCATTTTCGTAGGTCAACTTCTTGGCCTGTGATCAACATGCTCTGATGCTCGGATGAGGTGAAGATCTTCATGAGACTTGTTCCAATGGATGTTAACTACAACATATCCAAATTTGAGCTCCATTGGACAAGTATTGCCTATCCAACCAATCCAGCATATTAGCTTTTACCTCCTTTGTGTTATTTTGATTTTCTTGTTACCATAACTCTTGGTAACAAGAAGTTACCTTAGCTTTGAGATAATTTCTGAAGCAATTGGCATCTTTGTGAGGACAAAGCTTCATGATGGCAAGGGGACAATGGGCTAAGGCTTTATCAAAGGTGGTAGTTTTATATTAAAAGGTAAAAGCTGGAAAGGAGGAGAGAGGGAGGAGAAGTCAAAGGAGCAATCTGATTTGGAGAGGCTTTTCAACGTGGGAAATGAGGTCATTCTAGAATTCCACAATTGAGGAGCAGATTTTGGGGAGAGCTGGAAGCGAAGAGAACCAGGTGCAGCCAAGGAAGAAGAAGAAGAAGACTTCCACCATTGAAGACTTCAAGCTTTCATCATTTTCTGAAAATCTGTAAACTCTTTCTATTTTTATTTCGAATTTGTGTTTGAAATGATTATGAGGAACTAAACTTCATAGCTAGGGCTTAGGTTGAAGCCCTAAACATGATTACCTTATTGTTTTGATGCTTGAGTGTATGAATTTCTAGATATTGTTGATAAATTCCAATTCACCAAATTAATCTATCCTTGATGTATGTTCTTCTTTGATTGATCACCTTTGAAAGCATGCTTCTTGAGATTGTTGGGATCATGTGTATCTTCATGTTTTCCTAAGCAATGAATGGATGAAGTAAGAATCATCCATGTAAATTGGTTTCTTGAATACCTAATGTAAACGCCATGCTATTAGGATTCTTGTGATGTTCATATTCTCTTTGAACTTAATGGGTTTTTCTTGTAATTGAATCAAAGTACTAAGCACACCTAGATTCGATTATAGGGAAGGCACAAGTATTGTAGCACTCGTACTGCACTTTACGTATATGAGAGAGAATCAATGCATCTTGAGTCACTCGTACTGATCTTGATTGCGAACATTTTCATCAACACGTTTAGAGTTCATCACTTGAGTATTCATGAACTTTGGTAGAATTGTTTAGGGTGGATTCCGAAACCCTAGTGTTTGTTACATTTTAATTTCACATCTTGATAATTCATCTCTGCCATTCTTGTTAAATTTAGAGTTCATTTACATTCATGCAATAGAAATAGGTCACTTGAAACAAATCAAACCCCCCCCCCCCCCCCAATGTGTGTGTGAGTTGCGTGTTTGACACGTTTTGTGTCTTTGTTACTGAATTTTATTTGTTTCTGTAATTGTTTTGGACTTTTGGTCCGCGTTGTGTTCTTGCATTTTCTGTGCTGAATCCAACCGTATAAAGAACTTGAATTTTGGACATACAGTTGGAAAGTTATAGGTCAAAAACTGGACAGAGGTCGAAACTGAAAAGCAGAGAAACGACTCTGTGAACAACGACCGGTCGCTTTTGCTTGACGACCGGTCGCTTTTGCCTGACGACCGGTCGCTCGTCACGTCAAAACTTGAAATTCGACTCTGCTTCTGATGACCGGTCGCTCATACCTGGCGACGGGTCGTGGTTACTCGTTCACAGCACATTTCTTTTTTTTGTTTTGTTTGTTTCTTTTACATTTCTCTACTTTCTGTTTAGTTTCAAATTTGCATTTGAGCATTGTGGTGTGTTAATTAAGTG
The DNA here is from genome assembly GCA_018703695.1 of Prunus fruticosa. Classification (NCBI taxonomy): domain Eukaryota; kingdom Viridiplantae; phylum Streptophyta; class Magnoliopsida; order Rosales; family Rosaceae; genus Prunus; species Prunus fruticosa. The sequence continues at coordinate 27,090,483 of CM031920.1, forward strand.
TTCTCTTTGTACTCGAATTAGAACTTATAGGGAACCGACAAGTTCTTCGTGGGATTGACCCCGTATTTACATAATCTATACTTCGATAGATTCGTGCACTTGCGGGCATTTTTAATTGTTTGTTTGCACATTAATTTGTGTCCTTTTAGGAATGCAACAGCCGCATAACCAAAAACTCTTAAATGTGAAATACTTAGTTGATTACCCAACACGAGTTATACTGGAGAATATTGATTGTTGGCAACAGGCCTCAACTTGCACAAGTGATGCTGCATGTAAAATGACATGTTCCCAAGAGGAAAGCTGGCAACTTTGTCTTCATTTGCAAAGTGCGAGCTATCAATTGAAGACGCTTAATTAAATCTTCTGCCAAGCCATTTTGAGTATGAACATGAGGAACATAATGTTCAATGTCAATGCCTAGTGACATGCAGTAGTCATCAAAAGTCTAATATGTAAATTCACCAGCATTATCGAGTTTGATTGACTTAATGAGATAATTTGGGAATTGGACTCGTAATTTAATTATCCAAACCAAGAGCCTAGAAAATGTCATATTTCGAGTGGACAAAAGGCAAACATGTGACCATCGGGTAGATGCATCAACCAAGACCATAAAGTACCAAAATGGTCCACAGGGTGGATGAATATGCCTACAAATGTCCCCTTGCATTCTCTGGAAAAATGATGGGGATTCAACATCAACATTTGGTTGTGATGGTCTGATCATTAACTTCCCTTGTGAACAAGCTTGACAAGAGTTGTCACTTAATAACATAATGTGTTTTGTCAACAAGGGATGTTCTTTAGAGTTGGTGATGATCCTACGCATTATGGTGGATCCAGTAATGACCCAACTGGTCATGCCAAAGCTTAAAAGTATTTGAGTCAATGAACTTCTGGTCCATGGCATTATGTGCATCAATTGTGTGTATGGTTGTACAGTACAACCCTAATGACAGGGCACAAAACTTCTCCAGGATACACTTCTGGGTATCATTGGAGGTAATGCAAAGATATTCCATATTTTCCTCATTTTTTGTTTCAACATGGTAGCCATTCAAACGTATATCTTTGAAACTCAACAGATTCCTTCTGGAGTTAGATGAATATAAGGCATCTTGAATGGATAGTATTGTTCCATTTGGTAATATAACTTGGACTGTACCTGAGCCTTCAATCAGATCTCCAGGACCTGATATGGTTGTTAACTTTGCTTTTGTAAGCATCAAGTTTGAGAAATACTTTCGATCTCTAAGGATCGTATGAGTAGTCGCACTGTATGTGAGACAGAATATCTTTGCTAGAGCTCTTATTTTGGGAGCATCCATAATTTATATCCATACCTTTAAATAAATAAAATAAGTTGAATCAATAAACAATTATTCAATGTAAAGAAAAACATTGCCACTTTTATTAGATTGAAATGAAAATTAAAAACAGGACTTCAGATAATATAAATGGTACATGAAGGAATTTAGTTCGAACCCATAAACTTCATTCCCTCTTTCAATAACAAAATTGGAAACATCCAGATGTGTCATGTCTAACTGATGTTATATTTCTGAAGGGCCATCTGTGGCTGGCAGACCAGGTATAACATGATCAATGTAATTTGTCTCCACTTTCCCGTTCTTAAGTGAAGATTGATAAAGATCTGCCAAATACTTCGGCGTACGTCATATACAAGCTCAATGTCCCTTTGTGCCATATCTGTGACAAGCGCCTTCAATATTAAATGCATCCTGGAAATGTTGAAGGCACTTGTCCTAGAAATGTAGGAGGTGAAACCGTCCATTAAAGGCACAATAAAAAAATTAGTATATACCATTAGCCTTTCCATAATGATATTATATATTGTAGACAATATAACCGTGCCACTATTCAAGATATAATAAGATGAGTTTTAAAATCACACAATAATTTTTATTAATATGTGTTACAACATGATGGGTAATGAAATTACACCACCATAAAAGGATGGGGTATAAAACCGCACCATTCCAAATTACAGGACGAAAAAAATAAATTAAAGAAATATGGATGAAAAAACATTAAAAAAATGTGAGAAAACAAAAAAGAAAGTTTGCATGTCGTCGTAGTAGTAAAGTGAGAGGAGACATACGACAAAGAGGAGACAAAGAAATAGCCACATAGTATTAAGCTGGAAAAAATTGGAAGTAAAGAGGAGAGACTATCATACTGAGAACGTGTTATAAAAAATAAATAATCAGAGTATGAAAAGTACCACTGAATATTGAAAGTAGAATTGTATTTGCTCTTGTGGTTTTTATACTGATAAAACTCTTATAAGATAAAGCTCTCACACTCTCAAATTTATCTTTTTCTATTTTCTCTTTGGATAGATAGTGTTCTAAAACTAAATGAGCAAGCCTATTTATAGGTAAATTGGATGGCTTCCCGTAGATGTACAGTGAATGAATTGAAAACAATGCATCTCCAAAAGATTTCATTGTCCAACATCATCATTTGCCTTTTTAATATTTTTATTTTTTATTTTTTATTTTTTATGAGGCCTCAAAGACTTTATTGCCCAACATCATCATTTGCCTTTTTGAATATCATTTTCTTCTTTTCTTTATACAGGCTCCACCACTTCCTTTACCATAGTTTTGGCTTTTGGGGTTATTTGGGTATTCAGTTCTTCAACTGGCGTTTCCATTGGGCATTGGCAATTTCCCAACAGGGGTTTTGGCTGAACTAAATTTCATGAAACAATGGCTACGACAGTGGAAACAATGTCAGCGGCCATGGAACTGATCGAGACAAAGAAAGAGAACCTAAAGAAGGCCTTCGATGAGCTTCAAGCCCACTACAACGTCCTCTCCTCCTTCAATCTCACCTGGTCTGACCTCGATTCCCACTTCACCTCCATCAAAGACTCCCTTAACCAAAAACTCCAGCTCCTCCAAACCCTCGAGTCCCAATCCTCAAATCCTTCTTCTTCTATACCCCTAGACCCCTGTTCATCAAACCCTCCATCTCAGAAACCACAAGACCCTTCTTCTTCTTCATGTCGGATACCAAAGGACCCCTTTTCTTCGTCGAATTTACCGACCCAGATAGCAGAAGACCCGTCTTCGTTATCGTTGACATTGGCCCAGATAACGGAAGACACCAAAACACCAACCCAGATAACAAAGAACCCACCTTCTTCATCAATTTCATCGACCCAGATGGTAAAGGACCCTTCTTCATCAAACCCTCCGACCCGGAACACGGTTGAGCTTGGTACGATTCTTCAGTCGGATTCAGTTCCTCCTCGGCCAGAGTTGGTGGCATTTTGTGAGCGAATGGATGCAATGGGGTTGAGAAAGTATATGAATGAGACCTTGGATAACCGAAACACCATCCGGGCCGAGCTCCTGGGAGCTATACGGTATGCCAAGGACCCTGCTGCGATGATTTTAGATGCAGTAGACGACTTTTATAGTGAGAACGGGAGGGATAAGGGTGATAAGGACCCGGAATTGTTTGCCGTGAGGAGAAGTGGTGTGCTGTTATTGGAAGTGCTAATGGGGGTTTCGCCGGATGTAGGATTAGAAGTGAGAGAGAGAGCCAAGAAGTTGGCGTTGGCTTGGAAAGGGAAGGTGAGTATGGATGGTGAAAACCCGTTTGAGGCGTTGGGATTCTTGCATTTGGTGGCAGCTTATGGACTGCAGTCTGAATTCAAGATGGATGAGCTTGTTGATCATTTTGTTATCATTGCGCGGTATAGGCAAGCTATTGAATTGTGCCAGAAAATTGGTTTGGGAGATAAGATTGCAGGTAGAGTTCTCTGTTAGTGGAAACATTCAAGTTGACTTTTTATTTAATTTATGTTCGATGTTAATACATAAGTTATGGTGTTATCAAATGTTCGTAGTCAGAGCTAATGAATTGTATTTTGTGTATCTTTCAATTTAGCATTATCAAATTGCGGTGCTTTGATGTTTCAGTCTGAGAGTTCGTAATGGATGCTAGTTACTAAGTAGCTATTTGTGGTTGAAATATTGATTATTATTCATGGGATGAATGAATTCTTGAGTTGATTGTTAATCATGTAGTGTACAAACTTGAGGCAGAGTGATAAATAAGCTCAAATAATGACTTTGGTTACTGAGGGCAGTTTATACATAATGGCAAACCACTAAGTTTTGGGATCTTTAGCCTCTATGAATAAGCTGTAGGAGAAGGCTGTGTAAGAAGTATGAAGAGAGAGTAGAGCTTGTATGGTCTTACCACTTAGAAGGCTTAATGGAACTTTATACGCATGAGGCGAAAAAAAAATGTGCTGGGGAGAGCTACAGATCCAGTTATTTTTCTCAATATGTAAACACTTCGCATATTTTTTATGTTGGGGAGGAGTGGCAATGCTTAGCATCATACTTTCCATTGAGGGCATTGTATGGCAGGATTGTTGTTTGCCTTTTGGATGGACCTATTAAACTGCCCAATTGCACAGTTTTTGGTTGTTCTGCTTAGGGTAGATTCTGATTTTAACTGTAAAATGTTATGCTCGCAGATCTCATTCAGAAACTTGTGAGTAAGGGAAAACATCTTTTGGCTGTCAAATTCATTTCTGAATTTGATCTGACTGATAAGTTCCCACCAGTTCCCCTCTTGAAGTCCTATTTGAAAGAGTCTAAGAAGCTCGCTAAGAAAGTTTGTAAGGATGGAAATAACTCCCGCAAGTCAATGGTAATTTCACTTTCTCTTATATGTTACCTCATTTCTCTTAAAATCTAATAGTTCATCTGCGGCGTACTATTCATTAAGTTTCTTTGTAGAATGAAGCCACAGCCAAAGAAACCGGTGCTTTGAAATCAGTAATCAAAGTTATTGAAGACCTCAAGCTTGAATCTGAGTATCCACCGGCTGTTCTTCAAAAGCGACTTGAGCAGCTGGAGAAGGAGAAAGCAAACAGAAAACGCCATGCAGAAGCTCCTGCTGTCAAGCCTCAGCAACATAAACAGCAGACAGCAAAGCAGCAAAAACTGAAGCAGCAGCATTATGGAAACAAGCATCCTCGAATGACTGCTCCAGTTGGCTCTGCAGCAGTCTCAAATAGTGTCAATGCAGCAGGTTTGTTGCCAGCCTATGCCTTGTCAGGCACTGCTCCTCCAATTCCCCCTTATGCGGGTTCATCAGCGGGGCTGTATGGTTTTGCAGGAGGCCAGATGGGTTTTCCTGGGAACCCGGGCCCTGCTAGTAACCATTTATACTCATCTGACCATTATGTGCCGTCAGGCTATTATAACAGGCAACCTGCCTATGGTGGATATGGTGTACCCCCTGAGTACCATCCTCCATCTCACTATCCTCAGTAGTGCTTGCTACCCTTTGTTCTGTGATAGTATACTTTTGGATGGTGTGATGCCTTTTGCATTTTTTTTACAATGCTGGTTATCAAAAAAGCAAAGTCTGCTTTTTTGTTCACCATAATTGTAGTTCAGCAACAAGTCTTGGTAATTAAGATCAGTGGTTGCATGTATGGCGTCACATGTCTAATTACTTGAACAAAATTTTTTGCTTCTAAGTAGTTTGCGTCATCCATTAAATTAATTTTTTTTTTCTGGGTGTTTAATAAACTAATCAGCCTGAAAGTAGAATAGCTTATTTTTTATATCATTTTTAAGCACTAAATCTTGTGAACAGTCTACTTTTAGGACCTTTTCATCGATTTTCTTTCCCCGGGAGCATTTTTCCTAAAAAGGGAAAGACATCCTCATGTTTTTACCTGTTTTAGGGTTCTCCTCCTTGTGCTGCCATTTCACAGGGACAACAGAGGTACTCTGCCTTTCACCGAAGGAACTTGAGGTGCATTCCCTTTTTCTGTCTCAGAAAGAGGTGATGATTTTTACCTATATTGAATAGGAACTTAACGTTGGTTTTAGGTTGATCATTGTGATCAACAAATCGTTGCAGAGCAAGTAGTGTTGGTGAACAAGTAATCGTCTTTTTTCTTGTCTTTGGTTTTAAGAAATAGGAAGTCTTTTTTCATTAATTTTGCTTGAAGGGACTTGTTTTGTCCCCATCTTGACCTCTTTGGTAGCTTGCAAAACTTTAGCTCCTCTTCGGTAGTAGATGCTGCTCGTTGAAAGCATAAATCCTCCTGTATGCCTAAAAAATGGGGCTGTCTTCTGTTTCTAATGTTTGAGTAGAAGGAAAGTGTTTGGTTGCCCTATTAAGTATTCATCTTTGTGTGACATCCATCTCTGGATAGATTCTTTTTTTTTCTTTTCCTTTTTTCGCGAGAGCTGGTGTAAAACAGAATGGAAGCTTTGTGCTGCTCCTCCATTCTTATTTATTATGTGTACCGTTGCCATTTGGATGTAACGATTTTTTGGCCAATGGCCTTGTAGCCTAACGGCATAGCAGCAACTCCTTCTTATGAGTAGGGGTCTTCAGATAGGCTCCATTATCGACTCCTAATGGAGTTGTTCTGCTTTTAGATATTAAATGGGTACTAGGGAAGAAAAGTTAGGATTTCTTCCAGAAACCTTGTTTCTGGGGCTTATTTCTTTCATGTTTTTCTTTTATCAATTTTTGCTTTAGTCGCCATTGGAGCTTTTCGTTTTCTACATGTGGTCACTTTATAGATGTTCCCTTCTTCCTGCGTCTGGTGTAAATCTAGTCAATCAATTTTAAATTTCATTTTATTTGACCCGTTGGACTTGTATAGCTTGTGGTTGAACGAAGCTCTATTCAGGGTTCGGGATCAAGATATGCATGCTTCATCTTCACTTATTTTTGCCCGCCTTTATTCTTCTAGGTTTTTTTTTTTATTTTATTTTATTTTATGAACTTCTAGGTTTTTGACAATGTAAATTGTGAGATAATCGAAATAAATACTGTGTAATTATAAATTTAGGCTACCAACTCTGGTGAACCTTATTTCATTATTTGAGGTTTTTCATGTAATTTTATAATCTGGAATAAATAGTATGTGTTGTTGTTGGTTGTAAAATAACTTATTTCTACAAAAAATAAAATTAATAAACTTGTTTATTTTAAAAAGAAAATCACACTTAAATTTTGGAAGACGGTAAGTTTTTCTAAATTTGGGGTGTTATGATACAAACACGCATATAAGGAATAAACGTAGCATAGTGATCCATAGAAGTGCATTATTTTTGTTACAATATAATTTACTCCAACGGTTGGAAGCACAAGGACAACTTCTGGATTGCCTCTTTAAGACTATATATACTCTTTCGAACCAATTTGTTGAAGTCAATTTAACTACCTGACAGGGTTGAGTTATTCAACCCTCTAAGGTCTTGTATCGGCCTAATTTAATGACTAATGAATTGAAGTTATATGCTATCATTAGTCGAACTTACAGGTGACTCTTAATCGTTATTTTGAAAGTAAGGGAAAAGGAAACTTAAATCATGTCTATGAGCTCGACTAATGTTTAGTAGACCACATAACGATTGCCAGTGCGTGTGAGAGAGAATCCACCTACCCCTCTTAACTTCGGTGGAAAAAAAGACCACATAACGATTGTCTTATCTAACTGAAGTTTTAAATTCAATGTAAAATACTGGTGTTAGCAAATGAACGTGTGAAAAAGGTCTTGTAGCATGTTCAATAATTATTGCTTGTTAGCAAATCAAAAGAAAATTAAAATCATTAAGCCTTGACTATTGAGAACTCATTGAGAACATAAATCATTAGTCTCTTTACAGATGGTTCAATTTTCCTAGTTTCACTCTTTGCTTTTAAATTTTCCATTTCTTTGACGATTAGGGATATGAAAATCAACTAACTCATATATATATGAGGTTGGTTACATAAATTCTCACCTATTAAATCTGATGAGAGTATCTTTGCATTTTTATTCTCTTTCTATAGTAGTCTTGACTGAAATCAATGCCGCCACTAAAAATACAATTTGAGTAGATAAATCAAAAGTGGTTCCAATTGTGATGAGCCTATTGTTAAGGTTTCCTTAATAGGCTCACAAGTCAAAACTTGGAGTCACTTCATTTATTCCAATTCAATGCAATCTTGACATTGAATAGTTATAATTCACAAGTCAAGTTGTGATGAGACATAATTCTACAAATACTTTAGTTTAGTAACTTTCCGGGACATTTTCAAATAAGTATTTAAGTTAATTATTGGTTACATACTTCTAATTCTCGCTTTTGATTTTATCTAAAAAACTACCAACACATTTAATGAATAGAATTCAACGGTCAAAATTAAGAGTATGTAACCAATCCTTAACATAAAATACTTATCGAAGAATCTAGTGTAACTTTCCTATGAATGTTTTAGTTAAGTTTAAATTTAATTTGTATGACTATAAGATCTTGTAAATATTATTTTTAACCATGAGAAATGGGGAAACGTCTTCAACGACTCAAACTCAGTCTCTGAGTGGCTCAGTCCGCAGATGAAACTCAGATCCATTGCCACAAGTCAACCCACGTCTCTCTCTGACAACAAAAACTTCCAAAACACAACAGACACCCCCACAGATTACCATTCTGCCCTTCCCTCATCTTCCCCTGTTCTGAACAAAAACGAACCCACTCTCTCTCCTTTTCCCTTTGACAGTTTTTTGACTCACCCCTCACCCAAACCAACCGGCTTTCAATGGACGCGACCACACTCGACCACCCCTCTGGACCCTCCGATGACTTCGATCCGGGTCTAACCGGCTTCAATCCCGGGTCTGACCCAACGATTTTTTCTTCTACTGGTGGTGGTGGTGGGGCCAAGTACAAGCTCATGTCCCCGGCCAAGCTTCCGATCTCGAGGTCCTCCTGCCTCACTATCCCTCCCGGCCTCAGTCCGACGTCATTTCTCGAGTCCCCCGTCCTCCTCTCCAACATGAAGGTCTGCTTCGACGTCGTTTTGTTTCGATCCTTGTTCTATTTTCTTTTGTTGATTTTTATTTTCTTTTTTGCTGCTGAGGAAAAGCAAATGCTCTTTTTGAATCTTATGCTGTGTTTGGCTTGCTCAGTGAAGTGTGGGAAGTGGGAACATACAACAAAAATAAACATGATCTTCTAATTTTTATTTTGAAGTTTTATTTTTTGGGTGTGAATTAAATGTAAGGCTCTGTTTGGTTGCTGAGAAAAGGAAATATTTGTAATTGGAGTGTTGAAGTTATTCTACTGCTCTGAGCAACTGAGATTGACTTTGCAGTGAAAAAGTTTTAATTTTGAACTTTTCTCAGGCATTTTCTCGGTGACCAAACATGGGGTATATAGGGAACTGGGTCTAACGGCCTGAGATTTTGCCCCGTGGTATATGCTGTAGGAGGGAATTTTGTGGACTTAAAAAATTGATGTGATGTTGATGATGAGTGAACTAAAAAGATGCTCCTCCTTTCAGCCAAATTCGAAAATTCTGATTACAATTCCGTTTGTTTTGTGGCATAACAGTGAATTTAATCAAATGGGTTTGCTGGGAATGTTTTATTTCTTTTTATTTTTCAATAAACCAGTGAGATTTTATATGTGGGTGCTTAGGATGGGACCGGAAGGTTCTGATGCTTTGTTGCTGTTTAAGAGTAATGTAATGCTAGTATTGGCCTATTGGGTCTTTTCTCTTTATGCCCATATGGATTGTTCGAAAGCAATTGCTTTGGGAATATGGGGCGTTCACTTACAACTCTTTGAACTTTGTTGTTCTTTATTACTATCGACTGTGTTGTTTTTTCACATAATGAATCTTTCTTCTCTTCTTTTTGCTTTGGTGGTGGGTTTTAGCCTTTTTGTTTGTCTTTGTTTAACGGTGGCAGTGGATGCAAGTACGACAAAAACGTTTACATTTGTGTATGTAGAATAAGGAATAAATGCATCAGCAGGGAAGGAATAGGAAGGCTAGAAAGTTTGTGGGTCAAGGTGTTGATATAAGTCGTCATTGGCATGTGTTTTATGGAGGATATGACCTTCATTGTGCTGATTGTGATTAGAGATGATTGTTCTTGTTCAAAGCAGTTCGCAATAACTTCAGTCATGTGGGTAATTCATATAAATATATTGCTCTTCCAATCTTTAGTGGATTTACTTAAGAAAATTTATCTTTTATTTACTAGTATTTGTTTCATTTGCATCGGTAATGAAGGAACTTGTTAGAGTTATTTTGGTAGTCTAGGATGGATGGACAAATTACATCTCTGTTAAGTGATGCCAATCAGAAGGATGCCTGAGTAGTTGTCAGAGTTTCTTGTTATTGAACAGATATGTAACAGTATGTTTAAGTACTGCCACATTTAAAGGGCTTGGAAATTGCTCTGAATCTTCTTGGCCCTCTCTCTCTTTTTCTTTCATGAAATTTTCTTTTTCTGTACATGCCCCTTCAGTCCATCAAAAGTCTTCTGGATCAGGAATTCCTGAATGAAAATATATTGTTTCTGGTTTTGCAGGCAGAACCTTCCCCAACTACTGGGTCCTTTTTGAAGCCTCAAATGTTGTACGGTTCTCCAGTTCTACTACATATTCAGCAACCACAATGTGCTCTGATTTCGATACCTTTGATGAAAGAAATTCTGGAAGTTTCGAGTTTAAGCCCCATGCTGGATCAAATATGGTAATTTCTTTATCAATTGTTGGTCATTTATCCGTTTATTAGTTGCATCTATGAGGACTACGTTTTATTTATGTAGTGAAAGATACTGATTAAATGGTGGCCTTGATCCAAAGTTTAGCTGATTGGTCTTTGGCCTATTTTGTGCACTAACTTAAACTTGCAATATCGGTGGATGTCTACTTAATGCCTCAAAATCTTTTAAGTCCCTGTTCTAAAGCTTAACTAATTTGCTACCGTATTGCTTCCATACTTCCTCTGTGTCTCAAGCGCTATATGATGAGTACTGGATTGGTTTTCTTGTGTCAACTAATACTTTATTAAGTTATCTACAATTGTTTTCTGAAAATGCTTTATAAAGAGCCAATGTTTTCTAAGGAAACTGGAAGAAGAATTGAAACAAAAGGTGGTAGATGAATCTCTTCGTCGAGATGGACTGTCATATTTCTTTTTGAATTATAGAACAATGATATATCTTGATTTGAGTTCATTATATATCTTAAAGTGTGTCAAGGTCGTTGTAAAGTACTGGTTTCCTAATGCTTCACATTTATTCAAGGTTACTACAGATTATAACCACCAGAGAAATGACCAGTTAGTCCAAGTTCAAGCTCAGCCTCAATCACTCGTGTCTCCACCTTTGGTTAAAAGTGAGATGGCGGTCTCCTCAAACGAATTGAGTTTGTCAGCACCTGTTCACATGGTCACTTCAGGAGCTAGTGCACCTGCTGAAGGTGATTCAGATGACTTAAGTCAGAGGGGACATCCAAATCCTGGGGTCCAAACATCACAGTTTGATCATAAAGGAAGTGGGCCTTCAGTCATATCTTCTGATGATGGGTATAACTGGAGAAAATATGGACAAAAACACGTTAAAGGAAGTGAATTTCCTCGCAGTTATTATAAATGTACCCATCCTAATTGTGAAGTGAAGAAGCTGTTTGAGCGATCTCACGATGGACAGATAACAGAGATTATCTACAAGGGCACACATGATCATCCTAAGCCTCAACCTAGTCGACGATATAATACTGGTGCTATGATGCCTATCCAGGAAGAAAGATCTGAAAAGGCTTCCTCTTTGATCGGCCGTGATGGTAAGCATCAGAGTATTTTTCTTTAGCTGTTTTATGAATATATGGGCAATAATCTTTTATTGGTAGATATCTACTAATAATCTTGTTCCTTTCTAACTGTAGACAAGCCATCCAGCATATATGGGCAAATGTCGAGTACTAATGAGCCAAATAGTACTCCTGAGCGATCTCCTGTCACAGGAAATGATGATAGTGTAGAAGGCACAGGTTCACTATCTAATAGGATGGCCGAGGAGATTGATGATGATGACCCATTCTCAAAAAGGAGGTATAGAGATTCAAGAAATGCTTATGTTTTTCCTGTGTTGTTCATGTTCCCTAACTAACAAAGTGTCAAACTTGTTAAGCAGGAGGATGGATGTTGGTGGGGTTGATGTCACACCAGTTGTTAAACCTATCCGGGAACCACGAGTTGTTGTTCAGACTCTGAGTGAGGTTGATATATTGGATGATGGATATCGCTGGCGGAAATATGGTCAGAAAGTGGTGAGGGGAAATCCTAATCCAAGGTATAGTTTATCATCAGGCAGACGGTTTTCAACAGTAATTCCGACTCATTTCATCTGTTTCAACATGTAGCTTTAGTGCTTGTTTGATAACCTTAGAGAATGCTCATAAAATTGCTGGGCGTTCTTCTCTGACCATTAATGGAATTTGATAACTTTCTGATACTCATACAAAAGTCGGGCTTTCTTCTCTGACGGTTAGTGGATTATTCTGAAAAGTATTGAGCTAATGATAACATTTATTCAAACAATTAAATCCCAATCTCTCTGCAATGGAACACAGTATTGTAAGGACGGACTTTGGTAGTTCACTCTCCCACCCTCTGGCCGTTTCACACTCAAGGAATAAATACAGATATTCTTAAATCCAGTATAAGAACTTAGTCTGACAGTTGATAGCTATGGTTTGAAAAATTGTCTTTTGAATTTGAACTTTTAGCCTTCCATTCTTTTTCCTTTTTTTTCCCTCTTTCTTTAAGTGACTGTTTGCATCAAAATTGAGTTTTAGTGTAGGTAATTATGCAATTCTTTGTTGCTACTGTTGCAATTCTTCTCATTTAGTTTAACAGGAACTTTTCATTATCTCCCTTAGCCACTTTCCCATTTTCATGTAAGAAAATAGAGGGCTGTGCAGACCCTGCTTATTCATAAAGGACTCCTGAGAAGTGGCACCTTCAGCACAGATGGTTGGGGTATTTGGAAAATTGCTAATTTCGCCTGATGTTTTACCCCAGTAATTGCATTAAACGTCAAACTTAATGCACAAACAAGTAACAAAAGAATAAATTATATATGTATTCTAGATCTATTTCTGTAATTGAACTGACCTATAAATTATTTACCTTAGAATGTAACCTCATTATTTAGGATTGTGTTGGGTTAGAGATAAACCTGCATCATGCTTGTGTAGTGTGTTTGGTTATGTTATATGTAAATGTACCCTGATAACTTTATAATTACAATGTTGCTTCTGAATAACTAGGAAGTAGTTCTATTACGTGTATCTCCCATATGTGCGTGTACCCTCATCATCGCGTGGCTAATATTTGGCTCTAGTCTTTTTTTAACTGCTACTTTTTTTCCAACTGGTTTATGGGGTTTCTCATCGTTCTCGCATGCAATGCAGGAGCTATTACAAGTGCACCAATGCTGGATGCCCTGTTAGAAAACATGTGGAGAGGGCATCCCATGATCCAAAGGCAGTTATAACTACATATGAGGGGAAACATAACCATGACGTCCCAACTGCAAGGAATAGTAGCCATGACACTTCAGGACCAACAACTGTGAATGTCCCATCGAGGATTAGATCAGAAGAAAGTGACACCATAAGCCTCGATCTTGGTGTCGGAATCAACTCTGCTGCTGAAAATAGATCCAATGAGCACCTGCAACTGCACTCTGAACAAGTGGAACGCCAATCTCACACTAGTTCCAATTTTAAGGCCATTCAAACTACCCCTGTTTCAACATACTATGGTGTTTTAAGTAGTGGCATGAATCAGTACGGATCTAGAGAGAAAATCCAAGTGAATCACGTAGCATCGAGATTCCACCTTTAAATCATTCCTCTTATGCATATCCACAGAACATGGGAAGAGTACTAACAGGTCCATAGAATTGCTTAAGATGAAGCCAACAGAAATAAGCTTCTTTTTCCCTTCTTTTGGCCACGGGTGAAGGTCAAAGGGGTATCTCAATTTGAAAGAAAGAAACAAAAGGTATTCTTCTTCTTTCCCTATTTCAAAGATGTGGTATAGGTGCCTGGTGCAAAATTCCTTCTCTGTCCGATTAATGTATGTGCAACATTTACTTGTCAGGGAATACTATGTACAAATATGAATTAATACTGATACTATATTCAGAGTCATTGATCGCATGTGTTGTAATTCGATCAAATGCTTAAATTTTACAATATTTATAAGAAAGTTTTGTTTCTCTACTTTGCCTGTGAGATGAGCTTATTGAGCTCCTGAGTCTTAAATTTGCTTGGCATTGTGAACCCTATTGCTAAAGCTTGAGCACTGTAGATGCTGGGGCATTGTTCATTTGCGTCTGACAATTGCGATACTGTTGCTGCAATAAAACGACGAGATAAAAGATAAATTGTACTCATGCCTGTCATTGTAGAATGGTCCCAATGGGAAGATCAATGCATACCCTGTGAACTGCTGGGTCTCGCATCTTGCGGTATGGAGGGGGTTTGAGCTTTAATTGTTCCATTCTTCAGCAGAGAAGGACAAAAGGTTCTCTGTAGGCCTTTCAATGTGGGATAAAAAATTTGCAGCTACTTGTTTTGGAGCCTGTGAAGTAACTTGGTAATTCAACCGCCACACAGAAGTAGGTTTTTCACTTCCTCATACATTTAGACTAGATAGAAACTATTAATTGACCAAGGCAATAAATCACATGGATCAAAATCTGTGAGGTAAAAGTTCTGGACCCTAGACAGAAAACAAAGAAAGAACAGAGTGAAAGGTAAGAAGTTTACCAAAACAGTGAACACAGCCAATGGGTTCCCACCACAGCGGTGGTGGCTTCCCCCTTCCCCCATGGCACCCCAGTTCGAACCGTTCGAACTCCAATGTAACCAAAAAAAAAAAAATCATTACAGATGAAGCCAGAAGATAGATTGTGCAGATGAGAATTATTTGTAGTTTTGTTCTGGTGGCCCGTTGTAAAACTTACCGACCCTGGCAGGCATGGCAGCATTTTAACTTGCTCTTTAAATGCATTTGTATTTGTATAATATAATAGGATACAAAATTCCTTAAATACATAATTTCTCTTTGGGCTTGGTGGATAATGGCACCATGCGGGCTTGCAGCCACGTTGTGGCCCAAAACTCCACTCCCTGAAGGCCCCTCCAAGAGCCCCCTCAAAGTACAGAATTAATTTGTTTTAGCCATGCTCAGTCCAAGTTAATTTTCTTGCAAAAAAAAATAAAAAAGATTTAGTATTTTGCTCTTTCTTCTTAAGGACTTGTTTTATCTTAATCATTAATTTATATTTATTTATGAATATGTCATTCAGTATTTTGTTTTGGTATAATATCCATTTCAGCATGGCCGGTGCTCGACTTTTGAATGCCCGGGGCGAAAATTAAAATGTTCTCTGTAGATACTTGTTTGACATGAAAATAAAGTACTAATTTTTTTTTTTGTATATGCATTTTTCTGGCTTCAAAATAGTATGGATGTAGATGTGTAATTTAGAATGTTTAATTGGAGCTTAAAGCCGTACGCCAGAGCATGTTTGTATTGATAAGAAATATTTTGGGAGAAGAAAGAATAAGAGGGAGACAATGTGTGTGAAGAGAAAGAAGAAAAGAAAAAGAAGAAGACATGTTTTTTTGGTAGATTAGTGAGAAAAACTTGTTAGTGGCTTATGGAAAAGAGTGATTTTAAATGTAGTACATCTAGTTATTTCGATTCCATTCAACTTAATGTGGATTTTGTTTTTGTAGCAACTTTAATCTTGTCGTCAAATCCAAATTCTTTCATTCCTTCCATTCAAACGGAGCCATAAAAGAAATGACCTATTTCAAAAGAAGGAAAAAATAAAAAACTATCAGTTTTATTCTATTTTAATTTTTACTGCGCTTACCGTGGCTCCAGTCCTGCCTCCTCCTGTTAATGAAAAAAGATAGTAACAAGTCGCATATTCTTTTATGCGTCAGCAACAGTATCAGTATAAGGTATAGTTATGGGTGCATTTGTTTGATTTGAACTTAGAAAGATCTGCAACTTTGCGAAGATAAAATACTGCACCAGTACGAGTTAACTAGAATCACACAAACACACTCTCACCCAGTCACTCGGTCAATCAAACAGAGATGAATGCTTTGTGGGTGTCTTTGAAGGACAATGTGAGGTGTAATGGGAACAAGGTGGCAGATGTAGTTGGCCGGGCATCTGAAATACGTAAAAGAAGAAACAGCAGTTCTGGAAAGGCAAATTCTGGTGGTGAAATTGTTCATGGCAAAGAGACTCCGGCGCGAGAATTGATGCACCGCCGGGGAAGCTACACACAAGCACAGCTATATGGTAAGTCTCAAAGCTTTGCTCTGGTTTTGTTTTATATTATCAATGACAAAGATCTTTAAGGATTTTGAATGAAGTTTTCACCAGTAGTCAATTGCTGCATCATATCGTTGCAGCAGCAGCCATGTTTGCAGCTATAGGGTGAACTATAAATGACGTAAAATCTTCCTTACTCCTCCTGCAAGAGTCCATAGAGTGAGGTTTTAGATGGAGACAGATGTTGTTTATAATTGACATGAAACCTCGTTAAACAAGATACAACGTAATCAAGTAACTTTTCATCTCCATTTTTAAGCTCCACTTGTTAGACAACCACAAGACCCCATAAGCTTAACGTGTTAGGTAACGGGTAAAAATATATGACAAGCAAAGCAAACACCATTATCATATTTTACAGTGTTTGCTTTATTATTCTGGAATTATTCATGTAGACTGGAATGAAATCCTATATAGATACTATAAACCTAGGACTATCTTCCAATGCTTGGAATTACTGTTGCTAAAGGTACATGTCCTTCTTGTCTTAATTCTTTAACCAGAGCTAGACATTGGAGACCCATCAAGGAACGTCATTGAGATGATTGTCCGAAGAGCATCGGTAAATCCATCAGAGCCATCAAACAGGATTAAAAGGGTCCTGAGGGTGCAGAACTCCATAGAAACGCTTGAAAGGTTTGAGAAGTACAGAGAGATGGTAAAGAAGATGGCCAAAGAGAGATATCTGAGGCATCCAAGAAGCACAGTAGATGGAAACGAGCTGTTGAGGTTCTATGGCACAACGGTTGCCTGCTGCAGTGGCGAGTTGAAGCGAGTCTCTGAGCTTTGTAAGGCTCCAAATTGTCAAGTTTGCAGGATAATTCAATCAAACTTTTACACAGAATATAGCTTGAGCAATGAGATTCAACTGAGTACAAGTAGCGAAAAATTCGGTGAAAACAGCATTACCATCACAAGGAGGAACAAGATAAAAAGGGCTGTAATAGTTTGCAGGACAATTGCAGGGAGCATGGTTAATATGACAGACAAGGAATATGAAGAGTCTGATTCAATTGAAAACCAAAAGCTGCTTTCCGCTTCAGAATATTTGACAGTGAGGAATCCCTCTGCTGTACTTCCCTGTTTTGTCATAGTTTTCACCTGATATGTATTTGCTTGTAAGTAAGCACAGCTCTTATTTCCATTAGTAGGCATTATTAGCTTACCAGATTTGTATTGAACTTCCATCAAGATTTTTAATTAGTTTTATGAGGGATTTTGATATTGAAGGTCTAAAGATGTATATGGAAAAGGCTCATGTATTATTGATGAAGCATAATCTTCTAACATAGTAAAGCTATCACTCTACAAAAGATATCTTATCCAACCAAGAAAAAGAATACGAAAAAACAAGAACACAAATGAGAGCAGAAGACCACTTCGGGAAGAGGTTCCACCTCAGGGTTCCATATACAAGACCAAAAGACACAAATGTTCATGTTTTTTTAAAAAAAAAAAATAATACAAGTGATAGTCTAACTATAAGGGGGAGGGGGTTTTCTCAAGGTGTCATGGAAATTCGAACATGAGTTAACTGGGATAAAGTGAAAAACCAGGCATAATTAAATAAAAAATAAAAAATTTGCAGCTCAGTGTCTGAGTGAACCAGGGAAGGATAGGGGCTGTGAAGCAACTTGCAGCTGCTTGTTTTGGAGCTAAAAATTTGCAGCTACTTGTTTACGAGCCTGTGAAGCAACTTGGTAATCTAACTACCACACAGAAATCGGTTTTTAATATCCTCAATTAAATGGACCCAACATATGTACAAAAGAAGAAAGAAATACAAACAGAGAAAAAATGTAAGAATTTACCAAAACTAGATGAAAAATCATTGCACAAGAAACCAGGAGATGGCTCTTGACAATTGAATTATTTTTTGGCTTTGTAGTTAAAAAAGGAAGTAGGGCAACCGAGTTTTTGGCTCCTTTTCAAGGACTGGCTGTCAGTATCCAGATTTGGTCTTTCATATAAGATACAACATTCCTTAATTCACACATTTGTCTTTTGCTTAGTGGACAATGGATAATGGAGCAGCATGCCGCCACGTTTGTGGCCTAAAACTCCACTGCTATATTTCATTAATGCAAGTTAATTTTCAAGCAAAACAAGACACAATGCTGTTTGGATTCAAAGATCCTGCTTTGGGAAAATAGAGTATTTTAAGAATTTAAGAAAATACGGTACGTAAGTAGACAAAAGAGGAGTGGGAAAATCAGAACTCATTATTATATTCAATTTTATATTAAGTAGAACAACATAGGCTTTTCTACAAACGACTTGTAGTTTAAGTGGTTAAGAGTATTTATCTTTGCAAGCAAGGTTTTAGCTTCAAATTTTCCCCTCACCCGTTATCGCTTGTATAAAAAAAAAAGGCTTGTTTTTTTTTTTTCTCTCAAAATTGATTCAGGTCCACAGTTCTCAGTATGTGTATAAAATATAAGGGAGTTTCACTAATATACCCAAAATGGGTGCTGAAATTATAAAAAAACCCCATATGGAAAACACTTTATAAACACACCCAAAATCCATTTATTAAATAACAAATTAGTGTTGAAGTTCCAATAAATTACAAGCACTGCCACTATCAAGCCCAACAGAAAAAAAAAAAACTCAAAAAGCACCCAAAACAACCCTAGCCCAAACTTATAAAAAAAACCCAAAGATTTTACCATCTCCAAAACCATAATTTCGTTCAAAAAAATGGAAAACAAAAATGTAACTTCCAGCCTGCGACTTTAATTAACCATCTCTGCCAAACGTCCCTTCAGTCAACGTCTTCATCAAAGTGTCTTCTTCAAAGTGTCTTCTTCATCTCTTGAAACCAAAACTCCATAACCACCACAAAGCTTGATCTACTTTCAAAAACAAACACCACACACTGACCTCCACCTACAAAACCAAGACAAAATTTCAGAGAACAATTTCAACAAGAAAACGCTTCAAAGGTAAGACATTTACAAACCAAACCTACACTGTAATTTTGATTAATTGCTATAGAGTTCCAGTCTAGGGTAATAACAGCATTTTAGATTCAAATCAAAGACAAAATCTTGAAACTATATTGAATTTCACTATTGCACTTAAACTCTTACTATCATTATTTTAGTCGCTAGTTCATGAAATTTCTAATTAATGGCTATAAAGTTCAAATATAGAGTATTAACACTGATTGTTTCCTCTGAAATTCTATTTCTTGAATAATGTCTACCACTTGTAAAGTTCCAGTATAGGGTATTAATACTGCTTGTTTCCTATGAAATCGTATTTGTAATGCATGTCTACCACTGTATAGTTCCAGTATGTGGTAATAACACTGGTAGACGTGCATTACAAATACGATTTCATAGCAAACAAACAGTGTTATTACCCTATACCTGGAACTTTACAGTGGTAGATAGACGTGCATTAGAAATAGGATTTCATAGCAAACAAACAGTGTTATTACCCTAGACTGGAACTTAACAGGTGGTAGACGTGCATTACAAATACAATTTCATAGCAAACAAGCAGTGTTAATACCCTATACTTGGAACTTTACAGTGGTATACATGCATTAGAAATAGGATTTCATAGCAAACAAGCAGTGTTAATATCCTATACCTGGAACTTTACAGTGGTAGATAGACGTGCATTAGAAATAGGATTTTATAGCAAACAAGCAAGTGTTATTACCATATACTGGAACTTTACAGTGGTAGACATGCATTAGAAATAGGATTTCATAGCAAACAAGCAGTGTTATTACCCTAGATTGGAACTTAACAGTGGTAGACGTGCATTAGAAATAGGATTTCATAGCAAACAAGCAGTGTTATTACCATATACCTGGAACTTTAAGTGGTAGACATGCATTAGAAATAAGATTTCATAACAAACAAGCAGTGTTATTACCCTATACCTGGAACTTTACAAGTGGTAGACATGCATTAGAAATAGGATTTCATTGCAAACAAACAATGTTATTACCCTATACTGGAACTTTAAGTGATAAAGTTTCAGGATATGGTAATAACACTGTGAGATCACCATGAAATCACCATACAAACTAAGTCGTTGAATTTAAAACGTTCATAAGCCAAACACAAACAGAAAACACGCCAAACACAAACAGAAAACACAACGATTCATACAATAAACACTAGAAAAATACTGAAAATGAGAAATCATCATAAGAATAAACTGTGAAAATACGTACATTAGAATGCGTCCTGATGAGCTCACGGAGAAAGATCTCCTTGTTGCTGTAATAGGTGTTGATGATCAAACTCAGAAACTGGTTGATCTCATGGATCAGGACCAGAGTTCACCTCCTGAGTTGTAAAACGACGTTGCCAAGGTCAGCGTATCCAGCTCTTCAAAGAAGAGCTTCTTCAATGGCGACCGCAGAGAGGAAGACGAAGCGGCAGCCCCTTTGGATCTGGAAGTATCGTTGTAGTCAGCATCCGCGAATAGGAGTTCCTGGTTGCAAATCGGGAACACTAGACGGATCTGGCCATTTTGGAATATATCGTCAGTGGAAATGGCGACCGTCGGATTGGTGCAGGTGAAAGAGAAATCGTTTTCATCTTCGTTCTTCTCGCAATCACCACCGGTGTCGGCGTTCTGAAAGCCTTCGTCCGACAATTGACACCTCAAATCCGCGAGCTTAACCATTAGCTATGTTCATATCGAAAAACATGGAAATTAGCACCAAATTCAACGAAGAAACTGAAATCGAGTCAAAATTCAAGTAAACTAAGCAAAAATCAAAAGGAAAATAACGAATTGAAACAGATGGAACAAACCTGGAAAGGAAATGGAGACATCGGCGGCGAGAACATGTGTGAGGCCATCGACATAACGGAGATTGTCGTCGGTCTTGTGTTGGTCCATGGCTCTAGACTGTTTGGTTTACTTTGAAGGCGAGAGAGAGAGGGAAGAAGAGAGATAACAGAGGAGAGATGAGGGTTTGAAGGAGGAGAGGGGCTTGAGGCTTCAAACCTGAAGGAGTGGTTTTGTTGAATTTTAACGTTCTCTGCATTCTATATATTCTAAACGAGATCCAAAACTAATTTAATGCTAAAAAGGGTAATAAAGGTATTTCATCTTATTAATTAAATTAAAAAATATACAATTGTTGATTTTTGGGTTTATTTTGGGTATGTTTATAAAGATTAAATGGTATAGGGTATATTTATAGTTTTATGTCTAGGAATGGGTATTTCACTAAATTTCTAAAAATATAAAATTGACTAACAATAACAGGATGGTACAAGGTATAATTATGGGTTATTTTGTTCGTATTCAAACTAAAAAAATCTGCAACTGGGCAATGATAAAATAGTGCAACACGGAGCTCAGTCACACAGAAATAATGCATGCAATGTGGGTATCGTTGAAGGAGAATGCGAAGTGTACTGGAAACAAGGTGGCAGATTGGCCAGCCAGCTGAAAGATGTAACAAAAGAAGCAACACTACTTTAGGAAAGGCAAAATTCGATAGTAAACCTCCTGCACTACTTGTTCATGGCAGAGAGATTCTGACTCTGGAACCGGCATACCAGAGAAGCTACGCATTACAGCTATATGGTAAATAAATGTTTTGCTCTCATTTTGTTTTATATGTACGTATTTCGGTACCATATTCAAATTTCTAGAGCTTTTGAATTTAGTTTTTAACACTAGTCAACTTCTGCATGCACTTAAGAAGGTTAAATTTGTGCAATCTTTCTAGTTATGGACATGCTGAAGTATTTGGAGGCCTTCAGCTACATATGACTGAAGTCCTATCTAGATTAGATAGCTATACACCTACGACTATGTATTTGCCAATGCTTGGGATTAGTGTCTAAGGTACAATTTCTTGTTGTCTTTAATCAGATCTGGACATTGGAAACCTGTCAAGGAACATCCTTGAGATGATTGTCCAAGGAGCAGTTAAGAATCCTTCAAAACAATCAAGTAGGATCAAAAGCTCGTATGTTGCAATGGAGAGTCGAAGCGAATCTCTGAGCTTTGTAAGGGTCAGACTTGTCAAGTTTGCAGGATAATTCAATCAAACTTTGATACAGAATATAGACTGAAGAATGAGATTCAATTGAGTACAAATAGCAAGGAATTCGGTGAAAGCACCATTACCATTACGAGGAGGAACAAGATAAAAAGGGCTCTAATAGTTTGCAGGACAATTGCAGGGAGCATGGTTAATATGACAGACAAGGAAACTGGAGAGTCAGATTCAACTGGAAACCAAAACCTGGATTCTACCGCAGAATATTTGATAGTGAGGAACCCCTGTGCTGTGCGTCCCCGTTTTGTCATAGTTTTCACCTGATATGTTACTTGTAAGCACAGCTCTTGTTTTCATCAGTAGGCATTACGTAGCACAAAACAGTATATCAAGTTTAGCTTACCAGATTTGTATTAGACTTGCATAAAAAAATTATATAAAAAAAATTAGTTTTATGGGGGGTTTTAAGATTGGAGGTCTAAAGATGTTTAGTGAAAAGTTTATTACTGAGGAACCATAATCTTACAACATTGTAAAGCTAATTTAGGAAGAGTTCTATTTCGGGGTTCCATGATAGGACCATGACACGCATATATTCATGTGTGTTTTTACCTCCATGCACAAGAGGCAACCAGTACTTGATTCATCCAACCAAGATATAAAGCTCCATCTCTCTCTTCAAGCGTATACTTTTCAGAATAACTCTGCAGTAGAGTCTTGATGGTGCCATTTACTAAGGAGCTAAGCGGATAAGGTGAAAAGCCAGCCATTATAAACCTCGACTTCCACTTACTGAGAAGCTCGTAACGTTCTACCCTTTCCATCCCTTCACAAGCTATAATGTTAACAATTTCTCGTGCCAGACAATGCTGCTCAACATTGATCCGCTCCTTATGCTCCCTTGGCAGAGCCACATCAATTGAATCAAAGACAGCCCTGAAATAGCTCAATGTTTCAGCAAAACGGGGAAGGAAAGGGGCTGTATTGGTGTTCGATTCTTGCTCAACAAGAGTCACCACCTTGGGAGACAAGCTCTTAGCCAGCCTCAACAGCCGGTCCCTATGATTTTGACAACTCACACTCTCATCTGGCATGTGGTGCAGCATGAAGGCAAAATTCACTGCAATTGCCTCTCCTGGTCGAACCTCAATGTCCTCAAGCTGAACCTCAGAAGCAGAAATTCCAGCAGCATGGAACTCAAAGGGTACCTTACATGACTCTGCAAGCCTTGACAACCTCTGTCCCACAAGACCAAGTCCCCCTCCCCCGTGCATAAGCTGATGTGGAATCATCAATGCCTGTGATCCTAATCTGTGGGGGTCCTCCAGGCCGAGTAGCTAAAGCCTGGATTAAAGTAATCCACTGGCTGCCTTGAGCTACCTGAAAATCAATTATATGAACTCTACTTTCATCCTTCATAGCTTCTGCAATCGCTCCATTGGCTGACATATACCCAAACTTGAAGTATGGGCAGATTTCATAAAGTATGTGCATGTATGAGAGGAGTTCCGCACTGGCAGGCTCTTTGCATCTTAGGGTTGCATAGATAGAACTTCCTGAAGAAGCCAACCTTGCAACAAGACCTTCCAAAATGTAAGCTCCTAATCGTTGGATTGGCTCACCTGAAACTGACACCATCTGACGTAAGTTTAACATCAACAATTCAGTTGTTGACTTATCACTATTTGCCACTGCCTTTGCACAAGCGCAAAGGACCTCTTTCAAGTCACCTCTGGAGATCATCTCCATCATTTGTTCCCAGTTCTCCGCTTCTGATGAAAGCTGGTTAGGCCCAAGCTCATCTGTGATGGCATACATATCAAAGGCATCTAAATCATCTCCCAGCAAAACACTTTCCAGTTCCCTCATTTTGTGCCCCAGGTCATCCGTATCATTTGATAAGCAAGACTGGTTGACAGGAGAGCCACAAGACTGGTAGTTCTGCAAATCTGGATGTGATGTTGGACTTCCATTTGCTGAGAAACCTATACTAGATGGAGAACTGTGAACAGGGTGGTAAGTACTGGTTCCTGACGAAGATTCATGGGTGCAGTACGGTGCCAAGTTTTGAACTGAAAGCTGTGTTCCTTGTATAACCTCATCAGAGGATGCTTGGTGGTCAACACTGTAGATAGGAGGCCAAGAGTAGGACTCTGGTTCTTCCACAGGCTGTTCTCCACATCCGTGAGAAACTTTTGGGATTATATGTTTCTGTGATTCCTGCATTTTCAGCCAATTCGTTTGACTGATTGCAACCAACGTATATACTAATAAATTGTTATGGCACACAATTTCTCAAATTTAACTGAAAACTCTGTTGTCATACAGAGCAAACCTTGGCTACTTCAAATCATGCAGATGCATCATAATCATCTCAGAGAATTCAAAGAAAACTGTGCTTGGATTTGGGGGTGTATTAAAGAGAGTATATGTTCTGCAGAGAAAGGTAACAAGACAACTAGTGTTATTAAGATGGAAAAAGAAAAGAATATTTTAACACTCGTAGTGAAAAATATTGAAGCAAAACCCGTGTGAGATAATAGCATGCACTTTCTACCTAATTTTTGAAAACATAATTTCTATCTGCGATGCGGTTTTAACATGAAGTATAGAACTGCTTTCATAACACAAATATTCACCCTTTTCAAACAAGTAAAGTGGAAAAGGAGGAGAATCTTATAGATATCTAGGAATGAACTGTACAGTTTTCTCAGTTTATATCCAGATAAGGAGAGAGAGAGAGAGAGAGAGAGAGAGAGAGAGAGAGAGACTTTTGATGATTCCAGCTCTTTATGACTTTCTTCTCTGAATTGTGAGGGTACTTATCCCCTCTGAGTTGAAATTCGTTTTCTATTTTGAACAAATAATCTAGACCTTGGATTTTAACCTTAGCATTCAAGATTTAGGAAACAGAGAAACTTTAAAACACACAACAAGGCTTTCACTTGGAATTCTGAAGCTATCACCTGTCACCATATCTTCATTCGAACAAACAGATAAGAAGAATTCACAACTCAAACGCCAAGCCACAAACCACCTTTTGAAAACCCATAAATTACCACCCCAGAACAAAAATCCATGCTTTAAATAACTAATTCAAAGCTACAAAATTTACCACCAAGTTATCCACAAAATGCATTCATTCCATACAAAATCTGAAGAAACATATGCAAGTGCAGCAAACATCAAGTAAAAAATCCAACTTGACGAACACAAAAAGATTGAAAATAAAATAAGACTCACAAGGAATTTGGTGAAAACCCAGTTGGGTTTTTGACATACGAATGGTATATGATTATTGCAGCCTTCAGCTTTCGTCTTCTCCTTTGCTTCTTCTGAGTTCATATGAAGATCCAAAGTTTGTTGGCTTTACAACATTGTCTCCTACCTCTAAAATATCTCGCTCTTACAGGTACGGCAATGCTGCTTAATTCAAAACCTCAATCTTTCCATAAATTACACTGCTGCCACTGACAATACTACATTACCGCCCAAAAAATTATTTTAATATTGGGAGTATTCCATATCCTATTTCTTCCTTCTTGTTGTTGATCATCCTCTTGTATTAATTATACGACCCACTCGTGGTCGTGGTTGACCTGTGACGTGAGAGACCATCTAAGCAAATTATTCAACACTAATGTCTTGGAAAATGCTGAAATTTGGAGTCCCAGATGGTTATCCTTTTCCATGGAATTATGTACCTCAATTAGTCATATGCTTTGGTCACAACTAAAGACCAAAGGCCAAGGGAACAATGATGTTTGTTTGACCTAAGAACTTTCAAGAATAATGTCCGCAAGATTCTTTCGAGGTAACATTTTGCTGGGAAATTGTTACTTTTCCGCTCTCAAATAAGCTGCTTTTACACCTCCCACACGTGAAGGAAGGAGTATGTGATTTATTTATTTATTTATTCAAGTTTTTTTTTTTTTTTTTGGGCTTGAGATTCTTGTTTTGAAGTGCATATATACAACGGTTGGCGGAACGAGGTATTCATATTGGGGTGGACTAATTTTTCTTTCGTGTGGCGTGAGAGTAAAGTTAGGATAAGTGAGGTGATGATTGCAGGTTGGAATAAACACAATATCATTTAATTGAAACTAAACCTGTACACAAATTAAAGCTGAATTGCATATTGGTCTTTGTATATCGACTTATTTTTCAATTTGGTCCTCGTTATTTTCCAATTTTGTCAATTTTAGTCATGTAATTAGTTTAGTTTGCAATCAAGTCCTAATTGTAAGATGAAATTTGAGGTAAAAATATGCAACCGCCACGCGTGAGGGCATTTTTGTCTTTTTAAAATATTCGCAACGAACCCAAATCGTAACCACTATGTCTATTTTTCTTAAAAATCAGTGATTCAAATTTTCAAAATTGAAATCGCAATGGAGTTAAAACCACTAATGAAGCCATGATTGGGAGTTAACTTTGCTATACAAAATGGAATTGGGTTACCAAAATTTTGTTTTATGTATCATGTTGACTAATTGCACATATATGTCCAAGCAAAACCGTTTCTTTTGTCCACGTTTTTGACAAGTCAAACCCAAATAAATGTGTGGTGTAATCATGTTGATCAAGGCCAGCAAAGGAAGGAATAGATAGACAGAACAGACGGGAGCGCTTCTTAATTTGTCTTGTGCATCATATATCTATCCTAATATATACTTTTGCAATCTAAAACACTTGCTATAATTAATAGGTTATGTTTATTATACAAATGCTTATCTTGATTACATCCATTTATCACACGAGTCAATAAAGTTGTCCACTCACTATGATATGTACCGATATGTTCGTAATCATCGATTGTATACAATGTGTTTTTCGTTTCAATCAAACTTACATTAAATTTTCTTCATATTCTGTCCAAACTCAAAACTAATTTGATGGTGATGGAAGTGCTATCCGTCGAACCATTTTATTTAATAGCAAAATAGGTAAAGCGATGCCTGCCTTTGAGGACCATGCAATTGGCAGGATTGACATAATTACGGTATTGATAAGATTAAGTCAAGATAAGGATTTGTCTACCTCTTGCGTTGATTTTTATATACTATACGACAATGAACGTACGTACGTGCAGAACTCCTCGGGAAGGAAAGCAAGGGCCCTTTCGGGACCATCTGATTGGGGAAAGCGGGTTGAATGCTGCGTTCTATTTTCATATTTGTTTTATCTTTTTGCTGTTTCGATTGAGGACTAAATGTTTTCACAGCGTTCAAACTGCAAATGTATATCACGTCGGCAGAACATCATGCTATTGCAATATAATTGGAATGTGTTTTCTTCATTATTACTATTTTGTATGACATGAATTTTTCTCGTCTTCATCCCTCACCGGGTTGTATACAATACAAGTTACAACTATATGTTTATCTCTTTAATAATGTGAAAACTGCACATGGGATTGCAACAATTTCTTGGATTTCGGTTGAGAAGAAGCTACCAAGTAGAAAATGTTTCAAATTTTATTCACATACATGAAAATGCTCTAAAATTAAACGGGTTAAATACCTTTTTGGTCATTGGATTTTTCAAGAAAATCCAATTTGGTCACTGAGAATTTTTTTTAGCCAAATTAGTCACTGTGTTTCCTAAAGTTTACAATTTATAGACATTTTGTTATCTTCTTTCAAAATTTCCACCAATGTGTTAAACCTTTAGAGGAAGAAAACTGCAGGTGCTTCCTAAAAAAATAAAAATAAAAATAAAAACAGCACTTAACTGAAGATAACAAAATGTCTATAAATTGTGAATTTTGGAAAATATGATGACCAATTTGGCTAAATTTTTTTACTCAGTGACCAAATTGAATTTTCATGTAAAACCCAGTGACCAAAAAAACATTTCAAGTGGCCTTATGTTCTATTTTAGAACACCGATTCGCCCAGGTGCAATTTTCGAGCATTAATTTCCAATATATAATAAACCTTGACCTATTCATATGAGTAAAAAAATAAAAATTTGATTGAGATGGAGAGCTCTTTGATAGTGCATCTAAGGATAAACTTCTCTAGCACCGAGTACTTACACTCACAAAATCACTATCATGATATCATATTAATTAAAGCCTTTGGTTTAAGCATGAATTAATGATGCCGTCATCAACTACTTGTTTGTTTAATCCGAAAGTCAAATCAGTAATTCCTGAGCTAATGACTGCAAATTGACTCTGCTTAATCAAACATTCTTGTAGCTATGCTGCCAAAAGGAAAGTAAAAAAAATAACAACATCTTGGCGCATGAAGTGACGTAAAATAGAATGTTCAGCAAGAAATCAAACCTTTCTGCGACGTCTTCACATATTGATAGAATATTTGAATTATTAACGGCTTGAGCTTTTGGGAGGAGCTCTTCAAAGTCAGTGCACTACATCTCCAAAGGAAAAAACTCTAATCATGTTGGCGACTTTTAGCTCAGCGTGGGCACGGTCCGGTTTGGTCCGGTTTCATCCTCAAATCACAACTGAATCAATTAAACTTTTTCGGTCTGGTGTGGTTCGATTTAAGCTAAAATCAAAATGAAAACCAAACCAAACCAAACCATTCATATCCGGTTTGGTGCGGTTTGATTCGGCCGGTTTAGGCATAAAACAAAACGTCTTACAATAACAAAGAACCTATTAACAAACATCCTAAAACAGAAACTGATGCAGCTACAAACATCAACATTTTCAACAAAGTTCAACGTATAATCCCACATTTGCATACAAATAAAAATAAACTTCAATATCCAACTAATTAATACAAATCAAACTAGAATTTTCAAAAACCAAAAGACCAAAAACAATAAGCCCCGCATGTCTTCATTTCCATTCTCAATCATAAGAAACATGTAAAGGCTCCATAGCATTTGATTTCTTCATTTCTACATAAGAAACACAATCACAGATTTAGTTTCAACATAATAAACACACAGGTTATAGAAAACATCTTACTTTACTTACAGATATGCTAGTTAATATTTAACAGACTAATGAAAGGCATGTTTTTTTAAAAATGGAAGTACCTGTGTGAGCTTGAGAGCCTTCAACCCCTTCTGCAGCTTGTGAGCTGTTGGATTATTAGAAGCAAAACCTATATAAAAAACACAATCACAGATTTTTCATCAAAATATCAACAAACATAAAAAACGTAAAGATATTAAGAAAAAAAAGGAATAATCTTTTATATTAATCAAATATCCCATCTTCTATTTTAACTTTCTGCAAATCCCACCCACACATCACCATCGCATAAATGCATCCCTAAGTCTGCACCAAGGCACAAACGTTGAACGCAGTTTCAAAATAAATACAAACATATATTTCATAAGTCTATTAAATCACCTTGAATTTCATAAGCTTGAGATCTTTGCTTTGCTTCTTTCCATGATATCACTTCTCCACAGATTCTCGATAATGAATTGCTCTGCATGCATTATACAGAGCAAATTAAAAAACTTACAGGAGATTAAAAATTCACTCAACATATGAAAAAACTATAAATAAATGATTTATAGTTCAATCATAGACTTATAAAGCTTCAATGTTCTCAGTGGAGTCAAACAAAAGTGCCAAAGATAAATAACAGAACAAGATGCACTTGCCTAAAACCCAGTAATATGTATATATTAAAATCCAGGAAATAATAGCATAGCAGAGAATCCAAGTAATGGGATGTCAATTTACAGTTGTTCCCAGTAATAGTAAGCTATTACCTTCATATTCTCATTTGCTAAAAGACCCCACCCACGACCTTCCGTTCTAAACAGCGATGGCTGCAGAGAACTAGTACTCTGTTGCATTGGGAGCAAGTTGAATACAAACCCAGCTGATGATGACGATCCACCACCAGCAATATTCCCATAATCAATCCTTGCAAAACCTGGTGGTTGATGATGGAACTTGGGTTTCGCAAAGATGAATTTCGTTGAGGGCGAATGGGTGGGTTTCGCCGAGTTCGAATCATGTTGGCTTGAGTTAGCGTCGACGGAGAGGGAGAGGGAGAGGGAGATGTAGCAGAGAGACAGAGAGAGAGGGAGAGGTAGCAGAGAGAGATGGAGAGATAATGAGAGGGAGTTGCGGCTAGGGTTAAGAGACGAAGGAAGGAAGGAGATAGGAGAGAGGCTCTAAGAGAAATCTGAGGGAGAGAGAATGGGTAGATGCGTCCGTGAGTTGTAGTTTTGGAGTCCAATCAAGTGTTGCAGGGTACATGGTACACTTCTAAATAACCACTCAAGCCTTGCCACATGTAAACTAAATTAAATAAATAATAAATTGATTTATAATCGGTCCGGTTTGGTTTAGGACAGTTTTTAAAACTCCCAAACCGCAGCCGAACCAAACCAAACCGGTTCGATTTGGTTTTTCAAACTGTTGACTTTTTTTTTTGGTCAAAACCAAACTAAACCAATCCAATATAATCGGTTCGGTTGGATTAATTTGGATTTGGCCGGATTTGATGCCCACCCCTACTTTTAGCACCCACATTATATAAAGGAAGTTGACGAAAGACATCAATTTGGAACATTGATTAGGATTATTTCACACAAGGCAATAACCAAAAGGAAGTCAATCGGGCTCAATGTCAATGAAAACAGTGTTTAGGTGAAACTTTCTTGTCAATATTTTACTGTTGATTGCCATTTCAAAAGCTCCGTCTAGAAGTGTGTTAGACTTCTGATTAGTGGCGGAGGTAGAGCTTGATATTTGGGGGGGCCACAAGCTTAAAACTATGAGATTTTTTGTTCAATTTATACTATACTATTTATACAATCAAAGAGGTGAGAAGATAGTGGGTGGCCCAGGCCATCTCAGGCCCATGAATAGCTCCGCCCCTGCTTCTGATGTAGTTTACATTTCTGTTATGTCACCACTAAATACATGTTTCTAGACACCTATATTATAAAGCTTCAACATTCTTTGACATCCAAAAGTTTATAAATTTCGGAAAGACACTTGAAGTTTGTGTAATTGTCCATGATGTACAGTCTCAGGTGACCGCAAGTTTTTGAGGGATCGTGTGGTTCTAGTTCATTGCATGTGCCGTGAAATCATAAATTTTTCAAAGTAAAGAAATTGAACTAAAAATGTACACAAAACGTAGAAGTATTATTCTCATAAGAATTATTTTAGATGATAATTTGCTACTCCATTATACTCTTTCAACACAATCTAGGTAGATATAAGTCAGTTGGAGAGCATGGAGTTAGAGAAAATGGTAAGCTGGTTCTATTTGGTGGGCTGGACTGGATTGAATAAATTCAATTAAAATGGACATGGGTCCAGTCTGTTGTTTGGTGGGCTTTAAGTGCACAACGGACTGGATATGGATCTTGTATATTAGTCCATAAAAACAGGGGCTTCGTAACCCGAAGTGACCATCAATAGAGAGCACGCCTCCTCAACGTTCTCTCTTCTTCTCTCTCTTCTCTGTTCTCCTCTCTCTCTTCCCCTCTTCTCTTCTCTTCTTGTTGTGATGTTTGAAGCCGTGATGCAGATCTGAGAAGCTTCAGTTTTTTCATTAAAAAAATGTAATATCTTGACCTCAGATCTTGGATGAAAGGCATATGGTGGAAGAGACAAAATGGTGAAAGGCAGATTCAAAACTTCTTCCTCTTTATTTATATATATTTTTTATTTTGCAATTTTTGTGGCTATTTTTTTCTTCTTCTTCTAGATATGAATGGATTAGAGAGTTAGACAAAGAGGTGAAATGAGAGTTAGTTGGTGGTTGTACATTTTTGGGTATCCAACATATTTACTTTTAATTTTTTTGATAGAAGTCATTGAGTCTAGTGTTGTAATTTTACAGATGAGTATATAATTGTTATTTTCTTATAAAATAAAATAAAAATTCAATGGATGTCCAAAGACCAGCTCAGAATTCCTCTTCCTGTGCTGCAAAATCCCATTGTTAATGTTCCATTTCTCTTGGCCTCTCCAATTGAAGAACCAGATGGTGTTGTTGAAGCATAAAATTGAATAAAACGTGCCCAATTTAACCGTATGAAAAATGTATTAAGGCTAGGAACAATACAGGTTACAACTATATGTTTATCTCTTTAATAATGTGAAAACTGCACATGGGATTGCAACAATTTCTTAGATTTCGGCTGAGAAGAAGCTACCAAGTAGAAAATGTTTCAAATTTTATTCACATACATGAAAATGCTCTAAAATTGCACGGGTTAAATACCTTTTTGGTCATTGGGTTTTTCAAGAAAATCCAATTTGGCAACTGAGAAATTTTTTTAGCCAAATTAGTCACCATGTTTCCTAAAGTTTACAATTTATAGACATTTTGTTATCTTCTTTCAAAATTTCCCCCAATGTGTTAAACCCTTAGAGGAAGAAAACTATAGGTGCTTCCTAAATAAATAAAAATAAAAATAAAAGCAGCACTTAACTGAATATAACAAAATATCTATAAATTGTGAACTTTGGAAAATATGATGACCAATTTGGCTAAATTTTTTAGTCAGTGACCAAATTAAATTTTCATATAAAACCCAGTGACCAAAAAAACATTTCAAGTGGCCTTATGTTCTATTTTAGAACACCGACTCGCTCGGGTGCAATTTTAGAGCATTAATTCCCAATATATAATAAACCTTGACCTATTCATCTGAGGGAAAAAAAAAAAATTGATTGCGATGGAGAGCTCTTTGATAGTGCATCTAAGGATAAACTTCTCTAGCACTGAGTACATACACTCACAAAATCACTATCGTGATATCATATTAATTAAAGCCTTTGGTTTAAGCATGAATTAATAATGTGGTCTTAAGGGAAGGTGCCGTCATCAACTACCTGTTTGTTTAATTTGAAAGTCAAATCAGTAATTCCTGCGCTGATGACTGCAAATGGACTCTGCTTAATCAAACATTCTTGTAGCTATGCTGCCAAAAGGAAAGTAAAAAAACAAAACAAAATTCTTGGCGCATGAAGTGACGTAAAATAGAATGTTCAGCAAGAAATCAAACCTTTCTGCGACGTCTTCACAGATTGATAGAATATTTGAATTGTTAATGGCTTGAGCTTTTGGGAGGAGCTCTTCAAAGTCAGTGCACTATATCTCCAAAGGACAAAAGCTCTAATCATGTTGGCGACTTTTAGCACCCACATTATATAAAGGAAGTTGACGAAAGACATCAATTTGGAACATTGATTAGGATTATTTCACACAAGGCAATAACCAAAAGGAAAGTCAATTGGGCTCAATGTCAATGAAAACAGTGTTTAGGTGAAACTTTCTTGTCAATATTTTACTGTTGATTTCCATTTCAAAAGCTCCATCTAGAAGTGTGTCTGAAAATTCTGATGTAGTTTACATTTATGTTTCGTCACCATTAAATACATGTTCTAATACACCTAGGTCTTGTTTGGTGGGCTGGCTTGGACTTGTTAGGATAAGCTTTGAAATATTGGATTGGCTAGGCTTTGAGTCCAGTTCTATTCATTTTTGCACCAAACAATAGACTTAAGTTCAATTTTTTTTAATAAATTAAAATTTTATTTTATTATTTTGATTAACAATAATCAGATGCAAAATTCGAACTTTTTGCCTCAGTGTTTCTTTTATTTTTTTCTTCAGTATCTTTCTTCCTCTTTCATATCAAAGAAAATACAAACTAAAAACAACATTAAAAAAAAAAAGGAATGATGCAAAATTTGAATGGGAAACCAGATTTGAAAGATCTTCAAACTACCCAGAAATGCAATCAAAATATCCCCAAATTGCCAGATAGCCTTAAAATTTCTATCCATCTGCATATGAAAAGATCTAATCAACTACTTCTCAAATTCACAAAACATAACAAATTTTGTTTTATTTTATTTATTTATGATTAATTGGGGTTTGCATACAAAAATCATAAACACCCACTTCTCAAATTCCAGTTGATCGATGCATCAAAGATCAGACTCAACCTTTCAACCATCAAATGTCCCTTAAAAAACCCCAATACACCAATTTTACACAAGTTCTCTTAAATCATCACAAATGCCGAATATTAAGTGAAAAATAAATAAAATAAAATGTATTCAACAACTAACCCAGATCTTCAATTATGGGAAACAGAAAGATGAATGAATGTTTAAAAAAAAAAATCAAAAAAAATCAAACCCAAAAAACCACAGCACTCAATAATTAACAATAAAATCGAAAAAAAAGAGAGATTCAAAGAAACAAGAACAGAGAAATCAGTTTAAAAAAAAAATCAGAAGAGAGGAGAGAAGAATAAAAGGAGAGATGAGAGAGGAGAGACAATAGAGATGAAGTGAAGCGGTTGAGGGAGATGATGCGAGAGGGATGACGCGAGGGAGACGACTTGAAGAAGGAGACTTCACGTTTGGCAAGAGGTAGCCGACGAAGAGTCTTCAAAACCCATGTCTCGACTCTCGACGTGGGTTTTGATATCCAGCTATGCTGGATTCATATCCTAAACAAAAATTTAAGTCCAAGCCAGTGTGTGATGCAATTAAGCCCACCAAACAATAGACTGGACCCATGTCCATTTTAATTGAAAAAGTCTCATTTAGTCCAGCTCACCAAATAAGCCCTAAGTTCTTTAAAACTTGGGTTTTACTTGTTCAAAAGCAGAGTGTAAAGTTATGAAAGGTTCAAGGGAGGGTATATCTCTTGGGGAGAGAGTGTTTTTCACATGTATGAGAGAGGGTGTACAAGGGGTGTATCCTATTGGATACGAGACTTGGGTTATTCTTGTACTTGTATCTTTCTCATGTTATAGTGAAGGTGGTGACTCTCCTGGGCTGTAGGCAGGTTGTCTGTTAACCTCGTAAATTCTTGGTGTGTTCTCTCATGTATTTACTCATTGTCATCTTAGGCTTGTCAATTTGTTTGTTTATTTCTTCCATTGGGTTATATGCTGTGACGAGAGGGAAACTGGTGTGTTTCCCCAACACGCTTGTACTTAAAAAAATTACAAGACAAAATTACAAAGGATCCTCTTTTAACATAATACAATATTCATAAGAAACAACAACATGAAAATACATATAATTTTGGAACGGTTTCTTCAAATGCATTGCCGTATGATTTTACACCATCGCCTTCTTCAGACCACTTTCGCAAGCCAATCCAGTGTTCCGTTAAAAAGTACAAGATATCCCAAAGATATTCCAATTACCACCCCAGATGCATACCCCATCAACACTACCTTCCAATCAAATCCATTCACATACTCCAAATCATCTTCTTGTTGTAATGATGATGACGGTGATTGATGTGGACCACATGTCTTTCCTACTGGAAATCCACACAATCCTACATTTCCATTGTATGAATCATTTTCAAATGTATCAAATTGCTTGCCATGAGGTATGGGCCCCACAAGTCAATTTTTTGAAACGTTAAACTTTTCAAGTGATGTTAAATTTGCCAATTGCCATGGAATATCTCCAACAAGCCTATTTGAAGAGAGATCTAACCATTCAAGATTGCTTAAATTGCCAAACGATGGTGGAATTGTACCTGTAAGCTCATTATGAGAAAAGTTAAGCCCCATCAATGACTTAAGCTTACCGATTATGTTTGGTATATCTCCTCTGAAAATGTTGTTTGAGAAATCTATAGTTGTGAACAAAGTCTGGATCTTCACCATTTCAACTATGATGCCTTTAATTTCCGCTACCACAGTGTCCTGATAGTAGCCAGTTCCCATATATTTAAGTTCGCGCTCTTGTGAGTTTATCATGGCTGCCAAATTTTCAAAGTATTTTGTTGGCAAAAGACCACTAAATTGATTGTGGGAGATGTCCATGATACGTAATTTTTGGAATGGAAACTTAGATTTCGGATTGCCTATTCCACTGTGGAATTTGTTAGACCTCAAGATAAGAACCTGCAACTTCGGAAGAGTTTCCAGCCAATTGGGAAAGGTGTCATGAATTTTGTTGTTTCCCACATCTAGAACTTCCAAATCTCTAGATGTGAGCAAAGATGGCGGCAACGACCCTCCCAGTTGATTTCCCTTAAGATCAAGATTTCTCAAAATATTTCCTTTAGAAAATGTCCAAGGAATCATGCCATCAAATTTATTCTTCCTCAAATCCAAAACGGACAGGCTTTGACTGAAGTTCCCTAAGCACGGATGAATTTTGCCACTCAATTTATTATTAGATAAATCAAGGATTTGAAGTGTACTCAAGCTACAAATGGTTGGAGGCATCTCTCCCGTCAATTGGTTGTTTGCTATAGAAAAGAAAAAAGTGGAAGGTGGTGGAATTGGAAGGTCTCCTTGGATTGAATTGTTGCGAAGGTTGAGATATCCAAGGTTTTTCCACCGGAAGTGTCGTGCAGTGCCCGTCAAAAAGTTGTGAGAAAGATCCAAATAATACAATGAATCTTTTGCGACATCCCACAACCATTTGGGAACTTCGCCCTGAATTCGGTTGTAGGAAAGGTTTAACGTGTCCAAGTTTGGTGAGGCTCTTAGAAAGTATGGGAACTCACTTATGTTGCAAGACGACAAAGCTAGGGTGGAAAGTTGAGGCCAGCTGTTGTTACTCAAATGGTTGAAACTCAAGGATAGATGGTTAGAGGAAAGATAAAGTGAAAAAAGACTTTGGAGTTTTGAGAACTTTTCAAACTCCACAGTACCATTCAAGTTATTGGATGATAGATCAAGGTCCGTAAGGTTCTCAAGTTCAAAGATTGATCTCGGAATCAGGCCATGCAGTTTGTTATCATTTAAATAAAGGATTTTCAAAGAACGAGATTGGAACTCAATGATATTACCACTGAGTTGGTTACTTCCGAGGTCTAACCTCTCCAATGATGGCAAACTACCTAACCAAGATGGTATTGTTCCGTTGAGTTGGTTCCCATATAAATAGAGGTCGATTAAGTGTCGAGGAATAGGACCCAAGCAGTTGTTGTTTTGAAAAATCATATAAAGAAGAGATTGATGTCGAGTTCCTATCAACTTCTGGAAACTGACCGACATAATTGTTGCCACTAAGATCCAAGTAAGTGAGTGACTCAAGGTTTAAAAAGAACGACCATGGGATTTGGCCACCAAAACTATTAGACGAGAGGTCCAACTGCATGATTTGTGTGACGTTACCAGGTAATGCAGGATATGATCCTACAAAACTGCAATTGCTGAGATACAACTCTCTCAAAGACTTGAAATTTCTTGTCAGATGATGCCAATCTACTGAAATTCTAGTATGAGAGAGATCCAGCACCTCGAGGGGACTGCTCCAGTTAGACTTGGGGAAATAACCTGTGAGGTTATAGTTAATACAAATCTACAAGACGAAGATTTGGTCAGTGGAAAATGCTTTCTGGGAATTTTCCTCGCAAGTGGCAATCAGGGAGTTCAAGAGTTTTCAAAGAAGAAGAAAGATTCTTGAAGGAATCGGGTACAACTGATGACATATCAACATAGGCCAAATTAAATTCCCTAAGAGTATCTAGTGTATCTAGTGTCACAGCAGCTTGCGAGAGATTGAGAGAAACCAAGTTGGAAAGGTGGGAAATTTCGAAAGGGATTGGGCCACTGAAATTGGAGTCAGAGAGGTCAAGGTGAGTCGTACTTACAAGGCCACCAAATTTGGAGGAAATTGGGGAACCTCTTAAATCATTTTCAGAGAGGTCTAGCCTCTTGAGATGGTCAAGAAAGAATAAGCTGCTATTGGAATGGATATTTCCTTGAGACCGATCACATGACCAGTCATCTTTTCACAAGTAACTCCACTCCATGCGCAACAATCCTTGCCTTTTTGCCAAGAAATTGTCCTATTATAAGTAAAGAGTATCAATAGAAAATGAGTTTTTGAATTGAAGAAAAGCAGAGCTATAGTCGGGATGGCATAAATGCCGTGAAGAAAGAGAAGAGGAAGAGTTAGATGATGAACAAGTAGAGTTCAATTGACAAGTAGTAGAGAGCAGGAAGAGGAGGCACAACCATGACAACCAACCCATCTTTCTTTATAAATCTAAAGTATATAGTTATGTGATAAAACAGTTGTGAGCAATTCTATACTGGATATGTTGATATTTATAACAAGCTTAATGAAAGTAATTTATCATCTTTAAAGATAAGCAAGCATCATTGTGCCTTGTAAGTGTAACGATTGGGTGTCCTCTTCACATAGTTGGTCCCATTGTCACATCGGTGTTAGCTCGCTTCTTTTTTTTTTTTTGGTAATATGTTCATGGAATTGGAAAAAATTTGCACTGAGTCTTTGATTTGTGGCCATCTTTGGTGTTGGTAAAGTTTGACGATAAGGTTGTCCCATTGTCACACAGGTGTAGGTCCCATTGTTAGCTGCTACACCAATTTGAATTGTTGATAATTGACAATATTGAGGGTGAAGGCCTACGTCTATTCATCTAATTGGAAAAAATTTGCCCCAAGTCTTCCATATTTGGTCGTCTTTCGTCTTGGTACGTACGTAGGCATTTCTGAGTGTTAAAATGGGCACCTTAATTTTCATTGACTTGCTAATCTGTGTTCGTAATTGACCATCAAAATCGTTCATGTCTTCACTAATAGTCACCAGTGACTTTTGCCCCCTTCTTCACGCTCTTATTGATTCTTCTCATCTGCTTCTCCATGATTTTGTTTGTCTTTTCACATAGTTGGGTGTCCTGCAACATGTACTAATCAAGTTGTCCAAATATGATTCGAATTTACGTATTGAAGAAGTCGGGAACGAGTATTCATAAATTTACCATCAAAATCGTTCTTGACTTTTGCCCCCTTCTTCCCTTCTTCATGCTCTCATTAATTCTTCACGGTTTTGCTTGTCTTTTCACTTTCTGTCTCCACCCTTAAGCATTTGATAGGCCTTAGGCCTCTAGTCCAATCGCCGAATGAACATTCAGAGCAAATTCATAAAAAAAAAATTTCTTTTAAATTTTCATTTATGAAATTCCATTATATTTCTCTAGGCCTAAAGAAAAGAAAGGAGTTAATAAATAAAGTCATCAATATAAAAATTAAAACAATCCTTTAGATAAAATCTAAATAATATAGTAATTAAATCCTATATAAAGCTAGCTACTACAACCTCTCGGCCACAGTTTCTTTGAATCTTGCTCAATCATTCACATTTTCTTTGATGCTCTCTCTCACATTAACATGCTAGAGTTTCCTTGTGCCTTCCATTCATTAGCTACCAAATTCCTAAACATGTATCATTACTAACTTTGAAGAAGCAATTACGGCACTAAAACATGTTAATGTTACATTAATTTCATTACCTCATTCAACTTTTCCACAACGTTGTTTGCCTGAGGTATGGGCCCTACAAGTTTGTTTTCCGCAATGTTGAACTTTTCAAGTGTTGTCAAATCTGCCAATTGCCCAGGAATCTCACCAACAAGCACATTTGAAGAGAGATCTAACCATTCAAGATTGCTAAAATTGCCAAATGAGGATGGAATTGGACCTTTAAGATCATTATGAGACAAGTTAAGTCCCTTCAATGACGTTTTAGGAAGGTCCAGAGAAAGCTGTTCTACTTCTTTTTGGGTTCGAGTATTTATTAACCTTAGTTGTATAATTAGGAGTTCATTATTAAAGAAATATATACAACAATTAATTTGTATAAGTACCATGTAATTTGAATTTGGATAAATGTTGGCAAAGCCTACAGCATAACAGGAGAAAGGGAAAACATGAGTATCAATATGGTGACCTCAAAGTAATCTTCATTTTAACTATAGAAAATTCTCTTGATAAATTCAATTGTAAGAAGATAAATTTTTTAGGGTTAAATGCTAAAATAGTCCCTGTGTTTTATTATGTTGGCTAATTTAGTCCCTGTGTTTTTGATTTGGCCAATTTGGTCCATATGTTTAGCATTGTTAGTCAATGTAGTCCATTACCGTTAAAATTGCCGTTAAATAACATGATAATCAATAAAACATACAAAAGATTATAATACTAACTTCTTTTTTTTTTTGGTCGAAAAATTATAATACTAACTTTGAAGAAGCACGACGGAAAAAGAAACACTACTCTCAAGAACAATGGATGAGTATGGAGATGCATTCTAGGCTCTAGAAGTACTCTCCTTCCCATCTGCTTCTGCACGGTTTTGCTTTGCACTCTCTGGCTCTACCCTTAAGCATTTGGTAGGCCTTTAGGCCTTTAGTCCAATTTGTGAATGAACTTTTCAGAGCAAATTAATAAAGGGAAAAAAAATTAACGGGCCCCAATTTAACTTGATGTATTATACGTGCGCAACTTTGCGTTCTCATTTAGGATCTGCGAGTTACATTGTATAACTATATAGAAATTAGCTAATACATATGTCTTACTTTGTCCCTAATGTCCATTTTACTCTTAATTGAGAGGTTTTACAACGTAATTGTCCGTAAGTTAACAATCCATTGGGTGGTAAGGAAAGCCTAGCTACTCAGTGAATCCATGTTACCACCAAATGGAAGCGGCTGGACCATTTAGTATTAAACATGGACCAAAAGGTGGTAATGCATGTTATGCCTATATGCAACTAGATGGAACAAGTTAGCGTGCGTTTCGGGTTTGCTGTGCTTAAAAAATAAGCAGCTTTTATAATTTTTTTTTGGCAACATAAGCATTTGGTAAAACCAGTGAATAAAATATCGAATTTCGCCGATATTTCGGCGAAATTATCGTTATTTTGGGGCAGCGATAATTTAGTACATTACCATATAGGTTTCGTCAATTTATCGATAATGTCCTCGATAATTTCGCCGATATTTCGGTAAGGATATTTTCGTTCAAATGGCAGCTGCAAATGGTCAATATATCGCGATATTATCGATAATATCGCGATATGAACTTTCAAAAATTTAAAGAATTCAATTAAACAGATCTGAGAACTAATTACCGGATCGCTAGCTACGAGGCGAGCAATTCGATCAGAGACTTGCAAGGCATGGCGAGGCAGCCCAGGAAATGGCTTGGAGGTCCTTGGTTTCTCTTGGCAGCCATGGGAGATGACCCCATGGAGAAGAAGATGCAAGCTGCTAGGGAGAAGAAATAGGGAGGAAGAAGAAAGAGAGAGAGAGAGAGGGGGGGAGGAAGAAGAAAACCAGAGGGAAAAGAAAAGAGAGAGAGAGGCGTAGGAAGAAGATGAAGGCTGGGAGAAGAAAGAAGCCGACACAACACAAATTTTAATAAAAAGGAAGATATTTGTTAGGGTTTTTTAAATATTTTTTAATTCTGTTGGGTACACATATAAATATTAAAAGTATACATCAATAATATAAAAATATCATTTACCATAGTGGTTTGTGGATTGAAAAGGACTCTGAGGTCAATGGTTCAACACCCATTGTGTTCTTTTTTTTTTTGGTAATATTCAAGGTATTTTGTTATTTGGGTTATTTTTGGGTGAGTTTATTTATTATTTAAGTTAGTGTTATTATTGAGCTTGATTTATTGAATGATATTTTTATTAATTGGAATAAGTTTTGTGTGTTTTTTATTTTTGCATTGTTTCATCTTAAAAAGTTGGTTTACATCTTTAATTATTTTTCAATTTTTTATAAATAATAAACATAAGAATGTGTACCATGTCCAGTGAAAATAAGGTTACTCATGTATCTTACCATGCAATTTATAAAATGTAAAATATTGTACTAAAAAATGATAAATGAATTACTAGGGGTTGTTTAATTATCTTTCACTAGCCTCTCCGCACGCGCTTCCGCGCCTACAAGAGGCTTTTTTTTAAAAAAATTAAAAATTATTTTAGAATTAAAAAAGATAATGGGTAGTTGTGTTCCATAAAAATAGGCCATTATCTTATGTTTCTTTTAATTTTAATTTTTTTAAATATGAAAAAGTGTGAATTTACCATATTATCCTCATTTAATTAATAATTTTAATTCTTAATGTTTGCATTAACCAAGGGCATTTTCTGGTATTTTGAATGTTTCACAATTCTCTGCCTTTTGCTTTATATATATAGATTAATTACTCCAGATTTTCTAAGTCGCCGAGTTTTGTCAGCTAGCGATATAATCAACTTAAATCACTCAAACCCACTATGCAATGCATTTCCTTCCAATTTTTTGTGTCAAAATAATAGATGATTGACTAAATAAACTTATTCTAAAGTTTCATTAAAAATTTCCATGTACTTACCATAATTTCCATGGTTTTTATTCAATTTTTATTCAATATTGATATTTTCCCGATATTTCCATCGATATTTCCATGTTTTTGAACCACCGATATTTCTGAAACTATCGATATTTAAAACCTTGGTAAAACCAAACAAAGCCAAATTTTAAAAGCGGCCGTCATCCACAGTAGAAGCGTGAAGTAGCCAGCTTCTCAAAGTATTTGCCGTGAAAAAATTACAGCCGGTTTTTTAAATGAATTTTCATTTTTCCCATAACACCCCTAGCAGTTTTCTAAATTAACAACTTTTATCCCCGGAGATCCTCGTTCTGCAGCTTGATTCTTCTTTATGGGCAGGGCAAAAACCATACTAGCTTGATTGGAGACGGTGAAAGACACAAGGCGTTTATCTCCTGGTCGATATTTGAACCTGATTTCGATGTGGGCCAAAATGTAGCTATTATTCATATTTACCAGCTTGATTGGTCACGAAAAGATCGACTTCAAACTACAGGAAATATATATAGCATTGTTTTTGGGGATCTTCATCGTCAATTGCCAGCCTGGCTGTTACTAGTGTTTAGTTTTCATTTCCTTGTAATTTTTTTTCAAAAATGCTAGCAACCTTCTCTCTAACCTTCTTCTTTTGGACCTTCTCCCTTCTCCTCATGCCATATGTCATTTTCTTTATACTAAAATAATATCGTTAATGCATAGCTTTTGTTTTCCAAGATTACCCTTATTAAATATATTGATGACTTTCATATTACATTTAATTTATCTGAAATTTTTTACAAATGGGAAAAATAAAAATAGAAATTATCAAAATAATATTCTGTTTTACCCACCAGCCCCACCCCATCTCCATCTCTCAAAATATATGTTGTTTCCCTTGCCAGCCATACCAGTACGTAACATCTTCCTTCCGCCCTTGTGGCTGGGTTGTTTTTTCAATGTTTTCATATTTCCTTCTTGATGTTTTAATTATTAATGTCCTAAAACTGATTTTTTAAATATTTTTTAATTGAACTTTGTATTTTTTTTTAGGAACTGAGGGGGTATTTTATATCAATCAAAATTTGATATGCTACCAAACTACAAAAGGGTTGTCCACTAATGTTTCAGAAATTCAGATTGTCAAAATTGTGTGTTTGTTAAATTATTAGATATTTTTTTATTATATTAAATAACATTTATTATTTTTTTAATAGTAATTCAAAAGAAAGTTAATACATTCAATAAGGGTAATTTTGGAAAACAAAAGCTATGCATTAATGACATTGTTTTAAGTGTAAAGAAAATGACACATGACATGAGGAAAAGGGAGAAGGTCCAAAAAAAAAGGTTAGACAGAAGGTTGCTAACATTCCCTTTTTTCTTCTTTTTTTCTTTTTTTAAATGACACGATTTATAGGAGTCTATAACATAGTGAAGGCAAATTGCATGTATTGATTGAATTGAATTGTCAGTTGTTTTTGACAAATTACAGGATTAATTAAAAAAAACTACTCCACTTTGACAAAAGTAAAGTGGATCCTCTTTTGGAATTCATGCATATTACTGTGGCATTGACATAATACAATATTCATAAGAAATAATACAATATGAAACAATGGTTTCTTCAAACACTTCAGTGTGTGATTTTCACAATTTTACCCCATCGCTTTCTTCCGACCACTTTTACAAGCCAATTCGGTGTTCCATTAGAAAGTACAATATATCCCAAAGATATTCCAATTACCACCCCAGATGCATACCCCATCAACACTACCTTCCAATCAAATCCATTCCCATGCTCCAAATCATCTTCTTGTTGTGATGATGATGGCACTGATTGATGTGGGCTGCATGTTTTTGCAACTGGAAATCCA
Source organism: Prunus fruticosa (assembly GCA_018703695.1). Taxonomy (NCBI): domain Eukaryota; kingdom Viridiplantae; phylum Streptophyta; class Magnoliopsida; order Rosales; family Rosaceae; genus Prunus; species Prunus fruticosa. The sequence goes on from CM031920.1 coordinate 27,134,658, forward strand.
CACAATCCTACATTCCCAATGTATGAATCATTGTCAAATGTATCAAATTGCTTGCCATGAGGTATGGGTCCGAAAAGTTGGTTCTCTGAAACGCTGAACTTTTCAAGATATGTCAAACCTGTCAATTGCACCGGAATCTCACCAACAAGCATGTTTGAAGAGAGATCTAACCATTCAAGATTGCTCAAACCACCAACTGAGTGTGGATTTGTACCTGTAAGCTCATTATGAGAAAAGTTAAGCCCCTTCAACGACTTAAGCTTACCGATTACATTTGGAATCTCTCCTCTGAAAATGTTGTTTGAGAAATCAATAAATGTGAAGAACGTCAGGATCTTCACCATTTCAAATTCGATGCCTTTAATTGTCACTACCACAGTATCCTGATAGTAGCCCTCTCCCATATATTTCAGTTCATGTCCTTGTGAGTTTATCATGGCCGTCAAATGTTCAACATATTTTGTTGGCAATAGACTGCTAAACCGATTGTAGGAGAGGTCCATGATATGCAATTTTTGGAATGGAAACTTAGTTTCCGGAATGCCTATTTCACCATAGAATTTGTTAGACCTCAAAATAAGAATCTGCAACTTCGAAGAGATTCCAGCCAATTTGGGAATGTGTCTTGAATTTTGTTGTTTCCAAGGTCTAGAACTTCCAACTCTCTACATGTGAGCAAAGTTGGCGGCAACGACCCTTCCAACTGATTTCCACTAAGATCAAGATTTCTCAAAACGTTTCCCTTACAAAATGTCCCAGGAATCACACCATGAAATTTATTATTCTGGAGATCCAAAACAGAAAGACTCTGACTGAAGTTCCCTATATGCATTGATGAATTTTTCCACTCAAATTATTATTAGACAAATCAAGGATTTCAAGTGTACTCAAGCTGCAAATGGTTGGAGGCATTTCTCCAGTCAATTAGAAAAATGTGGAAGGTGATGGAATTGGAAGTTCTCCTTGGAGCGAATTGTTGCGAAGGTTAAGATACATAAGATTTTTCCACCTAAGCTGTCCTACAGTGCCAGTCAAAAAGTTGTGAGAAAAATCTAAAAACGTCAATGAATCTTTCCCCAAATCCAATAACCATTTGGGAATTGTTGAGGCCCAAAAATCCAGAGGCTAGGCCCAAGCTTATTCTCGGCCCAAGCGCAAATAATTAATCACAAAAGAAACCCGATCGGGGCATAATGGGAAATTGTAGGACCCGCCTACACGAGCCATGAGTCACGCATCACGCCAAGCAAGCATGCCAAACATGCGACGACTTCGTAAATTCGCACTCATAAACCTATCCGGTGCCATTTAATTCGATATTGGTAATGGCGCGATAAAACTCAAGCACAAGCAACACGCGATGCCATCATGCTATGCTACAAGCTCGAGTGGGCCCAAGCCACATAATTAGCCGGGGCTTGCTGAGAAGGTTGTGGTATGGATGGGTACGAGCACTCACAGGGCCCATTGAGGGACTGAGGAATGGAAGTTTTATGCCACTTGGGGGCACTAAAACTCAGGGCCCATTCCCCGGGCCCAAGTACATGGGTTAGCATGAGAGAGAAGAATTGGGTCCAATGCCTTAGGAGAATATCCCATAGGCTGCTGTAGTATTTAGGAAAATCCACGATAGTTAGAATGCCCAAAAAACAAATAAGCCACTTCCAGCAGTTGGACGAAAGCGTGCGGGCCGTTGGAAGGAAAAGCACCAGTAACCTCAAAGCTATACACGAAGCCCAGCCCAGCGTCTCCTAGAAAAAATTCAGCATCGAGCTCCACCCATATCAGGAGCTCCCATGTGGTCAACAAAGAATCATAGCAAAGACCATAGGAAATCCATAAATGTCGAAGAAATACCCACTGGGTAAAGGACTTCGCCCATTCTCCCCTTTCCTCTGTGAGCTCCAATTCAAAAATCAAGGGCAAAAGCAAGTGGCGCCTCACCTCCATGGGAAGGCTCAGCTGCACAAATCCTTGGAACCTTAAGAGGCCATTGATTCAGGCACTCTTGTCAAGGATTTTTCACAAGAAAGGGAGCAATTGGAAAAAGGGAAGGGAAAAGTGGGAATGGAGGATCGATGAAATTGGGGTTCCAAACGCCTATAAAACGAGAGCTTCCTCTACCCAGAAATACACACCATTCCAGAGCAAGACCAAGCTTTGTCAAGCGAATTGGAATTTACCCCATCTTCTACTCCCATCGTTTCTCTCTTTCTAAGATAGAAGCCATCCTAATTCTCCCCTCTCCCACTCTAAAACTTGTTTCTCTGCAAGAAATTCATGCTTTGGTCTCTCTCTCTCTCTCTCTCTCAAATTGCTAAACCTGTGAAAGCTTCAGCTCCCATGCCACAAGCTCCTCATGCTAAGTCATTAATGAACCTCATGCGTTCTTCTGGGTGTTGGTGAAAAGAACCCAAACGTATTTTTCTAAGGCTTCAAGCAAGTCTTTTAAAAATTCTTTTGGGAGTCTGGTTCTTGAACTCAGGCATCAGGAGGTTTTTTTTTTTGTTCGCTTCCTCCTCACAGCAACCCAAGCCCATTCGTTAGGCTGTTGGAACAAAAAGACCCCCACAGGAATATAGGCTTGGATTCGGTTGTGGGAAAGGTATAACGTGTCCAACTTTTGTGAGGTTCTTAGAAAGTATGGGAACTCTCTTATGTTACAAGACGACAAATCTAGTAACCAAAGTTGAGGCCAGGTGTTGTTACTCAAATGGTTGAAGCTCAAGGATAGATGATTAAAGGGTATACTAGTGATTTGCCCCCTGAACTTGTACCTAGCTTTCAATTAACCCACTATCCTTTTTTTTTTAGAAAATTAAGGATATGAACTTCTTTTTTTGGCCAATTTCCCCCTTACCATCTAAATCCGCAACATTTCATCCAATTTGCCATTAAATATGAGGGCAAAATGGTCATTTTGTATGTTAAAAATAAAAATAAAAATAAAAATAAACTAAAATAAAAAACAGAAAATTAAAATAAACTCTCTCTCTCTCTCTCTCTCTCTCTCTCTCTCCAAAAAATTTACATAAACAAAAGTCGAAAAAATCAGAAAGAAAAGCAATTTAGTGGGACCTTGAACTCTTAGAAGCAGCATGCGTGAAGATTGATCAAATGGGGCTGTTCAACAGGGGAGGTCAATTCGAGCTTGCATCGAACCGAAAATGATGAAATCGTTTGGAGAATTGAGAGAGGAGGGCATTGTTCACTTTGTTGTTATATGCGGTGGATTCGAATCTCATTGTTTGGGAACTGGAACTTCTGGTGGTTTGTTTGTGAAAAATTGTGGAGCAAGAGATAAATTCAAATATGATGAGCTTTCAAGAATCGAAGGGAGTTTCATTTTGATTTTGTTTTTAGATTGAAGTAAGTCACCTGGTAAGAACCCTGCAATGTTGCAAGTTCATGGTTCATAGCGCCCACCTAGTGGCGAATCTCCAGTGGAGCAAGGGTGGTCAATTGCCCCCCCGCAAGCCAGAAACCACCGCTTGGGCAAAAAAATTTGATCCTTGCAATGCTCCAAGTTCATGGTTCATGGAGCCCACCAACTGTTGAATGTTTTGCTCCAAAGAAGCATTAGGAGCATCGCATGCCTTTCTTTCTTAAGCACGCAACTTATGTTTGGTTTTCTTTTAAATGACTTGGCCAAAACGTGGTCGTTTTGGACCAGGTCAGTTATTGTTTTTTATTTTTATTTTTATACTTTATAAAGTGTTAGCCATGTGAATTAAGTAAAATAATACTAAAACGGGCCAGCAGATATTAAGCAGCCCAATACCCCCTCCCCAAATTTGTTTCAAATATCATTTCACCTAAATAAACCTATCCTTACAAACTCCAACTCGGATCAGGTGAGAACTCTTATGTGAGAACATTATATAAGAATAAATCGCAGCCATTGAAATGCATCTGAACGGTTGAAGAGAAAAAGCGAGCTTACAGTGCATTAGCGTAGGCGGCAGTTTCCCCTTAGCAAAGGTGTCAAGGTCGCGCCTGTTCCAAAAAATCGCGCCTTTCTTATTCCTGACAGTGGCGCCTTTCTTGTCAATGGAGTTATGAATGAACCCTAGTCATAACACCCAAATACCTACCAGACATCAAGTTCGCTATTCCTCATCTCTTCTCACAGAAACTCCTTTGTGTACCTGTTTCTTTTTGACTTGCTCTTCTGTTGTGGCAGAACCTCCGTGATCGAGTAATTCTCATTCTGAACGTCTAACGTTTATGTCGAATTTCCTCCCTCTTTTTGATATTAAAGTTTGCATGTTATACTGCATTCACTTAATTGAAATTGCTTTAGGACTTTAGGGAGGATTTGAGGGCTTTGATTTTCTGGGTAAGAGTAGTCTGTCTCTGACGAGTGTTTGCAAAAATATAAATTGGCCTGAGTAATTTGTGTTGTGTGTTGTACTTCGTATTTTTGTTTGCATTCTGGTTGTTTGTTGTGTTTTCGTAAAATTCGAGGAATCTTCATCTGTTCCTCATTGTAATCCTGCTTTGGGCATGTAGTGGTGTGAGTGTTGGGCATAATTTTAGGGATTTAATGGGGCTTGGCAAACAAATAATAATAAGTACCCGTTGAAGTAGAACGCATAAGAGAAAATTGAATCTTAACTCTGAATATGAGATGATTTGGGATGCATAAGGAGCAATGCATCTTGTAGTAGGTATCAATTTTGTATCTGAATTTGTTGAAATTAGTGTTTGGAGGTGAAATTATGTATCTTAATGTGTTGAAAATAGTGTATCAGTTTTGTAACTTGATATGTTGAAGATTCTGTTAGTAGGTATCAATTATGTAATGTGTTGAAAATAGTGTTTGTAGGTTTAAAAATGTGTAGATAATATTGTGAGTAGGTATCACTTCTGTATGTTAATGTGGTCATAATATTGTCAGCACGTATCAGTTCTGTTTCTTAAGCAAAAGATGTCTTTTGCAGGTATAAAATGGATTGTGGGTTTGAGCTTTGTTTCCCGAAGTCAGGTCTATTATGCGCAGGTGAATTATCTGTGTGTGGCGTAAACGTCCTGTGTAATTTTGGGGCGCATTTCAGTGAGTCGCTTATGGAAAGATTTAGAGAGAGCTGTTTTGGGCACCTGTTGGGACTCCATAAAATTGCATTTAGTGGTCAAATTGTGCATGGTCTGGCACTTCTGCGAGTCGGAGGACTTGGTGTGAAGGACATGATGGGCCTTAGTTATGCAATAGGGTCCAACGTTGCTCAATTCAGTGTGAAGGATTTTTGTTTGATAAGTGGTCTAAAATGTGGAAGCGAGCCTGACATAACGTCTGCCGGGAAGATCATAAGCGATTTATGAAAGCACATTTTACCAACAGGAGTCACATTATTGGCCAGGACTTAGAAAATGCATTCCTAAAGTCCGAAAGAGGAAGCGAGGACTCGTTCAAATTGGGACTGCTGTATTTTGTGGAGTCTGTGATAATGGGTAGACCCCAAAATGTAAAGATAAATGAGGACTACTTACATTTGGTTCATAAAATGGATGAATTCAACAAATATCCGTGGGGATCTATATTGTTTGAGTGTCTGCAAGATTCTCTGTTGTTTGTTCCCGGGAAGAATGAGAGAGATGAAGACAAGGTTGGGCAGGGGAAAGGGAGAAAAAGCGAAAAAAGGTGGTGCGGAGTTCAGTGAGAAAAGGGAAGAAAAACGTGGAGGATGAGAAGCCTAAAAGAATTAACAGAGCCTGCATGGAATATAAAGGGATTGAGCTATGCTTTCCAGGTATGATTTAGTTCAAAATTAGTGTTTGTAAAATTTAAGTTCGTAACTAAGTACTAACTTTGATAATCTATTTGTTGTAGATTTGGGCGTATGAATTAATTGCTGAATTGGGAATTCCCCCCCTTAGATATTGTAGGCGGATTCAGGAAACTGCATTAGTCCCTCGAATTTGCCGGTGGGAATCCACAGATAAAGTGCCTGAGTTTAGAAAACTGAACGCTTATATATTTCAAAGCAAACAGGTGTGTAGTTAATAATTGATTTCAATAGTATGTTGGTTTCATGAGGAAAGCTGTTTACTATTGTATATGACCTGTTAACTGTATATGTTTGACAGCCTGTTATCCTGCGGCTCTTACGACCACGTGAATTGGAGATGAGGCAACCATATTGGAGTTGGGGATCAGTTGTTCCTGAATGTGATGCACCTAGTGCAGGCCCGCGGGTATGTAAGGACCTTGATGAATTGAACTCTGTTGTGCAGCAGTTGAGGAATGAGGTTGCACTATTGTACCGTGAGAAGGGTGAGCTGGAGGAGAGAGTTTTACGCTTGGAAAAGTGTACCAGTCATGCGGACGCCAGGAAGAGTGAAGATGATGGAGAGGAGAGACTTAAGACTGAGGATGCTGGAGAGGAGAGACATGAGACTGAGGATGCTGGAGAGGAGAGTGATAAAACCGAGGAAGGTGGAGTACCCGAATTGAGAGAGGAGAGTGATAAAACCGAGGAAGGTGGAGTAGCCGAATCAAGAGAGGAGTGTGTACAAAATGCGAAAGAAGAGGTGCAATATACAACCCCGGATATAAATTGGGATGATCCAGATGTGGTGTGTGTCACCCTTGTTAAATTCCTTACGAATCCTCCTCGAAAGATTGACATGTCCACTGTGGAAGGTGAATGTGGCGAAGATGTTATAGTTGGGGTGCGGCGAAGAGGGGTCGGGAAAGGAGTCGGACGGTTGGTCCTGTGACGAAGAGGCCAAGGGCAGTGGTAAGGGAAACTCCATGGCAAGGTCGGGAGATTCCCAATATTTCGAAGGACCCAATTGCTGACCCCCTAAGGCCTGTTCCTCGTGATTCCCTTCTGGAGGTGGCAAAATTCTGCTGGGAATGGGGACAAGAAGTAAAGTAAGTTCCCTTTGCCCGTCCTTAGTGAAATGTAAATGGTTTATTATGATTACCTATTGAGTCACTGGTGAAACCGAATTGATAATAACAATGATTGACAAATATAGTTCACATGTGCGGTTATGTGGAGACGAAGCTATGGAAGGTTCGCATAACTTCTTTATTCGGTTGCTGACCAAGGACGGTTGGTTGGATGACTCGGTAAGCATTGATTGATTTGTGATTTTGTTGATAAGCCCTTGCTATGTAGTAATTGATTGATTTAATAATGGAAACAACCCTTTTATGTAGAACATTGACATGGCCTTGCATTTGCTACGGGAGCGGCACAAGGAGGTCTGGCAAGTGGGCGGGTTCTACCTGGATGATCCTGGACACCACTTTTCAGGTCTATATTATTTCATAAGCATTGTTTGTTTTGAAATTCCGTATCCGTTATGATGCATAACTCGTGTGCCACTATGCAGAAATGTGCTGCCTTAGATTACACGCAAATGAAGTCGTATATTGGAAAGGAGGAGAGGAAGCACAGCAACGGTCTAGTGGGAATGGTGAAGGGCGAAGGGCATAAGTTGGCTAAATCATGGGGGTCTGTGAATCAAGTTTTTTTGCCCTTCAACCTAGAAAGGCAGAAGCACTGGATCTTACTTGTTATCGATTTAAAAGAGTGTGAGATAAGGGTATATGATTCAAAAGTAGATCTATGAGAACTCAAGCCATCCAACGAGCTGTGAGCCGGTGTCCAAAATCCTGCCCCGGTTGTTACACGAAGCTGGATATATTGGCGACGATCTACTTCTTAAAATTGAGTGGCCAGTTAATCGCGTTTTGGATGCACCCCCCAACAAGTAGGCGGGTGAGTCATATTTGACCTAAACACATTGTGTTATGAAAGTGCGCTTTTGTTGTACAATGAATGACAGCTGCTTCGCTATGTTTCAGGGGCGACTGGGATGTACATTTTAAAATACTGCGAGTTTCTGACCTCCAATGTAGAACTAGCCAATATTTCCCATCATGCCATGCCCTTATATCGGTTGAAGCTCGCTGTGCAGTTGTTGTCAGGGATATTAGCGCGTGTGCTTAATTAGGAGAGGCAATATGACATAACTGAGTGGGTGTAGTATACGAACTTGCAAACTTCATTTCACTGGGTGGGCGGTTTGTAATTATGTAGGTAACAGTAGTTGAACTGAAGAAATTCATATAGCTTGGTATTGGCTCAATTCGCGAGATAGAGAACTAACCTTTCTATCATATAAGGGAAGCTCGAAGAGCTTTCTTCGCATGCTTGAGGGCATCCTTCCCGTTTGTACGAAGGTTTTGAAAAGGTAGTTTTGAGTCTTACTTGTTAATGAACAAACTCTTCTTTATGATCCAACTACCCCTTTTGACTTAAAATTAAAGAATAAGTTATTTTTATTGGGTTCAAATACAACCTGTACGAAACCGTCAACACATGTTGTTGATACTATGCTGAACCATAAACCGTAGGACCTGCCACACTGTGTTTTCAAATGTGGAATAAATAGGAATGTTTCTTGTTTACGGCAAACAAGATTGTGAAGGTCAAGATGCAGGCATATCAAACGTTCAAAAATTCATTTCCTAATTATGCTCAATGATTAATTCATAATAGTAGATTTGCAAACACTTCTTCATATTTCATAGCTGTCCGGATTAGAAAATTACAAAATATATACTTGAAAAGCCAAAACAGAACACAATTTATAAATATATACTTGAAATTGCTTGAAGATTTCCAGACGCAAAAAGTTTCTTACTTCTTCATCACTTGAACTGCCAAATTCAGAAATGATAGAACTAACAACAGTAGGAGGATCTTTTTAATGCCCTTCACCATACGGATGACTTCAGCATATGCATTAAGTTCCTTCACATCTAGCTGGTTTTCAATTTGAGATTCAGTTGGCATGTTGCCTCCAGTCACCCATTCATAGCCACTACACCTTGTAGCTCCCTAAAAAAACATAAGAAAGTTACATTTTTCATTTTCGGATTACAATGTCAGGCCCAATTCTTCTACTCTGGAGCAATTTTCGTTGGCTTAGGCAATGGCCGATCTGAGTTAGTGTTATTGGTTTAGGGAAGATAATACTTACATATGTTGTGAAGCACTTCCAATACGGTCTGCCCATATTCCTTTCAGATTTGGAAATTAGCATAACCATCTCAGCATTGCAGTGCCGACACCTCTTTCCTTGAGTGTTTGTTGAAGAATTCGACATGACTTTGCCCAGAACGGAAAATGAAGATAACAGAAGATGACAACCCTTCCAAAAATTTGCTCAAAACCCCCAATTAATTTTCATTAAAATCTGAAAAGGAATGGTATTTTCTTTTTTGGGGAGAACTAATATGGAGTTTCAAGTTTCAATTGTCCTGTTTTGGTCGTAACAATCCGTGACTGTGAGCGGCAAATTCAAAATTTGCAGGAATCTTTTTTATTTTGTTAACCCTAACCCATGAGCGGGAAAAGAAAAGAATTGGTTTAATATTTTTTGACCCTAAGCATTCGACAGTAAACCCTAAACCGTAGGCGGCAAGCCCCTACACCCTTGAAGTCGTTTAAAAATTGAATATTTAAGTGGAAACGATTAGAAAATAGAAAAACTGCGAGTGGCGGCATGGGATTGCGCCGCGTGGCAGCGAGGCTTGCAGCTCCCCACTCCAGCGCCTCCACTTGGCATTTCTTGTATATTTTATTCAGTTTTTTTCCCAAAAATCGTTAAAAATGCAGGAAAATTAAGGAAAAAATTGGGAAATTTCCTAACTGTGTGTGGGGATGAATACTTCATACGGAAAGTACAAACCCTGGTTTAGGAGCGAGTGAAAAATAAAATTTGGGAACCAACCCTACATTCGGATGATGAAAATGAAAACCCTAGTACACTTTGTAAACCCCACACTCTCATATGTTCGATCACATTAATCCCGTATCCAAATTTGTTTGTCCTGCCCTTTTTCCGGATATGTCATCGAAGGAAATCTCGTCCCGATCGTTGAGGAATTTTTCGGGATTTTTTCACCTTCAATTTCGATTTTCAATTGAATATTTAAGTGGAAACGATTAAAAAATATTAAAACTAGCGTGTGGCGGCATGGGATTGCGCGCGTGGCAGCGAGGCTTGCAGCTCCCCACTCCAGTGCCTCCACTTGGCATTTCTTCTATATTTTATTCAGTTTTTTCCCAAAAATCGTTAAAAATGCAGGAAAATTAAGGAAAAAATTTGGGAAATTTCCTAACTGTGTGTGGGGATGAATACTTCATACGGAAAGTACAAACCCTGGTTCAGGAGCGAGTGAAAAATAAAATTTGGGAACCAACCCTACATTCGATGATGCAAATGAAAACCCTAGTACACTTTGTAAACCCCACACTCTCATATGTTCGATCACATTAATCCCGTATCCAAATTTGTTTGTCCTGGCCTTTTTCCGGATATGTCATCGAAGGAAATCCCGTCCCGATCGCTGAGGAATTTTTCGGGATTTTTTCACCTTCAATTTCGATTTTTAATTGAATATTTAAGTGGAAACGATTAAAAAATATTAAAACTGGCGTGTGGCGGCATGGGAGCGTACGCGTGGCGGTCAGGCTTGCAGCTCCCCACTCCAGCGCCTCCACTTGGCATTTCTTGTATATTTTATTCTTTTTTTTCCCAAAAATCATTTAAAATGCAAGAAAATTAAGAAAAAAATTGGGAAATCTCCTAACTCTATGTGGGGATGAATACTTCGTCAGGAGTTTTGGGTTAATATTTGGCAAAATGTTTTTTGTGAAAATTGATATGTAATTCTTGATGTTATTGAACAGGGATTTCCGTACTATGGGATTCAATAATATTTTTTTTTGGGTGCAGAAATCCTAAAAATTGCTGGACAAATCCGAAAATAATGGGGAAATGTCGTAGATGGTTATAATCAAATTGGGAAAAACCCTCCACTTAATTCGTAGATCCACATTGCGATATTTAAATAATTATGTTAGTGAAAAGGGATTACCGGATGACTTAATTACACTTCTGTTTTGTTGCAAATATAGTTTCGAATGCAGGACAAATCAGGAAATTAGGGGGATTTTTTTGGGGTATTTATGGGATCATTAGAGTATCTTAGAAGATCAAGGATGTGTCAGACATCCACTTGTCAACGAAGTGAGTGAAAGGATAATCCCTTTCCGGGTTGACAACACGCAACCTCCATGCCATATGCCTGTCTGTCATCTTTATAGAATGACTGTTTGGGGGATATGAACCAGAAATTCCACATGTGAGACCACTTACTGAAACGATATAGGACCCAAAACCATAAACATACTTCAAATAAAAACATTATAAAGTTCACACAGTTTCACCTTTACATAAAAACACAAAAAACCAAAACAACAATTGATTAATAAAACACCTATCATACCATGTATATACACTTACATATCAAACGCAGTCATGAAGTGGAGTTCGCACTGGATGCAGAACAGCTCCCTCTTCCATTTGCAGGGTTCACAGCAGTTCCAAGCATCTACGTTGTCCCAGTCTTCGGCACTGCGGTCCCCAAACTGATACCACTTCCGATTACCCTCACAGTTCAGTCCAGTCTTGAAAAAAATCTTCGTCTCCAGTAAACTTTTCAAGCAGAGGAGGAGTTTTGGTGCCAGACATTGTATCCCGATCAACTAAGCTCACTGTGCAACCTGATAATGGCTTTGAAACTCCTATCTTCTGACTTGATGGCACTCCAATTGTACTAATATCAGATAAATGTTCAGTGCAAAATTCTCCAGCTTCTTCAGCTATATAACGCTCCGCAATGCAACCTTCGGGATGAGTACGGTTCTGAACATACCCCTTTAGAACTTTCATATATCTTTCGAACGGATACATCCATCTAAAATAAACTGGCCCACATAGACGAACTTCTCTGACAAGATGTACTACTAGATGAACCATGATATCGAAGAATGAAGGTGGAAAGTATTTTTCAAGCAAACACAAAGTAACTACTACATCTTCTTCCAACTTATCTAGCTTGGAAACATCAACCGTCTTTGCACATATAGCATTGAAGAAGAAGCACAAATGAGTTATTGCATACCTTGCAGGCTTCTCCAAAACAGGAACGAATTGCCACAGGGAGCAATTGTTGCATTAAGGTATGACAATCATGTGATTTAAGGCCAAGAAGTCTTGAATCTTGTAAAGATACAAGATTTTTATATTTGAAGAATAACCTTCAGGGACCTTCATACCATAGAAAGAATTGCAAACCGCTCTCTTCTCTGCTCTTGACAAATTCCAAGGCCCTGGAGGCAAACGAGTACTTCTTTCTCCATACTCGGGTTGCAAATCAGTTTTGACCCCCATGTTCAATAAATCTAACCGAGTAGCAATCCCATCTTTATTTTTTCCAGGGATCTCCAGCAATGTACCAATGATACTATCACAAACATTCTTCTCAATGTGCATAACATCGAGGACATGCGTCACTGGAAGGTATTTCCAATACTCAAGATCAAAGAATTTTGACTTCTTCTTCCAACAAACTCTGTCACCATCATTTTCACCTCCACCTCCCCCTTTTTTCGATCCCCATATGTAATTAATATCTTCAACCATATGCAGCACTTCTTCTCCCGTTAATGGCTCCAAGGCGTGCCATATTCAGGTTTCCCATTAAAAGCTGCACGTTGCCTCCTTTATGGATGATTAATTGGTAACCATTTTCTATGCCCAATGTAACAAATTTTGTGGCCATTTTTCAACCTGTGACTAGGTGTATCATCGCCGCATATTGGACAAGCTTTATATCCTTTAACAACACAACCAGATAAGTTTCCATAGGCGGGAAAATCATTAATGGTCCACAGGAATGCAGCTTCTAAGTGTAAAATATTCTCCTATGTGTGCATCATACACTCCTCTAATCCCATCCCACAAAGATTTTAAATCATCAATCAAAGGCTCCAAGTAGACGTCTATATCATTTCCGGGTTGTTTAGGACCGGAAATCAATAAAGTCAACATCATGAACTTTCGTTTCATGCACAGCCATGGTGGGAGATTATATGTAACTAAGATAACTGGCCAGCAACTATATCTGCTACTTAGAGAACTGTGGGGATTGAATCCATCAGATGAAAGAGCCAATCTCAAGTTTCTCGGCTCATTACCAAACTCGGGCCATTTATCATCAACAAGTTTCCAAGACGGGGAATCCGCCGGATGAGACATCTGACCGTCAATTGATTTTCTAGCAGCATGCCAAGTCAAATTCTTAGCTGTCTAATGTGATTGAAACATCCTTTTAAACCTTGGAATTGGAGGAAAATACCACAACACCTTCGCTGCCACACCCTCTTTCAAGAATCCATCTTTGGTTTCCTTCCACCTTGAAATACCACAAGTAGGACAATTAGTTGAATCTTCATACTCCTTCCTATACAAGATGCAATCATTGGGGCATGCGTGGATTTTCTCATAACTCAGCCCCAATGCACACAAAGTCTTTTTTGCCTCATACATAGAGGCCGGTATTGTATTTCCTTCTGGAAGCAACTCGCCCTGAAGTATCAATAATTCTGTAAAACATACATCACTCATCCCATGTTTTGCCTTCAAATTATACAACTTCACTAATGCCGATAACTTGGTGTACTTTCTACAACCAGGGTACAATGGTTGATCTCCATCCCCAATCACATTAGCAAACTCATAAGGATCGGATCCAAAATCACCAAAATCATTATCATCCATCTCTATTTCTTCAGACACAAAACTGTACCTACTATGGTCATCATCTTCTTCAACATTTCTACTAGCATTACTAGTTGCAATTGGTTCCCAAGGTTCTCCATGAAATGTCCAATTCTTATAGCTTTGGTCAACTCCATTAAAGTATAAGTGATCCCTTATAATTCCAACCCCAAACAATTTCAAATTCGCACATTTAACACATGGACAACGGATATGCGTTGTAGTTAGAAGATTTTCTACAGAAAATTGCAAAAATGCTTCTACCCCTAACTCATATGCCTTCGATCTTCTATCCGAGTGCATCCATGACTTATCCATCTTGGACACTATATCCTATTATCTATAATAAGGTGAAAAGACAAGCAATGACTATCACTATAGCAGATTATATAAGGTTTTAATAGCAAATAATATAGTATACAGACGACGGTTTTTAAACAACAACAGACGTATTACACATATATAGACGACGGGTTTTAAAAAAAACGTCGTCTAATGCTAGCAAGAAACAGACGCCAGCGAACTTGAACCACGACGGTAGTTAAAACAAGCGTCGTGGTATATTTTTATAGACGACGGTTTGTTAAAAAAACCGTCGTCGTATGCATAAAAAAGATTTTGAAATCCCAGTTTATTTTCAAGAACCCATAATATATTCAGAACACAACATATACATTAATTTTTATGTAGGGTATTAAGAACACAACATATACAATAATACTAAGCACGAAACCAACATATACTAAGCATGAAAACATTAAATCCATTCCCGATTCATAATAACAGAGAGTATTAAAAGATCCGACAAGATTAAACCCTAAACCCGATTCATGAAAACATTAAACATTAAATCCATTAACCCATACCGTCGACAACATTAAAAAATCACAAAACCCTTTACCACAGAACTGAATATCATTCAATGAATTTACAAGCATGAGATTAGGGTTTGCACTTACAGGTAGGCAGAGCTCACGGCTTATGGCCAACTTGGATTCGACGGAGTTGTAAACTTGGCCAACTTGGATTCGACGGAGAGACCAACTTTGAATTAGAGTTGAAGTGAGAGAGCGGAGCGAAATGTTTTAGGACACAGACTATTGTCAACTTGTATAAGAGTTAAAGCGAAATCTGAAAATTTTAGGTCGAGCTGAAATTTTTAGAAAGCGCGCTTTTTAAAAAACATCGACGGAAACAAAAACACAATCGTCGTTAAAAGTTCAACCTAAACATGACGCTTATTTTAAAAATGACGTCATTGTAAATATACTTACGACGCAAAACCAAACTACCGTCGTTAAAATGTCTAAAGAAATATGCCCTAAACCCTAATAAATAAAACCTAAATTATATATTGTTTTTAAAAATAATTTTTCAAAAGGGATTAGGGTTTTATGGCCTAAAATATCTCGTCCATAAAACCCTAAACCCTAATCCATTTTCTAAATTTATATAAACCCTAAACCCTAAACCCTAAACCATTAAAGTATAAGTGAGTTGTGACTCATGAAAACATTTTACTTTTTGGTGGTAATTTTAAATTTGTATAACTCAAACTTAATTTTTTAAAGCTTAAGGGGGAAGAAAATATTGCAATGACTTCATAGGAGTTGACGTTGCATTTTTTGGATTTATTTTAAATTTATTATGAATATTTCGAATTAAATAGAATAAAATATTATTAATAAAACTCACAAACCACGTTGTCGTTAATAAATTAACGACGTTTTAACTAATATAAACGACTTAATTTTAACAACAAACGTCGTTTACAGTTCAAACCATGGCCATTTTTACAAACAAAACAACGTACAAACCATTTTCCACGACCTAAACTCTTAACCTCTCGCCGTCTAATGTCAAGAAAACAACGTCGTCTATATAACCAATAGCGTCGTTTTAACAATAATTTACGTCGCTTTTTAAAAAAATATGACGTTGTTATGTGTGTACAACGTCATTTTAAAGAAACCGCGGTTTAGAAATGCGCTCTTCGTAAATCATCGATGGAAAACAATAAAACCGTCGTTAAATATGACATCTAAACCCTAAACCCTAAACCCTAAACCCTAAACCATAAAATATAAACCCTAAATTATATATATATATGTTTAAATAATTATAGAAAAGGATTTATGGTTTTAGGGCCTAATATATATTAACCATAAACCCTAAACCCCAAAAATAAACCTTTATCCCCTTAAACCCTAAACCCTAAACCATTAAAGTATAAGTGATGTTGTGACTCATGAAAACATTTTTCTTTTTGTTGGTAATTTTAAATTTGTATAACTCAAACTTAATTTTTTAAAGCTTAAGGGGGAAGAAAATATCACAATGCCTTCATAGGAGTTGACGTTGCATTTTTTGGATTTATTTTAAATTTATTATGAATATTTGAATGAAATGGAATAAAATATTATTAATAAAACCCACAAACCACATCGGCGTTAATAAATTAACGACGTTTTAAATTATTATAAACGACTTAAGTTTAAAACAAAACGTCGTTTAAATTATAAACCATGACCATTTTTACACATAAAACGACGTACAAACCATTTTCCACGACCAAAACTCTTACTCTCGCCGTCTAATATCAAGAAAACAATGTCGTCTATAGAACCAAGAGCGTCGTTTGAACAACCTTTTACGTCGCTTTTTAAAAACTGTGACATTGTTATGTGTCTACAACGTCTTTTTGAAGAAACTACGGTTTTTCACAACATGAAAACCTCAACAAATTTACAGGGACGTTGACGTCGACAAAAACTTGCTAATTCTAACCAATTTTGTACAAAAACTTGTCTAATTCTAACAAAATTTGTACATTTTATAAAAATGTTTAAGTATGCTAAAATTCCTCTACTCCATATGAACACACACAAACTCTGCCCATTCTTTCCTAACTTCGTCAATGGCAGCTTGGGGGTATGGCGCTTGATTCTTTCCTTTGGCAAACTGCAGTCCATAAACAAAGATTAATCTCACAGACGACGCTATTATTCATTTACCGACGTAGGATATATGTTCAACGACGGTATTTTTAATTTACCGTCGTTGATAATATAAAAATCGACATAAAAATAAATCTGAAAATTTTCTTCTTACCGTCTTCTCAAATTCCAGGGAAGTATCCTTTATGATGTCTCTCATAAAGCGCATGACATAATACCCACATTCTACACTGCTTGGTTGCTTTGGAGTGCCGGGCAGAGTTTTCCAAAGAGGTGTTTTACGGCCTACTCTGCCTATGTGTGTATTATACATTTTTAGAGCAGAGTTCACTATGTTTTTCCCGTCCTCATCCACAACACGATTTCCAGGCAGTGGATCCAGAAAATAGACGGTCTCCTTCTTTGCTCTCACAATGATCAAGACCCAATGACGGCTGCACAAAATAAATATAAAGGTTAAATAGTTTTATATGCAGAGCATCATACAAACAAAATCCTGTTTTTTGTTTGGAGACTAACCTTGGATTGTAAGGCATCAGGAAAATCTGTTCACCATCTGTTTTTTGAAGTCGATTGGCTACGAGACGTGATCTGCGAGTTAATGAACAGCGTCGGCACTAACTGGAGTAGGGTCGATAAAGCCAACCATATTCACCATATTTGCAGCTTTCAGATGATCAAATAGGCACCTAAATATATGAATTGAAACCATGAGTGTTTTTTTTTAAACATAAAGGAGAGTGTCAAATGAATATTTGATAAGGACAAACCTCATATATACTGCAACACAGGAGCCCCAATTTCTTCCATGCCAGCAAATTGGGTAATATCTTCATGCAAGACGAAGGTGTTACGATCTATGCCAAACACCTCCTTCTCAATAGTAAAGGACATAGCCTTCTCCTGAGGCTTTAGTGTCGATTTAAACAGAATTACAAAGGGATTGTAAAGAAGATGGCAACTCCAGCTTTGAATAATCTGGTACTTCAGGACTCTGTTTGAACAAATAAAGCAACATAAAGTGACGTGGTAAATAAATAACAACGACGTTTTAAATAACAAACGTCGTCTTAAAATGAGTTACACGACGGTAAAAAAAATACCGTCGTAATGAATACTTTATTACGTCGTTTAAATAAAACCGACGTCTAATTCAAATGCAAAATTCATAATTAATGAATTTACCTTTTCAATTTTCTCTTCTCCAACACTGGATTGCTGTTATAATAAATAAAGAGATATATATATAAGAAAGATTGTACAACAATTTAAACATTCAACTAAATAAAAAATGGCGTGGAAATTTAAAACAAACGACGGTTTAAAGAAAATAAAACAAATGAAAAAGGCAAAGTTATGAGAATTTACCTTTTCATCTTTCTTTTCTTCAATCTTTTCTACATCCCCAGATTTCTGTTATAAGAAATAAAGAAATATATATAAGACATTGTACAAAAAGTAAAAAAAATGAAAAAGTAAAATTAAATTAAACCGTCGTGGTACTGAAAAACAAACGATGGTATGTAAGAATTACAGACGTCTATATTTAATTAGACGACGGTAAATAATAAACGTCGTGGTATTTCATATACTACGACGTTATGTAAACTTGTACAACAATTTAAACATTCAATTAAATAAAAACTGCCGTGGAAATTTAAAACAAACGACGGTTTAAAGAAAATATAGACGTCTGAAAATTGAAAAACAAATTAAAAAGGCAAAGTCATGAGAATTTACCTTTTCATCTTTCTTTTCCTCTATATTTTCTACTATCTTTTCTACATCGCCAGATTTCTGTTATAAGTAATAAAGAAATATATATGACATTGTACAAAAAGTAAAAAATTAAATTAAACCGTCGTGGTACTCAATAACAGACGACGGTATGTAATAATTACAGATGTGTAAAATTCATTAAACGACGTTAAATAAAGAATTACGACGATAATGAGAATTGAAAAAAAAATGAAAAAGGCTAAGTTATGAGAATTTACCTGTTCAACTATCTCAAGTATCTTTCCTTCTACTCTCTTCTCTACTTCCCCGGATTTCTGTTTTAAGAAATAAAGAAATATATAAATGACATTATACAAAAATTAAAAACAAATAAATAAACCGTCGTGGTAAACGTTAACAGAAGGCGGTATAATAATTACAGACGTCTAAATAACATCAAACGACGGTTTAATAAAAAATGCGTCGTGGTATAACTTTAACACGACGGTAAATATAAACAAGAAAAAGAGAATTCAAAGTTCAAAAACGTTACCATTTCTTCCTGCTTTTCCCCATTCTTGGCAGTATCCTCCTCAAATTGAAGGGCTCTAACATCAAGTGCCCCAGAGCAGCTTGCTTTGTCCGACATTGGATTTTTGGGACTTTGCCCTTGGATTTGGGTCATTGTATTCAGTTTCAGCATGCTTGGATCAAAATTGGGGATGAGTTTGGAAAGCTGACTCAGCAAATTTTCCCTCTCAACTTCTACCAATTGCTTGGTCATAGCCTCCATCTTTAAACTCTCTTCCCTTGATCTAGCCTCCATTTTCAAAGTCTCTTCTTGAAGGACAAGTCTTACACTTTCCTTCAATTGATCAGCAAACCTTACCTTCTGTTGTCTAGGTAAATTGAAGTATTGCTTAGGGGAAACCCCAGCCCCTACCCCTCTAACTCTTCCTGGATGCTCGGACCCAAAGCCATTGTCAAAACATCATTGGTTCCTGAAAGGAGAAATAGTGCCTTCAGAGACTTGCTTTTGCAAATCATCCTAACAAAAAGACATAATAAAAAGTCAGAATAAGGAAACAAACGACGGTTATTTATAAAAAATCGACGTAATATAATATTTCACACGACTCAATAACATAACAATCGACGTAATATAATGTTTCAGACGACGCTAACTAAATAACGACGTTATTAATTTATTAACAAGACGTCAATAATAACCACCGACGTCTTATGATATAATTACAAAAAACAGAGCATGGATTCCAAGATTCAACCTTTAACGACGCGTTTTAAAATATTTCGACGTAGTAAAACTTTTCACACGACGTAAAAATATAACAGCAGACGTAATCAATTTTTTAAAACGGAGTGAGTAGGCTTACAATTAATTTTGCTTTCTCTTGCAGTCTTTGGATCCGGGATGTTACCATGTTTGTCTTCTCTTGCTTTTTTCCATAAGGTAGATCGATCAATATCTACCCCAGGCATGATTTCCTTCAAGTCCTCCTTAAAACCAACATATCCTTTTCGAGACAATCGATGATTGTACTCGAGTTTCTCCCTCCTCTGTGATTGTTCTTCATGCACAGCCCCAAATTTTTCAGATAACCTTGAAGCTACAAAGGCATCCCATTGAGCTTTCTCTATGAATTTTTATGTTTCAAGGGGCTGCCTTAATCTATCCTGCTCCTTGATGAATGGAAGGATATGAAACCTCGTTAGTGTAGACTTGAAATCCTTCCATTTCTTGGCGGCAGAAGATAGCACCATTTGCTTGCCCCCTTTACCAACCACAAAAGCCATGTCAACGGCTTCCCAAATATGCTCTTTTATATCCTTGGATATTTGAACCCATTTCTTGTCCACAAGTGGGACTCTGGAGCGTGCCAACACACCAATGTAGGACTGCATCTCATTATGTGCACGGCCATATGGTTTCCCTTCTTCATTGTACTCAACAACAAGCTTGATTTTCTGAATATTTCTCTGCACAACACGGGGCATTGTGCTCATACCCCGACCTGACTTTGGCTCCTCAGAAATAGTTGCCGTGCTGCCTGGTTCTCTCTAGGAAGATGAAACAAACTTCATCTTCTTCGAGGACTTGGTTTGAGGATTTACAACTCTAAGCTCCTTCTTCGAGGATTCATTTTTTTTCAAGCCAGACTCCTTACTTTGGGATTGAGAAACCATGGTTACAGACAAATTAAACCTGCAAGTGAAAATATATAAGTGAAATTAAGAAAAACCACGACGATTATTTATAAACTACGACGTATTATAATATTTCAAACGACGTAAGAACAAATCACCGACGTGATAAAATATTACAACGACGTCAATAATAAACAACCGACGTCTTATGATATAATAAAAAACAGAGTATTAAATATTACAACGACGTTAATAATAAAAATTCGCGTGGTATTGAAAATAAAACGACGTAAATATTAATATACTGTCGTCTATACCACAAAAACAAATTAGGAACAACGTAAAATATTTTCAGCAGAAAAATAATTAAAAAGATTTTCGGAACAAAAACCATTGTTCAGAGAAATCAAACATGCGATGAATATATCCTTAAAAATCAAAAACAAAAAAAGGATATCATTTTAAAAAACAACGAAGAACACTTTCACACGACGCTAGGGTGACTGACGAACCGTCGTGGTCTATAAATCTAACCACGTAAATAACAAGCCACCGTCGTCTTATTTAGTTGAAGTAAAAGAACCAGAGTAGTGTTCAAACTTGGAAACTTTTCGTCTTTGTCTCCAAATTTTATCAAACTTGGAAAGAAAAAATGTAAAAAGATTTAAAAAAACGAAAATGATATGCGCATGCAAAACAGGAACAAAAATCCTTCCAGAAATGCTTACCCTTTGCTTGCGATGAAAGCTTTCTTCTGGAGTTTGGTGTTTCAGTTCAGAGATGAAGACGAAGAGGAGATAAGCTTGAAAGTTTGAAACTGTTCTTGGAGAATGAAAAATGAGAGAAGCTTGAAAGTTTTTCTCGGGTTTGGAAACAGTGCAAGTATGGGTCAGGAAGGCGAAAAGTTTAAAATAATAAAAAACCGTTTCATAAAAACGACGCTATTAATAGTATGCGCCCTAGTATGATACATTATACGGCGCTATTGTTAACACTGCCCTATAATACTACTTTCCACAACGGTATGTTTTAATGAAACGACGTTTTAAATCGAATTACACGACGCATGTTTCTTCAAAAAAGATGAATCGTCATTTTCTAATTTACCCAACGACCTTATATTCAATAATACCGACGTGAAACATTAATACCACGGCGTTTTAATTACTCATACCGACGTGTAAGTTTTTTATTTACACAATAAATTAATTTTCCAAAAAATTACAACGTCGTTTTTATAAGCGTCGTTGTTAAGTAATGTATACGACCTTATTTTAAATTTAAACGACGTGTATGTTATATATAAACGTCGATAATGGAAAAAAAACCGACGTGGTATATAAGATTTGTTTATAAATAATGGGTTTTCTGTCTTTCTGCGTCTTTCATTTTTCAATTAGGGTTTCAACTTTTTCTCACCTCTCTGGAGGCACATCACCTCTCCGTCTCACCTCGCTTTCATTTTTCAGTTTGGATGTTGATGTGTGTGTATCTGAAAGACACAAACACGCACACATCATCTAAAAATTGTCTTTCTGATAGAGAAGGAGAACAAGGTCTGCATCAGGGCCAAGCATGGGTTTGCTACATCCTCCTGTGTAGCAAGGGTGGAACCAGCCTTAGAACCTGCATGGGTTTGCAGCCGCACTTGCCCGTTTGAAGGCATACGAGGGCACAACCCACAACAGGTTCTAAGTCTGGTTCCACCCTTGCTACACATGAGTTTTCAAGAAACAGTTGATTTTGATGAAAATGGGAATCGAGGAGTGAGCTTTTCATACTTTGTTGATTTTGATTTTATGAAATTATTAGATATTCATCTGTGGCTGTGCAGGAGCTTGAGAACAAGAGGAAGGAGAGGGCCTAGCTTGCATATGAGAGGAAGAAACAGTTGAGACCTTCCTTGGCGGCTGAGACAAGCTTCTTGCCCTCAAACTCCTTGTGAGAGTAATTGGCACATCATCCACTTCTAAAACATTGCCTTTGTTCATTCTAGTTCGATTATGATGAGGAACAGAGTTCATTCTGGTAATGATAGACGAATAATGGCATAAAATTTGTACGTCGTTAATTTAACAAACCGTCATGATTAGTACAATTATGCGACAGGAGAGTTATGGATACCGTCGTAGTATAGTATAATTAAAAAGTCGATAAATTTATATTTACAGTTGTGGTAACTTAATTTAAATCGTCGATTTTTTTTGTAATTAACCGTCGTAGATTCCTTTGAATTTATGCGTCGCTGACTAAGAAAATTGGGTCGTGTTTATTAATTAATTAACACGGCGTCTTATTTTTATATCGTCGTCTTTACTTTCTACGGCGGTGATTTCATAGATGCAGTCGTTGTTTTTAGGTTCAGATTTTAACTCTTGAAAATACCTTTGTAATAAGACGATGCTTTTTTAATTTGGTGCGTCGTGGTTTCAAAATATCTATACGTGTGCCGTTGTTTAGGTGTTTAAAGTATCTTTCTACGATGGGTTTCTATTACCGTCGTCTTTTAAAAAACAACGACGATTTTAATTTGGAACAAACGCAATCAAAATGAACTTTTAGGCATGTTTTTCCAAACAAACTGAACTGAAAATAACGAAAATGAACGTTGTCCAGCGACGGTTTACTCCATGGTGATTCTGTCCAAGTTGTAGCTTAGGACAACACATTTTGCATACTCTCGGAACAGGTCAAATCCTTTACGTGCTTCTGCTTCCCTCATCTGCACTGCCTCATTCGACCCCTGAACCTTCGACAACCTTTTCCTTTCGCAAGCCTAACCCTCAATTTCATTAGTTTGACTGATCAAAGGTGTAATTTCGCTTGACTTTTCTCCTTCCCCAATGTTTCTTCATACCATCTTAGACGTATCTTCTGACGTTTTATTTCAGTCAACAACGCATCGTACCGCATCTGGCCGATACGACCTGCATCATCGTGGTCCTCAGATGAAAAGTTGATGGATTTCGCAGGTCCAACAAGAACATCTTCAGCGTTCTTATTCTTCTGAGATAGGGTCTGCATTTTTTGGTGGAGTTGTTATAAGTGTGGGGGGGATTTTCGTAGGTGAACCCATGGTGAGTTGAGGGTTGTTTGGACCAACTGGTGGTGCAATGTGAGGTAGAATATATAACTTTGTTATTTATACAGCAGTCCCCTTACTAATTTTCCCGCCAACATGAATTTGTTCACTTGGACTGGGAGCCGCCACTTGAGATACCTAATTTCCATGGTGATGTCATATTTGCATTATTAGTATCAGAACACAGTTGTTTCATTTTCTTTACAGGTGATAAGCAGACAAATTAAGTATCACATTTGCTTCAAAAGTGGTGATGTGATTTGAGCATAATAATTATGACGAAAAGCATTTATAATTTTGTGACTGCTGCCCGGTGACAAATGGTATCATAAATGCTCTCAATATGGGAGCGCGCGAAACCAATTGAGTCCCTCCAGCTTCAGCGATCACTGTCAATTGTCGTTTCAGTCAGCGCTTGGGAAACGAATAATATAATTGAAATTGATCTAAACCCTTGTCTTCGTCCATTGTCAAGTGGGTCACGACGGTTGGGTTTATATGCGGCACTTCCTTCTTTGTCCCCAAACGACACCTAGATTATTAAAACCTCCACACACCCTTTTCAGTCCCTCTTCTCCACAGACCCTTTTCAGTCCTCTTCTCCACAGACCCTTTTCAGGGAACCAAGATGGATATTCCACATTTGGCATGGTTTAAGGTGCTGCTCGCGGTTGCAAAGAACTCCTCTGAAGATCTGTACAGCATGGCGGGAACATGCAAGTTATTTCAACAAATGCTGAATGATCCTGAGGTTTGGACAACCGTGTCCGTGGATAAGTACCAGTGGCATCAGGACTGGTACGGTGAAGATGAAGGGAAAATTGTTGAGTTCTTGTAAAAGTGCACAGAACATAGCAATCCAGAAATCATTTACAGAGAAGCTATTCAGGAGTTCTTCGTGAAGAATGATGATGAGGCGCTGAAGAACCTCCGGGTGGCGGCTATGGCAGGGCATGAGGAAGCCTCCTACCTTGTTGGCTTGCTAGGGCTGTTGAACCCTAGCGAGGGCAAGGAGAATGCGATGGAGTTTTTGTGCCATCTCAGCAAAACGAAGAAACTGAACAGGCAAGCTTGAAGGGATTCAATAAGCAATCAACTGCGTCAGGATACAATGTGTGGCACCGTGACTCCTCCTATGCTTCAAAAATTTACTGCAGACAAAGGATTTTTACAAGACTGCATTCACTGTGAGGGTAATCGGGAGTGGTATCAGTTATGGGCCCGCTGGGCGACGACTGGCACAACGTAGATGCTTGGAACTGCCGTGAACCCTGCAAATGGAAGATGGAGCTGTTCTCATCCAGCGCGAACTCCAGTTGATCACTGGGTGGGTTTAAGTTGTATATACATGGTATGATAGGTGTTTTATTAATAAATTGTTGTTTTGGTTTTTATTGTTTTTATGTAAAGGTGAAACTGTGTGAACTTTGTATTGTTTTTATTTGAAGTCTGTTTATGGTTTTGGGTCCTATATCGTTTCAGTAAGTGGTCTCACATGTGGAATTTCTGGTTCATATCCCCCAAACAGTCATTCGTTAAAGATGACAGGCAGGCATATGGCAGGGAGGTTGCGTGTTGTCAACCCGAAAGGGATTATCCTTTCACTCACTTTGTTGACAAGTGGATGTCTGACACATCCTTGATCTTCTAAGATACTCTGATGATCCCATAAATACCCCAAAAAAATCCCCCTAATTTCCTGATTTGTCCTGCATTCGAAAATATATTTGCAACAAAACAGAAGTGTAATTAAGTCATCCGGTAATCCCTTTTCCTTAACATAATTATTTACATATCCGCAATGTGGATCTACGAATTAAGTGGAGGGTTTTTCCCAATTTGATTATAACCATCTACGACATTTCCCCATTATTTTCGGATTTGTCCAGCAATTTTTAGGATTTCTGCACCCAAAAAAAAAAATATTATTGAATCCCATAGTACGGAAATCCCTGTTCACTAACATCAAGAATTACATATCAATTTTCACAAAAAACATTTTGCCAAATATTAACCCAAAACTCCTGACGAAGTATTCATCCCCACACAGAGTTAGGAAATTTCCCAATTTTTTCCTTAATTTTCCTGCATTTTAAACGATTTTTGGGAAAAAAAACAGAATAAAATATACAAGAAATGCCAAGTGGAGGTGCTAGAGTGGGGAGCTGCAAGCCTACCGCCACGCGGCGCGCTCCCATGCCGCCACACGCCAGTTTTAATATTTTTTAATTGTTTCCACTTAAATATTCAATTAAAAATTGAAATTGAAGGTGAAATAATCCCGAAAAATTCCTCAGCGATTTTGGGACGGGATTTCCTTCGATGAAATATCCGGAAAAAGGGCAGGACAAACAGATTTGGATACGGGATTAATGTGATAGAACATATGAGAGTGTGGGGTTTACAAAGTGTACTAGGGTTTTCATTTGCATCATCCGAATGTAGGGTTGGTTCCCAAATTTTATTTTTCACTCGCTCCTAAACCAGGGTTTGTACTTTCCGTATGAAGTATTCATCCCCACACAGAGTTAGGAAATTTCCCAATTTTTTCCCTAAGGTTCCTGCATTTTAACGATTTTTGGGAAAAAAAACTGAATAAAATATACAAGAAATGCCAAGTGGAGGCGCTGGAGTGGGGAGCTGCAAGCCTCGCTGCCACATGGCGCAATCCCATGCCGCCACTCATTAGTTTTTCTATTTTCTAATCGTTTCCACTTAAATATTCAATTTTTAAACGACTTCAAGGGTGTAGGGGCTTGCTGCCTACGGTTTAGGGTTTACTGTCGAATGCTTAGGGTTAAAAAATATTAAACCAATGCTTTTCTTTTCCCGCTCATGGGTTAGGGTTAACAAAATAAAAAACATTCCTGCAAATTTTGAATTTGCTGCTCACAGACACGGATTGTTACGACCAAAATAAGACAATTGAAACTTGAAACTCCATATTAGTTCTCCCCAAAAAATAAATTACAATTCCTTTTCAGATTTTAAGGAAAATTAATTGGGGGTTTGAGCAAATTTTTGGCAGGGTTGTCATCTTCTGTTATCTTCATTTTCCCTCCTGGGCAAAGCCATGTCGAATTCTTCAACAAACACTCAAGGAAAGAGGTGTCGGCACTGCAATGCTGAGATGGTTATGCTAATTTCCAAATCTGAAAGGAATATGGGCAGACCATATTGGAAGTGCTTCACAACATATGTAAGTATTATCTTCCCTAACCCAATAACACTAACTCAGATCGGCCATTGCCTAAGCCAACGAAAACTGCTACATAGTAGAAGAATTGGGTCTACATTGTAATCCGAAAATGAAAAATGTAACTTTCTTATGTTTTTTAGGGAGCTACAAGGTGTAGTGGCTATGAATCGGTGATTGGAGGCAACATGCCAATTGAATCTCAAATTGAAAACCAGCTGGATGTGAAGGAACTTAATGCATATGCTGAAGTCATCCGTATAGTGAAGGGCATTAAAAAGATCCTCCTACTGTTGTTAGTTCTATCATTTCTGAATTTGGCAGTTCAAGTGATGAAGAAGTAAGAAACTTTTTGCGTCTGGAAATCTTCCTGCTATTTCAAGTATATATTTATAAATTTTGTTCTGTTTTGGCTTTTCAAGTATATATTTTGTAAGTTTCTAATCCGGACATCTATGAAATATGAAGAAGTGTTTGCAAATCTACTATAATGAAATAATCATTGAGCATAAACCCTGAACCCTAAACCCATAAACCGTAAATGGTGCCACACAAGAATAAGAACGCTGAAGATGTTCCTGGAGGACCTGCAAAATCCATCAACTTTTCATTTGAGGACCACGATGATGCATGTCGTATCGGCCAGATGCCGTACGATGCGTTGAAGACTGAAATAAAACGTCAGAAGATACGTCTAAGATGGTATGAAGAAACATTGGGGAAGGGGAAAAGTCAAGCGAAATTACACCTTCGATCAGTCAAACTAATGAAACTGAGGGTTAGACTTGCGAAAAGGAAAAGGTTGTCGAAGGTTCAGGGGGTCGAATGAGGCAGTGCAGATGAGGGAAGCAGAAGCACGTAAAGGATTTGACCTGTTCCGAGAGTATGCAAAATGTGTTGTCCCAAGCTACAACTTGGACGGAATCACCGTGGAGTAAACCGTCGCTGGACAACGTTCATTTTCGTTATTTTCAGTAAGTTTGTTTGGAAAAAATGCGTAAACGTTCATTTTTACTGCTTTTGTTCCAAGTTTGTGTGCGCTCCTGAAGGTGTAACCATTTTGCTTTGGACACTTCATATGGTATCTTGTATGTATCCAAGCTGTAAGACGTGAAGAAAGAGCGAGTGAAAAATATGGGAAACTGCTTTTGGTTCATTATGCGTACTTTTGTAAAGCTAAATGGGTATGCTTTAATTGAAGTATGTTTACATTATTTTCTATCCACATATTTAATTTCTCTTTACAAAATGCCTAAAAGGAATGGGATAGTTTTTAGCATTGATTGGATCTCCCTCACAGGAGTTGTTGTTCCTAAAATGGTAATATGAGGTTTGCTTATTCGTGTGAAATATATAATATATGACCAATGAAATAACAATAATAATATTCTGTGTGTCATTTGAAAGGATAAAATAAGACTAATTTTTCCTAAAAATTACATACGAAGCAAATGTAACCGATAGTTGTGTTATTTTAAATTAGATAATGAACATGAAGGAAATAGACGGAAAACGTTTGCAAAACATAATGTTACGGTTGAAACGAAAGCGAGTTCAAACCATATTCCGAAGATGAAGTGTACACTCTGTATTATCACATCTTATGAAATTGAGTACGAAAGTGAGTTGAAAAAACACTTTCGACGATTTATAGCTTCCCCCAGTTGTGTAATGCCACAAGGAGCTGGAATCAATTTTGGGGCATTTTTTCCGATTTTTCTCCTTGTTATTACCTTGTCTTCAATAATTTTCCCCAGTTGTGTAATGAAAATAACGAAATACAACACATGGCGGGACCTGACCGCATCAACCTTGGGTAGGTGCACACGTGCACGTCAGTGACCATTCTCTCACCCTTCCTTTGCAAACATCAGGATAATAATTCGACAAATGCTACCACCTCATTGAAAGTTGAAAATTCAAAATTCATGTGTATGCTATATGTGATTAATACGAGGCTTTAATCCAAATTCAACCTAAATCAAATACTCTCATTACTGAACAAAAATAAATACAAAACTGATGTGACAAATGGGGAAAAGGATAAAACAAATTGCGGAATACTCCAGGACATCATATATAAACGGTGTCGTATGGCTATGGGATACTCATTGCCGTACATCAACATCTTGTTTTCTTCCTGACTCTTCTTTGGAGTTGTGTTTTGTGCATACAACGAATCCCCCAATATGAAGAAACTTCAACATGTCAACCAGTTCAGACGGCAATGCAAATCAGGGGGACTCCGATGGGTCATGGGAATATGCCCCCGATTATCCAAGGTCCCCTCTACCACCGCTGCCACTTCCAACCTCCTCGGCAAGCGAGGGCGACTCCGATGATCCTCCTGTGGAAATAAATGATATGAAGAACAAACTGGAACACGACTCCTCCTTGGTCCATTATTGGACTCAAAAGTATGTCGAAGCTTAGAGAAGTTGGCGTATTTGACACGCCAGGTGAACAAAGCGCGTTACAGAAAAAGAGAAGCATAGAATTCGTAGCAAAAGAAGAAAGCACAAAGCAGAGGATTTGCAAATGACCCTGGACGATGCTACGTACGAATCTTTGAGCATCCACAAAGGAGGCGACAAGCATGGGCAGGCAATGTCTGTGGCTTTCAACGAAGGTTTTGAGCAATTCCGACGGTTCGCTGCAGATGTCCACAAACATATTGACTGGACGCCATAACTCCGTCTCCTGCACAGCAAATCATCTCCGGGCAGTGTACACCCACCAGAGCTAGGCCACCAACCAGCAAAAGCCAACGATAATGACGGCTGGTAGCCATATCAATCGCTAGGCAATCGTTATTCACTTGTTTGTTTTTTGTTAATGCCAGATATGGGTTTGTGTTTACATGTTTATGCCAGATCTGACTTAATTGCAGCTTATTTGGGTTTAAATCTGCTATTGGGTTCTATGTTCTTTCCAGAGTTCAATCTTATTTCTTCGATCACTAACTAATGGATTAGTAGAGTTCAGTTACTAATAGTGCTCAAATTTTTGGTTTCAAAAATTGTCGGTGGTTCGATAAATTTTTTCAAGATTATCTAACACAGATATTCGGTTCTTTGACACATTACTGGCACATAGTGATGGTTTCAAGATTCCCTTGTTGACACACCGTGATGGTTTCAAGATTCCCTTACCCACATATTTCATTTTCCTTGCAACCGTTGCAAAGGTGTATAAAACGTTACCCACATTGCATGAATCCCAAACAAATCCTTTCAAAAACTGGCTCCACGTTCTGAAAACACCAAAGCCCCAGGATGGACATCCACCTTCAACCAAAGATGGATCTGAAAGTTCGAGTTGCGCAAATTATTGCAAGCATGGTGACGTTCACGACCATCCTTGTGGGACGTGCAGGGATCTATTCGAAGTAGGTCCAGACAATGTTCAATACTATCGGTCCCCGACCCCTTCTCCCCCAAAGCCCCCATCTCCGATAGTTTACATTACCCCCAGAGTGGTGCGAGGATTGCTACAATGACAAACGCATTCTAGGGAGGAACGTGGCCGCTTTGAGTCAAATGATGACTCCGATGTTGATAACGAAGTGGCTCTTCAAATAACTTATTGTTGACTTTAATGTACTTATTTTATTTTATTTTTCCAGGGGGTCGAATGTAAGTCATGCGATACGTGTGTGACACTTACATACCTTAGTTCAGTATCAACATGAGGCACTTACATAAGATTCACTAACAGTTCCAGATGGTTTCCAAAAATACGCAAATTGGTATCAACAAATATTCAAACTCCGGGACCGTAAAGGAAATCAAACTCTT
This sequence comes from Prunus fruticosa, assembly GCA_018703695.1. Classification (NCBI taxonomy): domain Eukaryota; kingdom Viridiplantae; phylum Streptophyta; class Magnoliopsida; order Rosales; family Rosaceae; genus Prunus; species Prunus fruticosa. The sequence continues at coordinate 27,165,225 of CM031920.1, forward strand.
GCAGAAACGACTTTGTCATAGTAGGTTCCCTGTCCTGCGTGCTCTGACTGGGCTGCAAATTCTCATCAACTGCAGCACCAACTTCTGCGTCGGAAGATGAAGAGCTGCAACATCGAAACAAAGAAACAAGTCAACAGCATTTCTTGTATAAAATTCAAACCCAGACAATTACATATTCACTTACCCGCTCACAAGTTTTGGACAACTCCGTCTATCATGATCAGTCTTCCTACATTCACTGCACCGCCGTTTATGTCCTTCCGCTGCTTTCTCTTTTTGTCCTTTCACTCTTCTCGCACGCCCTTTTGCTTTTACTCGATGGGGATCCTTCATTCTGACTTGGGAAGAACTAGTTCCAACCTCTCCATTGGGTTCTTCTTTGACACGAGCTCTTGATGACAACAACCTTGTAAGCTTCCCACGAATGTCGTCAAATGAATTTTCCAGCAACTCAAAACCTTCATCACACAACAAAGCAGAATCTATCAACTCACCTGCAACTTTGTCAAGTTTCGATCTCTTAACCAAAACCAAACCGTCCACGCAATCTTTAACTTCTTTGTCATTCTTATCATATACTACACCGCACTTTGCACTTTGAAGCCATCGTTTCACTATGTAATTGTCTGGCAAGTGCTCCACCTGCTTCATTCTTAAAAATGCTAGGATGTGTCGGCACGGAATACCCAAAAATTCAAATCCTTTGCAGCTGTAATAAGCTTTATCGGCATCTTTATCATGCACAAGCTCCTTCATCCGTGTCACCCCCGGATTTACCCGCTCACTTACTTTGTACCTGCACTAGGTCTCATCTTGCTCTACAAGTTCGAACAAGCATAAAAGGCTTCAGAAGTCTTCCCTCTCAAACATTTCAAGAATTTCCCGAGTGTAAATGCGTGCCATTTGATGTTGCATTGGTGTTCGAAATGGCAGTGGAGGTTTTTCATTGGTATCAACATGATCAGCCATTAACTCCTTGTGCCTCTGTGAACCAAGAGCTCTTTCAAAACGTACAATGAATTCCATCAATGTGTTTTTCCGGTTAATATATTGTTTGCAAAATGCATGACAGCTTTCAGCCCGTTGACTACTTGACATCCCAACCAAAAACACATGTTCTACATATGATGGAACCCAATTCTCCCGCAAAGCATGAATCGAGCTCAGCCACGGATGGTCTTTCAGCCCATTGCTTGTGACGATTTCATCCCATTTCGCATCAAATTCTTCTTTCGTGTCCATACCCCATATGCATTTGCACATTTCTGAAAAACATTCCCCAATGCCGGGTTTCTCCATAAACTTATTCAAGATATGACATGTGCAATATCTATGGAATGTTGTTGGGAGAGTTAAAGAAATTGCCTTTGACATGGCTGCATCTTGATCAGTGATGATCATTTTGGGTGGCTCACCTGGCATGGCTTTCTTGAATTCTTCGAACAACCATACAAATGAATCCATGGCTTCACTAGTTAGGAATGCACAACCAAACAACACTGTCTGCCTATGGTTATTAACGCCTAACAAAGGCGCAAAGACCATCCCATATCAGTTCGTGTTGAACGTCGTATCAAATACCACCACATCCCCAAAAAACCCATAAGCTCGTCTTGACCTTGCATCTTCCCAGAAAACATTTCCCATCCTTCCTTCCGAATCTACCTCCATATTGAAATAAAATGATTCATTTTTTCCTTGCTCACCCAAAAAATGCTCATTCAGCAGCTCTGCATCATGCCCAATCACCTCCCCACGCACGTCCCTTGCATAATTATAGACATCTCTCCTAACAAACCCAACATTTTCCAATCCCCCTACTTGCACCTCAAGAAGGCTTACCTGTTTATGTACAGGGATATTAACTTTTCTCATATGTGCACTATAGGCCTTTGTAGACTCTGTTAAGTTACGGTGAGATCTCAATAGATGGACTTTATCAACTGTGGTCATGTCATGGTTGTGTACCTCATTGAATCCTACAACAGTGTACTTATTCTTCTCATTTACCTTCAAAATCACAAGTTTAGCCTTGGCATACATATTATAGAAATTGAACACATCCTCACAGCAATCAAATTCAAGTCCCAATTTTGGCTTCAATTCCGAACTAACTTCCGTGTATACCTGTCCCTTCGCACTCCATTTCACAGTTCTTGCAATTTAACCCTGAATATCACATCACCACCATCATATATGACATTAAAATCACTATCTGTGAAACATTAAAGACCTACATACACACTAACGTAACTAAATCCTAATGCCCAATATTTGGCACAGGCTTTCAAACAGCTTTAAAATATATATCAACTAACATATGACATCCAAATGACTCTCTGGTGAAACATTAAAGACATACATACAACCTAATCTGACTCATGCTGATGCCCAATATTTGGCACATGCTTTCAAACAGCTTTACAATATATATTAACTAACATATGACATGCAAATGACTCTCCGCTGAAACATTAAAGTCATACATACAACCTAAAGTGACTCATGCTGATGCCCAATAATGAACTTGACAAATACATAGGCTTACCTCGTAACTGATTTCCAACTTCAAATTTTCAACAACTATGACAACGTAACGTAGCCCTTTTAGATCTGGACGTCAACCTCAAAAACTTTTCTTCTTCCTCAACCCCTGTTTCGCCCCCTGCTCAAGGATTTCAAAACCAACAAAGCAAAACCACAACGGTACGGTCAGCACTTTCCAACTCAATGCCAGTTCGACGTTGCTCAAGGATTGACGTATGTCCCGACCCCAAAAACCCAACCACAAAGATGAAATTATAAAATCCAAGATTCCTTTGTTTCGCTTGAATGGAAAACCCAGAAAAATGAGGGTGCTCTCTCTTCAATGTTACAGTTCTTCCTCAATCAAAGCTGATAAAAAATTGGCCTCCTCAGTGAACTGAGCGAGCAGCTGGTTTGGACGGGACTTCTGTTTTGGAGGGGACGTCCGTTTTGGAGGGGACGTTTTGGAGGGAGAAGAGAGTATTGGAGGGAGAAGAGAGAAGAAGGCCTCGTTCTAATACAACACTTACACTTACAATTGCTTTTCATACAGCCGTTAGATTGGATCCAACGGTGTTCTCATGTTATGTTCTCACATAAGCGTTCTCACTAGATCCTGACCCTACAAACTCCTCTGAAGCCTAACCCTCCACACCAAAAGCACCACCACCACCCACACACCAACTGCTCCCCAACCACCGGCGACCACTGAATCTTGTCGGACGTAGTAACTCTCCCAATTTGTTTTGGAATTTTGATGTCTCCCTCAAATCTCAAGTAATGTTGAATTTTCCATTAATTATGAATTATAATATTATAGTTTCATTTTTACGAGATTCTTTTGTCTAAATTATTTTTTTCGACATTTTATATGTTGACCCCTAAAACAAAAATTTATGGATCTACCACTGAGTGTGGTTATTTTTGAATCTCGATTTAGCACGGTTAAAAACACAACTCATTGTACTAGTTCTTGTGCCTGAGCTGCTGGACTTGGTTGTCCTTTGGGCAATTGTTTTTCTTTCTTTTGAATGCAGAAATTGGGTTTTTTTTTTTCTTTTTTCTTTTTCAGTTGAAGTTCTAATTGCTATGGGAAGTACCTTTACTTTTGTGAATTTAGTAACATTTGGTTTTTTAGTTTTTCATTTTTTATTTATTCAAGTTTTAATTTTAATTCGAGGCATGGATAGCACTTCAATTATGATGACTGTGAGATACCCATGTGTTGACATACGTTATAATTTGTTCAGAACCAGAAAAAGAAAGAGAAATACGTTAATTTTTAGTTTTCCTTTTGGAATTCTCGACTGTGCCCTTCATATGGTTGCTTAGAGGTTTGAGGTAAATATTTGTTTTGTGGGTCTTTTCCTTTTTTCGTTTGAAAAGTTTGTATATATATTTTTTTCTTTGGCCCAATAATTATTATTTTTTGTGATATACAGGATCATGAGAAATTACTCCACTTTGACAAAAGTAGACTGGAGTGCAAGACATCATGCATATTACTTGAATTCATGCATATTATTTGAACTTTCACATATTACAATATTCATAAGAAATAATACAATATAAACAACGTACGCGTTTGGATCCGATTCTTCACGCAGCCCGATGTGTAATTTTCAAAATTTTACCCCATCGTGTTTTTCCGATCACTTTCATAAACCCATCCGATCTTCCGTTAGAGAGTACAAGATATCCCACAGATATTCCAATTATCAACCCAGATGCATACCCCATCAACACTACCTTCCACTCAAATCCATTTACGTTATCCAAATCATCTTTTTGGTGTAATGATGATGGCGGTGAAGGATGTGGGACACATGTTTTGGCAAGTGGAAATCCACATAATCCAATATTTCCACTATATGAATTATTTTCAAATGTATCAAATTGCTTGCCAATAGGTATGGGCCCCACAAGTCGGTTTTTCGAAACATTGAACTTTCCAAGTGACGTCAAATTTGTCAATTGCTCCGGAATCTCACCAACAAGCGCATTTGAAGAGAGATCTAACCATTCAAGATTGCTCTAATCGCCAAACGAGTCTGGAATTGTACCTGTAAGCTCATTATGTGAAAAGTTAAGCCCCTTCAATGCCTTAAGTTTGCTGATTACGTTTGGAATTTCTCCACTAAAACGATTGTTTGAGAAATCGATAGTAGTGAAGAAAATCTGGATCTCCATTTCAATTTCGATGCCTTTAATTGCTACGACCACAGTGTCCTCACAATATTGTTCTCCCATATATTTCAGTTCCTGTTTTTGTAAGTTTATCATGGCTGTCAAATGCTCAAAATATTTTGTTGGCAAAAGACCACTAAACTGATTATTGGAGATGTCCATGATGCGCAAGTTTTGGAATGGAAATCTAGTTTCCGGATTACCTATTCCACCATGAAATTTGTTCGACCTCAACATAAGAACTTGCAACTTTGGATGAGATTCCAGCCAATTGGGAAATGTGTCATGAATTTTGTTTTTTGCAACGTCTAGAATTTCCAACTCTCTACACGTGAGCAAAGACAACGGCAATGGCCCTTCCAACTGGTTTCCATTAAGGTTAAGATTCCTCAAAACGTTCCGCGTAGAAAAGGTATTAGGAATGATGCCATCAAATTTATTCTTCCTTAGATCCAAAACGGAGAGCCTACTGAAGTTCCCTATGCATTGAGGAATTTTACCACTCAATCTGTTATAAGACAAATCAAGTATTTGAAGGAAACTCAGGCTGCAAATAATTGGAGGAATCTCTCCAATTAATTGGTTGTTTGATATGGTAAAGTAAAATGTGGAAGGTGGTGGAATTGGAAGCTTTCCTTGGAGTGAATTGTTGCGAAGGTCAAGATATTGAAGGTTTTTCCACCGAAGTTCTACAGTGCCCGTCAAAAAGTTGTGAGAAAGATCTAAATACGTCAATGACTCTTTCCCCACATCCAACAACCATTTGGGAAGGTCGGTTTGAATTCGGTTGTGGGAAAGGTGTAATAAAACAAAGTTATTATCACACTCTATGTGGGGTGAGTGGGAGATGTAATAAAACAATTATTATGCACTAATCCTTGTTTTATGGCACTACACTAATCCTTGTTTTATGGCACTACACTAATCCTTGTTTTATGGCACTACACTAATCCTTGTTTTGAGGCACTAAACCTTGTTTTAAGGCACTACCAACCTAAGCACTAATGCATGTTTTATGCTCTCTTGAGATGAGCTAAAACAACTCCTATAAATAGATGGAGTGTGTGCAAGTGAAGAGATGATGAGAAGCATTAGTGCATGCTCTCTAAGTTGGTGTGTGTGAGACAAGAAGTGTGAGTGCATATCAAAGAGTTGTAGTGAGTTTTACACCCACAAAGAGAGAAACCTCATATCTCCCTAAACACTCTCCTCTAGGCAATTCACCAAGAGCCTTGGTCTTGGGTACGTGGAATCAATGGAGTAACTTTCATAGCCAATCCAACGACCTTGGAGACGAAGAACGTGTAGAATCTTGTTGGCGTGTTCGTGACGTGGAAGCATCACGGTGGGCTAGTAATTGCAAGCGGTTTTTCACTTGGAATCTTCCGCAAGGTATGTAGTACCTTATTCCGAATATATATTAACGAATATTAACAAAAGGTATAACGCTTCCAAGTTTGGTGAGGCTCTTAGAAAGTATGGGAACTCACTTATGTTACAAAAGGACAAATCTAGTGTCCTAAGTTCAAGCCAGGTGTTGTTACTCAAATCGTTGAAACTCAAGGATAGATGGTTAGAGGAAAGATTAAGCCTAACAAGACTCTGGAGTTTTGAAAACTTTTCGAACTCCACTGTTCCACTCAAGTTATTGGATGATAGATCAAGCCATCCAAGGTTCACTAGCTCATAGATTGATCTTGGAATCAGGCCATGCAACTTGTTATAACTTAAATCAAGCCATGACAAAGAAAGAGTTTGGAACTCAAAGATATTACCGCTGAGTTGGTTTCTTCCGAGGTCTAACTCCTCCAATGATGGCAAGCTTCCTAACCAAGATGGCATCGTTCCGTTGAGTGAGTTGTCATATAAAGTGAGCTTGGTTAGGTGTTGAGGAATAGGTCCCACCAGTTGCCCTTTTGAAAACTCATATAAAGAAGAGATCCCTGTTGAGTTGCGCACAACTTCTGGAAACTGACCCACAAAATTGTTGCCACTAAGATCCAAGTCCTTGAGTCTCTCAAGATTTAGAAGCGACCATGGAATATGGCCACCAAAACCGTTATATGAGAGGTCCAACAGCATGATTTGTGTGAGGTTACCAAGCGATGCAAGATATGATCCTACAAAAGTGCAATTTCTGAGAAACAAATATCTCAAAGACCTGAAGTTTCTGGTGAGATGATGCCAATCTACTGAGATTCTAGTATGAGAGAGGTCTAAGCTTTCGAGTGAACTGCTCCAGTTAGACTTGGGGAAATAACCTGTGAGGTTATAGTTTGAACCTAAATCCACTTGTCGAAGGTTTGGTGGGTGGAAAATGCTCTCTGGGAATTTTCCTTGCAAGTGGCAATGAAAGAGTATAAGAGTTGTCAGCGAAGAAGACAGATTGTTGAAGGAATCAGGTACAACTAATGACATATCAACTGCAGCCAGATCAAGCTCCCTAAGATTGGTTAGGTTTTGAACAATTCTGTTCAAGCTAAGAGTATCTAGTGTCACAGCAGCTTGGGAGAGATTGAGTGAAACCAAGTTGGAAAGGTGGGAAATTTCTGAAGGGATTGGGCCACTGAAATTGGAGTCAGAGAGGTCAAGGTGAGTCATACTTACAAAGCCACCAAACTTGGAGGAAATTGGGGAACCTCGGAAATCATTTCTTGAGAGGTCTAGCCACCTGAGATGGCGAAGAAAGAACAAGCTGTTGTTGGAATGGATATTTCCTTGAAGCCCACCGAAATGAAGGTTGAGACTGATCACATGACCAGTCATCTTTTCACAAGTGACTCCACTCCATGCACAACAATCCTTGCCTTTCTGCCAAGAAATTGTCCTATTAGAATATAAGGAAAGAGTATGAATAGAAAAGGCCTTCTTGAATTGAAGCAAAGCGGAGCTATCATCAGGATGACATAAATGCTGTAAAGAAAGAGAAGAGGAGGAGGAAGCAATAGATGATGATGAACAAGTAGAGTTGAATTGACAAGTAGTAAAGAGCAAGAAGAGGAGGCACAACCAACTCATCTTTCCTTAAAAATCTAAAAATAATTTTGTGAGCAACTCTATAATGGAGACGTTGACATTTATAACAAGTTTCGTCAACAGTGATTTATCTGTAATGTCAGATATTTGATGCAAAATCGTCTGTTGACATCGAGGGTGAAACATCTTTTGGGAAATTTTGCAAACAATGCTTTGATTTGATATTTGGTCTTTTGGTCTTGGTAGGTATAACTTCTGCGTGTTAAAATGGTTGTCACATTTAATCTCCAACGTCTACTAGTAGTCAAAAGTTGTCCTCGCTGATTCACATTTGCTTGGCCTTTTGTCACAATCTGTGAATGAACTTTGAGAGCGAAGTCATATACATAGGACAATTAACAATTGTAAAAGGGTAAGGCCACAACAGAAGTCCAGCCGGTGAGACGATAAGGTTGTCCTCTTGCCTGCGTCATTGGTTCCCACAAATTATTATTATTATTTTTTTTGGTAAATACCAAGAGGTGTTCCCACACCTGAAAGGGTGGGATTAATCCCCATTCGGCGTTCGGCTTGCCTCTGACTACAAAGTGCTCCCAACTGATTTTTAAGCCTTGCCAGTGAGGCATCAGGCAGCTAGATGTGGTAGTTTGATAACCCCACCCACATCTTGTGGTTACAAATGAATTTTTCGCTTGAGACTATTCAGTATCTATATTATGTTGACAAGACATGATGAACACCTGAGATGATTCTTTCCTGCGTCTATTCATCTAATTGGAAAAAACTTGCACCAAGTCACCACCAAGTTTTGCTTGTGTTTTCACTGTCTGTCGCTACCTTATGCATTTGGTAGGGCATCACTCTCAACTATTTTGATCGACTAGGGGAAAAGGAATCACTTTTAACTTTATGAAAGGTGCAACTTTAACTTTATGACTTGCCATGTTTATCACACTCTAGCGTGCCTTCCCTTCATTAGCCAAATTCCTAAACATGGGCTCCTCTCAAGTACCTGCACACAAATAAAACATAGGATGTTGTAAAATAAAAAAATTGGAGTATGAAATTACCACTGAAAATTGATAGTGAAATTAAATCTTTCCTTGTGGTGTTTGCCCAGATTGAATTTCCTCTCAAATAGGAACTCACTCAAATTTCTCTCTCCTTTCTTTCTTCTCTCTTCTGATGGTGTGTATTACAATTGATAGAATAAGCCTATTTATAGGCGTTTCTGAAATACTTCCGTGAGCGTCCAGTGCATTGCACAGTGCACTTCCGTCTCAATTTTCAAACCATCATTTTCATCCGTGAGTGAACAGTCAATGAACAGTGAAATTTTGCCTCATTTTCAAACTCATAATTTGATTGTGGGCTCCACTTTCATTATTTATAACACTCCCCCTTGGAGACCACATATCCCTAGATTAGTTGCCTCATTAAAACCTTGCCTGGAAAAACCCAGTGGGAAAAAACCGAAGCGAAGGAAAAAGAGTACAACCTTACTTGGGACATTAGAGTAATGTGAAGTGCGCATATGTTGCCTCGTTAAAACCTTGCTAGGAAAAACCCAGTGGGAAAAACCCTAGTCGAAGGAAAAAGAGTACAACGCGCTTATGTCCTGTGTTAGAGGACTCTTGAATGCTCCCCCTGATTTTGCATGCTCCAACTTGATTGCTTGCAGAGTTGTCGTAATCCGATGCCATGTACTAGCTTCTGGAATGTGCACTTGGGTAAAGACTTGGTGAAGAGATCTGCCAAGTTATCGCTTGAACGGATTTGTCTGACTTTGATTTCTTGATTCTTCTGAAGCTCATGTGTGTAGAAAAACTTTGGTGATATGTGCTTGGTCCGGTCACCCTTGATGTACCCTCCTGTGATCTGAGCAATACAAGCTGCATTGTCTTCGTTTAGGATGGTTGGAGTGTCCGTTGTTGAGGGCAAAGCACAGGTGTTTCGAATGTAATGAATCATTGATCGTAACCAAACGCATTCACGACTGGCTTCATGGAGGGCAAGTATTTCTGAGTGATTGGAAGATGTGGCTACCAACGTTTGCTTTGTTGAGCGCCATGAGATTGCAGTTCCTCCACATGTAAACACATACCCAGTTTGTGAGCGTCCTTGATGTGGATCAGAGATATCCTGCATTAGCATATCCAACAATACTCGGGGCATTGGTCGACTCACTGGAATAGAATAAGCCCATGTCTGTCGTTCCACGAAGATATCGTAGAATATGTTTAACACCGGTCCAATGTCGACTTGTTGGAGCAGAGCTGTATCTTGCTAACAAATTTCTGAAAATGCGATGTCAGGTCTGGTACATTGTGCTAAATACATTAAAGCACCTATTGCACTAAGATATGGTACTTCTGAACCAAGTACCATCTCATCATCCCCTTTCGGACGATATGGATCTTTCTTAGTGTCCAGCGACCGAACGACCATTGGAGTGCTAAGTGGATGAGCTTTATCCATGCCAAACCGCTTTAATACTTTTTCAGTATAATTTGATTGATGCACCAAAATTCCATTAGCACTGTGCTCAATCTGTAGGCTAAGGCAATATCTTGTCTTTCCAAGATCTTTCATCTCAAACTCACTTTTGAGATAATCAGCAGTCTTTTGGAGCTCTTCAGGAGTTCCAATTAGATTCATATCATCAACATAGACTGCCACTATTGCAAATCCAGACCATGATTTCTTAATAAACACACATGGGCAGCAGGATCATTTGTGTATCCTTCCTTCAATAAATACTTGCTTGAGACGATTATACCACATTCGCCCAGATTGTTTCAACCCATATAATGATCTTCTCAATTTGATTGAGAACATGGCCCGTGGTTTATCACCGGCTGCATCGGGCAGCTTAAGTCCTTCTGGGACTTTCATGTATATGTCTGTATCTAACTCTCCATACAGATATGCGGTAATGACATCCATAAGTCTCATTTCAAGTTTTTCTGAAACCGCTAGGCTTATCAAGTAACGGAACGTAATTGCGTCCATTACTCGGAGAGTATGTTTCCACATAATCAATTCCAGGCCTTTGTGAAAAACCTTGCGCAACAAGTCGTGCTTTATACCTTGCAATCTCATTGTTCTCATTGCGCTTCCTTGTAAATACCCACTTGTAACCTACAGGGTTCACATTGAGTGGGGTTGGAACAATAGGTCCAAAAACACTCCTTTTTTCCAAAGAGTCTAATTCTTCCTGGATTGCATCTTTCCACTTAGGCCAATCTTGTCTCTGTGTGCATTCATCAATGGAGCAAGGCTCAACATCATCAAATTTTATGATCTTAGTAGCCACTAAGAATGCAAATATATTATCGATGATTATCTCATTTCTGTTCCACAATTCATTAGTGGATGCATAATTTATGGAGATTTCTTGGCTTTCGGGTACAGCTACCACTTCAGGGGCACGTGTCTCATCAATGACATTTTCCTTCACAGGAAGTACCCGTCCCTCTTGAGGGAGATTTAAATCATGAATTATGGGCTCTCCATTTATTTCATTTGCATTCATTTTGGCCATCAACTTCCTCTTTCGAGGAACTGAGTCCTTTGAGCCTAGTGGTCTGCCACGCTTCAGGCGTGCAACAGATGAGTCGTTTGCTGGCGCATTGTCTTTTTCATTATGAACATCAATCCTTGCAGGTGCATTTGCAGCTGGGATATGTGATTTCATCACCTTCGATGCATCATTAAAAGCATCTGGCATCTGATGTGCAATGCTTTGGAGGTGAACGATCCTTCTCACTTCGTTGTCGCATTGAGCGGTACGAGGATCGAGATGAAACAAAGTGGGTACATCCCATGATAATTCACGCCGTTCTTCAGGAACGGGTTTGCCTTGTTCTTTAGGAACAGATTTTTTTCCCCTAATAGTGGGAAAATTGTCTCATCAAAATGACAATCCGCGAATCGTGCCCTAAAGATATCACCAGTCAGGGGCTCCAAATATCTGATGATAGATGGTGAATCAAAGCCAACATAAATTCTCAATCTGCGTTGAGGGCCCATCTTAGTACGTTGCGGTGGTGCAATAGGCACATAAACCGCACAACCAAAAACTCTTAAATGTGAAACATTTGGTTGATTGCCCAACACAAACTGAATTGGAGAATATTGATTGTTGGCAACGGGCCTCAACCGCACCAGAGATGCTGCATGTAAAATGGCATATCCCCAAGCAGAAACTGGCAACTTTGTTCTCATTAGCAATGTGCGTGCTATCAATTGAAGACGCTTAATCAAAGCTTCTGCCAAGCCATTTTGAGTATGAACATGGGGAACAGGATGTTCAATGTCAATGCCTAACGACATGCAGTAATCATCAAAAGTCTGAGATGTAAATTCACCAGCATTATTCAGTCTGATTGACTTAATGGGATAATCTGGAATTGGGCTCGTAATTTAATTATCCGAGCCAAGAGCCTAGCAAATGCCATATTCCGAGTGGACAAAAGGCAAACATGTGACCATCGGGTAGATGCATCCACCAAGACCATAAAGTACCGAAATGGTCCACAGGGAGGATGAATAGGCCCACAAATATCCCCTTGAATTCTCTGTAAAAATGATGGGGATTCAACATCAACCTTTTGTTGTGATGGTCTGATTACCAACTTCCCTTGTGAACAAGCTTGACAAAAGCTGTCATTTGATACCATAATATGTTTTGTCAATAAGGGATGTCCTTTAGAGTTGGTAATGATCCTACGCATCATGGTGGATCCAGGATGACCCAACCGGTCATGCCAAAGCTTGAAAGTATTTGAGTCAATGGACTTCTGGTCCATGATACTATGTGCCTCAACTGCCCGTATGGTTGTATAGTACAACCCTGATGAGAGCGCACAAAGCTTTTCCAATATACGCTTCTGGGTATCATTGGAAGTTATACAAAGATATTCCATGTTTTTCTCATTCTTTGTTTCAACATGGTAACCATTCAAACGAATATCTTTGAAACTCAACAGATTTCTTCTGGAGTTAGATGAATACAAGGCATCTTGAATGGACAGTATTGTCCCATTTGGTAACATAACTTGGGCTATGCCTGAGCCTTCAATCAGGTCTGTAGGTCCTGATATGGTTGTTACCTTTACTTTTGTAAGCATCAATTTTGAGAAATACTTTCGATCTCGAAGGATTGTATGAGTAGTTGCACTGTCTCCAAGACAAATATCTTTGCTAGAGCTCTTGTTTTGGGGGCATCCATAATTTACATCCATGCCTTCAAATAAAATAAGTTGAATCAACAATCATTCAGAACATTGCAACTTTTATTGAAGGCAGAAGGAAAATAAACAGTGCTTCAGATAATACAAATGGTACATAAAGGAATTTAATCCAGTTTCGGACCCATAAATTTCATTCCCCCTTTCAGTAACAAAATCGGAAACATCTAGGTGCGTCTTGTCTAAACGACGCGATATTTCCGATGAGCCGTCTATGGCTGGCGGATCCTGGTGCAACATAATTTGTCTCCACTTTTCTGTTTTTAAGTGAAGTTTGATAAAGATCCGCCAAGTGCTTCGGCGTACGGCATGTACGCGCCCAATGTCCCTTTGCACCACATCTATAGCAAGTGCTTGTGTTTTTCCCTTATTTCTGGGTGCATTTTTGCCATTCATGGGTGGATTGTTTCTTGGCCCCAGGCTGTATGAGTGAGTACCACGATCTTTTCTACTGCCTTGCCATCGGCCACGTTTGCCTCCTCGCCAACGTTTGTGGATACCTGCCACGAGATGAGGTGGCATTCACTTCCCGAGATGCAACATTTATTTCAGGAAGTGGTGCTGAGCCTGTTGGGCGAGACTGGTGATTTTTCAACAAAAGCTCGTTGTTCTGCTCAGCTAGCAAGAGGCAAGATACAAGTTCTGAGTACTTTGTGAAACCACTATGCCTATATTGCTGTTGCAGAAGCACATTTGAGGCATGAAATGTACTCAGAGTTTTTTCTAGCATATCTTCCTCAGATATATTTTCACCACATAATTTCATAAGGGAGGTGATCCTCTGCATAGCTGAGTTGTACTCGGACACTGTCTTGAAGTCTTGAAATCTCAAGTGTGTCCATTCATATCTAGCTTTTGGGAGAGTCACCGTCTTCTGATGATTGTATCTCTCACACAAGGCTTTCCACAGGACCAATGGTTCATCAATCACCACATATTCGCTCTTCAGCGCTTCATGAATGTGGCGGCGAAGGAAAATCATGGCCTTCGCATTTTCCTGAGGTGAGGCATCACTTCCATCTTCAATGGCTTTGCCAAGGCCATTAGCACGCAGATGGATCTTGGCATCCAGGACCCATGATAGGTAATTGTCCCCAGAAAGCTCTAAGGCAGCGAATTCCAATTTAGCCAGATTTGCCATCTTCAAAAGAAGAATGAGATGCATTAGAGTTCACAATAATCTTCAGGCTTAATATATTTTTGAACTTCAGGCCAAAAATATTTTACTCAAAATTTCATATTCGGGATCTGGGACATTAAGCCATTTATTAACAGGAACTTCAGGCCCTGGAATTGTTTGAGGAACTCCAGGCTCTCATTTCAATTGGTTATAAAAATAAAGTGCTATAAATTTGCTGGTATGGACGATAAACCCGCACCATACTTTGAATGAAAGTAAATGTGCGGTAAAGTAAATTCATAAAGTAAATTGCTTGCTGTATGGACGTTAATCCCGCACCATACTTTAAATAAAAGTAAATGTGCGGTAAAGTAAATTGCTTGCTGTATGGACGTTAATCCCGCACCATACTTTAAATAAAAGTAAATGTGCGGTAAAGTAAATTACTTGTTGTATGGACGTTAATCCCGCACCATACTTTAAATAAAAGTAAATGTGCGGTAAAATAAATTACTTGTTGTATGGACGTTAATCCCGCACCATACTTTAAATGAAAGTAAATGTGCGGTAAAGTAAACGTGCTTGTATGGGCACTGATCCTGCTCCATACTTTTAAATAAAAGGCAGTTGTGTGGACGATAAACCCGCTCCACACTTTAAATAAATACTGCCGTATGGGTAATAAACCTACACCATACAGTAAATAAAATAAGTGTGGGAATTAAACCACCACTAAATACTGCCCTATAACTGCACCACTGTATAATAGATGGGTTTTAAGATCACACCATTATGATAATTTGTGTTACAACGCGATGGGTAATGAAAATTACACCACCATAAAACAACAGAATGGGGTATGAAACCGTGCCATTCCAAATTATATTACAAAGAAATAAATTAAGCAAACATGGATGAAACAACACAAAAATTGTGAGAACACAAAAAAAAAGGTTTGCATGTCGTCGTAGTAGTAAAGTGAGAGGAGACATATGACGGAGAGGAGAAAGAGAAATAACCACATAGTGTTGAACTGAGAAAAGTGGAGAGACTATCGTGCTGATAACGTGTTGTAAAATAAAATAATTGGAGTATGAAATTACCACTGAAAATTGATAGTGAAATTAAATCTTTCCTTATGGTGTTTGCACAGATTGAATTTCCTCTCAAATAGGAACTCACTCAAATTTCTCTCTCCTTTCTTTCTTCTCTCTTTCTGATGGTGTGTATTACAATTGATAGAATAAGCCTATTTATAGGCGTTTCTGAAATACTTCCGTGAGCGTAGAGTGCATTGCACAGTGCACTTCTGTCTCAATTTTCAAACCATCATTTTCATCCGTGAGTGAATAGTCAATGAACAGTGAAATTTTGCCTCATTTTCAAACTCATAATTTGATTGTGGGCTCCACTTTCATTATTTATAACATAGGAAAGATTATAATAAAAACTTTGAAGAAACACAAGAAACAATGGATGTACACTTATCACATATTACTTAATTTGGTAGAGATTTAATTCTTATATTTCCCTCTTTAAATTCAATTCAACAATTTGCTTTTAAAATCCAATTCATCTCACCTGCTACTTTCAAAAATAGCCAAAATTTACCCCTCACTTTCAAAAATGTCAGTTTTTATAAAATCTTTCAAATATAGCCAAAAATTCACATAAATAGACACAAATGCCCTTAAAAATTAAAAGAGATATTTAGTCATATACCCATTCTTAGCACAAAAAATATAAATAAACCCTACACCATTTAATTTCTATAAACAAACCCAAAAAAAACCCAAAAAATAACAACTGACTCTATTTAATTTAATTTTGATTATTAAATTACTTTGATGCCTATTGAGTGTTTTGGGTTTGTTTATGAGGTTTTGGGGTTGGGCTTGTTTTAAGAAATCAATGGCAATTTTGCAATTTATAAGAAGTTAAAAGCCTTTTTGTTATGTTGTAAATGGGTTTTGGGTGTATTTCTAAAGTCCATTTCATATAGGGTATTTTTATAATTTGGGCCCCTATATTGGGTATAATAGTGAATCTCCCAAATTAAAACCCACATAAACTTAAAATGCAAAACCCTACTACACAAAGTTTGGAATCGCACGCACGTATGTAGCCTTGGTCGATCTACTAGTGAGTGATGTTCTTCTTTTTCTTTCTGAATATTTTGTGCTTATTAGTGCGGTGCTTCCCACCCCCAAAAATCATATATATATATATATATATATATATATATATATATATATATAGGGTTTGAACATTGTTTTTTGAACATTGTTTTCTCAATGTATATTGTATTATTTATTATGTTGGTTTACCTTTCAGGATAATGTCTAGTTCGACAATTTTGATTAATTACGATGGAAGTGGGTTAACTCAACTTACAAAAATTGTAAAGGATAATGTCTAGTTCGACAATTTTGATTAATTACGATGGAAGTGGGTTAACTCAACTTACAAAAATTGTAAAACTAAAGGACTACTTGTTTATGATAAAATTACGATAGAGGAGCTTCGGAATAAGGTATATGACATTATAAATGTGGACTGAAATGAGTATGAGATAACTATGAAAGTCATATACGATGCAATGAAAAGTGGCCTGCATAAATAGTTAATGATGAAGACATGAGAGCTTTTATTTTTGAAAGTCTTTCAAGGACTTACAAGATTCCATTGTGCATTACATTGAAGCGTAAAATATTTTCTTATGGAAGTGGAACCAATCAGCCAATGCCGTATGAGATAGAATTGGGTGGTACCTATTGACGTATGAGAAAGAATTGTCCTACCACCAATTACACGAAAATGGTACGGCATGCGTAAGGAAAAGAGAATCCCATCACGCGGAGAAGAACCATCAACTCGTAAGTGTTCAAGATGTGGTTCAACTGTCCATTATCGACAAACTTGCAAGAATCCGATTGCACTTCATCCTACCTCGTAAAAAAGGGTGTAATATTTTACTATTTAAATTTATAAATTAGTATGAACAACGGATGAATATTTAATTTTATAATTTTCTTAAACTTTCTAATGCAATCTTTTGAAGATGAGGAATAAATTATGCTGGAAATTGTATCCTTAGTTGATGTTGATAGACGGTAGGAGTTGACTGTTAATAGATGTTTCATAGTGCTATAAGACGCCATAAAAGATGTTTCAGAATGCTACCTACTGTTAATAGATGTTTCAGAGTGCTATAAGACCCATTTGTGTGAACTTTGAAGGTTGGATGGGGAGCTAAAGCATGTTTTTCCTCACAATTTTTGTAGATTTGAGATTATATAAATTTTGGTTTGGCCCATGTGAGGGTAAAGTCTTTGAATTGATTATTGGAAAAGGGAAAAGCAAGAATTATAGTAGCCATGGTCCATGCAAAGCCAACGCCTTATATCGCAATGGTTTTATGAAGATCTTAATCTATAGCTGGTTTGCACATTAGCTTTCTTTCAGATACATGAGTTTTCTTTTATCGCAACGGTTTTCTGAAGATCATAATCTATAGCCAACGCCATTTGAGTGCCACATACTCAGCAATATTGTTTTTTTTAGCATTACTTTGCTTAGCAAAATGAGTTTCTATGTGGGACTGGACTCAATGAGAGAGGATGGGCACTTATGAGACAATGGTTTTGTTGGGCACCTACGAGTTCACGCATCAATTTTCTTCAAAGTCTCGATCTTTAGTCAGCTACCAAGTATATATCAATAACTGGGACTCAAAATATATTGAAACTTTTTAAATTTACGTGGGTTTTAATTTTTAAGGGCATTTGTGTCTATTTAGGTGAATTTTTGGTATATTTGAAAGTTTTTATAAAAACTGACATTTTTGAAAGTGAGGGGAGGGGGTAATTGTGGCTATTTTTGATAAAAACTCTCACTCAAGGGAACTAGATTTTTATTTAAGGCCACAACAGAAGTCCAACCGGTGTGACGAGAAGGTTGTCCTCCTGCCTGCCCGTCATAAGTTTCCGCATATGATTTTTATTTATTTTTGGTAAATACCACGAGGTGTCCCAATATCCGAAAAGGTGGGGTTAATCCCCTCTCGTCGTTCAGCTTGCCCCAAACCACAAAGTGCTCCCAACTGATTTTTAAGCCTTGCCAATGAGGCATCAGGTAGCTGGAGGTGGTAGTTTGATAACCCCACCACACCTTGCGGTTACAAATGATTTTTTCACTTGAGACGATTCAGGATCTATATTTTGTTGACAAGACATGATGAACACCTGAGATGATTTTTTTCCTCCGTCTATTCATCTAATTGGAAAATCACCACTAAGTTTTGCTTGTCTTTTCACCGTCCGTCGCTACCCTTGTGCATTTGGTAGGCATCACTCTTAACTATTATTGATCGACTCCTGGAAAAAGGAAACAGCTTTAACTTTATGAAAGGTGCAACTTTAACTTTATGAAAGGTGTAAACTTTAACTTTATGACTTGCCATGTTTATCACACTCTAGCGTAGGGGTGGGCGCGGTCCGGTTCGGTCCCTTTTTAACCTTAAACCGGAACTGAAATCGGTACTATTTAACCGGTCCCGTTCAGTTCGGTTTAAGTAAAAAAAATTTCAAAAACCGGCCGGTTCCGCTTCTGACCGGTTCCGGTCCCTTCTAACCGGTTTCCGGTTTTTGAACCGGTTTATTAATTTTTTATTTTTTAATTATTTTTTTTATTTTTTTAAAAAAATATATATTTTTTTATTTTTTTAATTAAAAATTTATAATAAATAACTTATTTTTTTGGCTTAAAAATTAACAAATAATCCAATTCATACATTTAGAAATTTTTTGAAGTTGAACTATAGTGATTATAACATTTAAAATATGAGATTATATTTTAAAAATTTGTAAATAAAAAATATAAAAAAAAAAAAAAAAAAATATGACCGGTCCGGTTCGGTCCGGTCCGGTGCGGTGTAGTGTAAAACCGGAAACCGGAACCGGTTGGAACCGGTTCGGTTCGGTTCGGTCCGGTTTGTTGACTTTTTTGGTCAACCGATTTTTTTTCCGGTTTTTTTTACCGGTTTGGTTCGGTGTTCCGGTTTTTCCTTCCCGATGCCCACCCCTACTCTAGCGTGCCTTCACTTCATTAGCCAAATTCCTAAACATGGGCTCCTTCTCAAGTACCTGCATATAAATAAAACATAGGAAAGATTATAAGAAAAACTAGTCTAAAAAACAATGGATGTACACTTATCACATATTACTTAATTTGGTAGAGATTTAATTCTTATATTTCCCTCTTTAAATCCAATTCAACAATTTGCTTTTAAAATCCAATTCATCTCACCAGCTAATCAACAAATTTTAAATGTCTTTCTCTGCTTGCAAGCTCTTCAAGCTCTGCATGAGTCACCTCATCTACATCCAAGTAGATTCATGTTTTTTTTTCTTTTTTTTTTTGGTCGGAAGATGAACTTCATTTCAAGACCTCACCCAAAACAGGAAGGGCACTGTGACAACAAACAAAGCAACCCGGTAAGGAAGCCAAAGAAGCTATCTAATATGTACTATCAAATAAACATGAACAAACAGACTAAACATGAACAAACAGACTGTCCCAGATAATGATATTAACATATAAACAAAATTGGGTGGAGAGGCGAAAAGAAGGGATATATATACCCATGTTTATAGGTTCGAAACATGGTTGGTTGTTTTTGGAAAAATTCAAAGGCATCACGACAACGTTATTTTTCTACAATCCTTACTGCAACAGGATTATAGAGCTGCCTCCACTACATCTGAACAGGAAGACACATGCATGTGTAATAACCTTCACGACCAGTCTAACTTCTCCTAATTGTGTTATCTTTGTCCTATGCAAGCCTTATGGTCACCTACACCGATGAAGTTTTCTTTTGTGTTTTTATGTCAGGTCTGTCGTTAATGGTGGGTAAGTTGGATATAGAACTTGAAGATTGGGTGATGGTGGATTGTTCTACCTCCTTAGGGATACGATCCTATACAATATTCTCTTACCTTGTTGAGTCTGATGGGAATCTCTTATTGGTACTTTATCATCGCGATCACAGGTTATTGGCATATTTACTAGCTTGATTCATCACGATAAGATTGGACTAGAGTTAAAACTTTGGGAAAGAGAGTACTGTTTTTTAGGCTTATCGTCTCACCTTTGTTTTGCTATACAATTTTTTTTTTTTTTCTCATGTCTCTTGTCTCCTCTCACTGCCTACGAGAAGCCATGGATCAAAGGCTTTGAGAATTCAAATCAGAATTTTATGTTTTTTATATATATAAATATTGGTTCTGTAATTCATTTTTTCTTTACGATGATGGGTTTTGTATTTTATTTATTTTTTTGATCAGAGATGATGGGTTCTGTTTGTTTCTAAATTGCAGTTCCTATTGGCAAAAGAGATGATGTTGTTGATCTTCCCCCTCCTTCTATTGTAAGCCTCTTGGCAAATGACTATGTTAGGATGACCACTGCTAGGCTTGTCCCAGTGTAGTTTTCTTTTTGGTTTTTTCTTTGGCTTCGGCCCTCCTTGTAACCGAAAAAAAATAAAAAATAAAAAATCAATTGCAGTTCCTATTGTAGTTTTTTTCTCTGAGTGTTCATGACCCAATCTCTTTTTTATTTTTTTATTTTATAACTCAATAATCTTTTTTTATATGATGTTAAATAATCTAATAAACAGTAAATTAATTTTGAAATTAGAAAAAAAAAAATGAAGTCCAATGTTTTTCAGTGTGGCCCTGTACCAAACAATGGACTGGACTTAAGTCCAATCCAGTCTAGTGCTCTACCAAACAACTCAATAGGACTTGAAGTCTAGCCCAATCCAAGCCAGTCCAATCTAACACTTTAAGTCCAATCCATCCCACCAAACGGAGCCTAAGAATCTCAGCACTTACTTCTCCCTTTCTCTCTTTCACCTCTTTCCCATTGGAACCCACCCAATGTAAAATCTAAAGCAAATTTAAAATTGAATTGGGCATGTAGTTTTTATTTGATTATATTTTTCACGATCATGACAAAGTTTCGGTGGTTAGCGGGCAATCATCCATTAATTGAATTGAAGAGGACTTGCTACGTGAGACCATATTGCATATGACTTCAATAAAAATAGGAAGAAACTCTGTAACTAATTTTTTAGATAAATAATATTTGTCAAAGCTTGTTAGAACCTCATTAGCTAGTTCAATTGACATGTCCCCATTTTCCTGTATCTGTCCAATCCTTTACTTTTGATTTTTAGAACTAAAAAACGTGCAAAATGTAGAAGTATCATTCTCATAAGAATGGTTTAGAGGGTAACTAATTTGATACTCCATTATACTCCATGAATACAAGATTTTAGATTTTAAGTGAGTTGGGGATTATGGAGTTAGAGAAAAGGGTGAGTTAAGGATTAGAGAGTTAGCCAAAGAGAGAGTTTTGGTGGTTGTACAATTTGGGTATCCAACATATTTAATTTTTAAATTTTTGGATACAGACGAGTATAATTGTTGTTTTCTTAAAAAATATAAACAAAAATTCAATGGATGTCCAAAGACCAGTTTGAGTGCAAAATAGAAATCCTCTTCCTTTAGAAATGTACTGCAAAATGCCAAAGTTAATTTTCCATTTCTCTTGGCCACAACGTGGTAGACTTTTTAGCCGAACACACAACCTTTGTTTAGTTACAATGGTGGGCTCTTTCTTTTGGGGTACAATGGCGGTCTTAAAGCCTATAATGTATAGAAGAACCTAGCTCTATGTTGAAGCATAAAATTGAATAAAACGTCCCCACTCGAACCTTATGAAAAATGTAGGAAAGCTAGGAAAAAAATATATCTTAACCAGAAAAGAATCTTTTCCTTGATTGCCACGGGAGAAATCCACGGGAATTTTTTTTTACGAAGAATGCGAATAAGTATAAAATATAATAAATGCCTGTTTGTCATTACTTATTTTGAGCTATAATCACTTTCCTTCCACAGTGTTGGATATCCACACCTTTTGGTAAAAGAGAAAAAACCTGCTTTTTGGAGGAAATCGATGCCACATACAGCAGTTTGGAGAAGTGGGTAGGCACCTGCTTTCAATTTCCACTTCTACGGAAATCATATGTGAAACCGGTGTGAGTTAATGAATATTTTTATAATACCTATACTATCCTTATGTCTCTTTACAATTTACGTCACATATCCCTTCATTCCATTCAATCTTTAACTCACCCATTCTGTCCACTTCTTTTTTCCTCTTCACTCGTTATCGTTTCACTCTTCAGTAATTAAATAAAGAGATATTTAGTCATATACTCATTCTTAGCACTAAAACTATAAATAAATCATACACCATTTAATTTCTATAAACAAACAAAAAAAAAAACTCAAAAAATGATAGCTGGCCCTATTGAATTTAATTTTAATTATTAAATTACTTTGATGCCCTATTGAGTGTTTTTGGGCTTTTTTATGAGGTTTTAGAGTTGGGTTTATTTTAAGAAATCAATGGCAGTTTTGTAATTTAAAAGAAGTTAAAAATCTTTTTATTATGTTGTAAATGGGTTTTGGGTGTGTTTCTAAAGTCCATTTTATATAGGGTTTTTTTAAATAATAATTTTAGCTCCCATATCGGGTATAATAGTGAATCTCCCTTAAATGAATACCTTGGTGGGTGTGCTTTTTTCATTCTCCAGGAGTGGCATGGCATAGATAAGACAGGATGTAGCAATTACCTCCTTTCCCTTACAAGTATTTTTTTTGTACCTTTTTTCTTTTGCTGTAATTATTCTTAATGTTTATGTTTTTTTTTTTCTGAATTTTCTTGACTTTCTCCTCTGGAATCGTTTTTTTGGGGCATTTAGGTGAATGATATATTGATTTGGAACATGGTACTTCAAAGACAAATAGTTTAGAGCATTCAAGGACAAATATTTAATTTTCAACATGATATTCTGTTTATTTTATGATCGAAACAATTTTTTGGGTGTGATGGTTAAAAAATATATTTGACAAAAGAATTGTTTATGTCAAAGTAAAAATGCTACTAAACAATTGAGAGAAAAATTCATTTTCAACATTATGTCCTTTTTAGTCATTATACACATACCACAACACTTTCACATAAAAATTTTACCAAATACTCAGAAACTGATTTTTGTACAAACAACAATTTTAGTATTTAGTTTACCAAACGCCAAACCACTTTCATTCACAGCTAATTTCTCTTACAGTAAATCTGAAATTGATTATATTCATAGCATAACAATGCCAAACTGGCCCTAAGTGATGGATATTGCTTGCCTCTACTTGTAAGGAAATATTACTCATTCTTGCGAATCACAATTTGACACATATGCAAAATAATTCATCAAAAACACAAAAATAAAAAATTATGAACACATGTCACGTTGCTATTGGTAGGAATTTAGGAGCTCCTACTTACATGGTAAAGAGGGAAAGCATTTTCCATAAGTGATTTTACTAATATTAACATTAAGACATTTTGTAAAAAACCTCACACCTTCCCACCTATATGCAAGTGATTAAGAGCAGTTAACTTTGCTTGTATAAAAAAAATAGTGAAACTATGGAGACCAAAAATTCCGTTTGGCCTTTTCATTTTGGACTGACACTTGTTCATGTTTTTATTTTTATGTTGACCTCGTTTATGTTTACGGCCATCTATATAACACAACATCGAATAATTTCTTGTCACACATACAAATTAAACATCATCTTACATTGTGGACCATTGAAACTTTCATTTCGACCTAACCAACAAATGCTATAGGGAGTGTTATTTTTGGGGTGTTCATTGTCAACTTTAGTATTGTCAATTATATGGTCATAGTCTCCAACAACAACAAAAAATTATTATCAACAAATTTGTATATTGTACCCTGAGTTTTCAGTTGTGGACTAATACTACTTTCATGCTATTTACTCTACTGATTTAACAATATTCTTTTCCTTTCCTTTTACTTTTTTGGAATGAGACGACTTATGGGAGTACTAGTATATAAAATAGTTGAGGCAAATTATGTGTACTGATTGAATTGATTTGTCAGCTCAGCTTGACAAATTACAAGACGCACAAGCAATTACTCCACTTTGACAAAAGTAAAGAGAATCCTATTTTGGAATTCAAGCATATTTATTGGTGCTCTGACATAATACAATATTCATAAGAAATGAAAATTATATACAATATGAAAATATATATATAAACTTTTGGAACGATTTCTTCAAGCACGTCGTTGTGTGATTTCCACAGTTCTACGACGTTGCTTTCTTCGTACCACTTTCACAAGCCAATTTGGTTTTCCATTAGAGAGTAAAAGATATCCCACAGATATTCCAATTACCACCCCAGATGCATACCCCATCAACACTACCTTCCAATCAAAACCATTCCCATGCTCCAAGTCACCCTCTTGTCCGAATGATGATGGTGGTGATTGATGTGCACCACATGTTTTAGAAAGTGGCAATCCACACAATCCTGTATTTCCACTATATGAATCATTTTCAAATGTATCAAATTGCTTGCCATGAGGTATGGACCCCACAAGTTGGTTTTCTGAAACGTTGAACTTTGATAGTGATGTCAACTTTGTCAATTGCCCCAGAATCTCACCAACAAGTCCATTTGAAGAGAGATCTAACCATTCAAGATTGCTCAATTCGCCAAATGAGGGTGGAATTGTACCTGTAAGTTCATTATTTGAAAAGTTAAGCCCCTTCAATGATTTAAGCTTACCGATTACATTTGAAATCTCTCCTATAAAACTGTTGTTTGAGAAATCTATACTTGTGAAGAAAGTTTGGATCTTCACCATTTCAATTTCGAAGCCTTTAATTGTCACCACCACAGTGTCGTGATAGTAGCCCTCTCCCATATATTTCAATTCATGCTCTTGTGAGTTTATCATGGCAGCTAAATTTTCAAAATATTTTGTTGGCAAAAGACCGCTAAACAGATTGTGGGAGAGGTCCATGATGCGCAATTTTTGGAATGGAAACTTAGATTTCGGATTTCTTATTGCACCATGGAATTTGTTAGACCTCAAGATAAGAACTTGCAACTTGGGAAGAGATTCCAGCCAATTAGGGAAGGTGTCATGAATTTTGTTGTTTCCCACGTCTAGAACTTCCAAATCTCTACATGTGAGCAAAGATGGTGGCAAGGGTCCTTCCAATTGATTTCCATCAAGGCCAAGATTTCTCAAAACATTTCCTTTAGAAAATGTCATAGGAATCATGCCATCAAATTTATTCTTCCTCAAATCCAAAACGGAGAGGCTTTGACTGAAGTTTCCTAAGCACTGATGAATTTTACCACTCAATTTATTATTAGACAAATCAAGGATTTGAAGTCTACTCAAGCTGCAAATGGTTGGAGGCATCTCTCCAGTCAATTGGTTGTTTGATATGAAAAAGAAAGTTGTGGAAGGTGGTGGAATTGGAAGCTCTCCTTGGAGCGAATTGCTGCCAAGGTTAAGATATCGAAGGTTTTTCCATTCAAACTGTCTTACAGCACTTGTGAAAAAGTTGTAAGAAATATCCAATTGCCTCAATGAATCTTTAGCCACATCCGACAACCATTTGGGAACCTCACCTTGAATTTTGTTGTGGGAAAGGTCTAACGTCTCCAAGTTTTGTGAGGCTCTTAGAAAGTATGGGAACTCACTTATGTTGCAAGACGACAAAGCTAGGATCGAAAGTTGAGGCCAAGTGTTGTTACTCAAATGGTGGAAACTCAAGGATAGATGGTTAGAGGAAAGATTAAGGTAAGAAAGACTTTGGAGTTTTGAAAACTTTTCAAACTCTACAATGCCACTCAAGTTATTGGATGATAGATCAAGCTCTGTAACCTTCTCAAGTTCAAAGATTGATCTTGGAATCAGGCCATGCAGCTTGTTATCACTGAAATCAAGCCGTGTCAAAGAATGACTAGATTGGAATTCAATGATGTCACCGCTGAGTTGGTTGCTTGCCACGCTAAGAACCTCCAATGATGGCAAACTACCTAACCAAGATGGTATTGTTCCGTTGAGTAAGTTCTCATATAAATCGAGCTCGGTTAAGTGTCGAGGAATAGGAACCACCTGTTGTTTTTCTGAAAAATCATATAAAGAAGAGATCGATGTCGAGTTTCTATCAACTTCTGGAAATTGACCGACATAATTGTTTCCACTAAGATCCAAGTTAGTGAGTCTCTCAAGCTTCAGAAGCGACCATGGAATTTGGCCTCCAAAACCGTTATGTGAGAGGTCCAACTGCATGATTTGTGTGAGGTTACCAGGTAATGCAGGATATGGTCCTACAAAACTGCAATTTCTGAGAGACAAATCTCTCAAAGACTTGAAATTTCTTGTCAGATGATGCCAATCTACTGAGATTCTAGTATAAGAGAGCCGCAAGATTTCGAGTGGACTGCTCCAGTTAGACTTGGGGAAATAACCTGTGAGATTACGGTTATAACCTAAATATAGTAATCGAAGGTTTGGTCGGCGAAAAATGCTTTCTGGAAATTTTCCTTGCAAGTTGCACCTGGAGAGTCTAAGAGTGTTCATAGAAGAAGAAAAATTCTTGAAGGAATCAGGTACAACCGATGACATGTCAACAGTGTATAGATTAAGCTCCCTAAGATTGGTTAGGTTTTTTACAATTCTGTTGAAGCTAAGAGTATCTAGTCTCACATTAGGTAGCGAGAGATTGAGTGAAACTAAGTTGGAAAGGTGGGAAATTTCGGGGGGACTAGCCCGTTGAAATTAGAGAAAGAGAGGTCAAGGTAAGTCAAACTTTCAAATCCACCAAACTTGGACGAAATTGGGGAACCTCTGAAATCATTATCCGAGAGGTCTAACCTCTCGAGATGGCAAAGAAAGAATAAGCTGCAATTGGAATGGATATTGCCTTGAAGGCCACTAAGACCAAGGTTGAGACCGATCACATGACCAGTCACCTTTCCACAAGTGACTCCCCTCCATTCGCAACAATCCTTGCCTTTCTCCCAAAAAATAGTCCTACTAGAATAGAAGGAGTTCTTGAATTGAAGCAAAGCAAAGCTATCGTCAGGATGGCATAAATGCCTTGAAGACAGAGAAGAGGAAGAGTTAGCTGATGAACAAGTATTAAAGAGCATGAAGAGGAGGCACATCCATGACAACCAAGCCATCTTTCTTCCAAGATCCAAAAGTATATATATGTTTCTACTAAAAATGTTGTGAGGAACTCTATACTGGATATGTTGATATTTATAAGAAGCTTAATGAATAGTAATTTCTCTTCTCAGCAGCCATTCCGAAATCCAAAAGTATATAACAAATTATTAATGTCTGACTAAGTCCACAGCAGCCATTCCGAAGACTTTGTCTATCTCTGTTAACGTCGCGGTAAGGTTGTTCTCCCGCAACAAAAGTTGACCTTAATTCTTGGTCTCATTGTGCTGATAAATTGACATTGCGGGTGAAGGCCTGCGTCTCTATTATCTAATTGGAACAAATTTGCACCAAATGAGTTGGGGAAATTGTTGCTGGCCTATAATTTGGGGAAATTGTTGGCCAGACATGGAAGATATTCTTGAAGATGGTATGTCTGCATCGATACGTACGTACATTCATTTCAAATATCTAAAATCATATAATATATCTGATGGTGATGGTGCACATATCTTTTTTTAATGCCCCTTTTTTTTTCTGTGGTGGAGGTAACTTTATGTTCTCTAATATTGATATATATTTTATTAATATGTGAAATTCAAATTTAAGATATGTGCGAAAGTAGTATTCATCTCAATGATATGTGTTCTGATTGGCAGCAGCTGCCATGTTAAAAGTAATTACCAAAATACAATGTTTCTGCTATAATTGAAAGGCACTGCTACAATAATATGCAATTTGAGTGGTGTTTAATCAGACCAGATTGAATTATTGGGAAAGCAAGCAGGACATCCAGGTCAAGGGTTCCATCCCGTGGGTCGGAGCGCTAATCGTATATAGAGGTTTTTTGTGGCATTGCTTGATCCTGGGGCAATTTTGATTATGATTAAGCTGGTAATGTTCCGCAGAGCCCAAGAGCCCCAAGTCCCAAGGCTGAAATCTTTGATTATTATAATTACTCTTGTTGGCTCTTTTAAATTATTATTAATTTATTTATTTCAAGCATTCTACTGCTTTTGTTCTCATTTACAGGTTAAAAAAAAGAGGATAATTGAGTACTGATGACTTAAGTTGATATAAAATTAAAACACCCAAATGAAAATAATAAAAGTCCTTGGCGTATGAATTTCGTGTGATTGCGTCTGTTTACTGGTCATATGATTCCAAAATTACATTAAGAAAAGGTCTAGTTCACGTCATTTTGTTTTTTATTCAAGACTTTTATTCTTCAGTTTTTATTTATACCGACACATAGTTATCATCGATGGATCTCTGAAATCATCAAAATGATATCAACTCAAACACTGACACGTTAACACAACACGGACACGTGAAATACCATTCAAGGACAGCACTATCAACCATTAAATAGAAAGAGAAGAAGGGCATGGCGGACATTTATGAAAGATATTTGAAATTTCTCTTGCACAACTGGGAAAGCACTATATCGGATGAATGATTATGACTTAAATGAGACCAAGTCATTTGGTGATTATGACTTAAATTCA
Source organism: Prunus fruticosa (assembly GCA_018703695.1). Classification (NCBI taxonomy): domain Eukaryota; kingdom Viridiplantae; phylum Streptophyta; class Magnoliopsida; order Rosales; family Rosaceae; genus Prunus; species Prunus fruticosa. Next base: position 27,193,929 of record CM031920.1, read on the forward strand.
CAGTTGTATTTTTCCTTACCTATGATTGAAATATTCTATGAGTATATGAATTCCTGCGTGTTAAAATGGGCACCTTAATTTTCAAAGACTTCAAAGGAATAAATAAATAAATAATTTCGAAGACTTGTTAAGCAAGGAACGAGTAATCATAAATTAACCATCAAAGTCGTTCTTGACGGTTTCGCTTGTCTTTTCACTTTCTGTCTCTACCTGAATGACTATTTTCTAGGCCTTAGGCCTTTAGTCCAATATCTTGAATGAACTTTCAGAGCAAATCATACAGGAAAAAAAGGAAAAAGAAAAAGAAAAAGAAGCAGGGTTGAGAAAGAAAACAGTACTCTCAAGAAAAAATGGTTTAATGAACAAAACAAACATGTTAATGTTATACATTAATATCATTTGGTAGAGATTTAATTCTTCGCTAGCTGCTACACCAATTTGAAGTGCTGACAATTGACATTGAGGGTGAAGGCCTGCGTCTATTCATGTAATTGGAAAAAACCTAACTGATACAATACTACATCAATTACATGTACAATCAGCATCTCAACACAGAAAAAACTAAAAAATTCGGAAAAAAGACTTAGATATGAATAAATACATACCTCAACATTGATGCAAGCTCCAATCCACCTCCAAAAAATCGTGACACAGGACAGAAGCACGGGTAAAGGGAAATTGAATGACAACCCTAAAGTTCGATGACTCATTTTAAACTGTGGTTCGATGACACGTTTTAAAATGAGTGCTGCTATTTCCACCCACCTTATCTTCCCACCCACCATATAGATTTTAAAAAATACAATCCTATTTTTTCACCCACCAATATTCCTAAAATACCTTCTAATTATTACCTCATTTCCTCCCTCCTTTTATTCTCTGCTCATGTCTTCTCTCTCTAACACACCACACATCTCTCTCTCATTTTTGTTGTATCTTATTTTCCATCTCTCACGCTTCATCTCTCTCTTTCATGTTTACTATACAAACTAAAACTGGTTTTTGCTGTATCCTTTTTTTTTTTTTTTTTTTTTGGGTGTAAATATGGATTCTGTGAATATATCATATTTATGCTCTTAGCTTCCTAGTATTGTAAATAAACTCTTCTTCAAAGTTATCCGAGGACCATAAATCTACTGAACTTTGCAGTAAATATATATATATATATATATAAAACACCCATGCAAAACACATGGAAATGTCAAAGAGTACAAAGCCAAATAGATAAGGGAAAAACAATAGTACTCACCCAATTCACATGTCTCACCCTCAAATTTGTTAAAAGACCAAGTTCAATCATTATCATATGCTATTGTTTCTCTGGTTATGACAGCATACCTTGTTTCTCTTTCTTTTTCCTTAAGTCATTTAAAGTCATTTTACAATAAGGTTAAATTTGTCTTTAAAAATTTAAAGATAAGATGGATGGGAAAATAGAATAGGTGGATGGAAATAGCAGCACTTTTTAAAATACGTCATAGATAATGACATTTAATGACGTGGATTTTCGACGATTCATTAAAATTGTGTCATAAAAAGATATTTTTGTTGTATAATTGATGCTCAATCATGATTTAAAGACGCAAAACAGACGCATGAGTAAAATGAACGAAACCTAGAGTTTTGGAAATATATACCGCTTTTTGGTCAATAAGGGCAAAGTTGTACTTTTCTAAACCCAGACTAACAAAGCCCATAATACATGGGCCACTTATAGGGCTGGGCATCTATACCGTATATACCGAAACCGTGTCAATACCATGTCATACCGTACCATATAATACCGTACCGAACGCCTACGAATTAAAACGGTAACATACCGTACCGTACCAGTCTTGTATGACACGGGTGCGGTATCATATATCAGCCACCGAATGCCACCATACCGTACCGAATAGTAACTCTAAAAAAAAATACACGCGAATTTTTTTCACTCTCGACACTCGATCTCTCTCACCCAGACCGAGACTATCGAACTCTCCTCCCACCCACTCCTAGCCAGCTCTCTCTTTCTCTCAAACTCTTGATCTTTCTCAGTCGCCCTCGATTCATTTCAACCAGGCCAAACCCTTGGATCTCTGTCTCTTTCTCACTCTCTCACTCTCTCACTCTCACGATCTCTGTCTCACTCACTCAATCTCTCGAATTTGATCGATCTCTCTGATCTCTGTCCCACTCTCGATTTAATCTCGGTCTCTCTCTCGACTCCAATCTCTGTCTCTCTCTCAGTCTCAGTCTCTCGATCTTTCTCTCTCTCAGTCTCTCAATCTTTCTCTCTCTGTCTCAGTCTCTCGATCTTTCACTCTCTGTCTTTGAAGCCCCAAATTGACGACCTGTCGATCTCTCAATCTATCTGGAAGCCCCAAATCGACGAAGCTTGCTCCTCTCGATCACTCTCTCTGCCCGGAAGCTGGAAGTCCCAAATCGAAGACTCAAACTGAAATGGTAAGTTTATGTTCAACAAATTCTGTCTGGAATTGAAACTTTTGATAATAAGCGTTTGATTTGCATTGATGAATTAATGAATTGATGAATTGATGTCTGGAATTGATGAATTGTTGCTGAATTGATGAATTAGGACACTACGCCTCTTCCTAAATGAACTTTAAAATGCGATAAATTGTGTGGTTTGAGTAGCAAAACCTGTTTCCAGTGCATTCCAATCGAAAGCTTTTCTATCACTGTATGCAGGGGAACCACCCATATTAAGAACAGGAACGCCCAGTGAAACAAACAAGATAAAGAGAAAATTACGAATTTGTTTAAGTCGTCTTTCTAGTACAGCAGTTTTATTTGTAGGTCATTCTACCCCACAGTTCCAACTCAGTTCTGAAGCTAACTCAATACCACTGAAACTAACAAGGTCCACAAGTCTGAATTATGAATTGATGAAATTGTTGCTGAATTGATGAATTGATGAATTGATGAATTGATGAATTGTTGCTGAATTAATTAATTGATGAATTGATGTCTAGAATTGATGAATTGTTGCTGAATTGATTAAATATGTTGGAAAGAATGTGCGGAACAGTGGGCTTGTTGCTGAATATGTTGCTGAATTGAAACTTAAATATGTTGCTGAATTTATTTTGGGGTTTATTTTGATTTTTGTTAATTCTTGTCATGCAGTCTCTGATCAAGTAAGCATATGGAGAACAGTGGGCTTGCTATTTCTTCAACGGCAACATCACCAGCACTTTTGGTTGATTAGGATTTGGTTGAATTTGTTGATGGATATTGATTTGGTTGATTAGGATTTGGATGTTGAATTGTTGAATCTTTGAATCTTTGGTGAATTAATAGGTTGAATATTCAATTGGTTCATTTCTAGAGCTTTGCCATTTTGAATACCAAAATGGTACCGTATCATACCGATACCGATACCGATTCGGTACGGTATGGTACGGTACCAACTTTGGCAAACCATAATCCCATACCGAACCATACCGGTTTTAATTTCCGGTATTGGTAACGGTTTACGAGCCCAATACCGTACCGTACCGAACCGTGCCCACCCCTAGCCACTTATTGACTTAAAACTAACAAAAATATAAAATCACTTGATTTAAGGCCTAAAACTAATCCTAATTACTAAAGTTTTTGTTGAGCTAAAGCTAAATTTTCTAATTAGAAATATATGCTTCCAAAACAAAAAAATTGTTGTGTAGTTTTTTATTTTCTTTAAAAAAATAGTTATAAAATTTAAAATATTTTTAGTTATAGTGACTTAATGGAAACTTTAACAAAGTTAGATGTAAGTGATAAATTGTAACAGTTTAAAAAGTTCAAGTGGTTAAAAATAAAAATTAAAAGTTTAGGTGGTGATTATGTACGGGCCGAAATTTTCATGTGGTATTTATGCAAATGGAATGAAAATATTATCGACACATTGGCGGAGTCATCAAACAGCTCCAGAGAAGTTGCAAAAAGAGAATTGCTTATTACGTCATGACTAAAAGAAGTTACAATTATCAAATGCTTAAACAAAGAAATCATATTTAAGACGAAAAAGAAGAAATTAGAACACAAGTATAATTAGGCAAGCCTAGCTAACTCAGTGGATCCATGTTACCAGCAAATGGAAGTGGCGGGACCAAAAAGTGGTAATGTATGTGTAGGCCTATTTGCAACTAGATGGAACAAGTTAACCGCTTTTTGGACAGGCAAGAACCATAAAATATACTAGCTTGATTGGAGAGGGTGAAAGACATAACACATTTATCTCTCCTGGTTGATATTTGAACCTGATTTCGATGTGGGCCAAAAATGTAGCTATTATACATATTTACTTGCTTGATTGGTCACGAAAGATTTATAGAAGTCTATAACATATAACATAGTTGAGGCAAATTGCGTATACTAATTGAATTGAATTGTCAGTTATATTTGACAAATTACAAGATTCATAAAAAATTACTCCACTTCGACGAATGTAAAGCGGATTCGCTTTGGAATTCATGCATATTGCGGGCACTTTCACATCATACAATATTCTTAAAAAATAATACAATATCAAACTATGCTTTCTTCAAACACTTCAGTGTGTGATTTTCACAATTTTACCTCATCACTTTTTTCCAATCACTTTCACAAGCCAATCAGGTGTTTCATGAGAGAGTATAAGATATCCTACAGATATTCCAATTACCACCCCAGATACATAGCCCATTAACACTACCTTCCAATCGAATCCATATCATTCCCATGCTCCAAATCATTTTCTTCTTGCAATGATGGTGGCGATGACTGATGTGGAAAACTTGTTTCTGAAAGTGTATGAATCATTGTCAAATGTATCAAATTGTTTTCCTTGAGATATGGGCGGGCCCCACAAGTTGGTTTGCCGAAACGTTGAACTTTTCAAGTGTCGTTAAATTTGCCAATTGCTCCATAATCTCATCGACAAGCATGTTTGAAAAAAGATCTAACCATTCGAGATTGTTAAAATTGCCAAACGAGGGCGGAATTGGACTTGTAAGATTATTATGAGAAAAGTTAAGCACCTTCAATGACTTAAGCTTGCCGATTACGTGTGGACTCTCTCCTCTTGAAGTTGTTGTTTGAGAAATCTATAGTTGTGAAGAAAGTCTGGATCTTCGCCATTTCAATTTCAAAACCCTTAGGCTATCTCCAAGTGAGGGCTATATCTTCAAATATAACCCAAAATTCCCAAAACTCATCTCCAAGAGTGGGCTACACAAAAGGTAGGGGTCATCATTTGGCCCACAGGCCTGTGGGCCAATGGTAGCCAGCCCGACCCATTAAGAAAAAGCCAAACCCAACCCATTGTTTAGTGGGCTAGGCTTGAGCTTGGGTGTTTCAAAACCCGGCCTAGCCCATAAGCCCGGCCCATTTGAGCCCATTAAAGCCCAACCCGCAAAGCCCTTTAAAGCCCGGCTCGTCAAGCCTATGTATATAAGCCATTCCTCTGTGCACCAGAGAAAACAACTCGGATCAGGTGAGAACGCTTATGTGAGAACATTATATAAGAATAAAATCGCAGCCATTGAAATGCATATGAACGGTTGAAGAGAAAAGGCGAGCTTACGGTGCATTAGCGTAGGCTACAGTTTCCCCTTAGCATAGGTGTCAGGTCGCGCCTAGTTCGAAAAAATCGCGCCTTTCTTAATCCTCGCAGTGGCGCCTTCTCTTGTCAATGGAGTTATGAATGAACCCTAGTCATAACACCCAAATACCTACCAGACATCAAGTTCTCTATTCCTAATCTCTTCTCAGAAACTCCTTCGTGTACCTGTTTCTTTTTGACTTGCTCTTCTGCGTGGCAGAACCTCCGTGATCGAGTAATTGTCATCTGAACGTCTGAATCGGTACGTTTCTGTCGAATTTCCTCCCTCTCTTTGATTTTAAAGTTTGCATGTTATACTGCATTCACTGAATTGAAATTGCATTAGGACTTTAGGGAGGATTTGAGGGCTTTGATTTTCTGGGTAAGAGTAGTCTGTCTCTCTATCCGAGTGTTTGCAAAAATATAAATTGGCCTGAGTAATTTGTGTTGTGTGTTGTAGTTCGTATTTTCGTTTGCATTCTGGTTGTTTGTTGTGTTTTCGTAAAATTCGAGGAATCTTCATCTGTTCCTCATTGTAATCCTGCTTTGGGCATGTAGTGGTGTGAGTGTTGGGCATAATTTTAGGGATTTAATGGGGCTTGGCAAACAAATAATAATAAGTACCAGTTGAAGTAGAACGCATAAGAGAAAATTGAATCTTAACTCTGAATATGAGATGATTTGGGATGCATAAGGAGCAATGCATGTTGTAGTAGGTATCAATTTTGTATCTGAATTTGTTGAAATTAGTGTTTGTAGGTGAAATTATGTATCTTAATGTGTTGAAAATAGTGTATCAGTTTTGTAACTTGATATGTTGAAGATTCTGTTAGTAGGTATCAATTATGTAATGTGTTGAAAATAGTGTTTGTAGGTTTAAAAATGTGTAGATAATATTGTGAGTAGGTATCACTTCTGTATGTTAATGTGGTCATAATATTCTCAGCACGTATCAGTTCTGTTTCTTAAGCAAAAGGTGTCTTTTGGAGGTATAAAATGGATTGTGGGTTTGAGCTTTGTTTCCCGAGTTAGAGGTCTATTCTACGGGTGAATAATCTGTGTGTGGCGCAAACGTCCTGTGTAATTTTGGGGCGCATTTCAGTGAGTCGCTTATGGAAAGATTTAGATAGAGCTGTTTTGGCCACCTGTTGGGACTCCATAAAATTGCATTTAGTGGTCAAATTGTGCATGGTCTGGCACTCTGCGAGTCGGAGGACTTGGTGTGAAGGACATGATGGGCCTTAGTTATGCAATAGGGTCCAATGTTGCTCAATTCAGTGTAAAGGATTTTTGTTTGATATGTGGTCTAAAATGTGGAAGCGAGCCTGACATAACGTCTGCGGGGAAGATCATGAGCGATTTATGAAAGCGCATTTTACCGACAGGAATCACATTACCTGGCCAGAACTTAGAAAATGCATTCCGAAAGTCTGAAAGAGGAAGCGAGGACTCGTTCAAATTGGGACTGCTGTATTTTGTGGAGTCTGTGATAATGGGCAGACCCCAAAATGTAAAGATAAATGAGGACTACTTACATTTGGTTCATAAAATGGATGAATTCAACAAATATCCGTGGGGATCTATATCGTTTGAGTGTCTGCAAGATTCTCTGTTGTTTGTTCCCGGGAAGAAATAGAGAGATGAAGACAAGGATGGGCAGGGGAAAGGAGAGAAAAAGCGAAAAAGGCGGTGCGGAGTTCAGTGAGAAAAGGGAAGAAAAACGTGGAGGATGAGAAGCCTAAAAGAATTAACAGACCTGCATGGAATATGATTTAGTTCAAAATTAGTGTTTGTAAAATTTAAGTTCGTAACTAAGTACCTGACTTTGATAATCTATTTGTTGTAGATTTGGGCGTATGAATTAATTGCTGAATTGGGAATTCCCCCCTTAGATATTGTAGGCGGATTGAGGAAACTGCATTAGTCCCTCGAATTTGCCGGTGGGAATCCACAGATAAAGTGCCTGAGTTTAGAAAGCTGAACGCTTATATATTTCAAAGCAAACAGGTGTGTAGTTAATAATTGATTTCAATAGTATGTTGGTTTCATGAGGAAAGCTGTTTACTATTGTATATGACCTGTTAACTGTATATGTTTGACAGCCTGTATCCTCGCGGCTCTTACGACCACGTGAATTGGAGATGAGGCAACCATATTGGAGTTGGGGATCAGTTGTTCCTGAATGTGATGCACCTAGTGCAGGCCCGCGGGTATGTAAGGACCTTGATGAATTAAACTCTGTTGTGCAGCAGTTGAGGAATGAGGTTGCACTATTGCACCGTGAGAAGGGTGAGCTGGAGGAGAGAGTTTTACGCTTGGAAAAGTGTACCAGTCATGCGAGACGCCAGGAAGAGTGAGGATGATGGAGAGGAGAGACTTAAGACTCAGGATGCTGGAGAGGAGAGACATAAGAGTGAGGATGCTGGAGAGGAGAGACATGAGACTGAGGATGCTGGAGAGGAGAGTGATAAAACCGAGGAAGGTGGAGTACCCGAATCGAGAGAGGAGAGTGATAAAACCGAGGAAGGTGGAGTAGCCGAATCGAGAGAGAAAAGTGTGTACAAAATACGAAAGAAGAGGTGCAATATACAACCCCGGATATAAATTGGGAAGATCCAGATGTGGTGTGTGTCACCCTTGTTAAATTCCTTACGGAATCCTCCTCGAAAGATTGACATGTCCACTGCGGAGGGTGAATGTGGCGAAGATGTTATAGTTGGGGTGGGGCGAAAGAGGGGTCGGGGAAGGAGTCGGACGGTTGGTCCTGTGACGAAGAGGCCAAGGGCAGTGGTAAGGGAAACTCCATGGCAAGGTCGGGAGATTCCCAATATTTCGAAGGACCCAATTGTTGACCCCCTAAGTCCTGTTCCTCGTGATTCCCTTCTGGAGGTGGCAAAATTCTGCTGGGAATGGGGACAAGAAGTAAAGTAAGTTCCCTTTGCCCGTCCTTAGTGAAATGTAAATGGTTTATTATGATTACCTATTGAGTCACTGGTGAAACGGAATTGCTAATAACAATGATTGACAAATATAGTTCACATGTGCGGTTATGTGGAGACGAAGCTATGGAAGGTTCGCATAACTTCTTTGTTCGGTTGCTGACCAAGGACCGTTGGTTGGATGACTCGGTAAGCATTGATTGATTTGGGATTTTATCGATAAGCCCTTGCTATGTAGTAATTGATTGATTTAATAATGGAAACAACCCTTTTATGTAGAACATTGACATGGCCTTGCATTTGCTACGGGAGCGGCACAAGAGGGCTCTGGCAAGTGGGCGGGTTCTAAAGCTGGATGATCCTGGACACCACTTTTCAGGTATGTATTATTTCATAAGCATTGTTTGTTTTGAAATTTCGTATCCGTTATGATGCATAACTGGTGTGCCACTTTGCAGAAATGTGCTGCCTTAGATTACACGCAAATGAAGTCGTATACTGGAAAGGAGGAGAGGAAGCACAGCAACGGTCTAGTGGGAATGGTGAAGGGCGAAGGGCATAAGTTGGCTAAATCATGGGAGTCTGTGAATCAAGTTTTTTTGCCCTTCGACCTAGAAAGGCAGAAGCACTGGATCTTACTTGTTCTCGATTTAAAAGAGTGTGAGATAAGGGTATATGATTCAAAAGTAGATCTGTCAGAACTCAAGCCATCCAACGGGCTGTGCAGCCGCTGTCCAAAATATTGCCCCGGTTGTTACTCGAAGCTGGATATACCTGGCGACGGTCTACTTAAAACTGAGTGGTCAGTTAGTCGCGTTTTGGATGCACCCCCCCAACAAGTAGGCGGGTGAGTCATATTCGACCTAAACACATTGTGTTATGAAAGTGCACTTTTGTTGTACAATGAATGACAGCTACTTCGCTATGTTTCAGGGGCGACTGTGGGATGTACATTTTAAAATACCTGCGAGCTTCTGACCTCCAATGTAGAACTAGCCAATATTTCCCATCATGCCATGCCCTTGTATCGGTTGAAGCTCGCTGTGCAGTTGTTGCAGGGATATTAACGCGTGTGCTTAATTAGGAGAGGCAATATGACATAACTGGGTGGGTGTAGTATAAAAAACTTGCAAACTTCATTTCACTGGGTGGGCGGTTTGTAATTATGTAGGTAACAGGTAGTTGAACTGAAGAAATTCATATTGCTTGGTATTGGCTCAATTCGCGAGATAGAGAACGAACCTTTCTATCATATAAGGGAAGCTCGAAGAGCTTTCTTCGCATGCTTGAGGGCATCCTTCCCGTTTGTAAAGGTGGTTTTGAGTCTTACTTGTTAATGAACAAACTCTTCTTTATGATCCAACTACCCCTTTTGACTTAAAATTAAAGAATAAGTTATTTTTATTGGGTTCAAATACAACCTGTACGAAACCGTCAACACATGTTGTTGATACTATGCTGAACCATAAACCGTAGGACCTGCGACACTGTGTTTTTCAAATGTGCAATAAATAGGAATGTTTCTTGTTTACGGCAAACAAGATTGTGAAGGTCAAGATGCATGCATATCAAACGTTCAAAAATTTATTTCCGAATTATGCAAAATGATTAATTCATAATAGTAGATTTGCAAACACTTCTTCATATTTCATAGCTGTCCGGATTAGAAAATTACAAAATATATACTTGAAAAGCCAAAACAGAACACAATTTATAAATATATACTTGAAATTGCTTGAAGATTTCCAGACGCAAAAAGTTTCTTACTTCTTCATCACTTGAACTCTCCAAATTCAGAAATGATAGAACTAACAACAGTAGGAGGATCTTTTGAATGCCCTTCACCATACGGATGACTTCAGTATATGCATTAAGTTCCTTCACATCCAGCTGGTTTTCAATTTGAGATTCAGTTGGCATGTTGCCTCCAGTCACCCATTCATAGCCACTACACCTTGTAGCTCCCTAAAAAAACATAAGAAAGTTACATTTTTCATTTTCGGATTACAATGTCAGACCCAATTCTTATACTCTGGAGCAGTTTTCGTTGGCTTAGGCAATGGCCGATCTGAGTTAGTGTTATTGGCTTAGGGAAGCTAATACTTACATACGTTGTGAAGCACTTCCAATACGGTCTGCCCATATTCCTTTCAGATTTGGAAATTAGCATAACCATCTCAGCATTGCAGTGCCGACACCTCTTTCCTTGAGTGTTTGTTGAAGAATTCGACATGGCTCTGCCCAGAAGGGAAAATGAAGATAACAGAAGATGACAACCCTTCCAAAAATTTGCTCAAAACCCCCAATTAATTTTCCTTCAAATCTGAAAAGGAATGGTATTTTCTTTTTTGGGGAGAACTAATATGGAGTTTCAAGTTTCAATTGTCCTGTTTTGGTCGTAACAATGTGTGACTTGTGAGCGGCAAATTCAAAATTTGCAGGAATGTTTTTTTTTTTTTAACCCTAACCCATGAGCGGGAAAGAAAAGCATTGGCTTAATATTTTTTAACCCTAAGCATTCGACAGTAAACCCTAAACCGTAGGCGAAAAGCCCCTACACCCTTGAAGTCGTTTAAAAATTGAATATTTAAGTGGAAAAGATTAGAAAATAGAAAAACTGGCGAGTGGCGGCATGGGATTGCGCCGCGTGGCGGTCAGGCTTGCAGCTCCCCACTCCAGCGCCTCCACTTGGCATTTCTTGTATATTTTATTCAGTTTTTTTCCCAAAAATCGTTAAAAATGAGGGAAAATTAAGGAAAAAATTGGGAAATTTCCTAACTCTGTGTGGGGATGAAACTTCATACGAAAAGTACAAACCCTGGTTTAGGAGCGAGTGAAAAATAAAATTTGGGAACCAACCCTACATTGGCATGATGCAAATGAAAACCCTAATACACTTTGTAAACCCCACACTCTCATATGTTCGATCACATTAATCCCGTATCCAAATTTTTTTGTCCTGCCCTTGTTCCGGATATGTCATCGAAGGCAATCCCGTCCCCGATCGCTGAGGAACTTTTCAGAATTTTTTCACCTTCAATTTCGATTTTTAAATGAATATTTAAGTGGAAACGATTAAAAAATATTAATACTGGCGTGTGTCGGCATGGGAGCGCGCCGCGTGGCGGTCAGGCTTGCAGCTCTCCACTCCAGCGCCTCCACTTGGCATTTCTTGTATATTTTATTCCATTTTTTTCCCAAAAATCGTTAAAAATGCAGGAAAATTAGGGAAAAAATTGGGAAATTTCCTAACTATGTGTGGGGATGAATACTTGAGTTTTGAGTTATTATTTGGCAAAATGTTTTTTGTGAAAATTGATATGTAATTCTTGATGTTAGTGAATAGGGATTTCCGTACTATGGGATTCAATTTTTTTTTTTTGGGTGCAGAAATCCTAAAAATTGCTGGACTAATCGGAAAATAATGGGGAAATGTCGTAGATGGTTATAATCAATTGGGAAAAATCCTCCACTTAATTCGTAGATCCACATTGCGATATTTAAATAATTATGTTTTTCAAAAGGGATTACCGGATGACTTAATTACACTTCTGTTTTGTTGCAAATATAGTTTCAAACGCAGGACATCCACTTGTCAACGACGTCAGTGAAAGAATAATCCCTTTCCGGGTTGAGAACACGCAACCTCTCTGCCATATGCCTGTCTGTCATCTTTAACGAATGACTGTTTGGGGGATATGAACCAGCAATTCCACATTTGAGACTACTTACTGAAACGATATAGGTCCCATGCCATAAACATACTTGAAATAAAAACAATACAAAGTTCACATAGTTTCACCTTTACATAAAAACACAAAAAACCAAAACAACAATTTATTAATAAATCACCTATCATACCATGTATATAGACTTATATATCAAACGCAGTCATTAAGTCGAGTTCACGCTGGATGCAGGTACAGCTCCCTCTTCCATTTGCAGGGTTCACAGCAGTTCCAAGCATCTACGTTGTCCCAGTCGTCGGCACTGCGGTCCCCGAACTCATACCACTTCCGATTACCCTCAAGTCAATGCAGTCTTCAAAAACATTTTGGTCTGTAGTAAACTGTTCAAGCAGAGGAGGAGTTTTGGTGCCAGACATTGTATACCGACCCAAGTCGCAAGCGTATTGAATCCCTGCAAGCTTTTATGTTCAGTTTCTTCGTTTTGCTGAGATGGCACAAAAACTCCAGCGCATTCTCCTTGCCCTCTCTAGGGTTCAACAGCCCTAGCAAGCCAACAAGGTAGGAGGCTTCCTCATGCCCTGCCGTAGCCGCCACCCGCAGGTTCTTCATGCCCTCATCATCTTTCAATAGGAAGAAGTCATGAATAGCTTCTCTGTAAATCATTTCTGGATTGTTATGTTCTTTGCACTTTTGCAAGAACTCAACGATTTTGCTTTCCTCACTTGGGTACCAGTCCTGATGCCACTGGTACTTATCCACTGACACCGTTTTCCAAACCTCAGGATCGTTGAGCATTTCTTTAAATAACTTGCAGGTTGCCGCCATGTTGTACAGATCTTTATGGGACTTCTTTGCAACCACGAGCAGCACCTTAAACCATGCCAAATGTGGAAGATCCATCTTGGTTTAGGGTTTAGGGACTGAAAAGGGTCTGTGGAGTAGAGGACTGAAAAGGGTCTGTGGAGAGAGGACTGAAAAGGGTGTGTGGAGAAGAGGGACTGAAAACGGTGTGTGGAGGTTTTAATAATCAATGTGTCGTTTGGGGACGAAGAAGGAAGTGGCGCATATAAACCCAACCGGCGTGACCCACTTGACAATGGACGAAGACAAGGCTTTATCAGTTTCAATTATATTATTCGTTTCCCAAGCACTGTGACTGAAACGACAATTGACACTTATCGCTCAAGCTGGAGGGACTCAATTGGTTTCGGGGCTCCCATATTGAGAGCATTTATGATACCAGTTGTCACCGGCATCAGTCACAAAATTATAAATGCCTTTCGTCATAATTATTTTGCTAAAATCACATCACCACTTTTGAAGCAAATGTGAAAGTTACATTTGAACATGACCAAGTAATCAGTTTCATTTTGCCAACCTTGAAACTAAATATCAACGCACCATTAACAGTAAAGTAAATGATCACATTGTATATGGTTCTAATAATGCAAAAATGATATTAGAACGAGTGAAGGTAACTTGCATTTTAACATTAACAACTAAGCAGTTGCTTCTTGCCAAATATGGAACTAAATATGAACGCGTATCACCAGGAGAAAAAAAGAAAACTGTGGTTATGATACTGATAATGCAAATATGACAGCACACGTTCTCAAGGTAACTTACATTTCAACCACGCCGCGCGAACACTTAAAGCTCCGCAAATATGATACTAAATTTGTCTGATTATCACATATAAAGAAAATGAAACTAGTGTGTCTGATACTAATAATGCAAATATGACATCACCATGGAAATTAGGTATCTCAAGTGGCGGCTCCCCGTCCAAGTGAAAAAATTCATTTTGGCGGGTAAAATTAGTAAGGGGATTGCTGTATAAATAACAAAGTGATATATTTAACCTCACATTGCACCACCGGTTGGGCACCAACGCGACTTGGTCCAAAAGTAAACTCATTAATTATAAAATCACACCTAAATAATAAAAGATATCCTAAAACTACCTAAATAAGAAAATAACAATATATCATGAAATAACTAATTAAATGGTACCTAAACCACATTTGAAAACACAGTGTGGCACCATTTACGGTTTATGGTTCAGCATAGTATCAACAACATATGTTGACGGTTGCGTCAGGTTGTATTTGAACCAACTAAAAATAACTTTTTCTTTCATTTTAAGTCAAAATGGGGAGTTGCATCATAAACAAGAGTTTGTTAAATGGGAAAATGAACTTATGCTTCGTATGTAATTTTTGGGAGAAATTAGTCTTATTTTCTCCTTTCACATGACACACAATATTTTTATTGTTATTTTATTGGTCATATATTATATATTTCACACGAATAAGCACACCTCATATTACCATTTTAGGAACAACAACTCATGTGAAGGAGATCCAATGAATCCTAAAAACTATCCCATTCCTTTAAGGCATTTTGTAAAGAGAAATTAAATATGTTGACAGAAAATAATGTAAACATACTTGAATTAAAGCATACCCATTTAGCTTTACAAAAGTACGCATAATCAACCAAAAGCAGTTTCCCATATTTTTCACTCGCTCTTTCTTCACGTCTTACAGCTTGGATACATAGAAGATACCATCTGAAGTGTCCAAAGCAAAATGGTTACACCTTCAGGAGCGCACACAAACTTGGAACAAAAGCACTCAAAATGAACGTTTACGAATGTTTTTCCAAAAAACTGACTGAAAATAACGAAAATGAACGTTGTCCAGCGATGGTTTACTCCATGGTGATTCCGTCCAAGTTGTAGCTTGGGACAACACATTTTGCATACTCTCGGAACAGGTCAAATCCTTTACGTGCTTCTGCTTCCCTCATCTGCAATGCCTCATTCGACCCCCTGACGTTCGACAACATTTTCCTTTCGCAAGCCTAACCCTCAGTTTCATTAGTTTGACTGATCGAAGGTATAATTTCGCTTGACTTTTCTCCTTCCCCAATGTTTCTTCATACCATCTTAGACGTATCTTCTGACGGTTTAATTCAGTCAACAACGCATCGTACCGCATCGTACCGCATCTCGCCGATACGACCTGCATCATCGTGGTCCTAAGATGAAAAGTTGATGGATTTCGCAGGTCCAACAGGAACATCTTCAACGTTCTTATTCTTCTGTGAGATAGGGTCTGCATTTTTTGGTGGAGTTGTTATAAGTAAGGGGGGGATTTTCGTAGGTGAACCCATGGTGAGTTGAGGATTGTTTGGACCAACTGGTGGTGCAATGTGAGGTAGAATATATAACTTTCTTATTTATACACCAGTCCCCTTACTAATTTTCCCGCCAACATGAATTTGTTCACTTGGACTGGGGAGCCGCCACTTGAGATACCTAATTTCCGTGGTGATGTCATATTTGCATTATTGGTATCAGACACACTAGTTTCATTTTCTTTACAGGTGATTAGCAGACAAATTAAGTTTCACATTTGCTTCAAAAGTGGTGATGTGATTTTAGCAAAATAATTATGACGAAAAGCATTTATAATTTTGTGACTGGTGCCGGTGACAAATGGTATCATAAATGCTCTCAATATGGGAGCGCGCGAAACCAATTGAGTCCCTCCAGCTTGAGCGATAAGTGTCAATTGTCGTTTCAGTCACAGCGCTTGGGAAACGAATAATATAATTGAAACTGATAAAGCCTTGTCTTCGTTCATTGTCAAGTGGGTCACGCCGGTTGGGTTTATATGCGCCACTTCCTTCTTCGTCCCCAAATGACACATTGATTATTAAAACCTCCACACACCGTATTCAGTCCCTCTTCTCCACACACCCTTGTCAGTCCTCTTCTCCACATACCCTTTTCAGTCCTCTTCTCCACAGACCCTTTTCAGTCCCTCTTCTCCAACAACCAAGATGGATATTCCACATTTGGCATGGTTTAAGGTGCTGCTCGCAGTTGCAAAGAACTCCTCTGAAGATCTGGAAGCATGGCGGGAACATGCAAGTTATTTCAACAAATGCTGAATGATCCTGAGGTTTGGACAACCGTTTCAGTGGATAAGTACCAGTGGCATGAGGACTTGGTACGGTGAAGATGAAGGGAAAATTGTTGAGTTCTTGCAAAAGTGCAAAGAACATAACAATCCAGAAATCATTTACAGAGAAGTGATTCACGAGTTCTTCGTGAAGAATGATGATGAGGCGCTGAAGAACCTGTGGGTGGCGGCTATGGCAGGGCATAAGGAAGCCTCCTACCTTGTTGGCTTGCTAGGGCTGTTGAACCCTAGCGAGGGCAAGGAGAATGCGATGGAGTTTTTGTGCCATCTCAGCAAACCGAAGAAACTGAACAGGGCAGCTTGCAGGGATTCAATAACCAATCGACTACGTCGGTATACAATGTGTGGCACCGTGACTCCTCCTATGCTTAAAAAATTTACTGCCGACAAAGGATTCTTACAAGACTGCATTCACTGAGGGTAATCGGGAGTGGTATCAGTTATGGGCCCGTTGGGCGACGACTGGCACAACGTAGATGCTTGGAACTGCTGTGAACCCTGCAAATGGAAGAGGGACCTGTTCTCCATCCAGCGCGAACTCCAGTTGATCACTGTTTGTTTTTAAGGTGTATATACATGGTATGATAGGTGTTTTATTAATAAATTGTTGTTTTGGTTTTTAGTGTTTTTATGTAAAGGTGAAACTGTGTGAACTTCGTATTGTTTTTATTTGAAGTCTGTTTATGGTTTTGGGTCCTATATCGTTTCAGGAAGTGGTCTCAAATGTGGAATTGCTGGTTCATATCCCCCAAACAGTCATTCGTTAAAGATGACAGGGCAGGCTTATGGCAGGGAGGTTGCGTGTCGTAACCCGAAAGGGATTATCCTTTCACTGACTTCGTTGACAACTGCATGTCTGACACATCCTTGATCTTCTAAGATACTCTTCTATGATGCCATAAATACCCGAAAAAAATCCCCCTAATTTCCTGATTTGTCCTGCGTTTGAAACTATATTTGCAACAAAACATAAGTGTAATTAAGTCATCCGGTAATCCCTTTTGAAAAACATAATTATTTAAATATCGCAATGTGGATCTACGAATTAAGTGGAGGGTTTTTCCCAATTGATTATAACCATCTACGACATTTCCCCATTATTTTCCGATTAGTCCAGCAATTTTTAGGATTTCTGCACCCAAAAAAAAAAAATTGAATCCCATAGTACGGAAATCCCTATTCACTAACATCAAGAATTACATATCAATTTTCACAAAAAACATTTTGCCAAATAATAACCCAAAACTCAAGTATTCATCCCCACACAGAGTTAGGAAATTTTCCAATTTTTTCCTTAATTTTCATGCATTTTTAACGATTTTTGGGAAAAAAACGGAATAAAATATACAAGAAATGCCAAGTGGAGGCGCTGGAGTGCGGAGCTGCAAGCCTGACCGCCACGCGGCGCGCTCCCATGCCGCCACACGCCAGTATTAATATTTTTAATCGTTTCCACTTAAATATTCATTTAAAAATCGAAATTGAAGGTGAAACATCGAAACAAAGAAACAAGTCAACAGCGAAACATCGAAACAAAGAAACAAGTCAACAGCATTTCTTGTACAAAATTCAAACCCAGACAATTACATATTCACTTACCCGCTCACAAGTTTTGGACAACTCCGTCTATCATGATCAGTCTTCCTACATTCACTGCACCGCCGTTTATGTCCTTCCGCTGCCTTCACTTTTTGTCCTTTCACTCTTCTCGCACGCCCTTTTGGTTTTACTCGATGGGGATCCTTAATTCTGACTTGGGAAGAACTAGTTCCGACCTCTCCATTGGGTTCTTCTTCGACACGAGCTCTTGATGACAACAACCTTGTAAGCTTCCCACGAATGTCGTCAAATGAATTTTCCAGCAACTCAAAACCTTCATCACACAACAAAGCAGAATCTATCAACTCACCTGCAACTTTGCAAAGTTTCGATCTCTTAACTCCTGTTTCGCCCCGCTCAAGGATTTCAAAACCAACAGAGCAGAACCACAACGGTACGGTCATCACTTTCCAACTCAACGCCAGCTTCGACGTTGCTCAAGGATTGACGTATGTCCCGACCCCAAAAACCCAACCACAGAGATGAAATTATAAAATCCAACACTCCTTTGTTTCGCCTGAATGGGAAACCCAGAAAAATGAGGGTGCTCTCTCTTCAATGTTACAGTTCTTCCTCAATGAAAGCTGATAAAAAAATGGTTATTTTCATTGAACTGAGTGAACAGCTGGTTTGGAGGGGACTTCTGTTTTTGGAGGAGACGTTTTGGAGGGAGAAGAGAGTATTGGAGGGAGAAGAGAGAAGAAGGCCTCGTTCTAATACAACACTTACACTTACAATTGCTTTTCATACAGCCGTTAGATTGAATCCAATGGTGTTCTCATGTTATGTTCGCACATACGCGTTCTCACTAGATCCTGACCCCAGAGAAAAGGCATTACCTCTGTCTCTAACCAAAAACCTCTGGAAGCCCAAGCCCATTGCAAATACCTATGTTTTGTTTGTTTGCCCAATCAATACCTCTATAAAAGGAGGCATTACACTATCAAAGATAAAGAGTGCTGCTATTTCCACCCTCTCTCTTCTATTTCCCCACCCACCTAGCCGCACTCTACAACTACAACAATCAATTTCCTCTCTCTCTCTCTCGCTCCACATCTCTCTGCGAGTCTCAAGTTTTGGATCTGTGTAGGTGGACCCCGTCCTTCTATGACTCTGGAGAAGCAGTGAGATTGCTCGCTGGTTTCATAGTGCTAAGATGGGAAATTAATATGAGCTGGTGAGTCTTTTTCTCTCTCTTCAATTTTTTTATCACCACCAAAAATTTGAGCTGCAGGGGCATATAATATTGGCCTCTAAATATTCTACTAGGAGCGAATTTGAGGGGAATTCCGCCTCTAACCACGAAAGGCGAATTTATGAAGAGCCCCGAAAAGTGCGCCTCTAAAAATTATTTGGGGCGTTTTTGTTTCTAGATCCGCCCTTGAAAAGTTCACTGACACACTAAAAAATTATAGCATTAGGATCACATCTTCCCGCCCCATTTATCATTTCTGTAATAAATAATAATGGTTGTAGATTGCATCTTCATCCGCCCCTACAAATTTAAACCAATATGGGAAGAATTTCCATCCTAAATTTCAAACCATCCCATAATTGAAATTTAATATATGTATATTAAAACTAAATAATATTGTTTTTCAATATTCAATAGCAGAATGTAAAAGACTCCAATTGATTATACGAAAAAAAAAATTTAATAAAAACATCAAATTTTATTGATGATTAAACATAATTTACACTAGTATTAGGGTTACTTTTAAATTTGCCCCAAACAAAGTACGCAAGGGAAGACTAAATAAACCTAGATCTAATCTGGAAGACTCCCATCCTCGAATTTGGAGACAAAAGATACTGCAAGAACACAAGAACACAAAAAAAAAAAAAACACGTTACAGAAAATATTGAGGAAGAACAACAAATACATATGTTGATAAAAGAAAGAACGGTGAAACCAACTTCAAACAATATTCTACATCTCTCAAACATAAAAATAAAAAACTAAATAGCGGAATTAACTATAAGATAATGACAAACCTGGAATTTATAAAAAAAAAACCCCAACAAGTTTTGCGGTGCTTTCTTTCGCCTCTATATCCTCCAACAACAGTAGGGGCAATTAAAATTAATAGAGGCATATATTATCTGCCCTTAATACTTCTATTAGAGGCATTTCCATTTTTCGCCGCTATAGGAAAATTAATAGAGGCAAATCCCTTTTGAGTTTATGCTTGGATAATTGTTAGCGTTCTTGTCTGGATATTTCCTTTGCCTAATAGACTGGTACACCTTGCTTTCATGCATGCCTTCATATATGAAGCAAAGTTTTGGCTTTGGGATTGTTTCTAGATGTTTGCAGATTTGAGTATCTTTCATATAAACAAATAATTTCAATTTGCAGGTTTCAATTTTTATGGAAACCCATGACAGATTGGAGTGAAAGGTTTGATCTTTTCATGCTTACTATTTTTACTTGTCATGGAACTAACAGCATGAATTTGGCAAGTTATTTACTTGTCGTGGAACTAATTGTTTGCATTAGTGATATTACCAAATTTCAATTATTTGCACTAGTTATGTTATCCTATCATTTGATTTATTATTCCGTATTTTATTGGGAGATTCACTATTATACCCAATATAGGAGCCCAAATTATAAAAAAAATGCACTTCAAGCTAAAACCCTACGCTCTGTGAGAAACAAACTTCTGCGCCGCTCGACCTGGGGGGGGGGGGAAGGAGGTCCTCTCCTCCTCCCCTTTCCTCTGGTTCCTCTTCTCTAGCCTGCTCCCTGCTTCTTGTGGATCTCCTTGTGGAGATTTGTCAGCCCGTCTTCTCCCCTTCTTTGTGGGTGGTTCTGTTCTCCCCTTTTGTGGGTGTTTTGGTCTCCCCTTTGTGGGTGTGTTGTTCTCCCTTTGTGGGTGAGTTGCTCTGAGGCTTTATGCCTTCGGTTTCCTTTATTTACCCAGATCCCCAATTATTTCTCATCCCTTGTATTCAGTTGTCCCTTCCTCCATCCATTTCCAGTTATCTCCCTCACGCTCTCCCTCCCTTCTCTACGGTCTTGGTCCTTCCCACTGGAATTTTCTCCTCCTTATTGATCTGGCTTCACCTTGTGGCTGCTCCAATTAGCCGAAAACGCGGTTTTCCGCGCACAACTCTGAAGATGTGTAGAGGTCGAGCTTTAGCTCTTTCTCGGGTGCATGCACCACCTCCTTCTACTATGTTGATGTTTGTTTGGTTTTTGTGTTTGTTCTGGTGCTTTGTCAGGTTTGATTTGGGAGGTGATGATCTTCTTGTGGCTGGCTTCTTTTTTCTTGAATGTGTCTTTGTAATACATGGGATTTTAAGGTATTTGGGTGGATCTGTGGGTTGTGCGATTTTCTCGCTTTGTGCCCCTTGGGTGTGGCAGCTCTTCCCCTCAACTTGTCCCGGTGATGTCGTCTCAGGCGGAGGCTGCGGCGGCGGCGGCTCTGTTGAATTTTGGTTAGGGTTTGGTAGCCTACTTGGCCTTGGTTTGGGCTTGGGTGGGCTTAATGCCTTTTGGGTTTTTAATCTCTTGTTGGCTCTTTTGCTTTTTATTTGGGCCTCTGTCATTGTTGCTTTGTTAGTGAGCCCAGTTGGTTGGGTCTCACCTTTGGTTGTATTGTTATGCCCCCTTGTGGGTTTTTAATGAAATCCACTTTCGACCAAAAAAAAAAAAATTATAAAAAAAATCCTACATGAAATGGACTTTAAAAACACACCCAAAATCCATTTATAACATAACAAAAAGGCTTTTAACTTCTTTTAAATTACAAAATTGTCATTAATTTCTTAAAACAAACTCAACCCCAAAACCTCATAAAAAAGCCTAAAATACTCAATAGGGCATTAAAGTAATTTAATAATCAAAATTAAATTCAATAGGGTCAGCTATCATTTTTTTGGGTTTGTTTATAGAAATTAAATGGTGTAGGATTTATTTATAGTTTTAGTGCTAAGAATGGGTATATGACTAAATATCTCTATTTTATTTGTATATGGAGATTCAATGAGTCTAACAAGAGATTAAGGTATTAAACTTTTTTCAATTCTGTGTTATTTGTGCATATTGTTTTAGAGAATGTCGTTCTCTTGGACTCCTATGGTCCAAGGGACTTGTGGTCACCCAACCTTGGATCTAATTTAACGGTTTAGAAAAAATTAGTTTAAAAAGTCTATTTTGTTTTACTTTTTACACGTAATAACATATCAACGTGATTGAACTTCGAGGCTCCCACAATCAAATTTAGGGCATGTTTACGTATCGAGTAATGGGTATGGGAGGAAAGGGAATGATTTCCATTCCTGACTTCCCCTACGTTTACTTGCAATCAGGAATGAAAAAATAAGTGGGGCCCACCTCAAAATCCGTAATCACATCCCCTCAAAACTGGGTATCAGATCACCTAGGGGGGAGTAGTCGATACGATTCCCACTCCTATTTTCTCTTAATAACTTCCAAAAATACCTTGACTACTTTACCATAATTCCAAAAAACCCCAAACCCTAAAAAAAAATAATAACTCACGCCAAGAAGTTCCAAGACACTCCAACTTCTTTTTCACGTCTGATTCGTTGAGACACAACCTCCCATAAGCAGCAACAACGCCTTGTACTATGTAAATCATTCTATCTATCTATTTTCTGTCTTCACATTCATCACAAAAATAGTACGGTCATAGATAAAGACTTTTGTGGAGATTATATATCTCTTTTTTTGGTAGTATGAAGATTATGCAGGTCATTATTATTTGATTGTTTACTAGTTACGTAGGTGAAAGATATATATTTATTGGAGTTTATTTTTTCGTTTGAAATTGGCTATTGACAAAGGTGTTATTAACATTATCATTGAACTGGCCTCTTACTAGTTTGCTACCGGTTTAGTTTGGTCTCCTTAGCCAATTTGAGAATTATATATCTCCTGCGGTGAAAATGTGCAGGGCATTTTAGTAATCAAATTAATTTGGATTCTGATTCATGAAAATTAGTAAACAATAACAATGGAAATCAACCCCATTCCTTTGCTAATTCCATATATTTAGTAAACAGCTTAATGGGAATGATTCTTCTCATACCGACTAGGAGTTCCCCGATTCCTAAATTCTCTGATTCCTTATTTTATCCATTACTGTTTACGTAAACATGCCCTTAGTTTCTTGCTCTTCTTCCTTTTTGCACTAATATTCTGATTTGAAATCTTAAATCTGAGTGGTTAATGAACAATCTAATTTGAAGGAAATATTCAATTTGGAGATCAATGGCAGCCAGCGATTGATGTAATCTCAACTTGTAACAGAAATCTTCAAATCGATTTAAAAAAAACTCATGTCAGATACCAGAAAAACCCAACAATAATAAGTCACATGAATTTTTACAAAGCCATATTAAATCTGGAGACGTAATCTTATCACAGATTTAAAAGAACCCATATTTAAAAAGACCCAGAAATCTACAAACCCACATAAAAAACCCTCATAGATCTCCAAATCGCCAACCCAGATTTAGAAAGAAGAACACCGTTCTTGATTTTGGGTTGAGAACGTGTTTTACTTTGAGTGACTTTTTTTTTTGTTTAAATTAATTTAATATGTTATTCCGTAAAAAGTAAAACAAAATATATTTTTTAAATAAGTTTTTTTAATCCTTAGATTAGATCCAAGGGTGGGTGACCACAAGTCCCTTGGACCATAGGGGTCCAATCTTTTATAAAAGAAATCCAATCTTTTATAACACTTACACCATTTATTTACGAATGCTGTGAATAATGACTTTTCACAGCATTTACATAATGACACGCTCCCAAAGCGCGTTATGTTTGGTCATAGGAGAGAGAAACCGGTTTTTGGTTATTTGCAACTCATTTCTCGTGTTAGAGCATCCACAATGGGAGGGTGTATATTGGGGTGTGTGTTAAATATACACCCTTTGTCACCGGAATCGTCTCCAATGGGGAGATGTAAAGGGTTGTAAATATACATCACCATCATGAAGATGTAAAATAAAATGTACATTTACATCTATTTTTACATCTTTTGCAGGCAGGACCCCCACCCGAGAAAAAGAGAAGAAAAATGAAGAAAAAGTGGCTTTACATATATTTTTACATCTTTTCTCATTGGAGCAAAAAACGTATTTACAACCCCCGGAGGTGGAAAGGGGATGAAAAAGTGGCTTTACACCCCCGAATTTACACCCTCCCACTGTGGATGCTCTTACAAAATCCTTTCCTCTCACAACCCGAGTGTCAAACGCTGTTAACCCCAAAATTTGTCAACCAAAATTTTATTTCAAACTGTCCCGCCCTTTACCAAAACCTAAGCTGCTATATAGCTCTTTCATCCCTAAAATTAATTTTTTTTTAAATCTCAGCAAGTCTCTTCAAACTCATGGCCAGGTGAGTCTTCAAAAATCCCAAAAATTAGTGACCTCTTCTCTTCTCTTGGTCGTTCCTCTGGTTCTTGTCTTCTATTTCATACTACATCTCAATTTTATTGAATTTATAATTTTAGCAATTAAGTCCTAATTAAGGGTAAGCATTCATTTTTTTCCGTAACATATTTCACAAATTTATTATCAAGATTTAAAGACTTCAATTATATGAAAGTAACGAGTTGAGGACTTATGGTCAATTTTTTTAGGCTTAGATGCTAAAATGGTCCTTGTGTTTTACTACATTGGCTAATTTAATCCCTATGTTTTTAATTTGGAAAATTTGGTCCCTGTATTTAGGACCGTTATTCAATTTGATCATTCCGTTAAAATTGCCGTTATATATGAACATGATAATCTCTTCTTTTTTCTTTTGAAAACCTATAAAGCTTTTTTTAATTAAAAAAATTGAATTGATTTAAAAATATATCAATAACATAACACTAGAAAAATAAAAAAAACTTGAAAAAAAAAAAGATGGTCGTAGTCAGGGAGGGTAAGTGCTGCTTAGCAAGTGGAGTAGTGGACAAATGGCTACGCAGTGGTTGGGTTGGGGAAGATCTCGCTGGGAGCTGGTTGGGGGTTAATGGCCTTTTTCTTGTTTTTGAGAGAGAGAGTGAAGCATCTATATTGTCACATGGGTGTAGGTCCCAGTGTTAGCTAGCTAGGAAATTATTGTAACTAGTTACCATTTTTAGTATGGCAAGTACGTGATGAGTTTGTTTCATGGAAAATCAGCAAGCAGCTTTTGGAAAATTTTGCAACCAAGGCTTTGATTTGATATTTGATCTTTGGTCTTAGTAGGTATAATTTCTGCGTGTTCAAATGGTTTTCACGTTTTGCCTTCCTACTAGTCAAAACTTGTCCAAATATGATTCACATTCTGTGTGTAGACCAAATATGCAAAAAAGTTTGGATAAGGAGAAAAAAAAATTGGATTTTTTAAGAGGTATCACAACTTTTGTTGTTTGTTTTTCATTGCCCGCTCAAAAAAATCAGCCAAAAAACACCGCACCTTATCCAAACGAGTTGAGAAAGATGTACACCGCCAAAACTTGACTCCCAAAAGGCAAGCCACGTAAACTCCTCAACCAGAATTGATTAATTAATTGTCAATTATATGGTCATAGTCAATTTTTAAGTTGATTCGTATTGTACCCTCAATTTTGTGGGCAAATACTACTTAATTATGCATGTTATTTAGTGATTTAATTCCTTAGTTTTTGGAATGAGAAGATTTATAGGAGTATATAATACAGTTGAGGCAAATTGCGTGTACTGATTCAATTGATTTTTCAATTGTGTTTGACAAATTACAAGATGCAGGAGCAATTACTCTACTTTAACAAAAATAAAGAGGATCCTCTTTTCAAATTCATGCATCTTTATTGGCGCTTTGACATAATACAATATTAATATAAAAAAATGATATACAATATGAAAATACATAAACTTTTGAAATGGTTTCTTCAAGCACGTCGCTATGTGATTTCCACAGTTCTACAACGTTGCTTTCTTCCTACCACTTTAACAAGCCAATCTGGTGTTCCATTACAGAGTACAAGATTTCCCACAGATATTCCAATTACTACTCCAGATGCATACCCCAACACTACCTTCCAATCAAAACCATTCCCATACTCCAAATCATCCTCTTGTTGGAATGACGATGGCGGTGATTGATGTGCACCGCATGTTTTAGAAAGTGGCAATCCACACAATCCTATATTTCCACTATATGAATCATTTTCAAATGTATCAAATTGCTTGCCATGAGGTATGGGCCCCACAAGTTGATTATTTGAAACATTGAACTTTGATAGTGATGTCAAATTTGCCAATTGCTCCGGAATATCACCAACAAGTTTGTTTGAAGACAAATCTAACCATTCAAGATTGCACATATCGCCAAATGATGGTGGAATTGTACCTGTAAGCTCATTATGCGAAAAGTTAAGCCCCTTCAATGATTTAAGCTTACCGATTACATCGGAAATCTCTCCTCTGAAAGTGTTGTTTGATAAATCAATAGTTGTGAAGAAAGTTTGAATCTTCCCCATTTCAATTTCGAAGCCTTTAATTGTCACTACCACAGTATCTTGATAGTAGCCCTCTCCCATATATTTCAGTTCATGTTCTTGCGAGTTTATCATGGCCGTCAAATGTTCAAAATATTTTCTTGGCAAGAGACCGCTAAACCTATTGTAGGAGAGGTCCATGATACGCAATTTTTGGAATGGAAACTTAGTTTCTGGAATGCCTATTTCACCATAGAATTTGTTAGACCTCAAGATAAGAACCTGCAACTTTGGAAGAGATTCTAGCCAATTTGGGAATGTGTCTTGAATTTTGTTGTTTCCAAGGTCTAGAACTTCCAACTCTCTACATGTGAGCAAAGATGGCGGCAACGACCCTTCCAACTGATTTCCATTAAGATTAAGATTTCTCAAAACGTTTCCCTCAGAAAATGTCCCAAGAATCATACCTTGAAATTTATTATTCCGTAGATCCAAAACTGAGAGGCTCTGACTGAAGTTCCCTATGCATTGATGAATTTTGCCACTCAATTTATTATTAGACAAATCAAGGATTACAAGTGTACTCAAGTTGCAAATGGTTGGAGGCATCTCTCCAGTCAATTGGTTGTTTGATATGGAAAATAAAAAAGTGGAAGGTGATGGAATTTGAAGTACCCCTTGGAGCGAATTGTTGCGAAGGTCAAGATACATAAAATTTTTCCACCGAAGTTGTCCTACGGTGCCAGTCAAAAAGTTGTGAGAAATATCCAAAACGTCAATGAATCTTTCCCCAAATCCAATAACCATTTGGGAATGTCGGCTTGGATTCGGTTGTGGGAAAGGTATAACTCCTCCAAATTTTGTGAGGCTCTTAGAAAGTATGGGAACTCACTTATGTTACAAAATGACAAATCTAGTAACAAAAGTTGAGTCCAAGTGTTGTTACTCAAATGGTTGAAACTCACGGATAGATGGTTAGAGGCAAGATTAAGCCAATAAAGACTTTGGAGTTTTGAAAACTTTTCGAACTCCAAATTTCCACCCAAGTTGTTGGATGATAGATCAAGCCGTCTAAGGTTCACAAGGTCATAGATTGATCTTGGAATCAGGCCATCCAGCTTGTTATCATTTAAATAAAGCCTTGACAAAGAACGAGATTGGAACTCAATGATATTACCGCTGAGTTGGTTACTTCTAGGTCTAACATCTCCAATGATGGCAAACTACCTAACCAAGATGGTATTGTTCTGTTGAGTTGGTTTCCATATAGACTGAACTCGGTTAAATGTCGAGGAATAGGACCCACCAGTTGTTGTTTTGAAAAATCATATAAAGAAGAGATCGATGTCGAGTTGCTATCAACTTCTGGAAGCTGACCAACAAAATTGTTGCCACTAAGATCCAAGTAAGTGAGTGTCTCAAGGTTTAAAAAGAACGACCATGGGATTTGGCCACCAAAACTGTTAGATGAGAGGTACAACTGCATGATTTGTGTGAGGTTACCAGGTAATGCAGGATATGATCCTACAAAACTGCAATTGCTGAGATACAACTCTCTCAAAGACTTGAAATTTCTTGTCAGATGATGCCAATCTATTGAAATTCTAGTATAAGAGAGATCCAGCACCTCGAGGGGACTGCTCCAGTTAGACTTGGCGAAATAACCTGTGAGGTTATAGTTATCTCGTAAATCTACTAGTTGAAGATTTGGTCGGTGGAAAATGCTTTCTGGGAATTTTCCTCGCAAGTGGCAATCAGGGAGTTCAAGAGTTTTCAAAGAAGAAGAAAGATTCTTGAAGGAATCGGGTACAACTGATGACATATCAACATAGGCCAAATTAAGTTCCCTAAGATTGGTCAGGTTTTGAACAATTTTGTTCAAGCTAAGAGTATCTAGTGTCACAGCAGCTTGCGAGAGATTGAGAGAAACCAAGTTGGAAAGGTGGGAAATTTCGGAAGGGATTGGGCCACTGAAATTGGAGTCAGAGAGGTCAAGGTGAGTCATACTTACAAGGCCACCAAATTTGGACGAAATTAGGGAACCTCTGAAATCATTATCAGAGAGGTCTAGCCTCTTGAGATGGCCAAGAGAGAATAAGCTGCTATTGGAATGGATATTGCCTTGAAGCCCACCAAAACGAAGGTTGAGACCGATCACATGACCACTCATCTTTTCACAAGTGACTCCACTCCATGCGCAACAATCCTTGCCTTTCTGCCAAGAAATTGTCCTATTAGAATAGTAGTAAAGAGTATCAATAGAAAACGAGTTTTTGAATTGAAGCAAAGCAGAGCTTGATATGAGTCTTTCTTCTCCATATATTAGTACGTTATCAACAAATTAATGGACACTACTTTGTCCAACTTTAACTTGATATAAAGGCATTTACAGCTTTGTATTTATTCGGAGACTTGTGCATCTTAATAATGAAAATAAGCATTTGGTAGGCCTTAGTCCTTTAGTCCAATTTGTGAAGAGAAAATTCATAAACGAAAAAATAAAAAAAATAAAAAGGTACCAACTTTTCTTCATAGGAAAAGGTGGAACAACTTTAACGTTATTACTTGCACTTGAAGTGTTAACTTATCACTCTAGCGTGGGATTGGGGCAGGGGAGAAAGGGGGAGAGGGAGAGAGGTACTTGTTTTCTCTCTTTTATTTCTTTAAAAATGGAAAGACTAAAATACCCTTAAAAATGGATGGAAAATTGGCTTTTGTAAAATAAAGGTGACATTTCTCTTCAATTTTTCTTTAAGATGATAAATTGAAACTGAAGTACAAGTTCAAGTGACATTTCTACATAAAAACAACACTAATGCTAATCACTATTAAGAATTGTGCAATCACAAAATAATTTAGGAATCATCTATTATATACGTCAATTAACAATTGTAAAATAGAACTATATTTTATTTTATCCTTCTTTATGTTCTTTCTTCTCATGTGCTTCTATACGGCTTTGGTTGTCTTTCCACTGTCTGCCCTTACCCTTAGCATTTGGTACACCTATTCATCTAATTGGAAAAAAAATTGCCCCAAGTCTTCGATATTTGGTCGTTTTTCGTCTTGGTACGTACGTGTTAAAATGGGCACCTTAATTTTCATTGACTTGCTAATTTGGGTTCATAATTGACCATCAAAATCGTTCTTGTCTTCACTAGTAGTCACCAATGACTTTTGCCCCCTTCTTCACGCTCTCATTAATTCTTCTCATCTGCTTCTCCATGGTTTTGCTTGTCTTTTCACATAGTCGGGTGTCCAGCAACATGTACTAATCAAGTTGTCCAAATATGATTCAAATTTGCGTATTGAAGAAGCCGGGAATGAGTATTCATAAATTGACCATCAAAATCGTTCTTGACTTTTGCCCCCTTCTTCACGCTCTCATTAATTCTTCATGGTTTTGCTTCTCTTTTCACTTTCTGTCTCCACCCTTAAGCGTTTGATAGGCCTTAGGAGTAAATTCATTAACAAAATTTTTTAAAAAATTTTCATTTACGAAAGTCCATTACATTTCTCTAGGGCTAAAGAAAAGAAAGGAGTTAATAATTAAAGTCATCAACATAAAAATTAAAACAATCCTTTAAAATCTAAATAATATAGTAATTAAATCTTATATAAAGCTAGCTACTACAACCTCTCGGCCACAGTTTCTTTGAATCTTGCTCAATCTTTCACATTTTCTTTGATCCTCTCCATCACATTAACATGCTAGAGTTTCTTGTGCCTTCCATTCATCAGCTACCAAATTCCTAAACATGTATCATTACTAACTTTGAAGAAGAAATTACAGCACTAAAACATGTTAATGTTACATTAATTTCAACCAGACATCTATGATCACTGATGCCTAAAACTGAAAGTAGCATCATCATTTATATAACAACCAGCACTATTGGAGGCTTTTTACGTCCGCAAAATAGAAAAAGCGGTGACGTATAACATAATTCGCAACAGTATTATTTGTTTCTGCGATGTTGTAATTGATAATACGCATCAGTATAGTAGATACCACTAATGCTGTAATACCTCTTTAGCCTCCTCCCTTTTGAAACTACTGATGCTGTTTCAGGATTAGGCGTTAGAGGTCAACGGTTTTTTTGGCACACGGAAATCATTTACGCATCTGGATTTTACCAAATATCCGATGTTGTAACTATAAAAAGGCCACGGATAATATCGGATGGCTACGTATTTATTAAAAAAAAAATTGATTTTTTTGGTATTTGTTTTCAATTTTTTTGTTATTTAAATTGACTGCTAACGTCATTATTATGATGTCAGCATTACATCACTAGCCCATGCAAGAGCACGGGCTGATTCTGCCTGAGGCCTTGCCCAGGTTGATGGGTCCCATATCATGCCCAGGCTTGCCTTTGGTGCTAGAGCTGTATTGTGGGCTAGGCCCTGTCTTGCTCGGGCAAAAGGCCTTCTGCTCGAAGTACCCTTAAGGATACAATCCTATCCAATATTCTCTTACCTGGTTGAGTCTGATTGAAAACTCTTATTGACACTTTATCATCGAGATCATGTCGAAGGTTATTAGCATATTTACCAGCTTGATTCATCATGAAAAGATTGGACTAGAGTTAAAACTTTGGGAAAGATAGTATTGTTTTTGGGGCATTCGTCCTCAATTGCCAGTCCAGCAATCGAGGTGGCAAGTGAATTTGCAGACATGATATTTTGTCGTAACTATGATGGTTGCTACGATTTCTTATACTTGCAAAACAGAAGGGGAATGGAGAGGTCATCAAAGATTTTATTCTTTCGATAGTACAGTAAACGTAAATTGAACCTTCTGAATTTTTGTATGATCATATTCAGTTTTTGTTTTATTGTATTTATATGGCCACAGTCAATTTGGGTATCCAACATATTTAATGTTTAATTTTTTTGATACAAATGAGTATAATTATTATTTTCTTAAAAAATAAAAATAAAAATTTTATGTTGAAGCATAACATTGAATAAAACGTCCCCACTCGAACTTTATGGAAAATGTATTAAGGGTAGGGGAAAAAAATTATCTTAGCCAGAAAAGAATCTTTTCCATGACTGCCAAGGGAGAAATCCACCTGGAAAAAAAATTTACGAGGAATGTGAATTAACTTGACCAAAAAAAAACAGAGGGGTTCAATCCAGAAAAATTATAAATAATAATGAGAAACAGATTTTTTCAGCCCCTTGAAAGCAAAGGATCTGAACACATACCACATCCAGGACATTTGACGTAGTCTTCTTTGGTCAAAACAAGCCCTGACCCTCCACATACCTCACATCTTTTCTGTGCTATCTAATATATATATATAATCATCAATACCATATTGTACATGAATTAATTATGAACTCTGGAAAACTTACTATTCTTTTGCTGAATTCAATCCCAGCCACCACAAAAGGTGTAACTCCAGCTGCGCATGCACAAAAAACCAAAAAGAAATTCAAAATTCAATAATTCAGAAAGAATTTACAGTGGTTATATAATTTAAGAGTGAAAATATACCTATGGCTCCAACAACAATTTGCCAAGTGATGGCAACTGGGGTTGGATCCGATACAACTGGAACATCATGAATTGCTGCAACCCTCCAAGCTTTTGTGCTTGGTTTTTTCATAGCTAGCTGCTGGTTCTGCTTGCATGGTTTTCTGGTAAAGCTTGCATGCTTTGAGATGTTAAGGCTTCTTCCTAAGAGAGTGTTGTTGTTGGTGCTTGGAGTTGCCATTTGTGTGAAGGAAGAGACTGAGGCTTCCATATTTGGTCGTGTGATGAGTTGAGAGAGAGAGAGAGGGTATCGGCTGAATTGAAAGTCACCACCGCTTCATATTGGGCCACGTTGCAATCTACGCACTCACCCACTCATTAGGCAATGTGGATCACATATATATTTGCGAATGCTTGTGCTTTTTTCCCTCATTTTTGCCCAAATAAAAAATTCCCACAATGTCATTTCAATTTTGATAATTATAATCTTATAGTTTTATAATTTTAGCAATTAAGTCCCAATTAAGGGTAATCATTCGTTTTAATCCGTAACATATTACACGGATTTATTACAGGGATTTGTTTTGAGTAAATTAAAGACTTCAATTATATGAAAGTTTGTCAAATTTGCTGTCAAAACATGTCACCCACACAGTCACTTGTTCGGGATTAATTTTTGTATTTTTCTTTTTAAAACTTTTGAACTATTCAAAAATGTCACATGTTCTACACATAGTCTCTTTCTCTCTCTCTCCATCCATTTAATGCAAATTTTTTTATAACAAAAATTCCAAAACGTAATACTTGAGACGTTGATATTTATAACAAGCTTCGTTGTCCTGCAATGTCACGAGTTCCACGGTGCTAAGATGCCAAGTACCTGAGTTTGTTTCTTGCAAAATCAGCAAGCAAGCATCTTTTGACATCGAGGGTGAAGCATCTATATTGTCACATGGGTGTAGGTCCCAGTGTTAGCTAGCTAGGAATTATTGTAAATAGTTACAATTTTTAGTATGGCAAGTACGTGATGAGTTTGTTTCATGGAAAATCAGCAAGCAAGCAAGCAGATTTTGGAAAATATTTAACCAAGGCTTTGATTTGATATTTTTTGTTTGGTCTTGGTAGTCAAAAGTTGTCCAAATCTGATTCACATTCTGTGTGTAGACCAAATAGGATTCACATTTGCCCTCTCCTTCACGCTGATTCTTCTCATCTCTGTGATTTTGCTAACTTTGTCCAATCTGTGAATCAACTTTCAGAGAAAATTCATACAGGTAAAAAAAAAAGCATTTGCAGCTTTGCATTCTCATTAATTAGATGAACATTCAGAGTAAATTCACAAGCAAACAATGCCTTTATCTATCTGCCTTTAACAAGTGTATACGTCTAACAGCATTATTATTAATCTCCAATCCCATTACTCTTACCAAAGGGGTGTTAGTTGGTTGGCTCAGTCCCAAATGCTTCTGGGTTTAAATCCCCATAGTACCCTTGTGTGGATCACCATGAGAAGAGGATGGCATAACTATATAAAAATTAGCCAATACATATATCAATTGAAAATGGTTTTGAGATTAATTAGATGTGCATGCTCTTCATATGTCTTTTGTTTGGCGTGGTTTCCTTCTCATCCTCTGATGTTTTCTTTGGCTTCTTCGTCCTTTTTTTTTGTACAAGTTAAGGAGAAAACATTGTTTTGATTCTTTAAGAGTTATCAAAACTTTCGTTGTTTGTTTTTCATTGCCCGCTCAAAAAAATCAGCCAAAAAGCATCGCACCTTATCCAAACGACCGGGCTGAGAAAGATGTACACCGCCACAGCATGCAGCTGTGCTTGCACTCCCAAAGGGCATGCCACGTACACTCCTCAATCAGAATTGATTAATTAATTGTCAATTATATGGTCATAGTCAATTTTTAAGTTGATTCGTATTGTACCATCAGTTTTGTGGGCAAATACTACTTAATTATGCATGCTATTTAGTTATTTAATTCTTTTCATTTCTTGTATTTTTTGGAATGAGAAGATTTATAGGAGTATATAACATAGTGGAGTCAAATTATGTGTACTGATTGAATTAATTTATCAATTGTGTTTGACAAATACAAGATGCACGAGCAATTACTCTACTTTAACAAAAGTAAAGAGGATCCACTTTTCGAATTCATGCATATTTATTGGCTCTTTGACATAATACAATATTCATAAGAAATGATATATAAAATACATAAACTTTTGGAATGGTGTCTTCAAGCACGTCGCTGTGTGATTTCCACAGTTCTACGACGTTGCTTTCTTCCTACCACTTTAACAAGCCAATCTGGTGTTCCATTAGAGAGTACAAGATATCCCACAGATATTCCAATTGCCACCCCAGATGCATACCCCATCAACACTACCTTCCAATCAAAACCATTCCCATGCTCCAAATCATCCTCTTGTTGGAATGACGATGGCGGTGATTGATGTGCACCGCATGTTTTAGAAAGTGGCAATCCACATACACAATCCTGTATTTCCACTATATGAATCATTTTCAAATGTATCAAATTGCTTGCCATGAGGTATGGGCCCCACAAGTCGATTTTTTGAAACGTTGAACTTTGATAGTGATGTCAAATTTGTCAATTGCTCCGGGATATCACCAACAAGTCTGTTTGAAGACAAATCTAACCATTCAAGATTGCTCATATCGCCAAATGATGGTGGAATTGTACCTGTAAGCTCATTATGAGAAAAGTTAAGCCCCTTCAATGATTTAAGCTTACCGATTACGTTTGAAATCTCTCCTCTGAAAGTGTTGTTTGAGAAATCAATAGTGGTGAAGAAAGTCTGGATCTTTACCATTTCAATTTCTAAGCCTTTAATTGCCAATACCACAGTATCCTGATAGTAGCTATCTCCCATATACTTCAGTTCATGTTCTTGTGAGTTAATCATGGCCTTCAAATTCTCTAAATGTTTTGTTGGCAAAAGACCATTAAATTGATTGTGGGAGAGGTCCATGATACGCAATCTTTGGAATGGAAACTTAGTCTTCGGATTGCCTATGTCACCGTGGAATTTGTTAGACCTCAAGATGAGAACTTGCAACTTCGAAGAGATTCCAACCAATTTGGGAATGTATCTTGAATTTTGTTGTTTCCAAGGTCTAGAACTTCCAGCTCTCTACATGTGAGCAAAGATAGCGGCAACGATCCTTCCAACTGATTTCCATTAAGATCAAGATTTCTCAAAACGTTTCCCTCAGAAAATGTCCGAGGAATCACGCCATGAAATTTATTATTCCGTAGATCCAAAACGGAGAGGCTCTGACTGAAGTTCCCTATGCATTGATGAATTTTGCCACTCAATTTATTATTAGACAAATCAAGGATTTGAAGCATACTCAGGCTGCAGATCGTTGGAGGCATCTCTCCAGCTGAATTGATTGTTTGATATGGAAAAAAAATATGTGGAAGGTGGTGGAATTGGAAGCTCTCCTTGGAGAGAATTGTTGCGAAGGTCAAGATACTGGAGTTTTTTCCATCCGAAGCTGCCCTACAATGCCAGTTAAAAAGTTGTGAGAAAGATTCAAAACGTCAATGTATCTTTCCCCAAATCCAACCAACATTTGGGAATGTCGGCTTGGATTCGGTTGTAGGAAAGGTCTAACCGGTCCAATTTTGGTAAGGATCTTATTAGAAAGCATGGGAACTCACTTATGTTGCAAGACGACAAATCTAGGGTCGAAAGTTGAGGGTAGGTGTTGTTACTCAAATGGTTGAAACTCAAGGATAGATGGTTAGAGGAAAGATGAAGCGAAAAAAGACTTTGGAGTTTTGAGAACTTTTCAAACTCCACAGTGCCACTCAAGTTATTGGATGATAGATCAAGGTATCGAAGGTTCTCAAGTTCAAAGATTGATCTCTGAATCAGGCCATGCAGCTTGTTATCATTTAAAGAAAGAATTTTCAAAGAACGAGATTGGAACTCAATGATATTACCACTGAGTTGGTTGCTTCCAAGCATTAAACACTCCAATGATGCAAACTACCTAACCAAGATGGTATTGTTCCGTTGAGTTGGTTCCCATATAAAAGGAGGAAGGTTAAGTGTCGAGGAATAGGACCCACCAGTTGTTGTTTTGAAAAATCATATAAAGAAGAGATCGATGTCGAGTTGCTATCAACTTCTGGAAACTGACCGACATAATTGTTGCCTGCAAGATCCAAGGAAGTGAGTGTCTCAAGGTTTAAAAAGAACGACCATGGGATTTGGCCACCAAAACTGTTAGACGAGAGGTCCAACTCCATGATTTGTGTGAGGTTACCAACAAATGCAAGATATGATCCTACAAAACTGCAATTGCTGAGATACAAAGCTCTCAAAGACTTGAAATTTCTTGTCAGACGATGCCAATCTACTGAAATTCTAGTTTGAGAGAGCATCAAGGTTTCGAGTGGACTGCTCCAGTTAGAATTGGGGAGAGAACCTCTGAGGTCATAGTTATACCTTAAATCTACTAGTCGAAGATTTGGTTGGTGGAAAATGCTTTCTGGGAATTTTCCTTGCAAGTGGCAATTAAAGAGTTCAAGAGTTGTTAGAGAAGAAGAGAGATTCTTGAAGGAATCAGGTACAACTGAAGACATGTCAACACCGTCCAGTTGAAGCTTCTTAAGATTGGTTAGGTTTTGAACAATTCTGTTAAAATTAAGAGTATCTAGTCTCAATGAATATTGCGAGAGATTGAGAGAAACCAAGTTGGAAAGGTGGGAAATTTCGGAAGGGATTGGGCCATTGAAATTGGAGTGAGAGAGGTCAAGGTGAGTCATACTTACAAAGCCACCAAATTTGGACGAAATTGGGGAACCTCTGAAATCATTTTCAGAGAGGTCTAGCCTCTTGAGATGGCCAAGGGAGAATAAGCTGCTATTGGAATGGATATTGCCTTGAAGCCCACCAAAAGGAAGGTTGAGACCGATCACATGACCAGTCATCTTTTCACAAGTGACTCCACTCCACGCGCAACAATCCTTGCCTTTCTGCCAAGTAATTGTACTATTAGAATAAAGAGTTGTTCCATTATATAATTCACGTTCAGAAGAGGTATCAATAGAAAAGGAGTTCTTGAATTGAAGCAAAGCAGAGTTGTCGTGGGGATGGCATAAATGCGCTGAAGAAAGAGAAGAGGAAGAGTTAGATGATGATGAACAAGTAGAGTTGAATTGACAAGTAGTAAAGAGCAGGAAGAGGAGGCACAACCAACCCATCTTTCCTTCAAAATCTAAAAGTATATATTCTTCTACTAAAAATTTTGTGAGCAACTCTATCCTGGAGATGTTGATATTTATAACAAGCTTCAGCAACAATGATTTATCTATAATGTCACGAAATGAGTCTAGTAGATATGGCATAAGGTTGTCTTGCATTTAAAGTTTCCACAGTGCTGAGATGGCAAGTACTTAAGTTTGTTTCATGGAAAATCTTTTGGAAAATTTTGCAACCAAGGCGTTGATTTGATATTTGATATTTGGTCTTTGGTCTTGGTAGGTATAATTTCTACATGTTCAAATGGTTTTCACGTGTTACCTCCAACTTCTACTAGTCAAAAGTTGTCCAAATATGATTCACATTCTGTGTGTAGACCAAATATGATTCACATTTGCCCTCTCCTTCACGCTGATTCTTCTCATCTCTGTGCTTCTGCTAACTTTGTCTCTGCCCCTAAGCATTTGCTAGCCTAGGCCTTAGGCCTTTTGTCCAATCTGTGAATCAACTTTCACAGCAAATTCATATAGGTAAAAAAAACATTTGCAGTTTTGCCCCCTTCTTCACGCTCTCATCTGATTCTCAGTTTCTTTTCGCTTTTTGTCTCCACCCTTAAGCATTTGATAGGCCTTAGGCCTTTAGTCCAATCTTTGAATGAACTTTCAGACCAAATTCATTAAGGGAAAAAAGGAAAAAGAAAAAGAAAAAGAAGCAGGGTCACCAGTGACTTTTGCCCCCTTCTTCACGCTCTCATTAATTCTTCTCATTTGCTTCTCCACGGTTTTACTTGCCTTTTCACTTTCTGTCTCTACCCTTAAGCATTTGATAGGCCTTAGGCCTTTAGTCCAATCTCTTTATGAACTTTCAGAGCAAATTCATAAACAAAAATTTCTTTTAAATTTTCATCGTACTGGGATCTGTTGGGGGGTAGGGAGAGTTTGGATGTGGCTGTGGCTTGGGGATTTCGGGCTTTTGGGTATGGGTGGGGAAAGTAGATAGGTGGGTTGTTTCTGGGGAAAGAGAGGAGAGAAGGTTGTTGCGGTTTAGATTAATTATTTTTATTTCTTTTAACTTTTAAATCTTATTTTTATTTCTTAATCATATATTTTTTAAATTGAATTTAAATATTTTTATTTTTATTAATATTTTAATAAAAGTTTAATTGATTGGATTACATTAACTAACGGTGCTAAATACATAAACTAAATTGGCCAACCGGCTAAAACACAGGGACCATTTTAGCATTTAAGCCAAATTGCGCAAAATAGTGCTGAAGGCCCTTCCAACTGATTTCCATTAAGGTCAAGATTCCTCAAAACGTTACCCTTAAAAAATGTTGATATTTATATGAAGCTTAATGAATAGTAGTTCATCTTCTTTAGATATACAAAGCACCATTAATATCCCTCGTAAGTGTTACGGCATGATATTTTGTCGTCTTTCTATGCTCATTTCATTTCTGCGTGTTTATTTTGATAGTCCAAGTTGTCCAAATATGAATCTTTATTGGCCATATATTAGTACGTTACCAACAAATTAATGGATACCACTTTGGCTGAATTTAACTTGATATAAAGGCATTTACAGCTTTGTATTTATTCGGAGAATTGTGCATCCTAATAATGAAAATAAGCATTTGGTAGGGCTTAGTCCTTTAGTCCAATCTGTGAATGAACTTCCAGAGAAAATTCATAAACCAAAAAAGGAAGGTACCAACTTTTCTTTGTAGGAAATGATGGAACAACTTTAACGTTATGACTTGCACATGAAATGTTTATCACTCTAGCGTGTGCAAGCACGTGATGAGTTTGTTTCGTGGAAAATCAGCAAGCAAGCAGCTTTTGGAAAATTTTGCAACCAAGACTTTGATTTTATATTTGGTCTTTGGTCTTGGTAGTCAAAAGTTGTCCAAATATTTACCTCATTTGGAGAGCTCCCGCCCGAAAGGGATTAGTCACTCGCTTCGTCCGGTGGAGACAACCTTGGATCTCATCCAAAAAAACGTTGTCCAAATATGATTCACATTCTGTGTGTAGACCACATATGATTCACATTTGCCCTCTCCTTCACGCTGATTCTTCTCATCTCTGTGCTTCTGCTAACTTTGTCTCTGCCCCTAAGCATTTGCTAGGCCTTAGGCCTTTTGTCCCGTCTGTGAATGAACTTTCTGAGTTAATTCATACAGGTTAAAAAAGCATTTTGCAGCTTTGCATTCTCATTTAGGATCACCATGAGAAAGGGATGACATAACTACATAGAAACTAGCCAATACGTATGTCAATTGAAAATGGCTTTGAGATTAATTAGATGTGCATGCTCTTCATATGTCTTTTGTTTGGCGTGGTTTCCTTCTCATCCTCTGATGTTTTCGTTGGCTTCTTCGTCGTTTTTTTGTACAAGTTTGGATAAAGAGAAAAAATTGTCTGGATTTTTGATGAGGTATCAAAACTTACGTTGTTTGTTTTTCTCTCTTTCTTTTCCTTTTTGGGGTTGGTTGAGCATTCTTTTGTTTTTGGCTCAGCAATTTTACTCACTCACTATCTTCTTCATATTAATAAATTGGCCATCATGTTCTTCATATTAATAAATTGACCATCATGTTCTGTCAATCTACTTTCTGCCAATTTGGTATCCTATCCAAATAGGAAATTCAAAACCTTTGATTATTTTAAAAAACAAAGAGATCTCAAATCCATTTTTTAACAATAAATTTTAGTTTTAAGAAAGGTTTCAATTTCCAGATCTCTTCTCTTATTTTGACTTACTTTCAGTTGCCTGGTTAATTTATTTGAAAACTTATTTGGTATGCAACTTGAAAACAGTTTTTTAATTTTTAAAATTTGGAAACTTGTTTCGTTGAATTCTTGAAAACAACTTTTTTTTTTATTAGCTAAGGTATTGATAAACATTATTGAAATTATACTAAACATACTAATTTTAAAATCTATATTTTAATACCAAACATATATAATGATCGTCAAACTCAATTGACCTTCAAGTCTTAAATAATACATATTAAATTAAAATATTCTAGACTAAATAAATTCTAAGACTAATGATATTGCTCCGGCTATTTAATCTCTAGCATCACTAATTTCATTAGCATTGTCCTCACTCATGCAAATGGGTGTGTTCCCTGCTTGGTTTGTGCAAGAGCTTTCTTCATCTACCACATCAAGATCATGCAAATTGTGTAAAATTCCATTAGGGCCCCAATAATGTCACTTCAGACACCATCGTATTTGTATATAACCAAATTGCAAAATTGGAATGAGAATAAATCTTCACAAGTCTCTAACTAAAATAGCAGATCAAGAATTCCATGATATAGCTGAGATACAAAATTGCTACCACACACAACACAATCCATGAATAAAGAATTCCATGGTAAGGTATGCACTGTCATATTTCCTTCTTAGACTCTGTCAAATCTAACAAGCCTTCATAGAACATAATCTACATGGAACCCAATTTAGACAAGCTCATGACAACTCTATTCAAAGCTTGATTTTTCATAACAGTAGAACAACTTACAATAACCTTCCATATGGTTCACTAGCCATATGCTTGACAATACCAGGAAAATCCAAACTATGGCCACACAGATATGAAGAAACAATAAAACTGGCTATATATAACTTAGAGAGAGAGAGAGAGAGAGAGAGAGAGAGAGAGAGAGATGTGGATGATGTGGATGAAGAGAGAGATACCTCTGTAATGCTCAACCAGTCCAAAACAAAACTCACAAAATCCACAACCGAAGGGAACCCTACGGCTAAACATTGACATTTGATACCTCTGTAATGTGTCTATGAAATTGATCAAAATGAAAACTTGAGTAGAAAACTTCTTCTGCAACAATTCCTACTAGTTTGAACAAATGTCTACGAAAAAATTTGTGTACAAAATACATGATATTTACTGTCACATACTGAACAAGCTCTTATCAAAACTTGTCAAGTTAAGTGAAACGATCAATCACAATAAAATGAGTTAATTTTGACTGCAGAGCTCATACTAAGGGCAAGCTGATGTGCAAAAGACTACATATTCAAGAATTCTTTTTAAATAGAATATAGAAGTTGATTAACATATTAAGACTTCTTTTTTGGACCAATACATGAAAAAAATTGCAGAGAAGCATCAAATGAACAATTCAACATAAGCAGGATCTCAGAAATTACAAGTAACCCATATGAATAGCATCACTGAGCAAAAATCATTCAGACTTCTGAGTACTAGAGACTTCAAATGAGATAAAAACAAAAAACAAACAAAAACAACTGAAAAAATTGAAACCAATGAATTCTATAACCAGAATAGGAAACACAATGGACCCATATTGTCAAAATCTAAAAGCATTTCATCACTTTTTATGAAAAAATAATCAATCAGGTTACACACAAGAATTCATATAAATAAAATCGAATTAGATATAAATAAGCTATAAATCAAACATAACCCAAATGAAAAATAAACTCCAATCTTCAATAACAAGGACAAAAAGGGAACTAAAAATTACCCGATTATAGAGATCGGAGATGAGCAACTCCAGCTCATGACAAGCCAATGGTGCGCGCCTGTTCGGTGGCGTGTGACGTCGAGACTTCAACTGACAGAATCGCAGAGACGAGAGGAGGCGGCGAGGGCGGTGCTCAGATGCCCAGCCCTAAAAGTTACTGATGAGAGAGAGGGAGCAAGAGAGCTTCAAGCTTCTGCTATGGAGGCTTGAAGCTTGAGCTCGACCAAAAGGAGCTTAGAGCAAGCGTCGCTCGAGCAATGAGACGAGTAGAAAAAAAAATTCGAAAAAAACCAACTTTTTATGTTTTCTAATTTGCTGGTGTTTTTGAGTTTATTTTGGGTTTGAATTTTTAAAAATAGCCTACCAAACAGGTTTTTTGGGCTTTTAACTTAAAATCTGTTTTTGAGTTTATAAAATTGGATTCAAATCCAATACCAAATAGGCCTTTAGTTTTTTTAACTTTTTGATATTTAAGTTGCTTTGAATGTTTTTAATTTTATTTTATACAAGCTTTGAATTTTTTTACATAATTTTTATACGTGCTTTGAATGTTTAATTTGGTTTTATGTGATTATATTTGAAGGAAAAAAATACCCAAAATTCAGGTGTTATTTCTCTGTTTATTAATTAAATTATTAAAGTTGAACCTTTCATGCTTGAGTGTGATTGATCATATTTTTAGTTTCTTTATTGATATTGCCTCTATCTTGATGTGGTGATTGTTGAGATTTTTTTTATTTTTTTTAGAGAACCTCAACAGAACGAGGGAAACTTTATTGATAAAACAAAGAATTACAACGGAGGGACAACAAACCTAACCCCGACTCAACAAATCACATAATAAGGTGTTCTAAATAAGATCATGGGGTACCTCAAATCAAATAAAAAAGTCCACATTATGCAGACCAAATCGAGCAAGTCGGTGTGCAACACCATTTGCTTCCCTTTGAGTAAATTGAAAAGGAGAGCCAAGAATCTCAAATAAAGTTGTGGTTTTTATTGTTATTAGTTGTGTTTATTATAAAATTTAAAACTCTGAAAACCTTAAAAAGACAAAAAAAAAAAAAAGAAGACATTGCTATAAAAAGATCTTTAGATTAATATTTTCGTTAAAAAAAAAAATCAATGATTAGTTTATAAAATAAAATAAACTACAATTTTAGTGATTAATGTGTGTACATGAGCACGCTTTAGACTTTCACCGTGGGCCTTTGAGAGTTGAAAACCGGCCTTGCCTTTCATAATAAAATTGAATATCCCTCATAAATTAATAAAATCCTTGTTTTATTTTGTAATTGTTAATTATGCTATGTAATAGCTAATTTCTATTGTTGGTGATTGCTTAATTCTTCAAAACATAAAATATATTTTCATTTTAAATAATTCCAAGCCAATGAAAGATGTCTTTTTTTTGTAAAACGACCTGTCGTTCTTTTCCCGCCAGCAAAATACCAGTTTTTTTTTTGGGGTAAAAAATACAAGAAGATACAGATATTCTGTCTCTGAAACTCATAAAAAGAAAAAGAAAAAGATATTTTTGGAAAGCAGAAGAAGAAGAAGAAGAAGAAGAAGATAATGATACTGATAATAAATAATTCCGTATAAGGGTTTTAGGGTATATTCTTTATCTCTCTAAAAATGGTACCTTTCTCTCTCTGCCCCTCCTCCTATCCTCCTTCTTCTTCTTTCAAACTCTACCACAAGTCCCAATTCACTGTAACCACTCTCTCCAGTCAATGTGGTCGTAAAAGAAGGTCCGGTTCCAGCTGCCGTCTCGTGGTGCTCTCAACCCACTCCAACCCCAAAATTCTCAAGTCCAATCGGAGGTCGCGCTATGGCCAGCCTCTGTCTCCCTACGACCAAGATGACGACGAAGAGGTTTCTCGTCCTAGTGATGTGTCGGATGACGATTGGTTGCTCAATGTGAGTTTCTGTACTGGCTCTTGTGCTTGAGCTTCTGGACTCGGTGGTTATCCTTTGGGCAAGTGTTTTTCTTGCTTGTGAAAGCAGAAAATTGGATTTTTTTTTTTTATAGTTAAAGTTCTACTTGGAATTTGAAGTACCTTTACTTTTGTAAATGTAGTAACATTTGGTTTGTCAGTTTTTTATTAAAATTTGAACTTTAATTTGAGGCATGGATAGTAACAATGGTACAATTATGCTCACTGTGAGGTACCCAAGTTTTGAAATACGTTAATTTGTAGTTTTTCTTTGTGGAATTCTTGCTTGTACCCTTCATTTGGTTGCTTAGGAGTTTGAGGTAAATATTTGTTTGTGGGTCTTTTTCTTTTTTCGTTTGAAAAGTTTGTTTGTGTCTTTGGGTTCCTGAAAATGTAAGAAGTGCATGCCAGTTTCTTTCTGATTTACAAAGCAATGTGCAAAGAAAGATTAAGAGTTCAAGCTTTATCCGTTTTCTTTTTGCATTTCATTATTGAAAACATTGCAAAGTTGATTCTTGGACTTGTGGTAATTTATTTACATGGAAAGATTAGTTTGGTATAAGTGTTTCTGTGACACAACTACCTTGGGTTTCCTTTGTTTGAAACATCATCTGGCTTTTCTTGTGGGTTGCTTCTCCAGGATGACTTTGCAGAAATTTCAGAGTTTGATGTTAATAGAAAGAGGTCCAAATCACACAAGGGATTTGCGAATGGTCATTCGGATGGCAGAAACAGCAAGCACACTCTAGAGAAAAGTAATGCAGCAAACTACTACAATAGTTCTAATCAAACAAATGGTGTCAGTTCCTTGGATGTACCTCGCAAGGGAAAGGTATCTTGTAGAGTGATATGACGAGCTGTCAAATTCTGTCATCAACTATACTATTCTTCTGGGAAGTGCTCATTTATTTTCTTTGATGCAGCTGTCTACAAGGAAAGCTATGGAGGATAGATTTCCTCGGCTATCAGAAGAGGTTGAATTGGATGAGAAGTGGTTACCTCTTATTGATTACCTTAGCACATTTGGGCTTAAGGAATCACACTTTATTCAAATGTATGAGAGGCA
Organism: Prunus fruticosa; assembly: GCA_018703695.1. Classification (NCBI taxonomy): domain Eukaryota; kingdom Viridiplantae; phylum Streptophyta; class Magnoliopsida; order Rosales; family Rosaceae; genus Prunus; species Prunus fruticosa. Next base: position 27,238,409 of record CM031920.1, read on the forward strand.
TATGCCTTCTCTTCAAATAAATGCATGCTCTGCAAAGGAAAGGTTGGAATATTTGTTGAGTGTTGGGGTCAAACAAAGAGATGTAAGAAGAATGCTTTTGAGGCAGCCACAAATCCTCGAATATACAGTTGAGAACAATTTGAAGTCCCATGTTGCTTTCCTGATGAGTTTGGGTATTCCAAGTTCCAGAGTCGGGCAGATTATTGCTGCTGCTCCATCCCTCTTCTCTTATAGTGTTGAGAATTCGTTGAAACCCACTGTGAGATACTTAGTTGAGGAGGTCGGGATTAAGGAAAAAGATTTAGGTAAAGTTGTGCAGTTAAGCCCTCAAATTCTAGTTCAGCGGATTGATATATCATGGAATACTCGTTTGATTTTTCTTTCTGAGGAGATAGGAGCACCCAGAGATAGTATTGTGAAGATGGTTAAAAAACATCCCCAGTTCCTCCACTATAGCATCGATGATGGACTGCTGCCCAGGATCAATTTCCTTAGGAGTATTGGGATGTGCAATGCTGACATCTTGAAAGTCTTAACTAGTCTGACACAGGTCTGCTTACTTTCTTTTATGCCCATGAGAGTACTTTTACATTGTTTCTAATTGCTTGGGATTTATTTGTACTTGTGTCACAAGAAATAGTTTTTCTTTCCGTATGCATGTATGTTAGTATGAGTTTCTACTTCTTTTACTGAAATATCATGTTCTTAAGAAGAAGAAAATGGCTTTCTTGCTGCTTCCCACTTAACAAGTTAATTTTCTGAATCTTTGACCATTTTAAAGTTCCCTTTTGTACATTTCTGACATGTAGCCTTGCAGGTACTATCCCTATCACTGGAGGAGAATTTGAAACCCAAGTACAAGTACTTGGTCAATGAACTTCATAATGAAGTGCATTCCTTGACCAAATATCCTATGTACCTAAGCTTGTCTTTAGACCAGAGAATTCGCCCCCGACATAGGTTCTTGCTTTCTCTGAAGAAAGCTCCTAAGGGGCCATTTCCTTTAAGTTCATTGGTCCCCACTGATGAATGCTTCTGCCAGCAGTGGGCTGGAACTAGCTTAGATAAATATCTGGATTTCCGGCAGAGATTACTGCTCAAGGAGTTTGCCAAAAAATATGAAAGAAAGGGATAGCATCTTCTCCGAAAGGATGCCCGAGGTTACTGAAAAGTGTTTGATGAGAAGAGCAGCCTCCCTTTGCAACTTTGTCTGCGAATGAATTTCAATGTATGCCACTGTTAACAATAATTTCCATGAAGTTCAGAGTTTCTGGTTATTATAAACCTGGAGTAAGCAAGTTTCCAGGTTGTTGACAGTTACCCGTTGGGATGGTTAGTTTGTTTCTCATGTAGAGTATATAGGTGGTACCTCACTCCACTCCAGTGCTATTAGTTGTTCATACAGGAGCAGCTCCAGTTTTGTATACAACGTTACATTCTCAGGTCAAGGCATCTAGATGAGTATTATTTTCGAGGTTCTAACTGCTTGTGACTGAAAAGACAATAGACGACAGTCTATGCTTTAAGGTGATTTATTTTTCAATTGAACAAGAAAGGGTGGTTTCCAGGAATAATGGATCTAACTTTTGAATGGTCACATGTCTGATTATTTGTGCTGTATTCCTTTATGTTAGTAGACAAGTACAACATGATACATCTCTTCCTTACTGCCATTGGATGTCCGTATTACATTGTTTGATATGATTTTGTACTTTTTAATGGTTAATTAACTCATTGCAGGTTAGTAGTGTATTTGCATCTTCTCAACTATCAAGTGGACAAAGGAGAAGCTTTACTAACTGCAGTTGATTTAAAACAGGAGGGTTCGTTCTTCTACTGTATGCGTTGTAAGTCGGATGAGTTTTTGTTACTTGTTCATCCTCAAAATATACCCAGAGAGCAGGACTACAAGCTATGAAATTTTTTACCCTTTTTTTTCACTTTTTATTTTTATGCTTTTTTCAGCAGGCTGTTGTGTATATTTTGGCCCTAGTGCTATGCGCTCAGAAATGAGTCGACATACTTTTGTTTAAAGCTTACAACACCTTGTTTATGGAACTCCTTTGTTTTATTTAATCTTGCCTCCTAAAAGGCCGAGTTGTTTTGCTGTTTTGGCTTTTTATTAAATCTACAAGACAAAGAAAAGCCAGAAAGCAGCCGAAATTGCATTGGAATTTTACAGGGAAAATTTGTCAACTTCTTAGTTTGGAGATTCAACGGAACAAGTCAAGGTCATCATCATATTCGATCAAATTGGATTTAATTGGTTAATTTGAGTGGATTGGATTGAGTTTTAAACGATCCTAATAAATTTGGGACGAGATAAGCTAACTGTAATACCCTCAAAAATAATATTTGGTTTTATTATTTTTGTGGAAAATATTATTAAGTCGTGTGACTATTTTTGGTATTGTATGAATTTGGTTTGATGTAAAAATATTGGAATTAAGTGACTTAATCTCTAATTGGGACAAAATACTCGTATGATTAAGTTTATGATTTTACAAAGGAAGTACAAGAAATTGAAGCGAGAAAATTATGATTTTTGATTTGGAAAATCGAGATTGATCTCACGAACGCGTAGGCGCAAACGGTTCGTGAATCCTACTCGTTCGAAGTTTCAGGGACTAAATTGCAAACACAGACTTTGCCTATAAATTTCAGAGGGGCACTGTTGGAATTCATAATTTGCATTTGAACCCGGAAGTTTGAGAGCTCGTTGAGAGGCGATTCTGGCGGCTGCTGCGGCGGCGTACGGTGGAGGTGATCGACACCACCAACCTAGATAGGAAGCCTGCTATCTTGTGAACATAACCCAATAAGAATCGGAGTCATCGGAGGTACGGTGAAGGCGGAGCGATGCCGTGAAGTTGGCAGTGAAATCAGCAACTTCACCCGCGGTTTGAGCTACTTACACTTCGAATTGGACCTCGAGGTAAGAATTAAAGTTGTTCTACTCAGTATTATGAACATTTTGGCATAGATCTTGACCGGCGATTCTAGGGTTGATCCGTCGCCGGAATAGTACCCAAACCACCACCGCGGTGGCGGCGCGTGGCGGCGTTGGGTGGCGATTCTGAGTTAGGGCTTTAGAGACAGAATGTAGTGCTGGAGTTACTGAACATGTTTGTATGTTTAAAATTGTTGAGATTCCGTCGCTTAATCGACGATTTTGAACCTCACAAATCTGGACCATTGATTGGAGATGATCGGACCGTTGGATCGTGTCCAATTTTAATTATGTTGTAGCTGGTGTTGTGAGGAGTCTGTAGGTTCAGACAAATTGATGATCGGACGTCCCCGATCTTAAGTTATCATATTTCAAAGTTAAGGCGAGCGATCGCTATTCGATCGTGTAATGTAGAATAATCCGACCGTTGGATTGGGCCCAAATTGTTGCAGGGTGATGTCGGAACTATTTAAAGTCCATTGGTGCAATCAGATTTGAAATCTGAGATTGTGGGCCCAAGGCGGATTTTTGGAGTGTCGGTTAGACATGTGGGACCCATCGGACCCAAATAGTGACCTTTTGGACAATGGGTGTCATTGGTCATGATTCGACGTTGACAACACATACGTCACAGTTTTGGAGTTGGTTGGATGAGATTTGATCACTTTGGATTTTCCTGGTTGATCCAAAGGGCAATTTCGTCATTAGATTCGAAATCTTGGATTTTGGAGTTTTGTGCTAAGTTGAGCTATGTACTTTGCTTAGGTACTATTGGAGATTGAGTTGCTCGTTGAGGTTTGAGATTGAGGATTCGTTAAGTTGTTGAAGACGCAGCTTGGACGAGAGGTGAGTAAAACCATCCTAATCGTGAGTAAAATCACGAATTATTATATTTATTATAATGTGACCTTGGAGAATGTTAATGACTATAATTAACATGTTGGTTGTGTTTTTATAAAATGTTTTAATTGATTTAAAAACATATGAACTTGTTCTTCAAGGGTTCATGCGGTAATTGAAATCTATTTCGTTAAGTTGTTGAAGACGCAGCTTGGACGAGAGGTGAGTAAAACCATCCTAATCGTGAGTAAAATCACGAATTATTATATTTATTATAATGTGACCTTGGAGAATGTTAATGACTATAATTAACATGTTGGTTGTGTTTTTATAAAATGTTTTAATTGATTTAAAAACATATGAACTTGTTCTTCAAGGGTTCATGCGGTAACTGAAATCTATTTTGTTTTGAATTAATTATTATTATTGGAGATTTTGGTATTTAACCATATAACATATGTTGTGGATGTATGGTGGAAATTCATTCGTGAATAACCACATAAATATATATAATAAATATATATTGCTGTGATTGGTGTATTTGGCTATAAAACAATGTTTAATGTGAAACTACATTTTATATTGTTTTGGCGTTGGTGTTTTGGTGTTGGTGTTTTGGTGTTGATGGATTTAGGTGAGAATACCTTGAATCCCTTCTGAGTTTGTCAGGTGGGCATTCTCGTGGCAAATAATGAGGGATATACAAGGATTGTGATTGTGATGTTATTGATGATTATGATTACCTTGGTTATACAAGGATTGTGGTGTGCTAATGAAAGTGCATGTGTTTATATATTATGTGTAAATGACATATTATACTGTGGACGTGGTTTACTCATACGAGCTTTAGAAAGTTTACCGGGTTGTTCTATGGTGAACCCGGTGCACTATTCAATGGTGTAGGGGAAAATCCTGAGGTGGTAGAGACGGTGAGCAGGAAAATTAAGGTGAGGAGCAGGAGGCTCATTGGTGGTTCCAGCGAACTTGTAAAGTGTGGTGTGAGAGTGTTGGTGAGTGTTAGACTTCCGCGTGTGCAATAAACTCTAGGAACAGTTTCTGTAATATATGATTGTTCATTTATGTGAGTTTGTAATGTAATATTTGACTTAGAAGAGTTGAGTCATTATTGACATTGTTGTTCGGAACAGTGGTGTTGTATCAAGAAAGAAAAGTTTAAATTTCTAGGTATTATTGTTGAAGGTTCCAGAGCTTCGCGTCCCGGATTGTTGGTTGTTCTGCTTAATTTTGCAGATTATTTGTTGTTGAAAATTCGGGGCGTGACACTAACACGAACTAGATTGGATTGATGTCAAACATTAACTATAGAAACTCAACCTTAACACGCTAATAAATATGTAACAGTAGTGTTGTATGAAGCAAAATTACTTCTCTTATTTCCACCATAACGTGATTAATAAGCAACTCGAGTTAGTATTTATCTCGTGATGATACATCTAACTTAATAAACATGATTCACATTGATGAGTATTTCATAACTATCACGATGCATCTGCTTAACCTAATTGACTTGTGATTAATTTGTAGCTTAAGTGGTTAAGAGTATTTATCCCTGCATTTGAGGTCCTATATTCGATTTCCGCCTTCCCAATATGCTTGTATAATATATATTTTTTAATTATTTTTTTAAAAGATGGTTTGGCGCATCAACGATTGAATTTAGACACCAACAATAGACCCTTCCTTTTGGTATTGATCTGCAAGTCTAAACTAGGCTAGACTCTGTTGACAAACAATATGACCAATTTCCTCCTTATGCTGGTCAACGGTGTGCCTATGGTCGGATTTTTGTTATTCATTGGACTCCGTTGGCAAGTCCTCCAAAAACAAGTGATTGTTTTACCTCAACTTGAGGCCAAGTTGATCCAGTCTGTGGCTAGAAGCTTGCACGTTATGCTTTCATGGTCGGTTTGCTCAATACAGAATTATCATAAAAACCCAATCATTTATTTATTTAATAATTGAATTTGGTGGTGTCAATTTCCAGAAAGTTGTTCAAGGAAAGAGACAGTGAATGAGACAAACTTGGACACTGCATGCAGGTTGTGTTTAGAGTCTTAAAGCTAATGGCTCCAACTTACCAACCGTTACTATCTTAGCTTAGTTATGGAGGTCGGTTTGTCTTTCTGTATAGCTTTCTTTTACAAATAATACATGTTTTGAGAATTTTGATAGTGTAGGCGTAGAGCCTTCTTATCTGGATGTCACAATGTTCTTAAAATATATTCTATCTACACAAGTTCAATAAATAAAAAATTATAAAAACTTACATTTTCTTCAAAGTGTTTAGCAAACTAAATGGGGATGTGATAATTGATTCCGAACGTGGGCAATGATAAAAATAAGAGATCTACACTTAGATTCTGTATCGTCGATCTTTCACAGTCACGTAATAAGCCATCTTTCACCGTCACGTAATGAACCATCTTTCACAGTCACATAATGATGATTCTGGATCGTCGATTTTTCACAGTCACGTAATAAGCCATCTTTCACCGTCACGTAATGAACCATCTTTCACAGTCACATAATGAGCGGTGTAGACATAAATGTATATGTAAAGGCCTTTTTGTTTGTGTTTTGTTCCACAAAAACGGATTAGGGTTCTAAAATTTTAAGAAAGTACATTATATAATTTCTAAATGATTCAAACGGATAATTTTGTGATGTAAACACTTTGGCTTTAGGAAGAAGACGAGTTAGTAGAAAATGAATTTATGCTTTTAATACGTATTCGTTAGCAAAATCATAAAAATTACAAGAAAATTCTGAGCTGCATGCTCTGGAAGTCTCAAAGACAGTGCTCCCTCTGAACCAAGCATTGTCATGTGGAAAGATACTGCAGTTTCATCTTTCCAATTAACACATCGAATTCATGGAAAAAAAACAAGGAATTATAAAACTGGTATATCTGCTACTTGACTTATAGTTCAAGTAATTTCATCTTTGCTCAATGTTACAGAGATTTTCAAGATATTTAAAACACTCTGACACATTTGAAATATTCTAGATCCTTTCTTCAACTAAAAGACTAAAACATTACATCAGATTCTAATAAAGATCTAAATCCCTTGCCTTATTTCTGTGACTAACATTAAGAAACTGTAAATCTTTCTTACATATACTTCTATGTATCCAATTCTTCTTTTCTACGTCCGACAACCCGAGTGATAGGGAGGAGTGTCATCTAATGTTTCTTCTGTAGGCAGTATGTACTTGCAGGAAACTTTGGCAAAATGCGGATGAAGCCAAAGAAAAGGAAAGAAAAAGAGCTGTTATGTGTCGAACCAAATATGTCGCCTTTGAACGGTACCTATCTCTATAATCTTCTGTGTTGCTGAACCTATATGACTGCTGAAATGCCACTAGCTACTGAAGTTGCAAATGGGCTATCTGGGAGATTAAGTCCTTGGCTGTTCTAAGCAAGAAAGGGAGACCCTTGTCAGAAAAAGCAATGCAAATATAGTAAAGAAACAATAAGAACTTGAGATCCTCCAGCAGAAGGAGATAACTTATACCTTTCATGGTCAGTGTAATTGGTGTCTATATGCTTGTGTTTATCATCACTTGTAGACCCACTGTTTAGAACATCAAACAGATAATTGAAACATTCCGCAGACGGGAAGTTGAAATTATCTGCATTAATTACAACAGTAAGAAACATACTAAACAAGAAAAGAGAAGTTAATGGAAAAGAAAATTGTTCTCTATGTGGAGAAGTTAATAGTAGATAGAAACTACAGACCTTCTGAGAATTTGTGCCCATCCATGAAGTAACTAGAATGGGGATGATTAGCCACAGGCTTTCGTGCAAAATGCAGCTCTGCCAGCCTCATCCTCTCAAGTTCAATCGCATATTCTTGCTCTTCCACAAGCTTCTTCCTTAACAATCTAGAGTTGTCACAGCCTACTGACACTGAAAATTTATGCATAAGCCAACATAACAACTCTATGACCAACAGACACACCAAAAGAGATGAATTTGATAAAAGAAGAAACAAAGGCAAAAAATAACCAATGATGTAAAGAATCCTCATAGGAGCTTGAAGTCTCCAATCAAAGAAATTTTATGTGCCACTCACTTGAATAAAAATCTGATTCCATGTCTGCGTGGTGTGGAGAAAAATATGCCGCAGGATCCATTCTCTCTTGGTGCTTTCTGCATAAAGCAAAGACAGGTGAGATTGAGAAAGAAGTCATTAATATGTATGAGGAAAAGAGTCCTTCCAGCAGCATTTTAACTGCAGCATAGTACTCTGAAGCAAAAAGGAATCTATATTTTTCACTGATACAAGCTACTTCACAAGCACATATTCAAAAACTGTATTGGCAACTATACAAAATCGCATGGAAAGTTCACATTGAACAGCGTCCATCAATAACTTTGACAAGTTTGACTCAGGATGTTCGAATCATTCTATTGTTACCTGTCAACAAGCTTTGATTTTTCCCTGTAAGGTTTCACAAGAACACGAGACCCACAAACATAATGTGGATTTCCTTTTGCCAAAATCATTTTCACAGTATCGGCATGGACAAAGGTAACAAACCCAAACATCCGTTTCTGTTGGCAGGGAATCCTGACATCTTCAACAGGGCCAAAGGTACTGCAAAGAAAACCAACACAATGAGAAAACTATTAAAGCCTGAAAATTTATATTGGAAAAAACATGTACCTTTCCAAACATAGTTAAAAATTTTGACTTGCCTGAAGTAATTTGAGACATCATCTTCACTGAAAGTGCTCTCAGCTGGAAATGTTAGATATATCTGTCGCGAACCGCTAACAATAGGACCAGGATCACCTTTCTCATTCCGATGATCTGCGTATTTCGGAGAGTCTTCAGCCAAAATTACTGCATGCTGCCCGTGAGGCCTGTAAATCACATAATGCACTGGTTATATACCCATATATGAAAGACTATCAGTCTATCAGCCATGAACACTAAACAAAGGCCAAAATTTTCACCTGTAAATCACATAATGCACTGGTTATATACCCATATATGAAAGACTATCAGTCTATCAGCCATGAACACTAAACAAAGGCCAAAATTTTCACCTGTCAATCAGCCGAATGCTGCTTCCCAGTCGAGCAAGAAGCTTTGTCAAGCTGTAACCAGCCTTGCCATGTCTCTGGCTTTCAGTGAGGTAGCCTTCTGCCTGAAGGGATTTTCCAAATTTGTCATAATACATCATTGGCAGAGAAGCAATTGAAATAGGAATTCCTCTTCTTGATCTAAGCAGCTCAGTGATTTCCCACTCCAACTTCTCAAGAGATCCCGGTGAGATAACATGATCATCATTAATGCAATCATTGCCATACATCTGAGAGAAGCTCTCAGGAATCACTTGTCCGTGGTAATACCTACAGCTACTTCCATGCTTACAAAATCCCTTATTGAAATAGTGACAAATCTTAACTGGAAACTCTGTCACGCTTGAAAATCGTCTACCAGTTCTAACACTTAAGTTGTCTATTTCAGCGTCCCGGTAGTAATCATTAGAGAATCCAGAAATCCCAGAATTGAGTGGTTCTATTTGATCCTCCAAACTCAAAAAATGAGCCTGGTTTTGCAGTTCTGCAATAGAGTCAGAGTAACCCAATGGCATAAAATCTGGGCTATGTTTAGCAACTAGTTGGGCATCCCAAAAGGCAGTTGGGACCCGAATGGCTGCTGGAGACGAGAAAGGCCTCGACGAAACGGGCGAATAAGGAGCGAAAGCCCCTGTTACTGGGTTCAAAGAAGGTGAGATTGGGGATGCCACTGACTTGGCAGCCAACTGCTGAAGTTCGGTCTTGGCTTTGAGTATCACTTGGTGAATCAAGTGCTCTGGAGCCATAGCCAACCGAGCCATCTCCTGCTCACCATAGTCTTGTAAAAGAAGATAGCCTATAATCTTTGTAGCATTGTCTGGTTCTAGTTTCTGGATTCTACTGTAAACAGCGTTTGTATACTCAGAAAAATCCATCGCCAATCTATTTACTGCAAAAAGATCAGGAATTTAAAAACCCAAAGAAAAACAATCATAAACCAAGAGAAAATCAATGTTCTCAATCTACCAGTGCAAGAACAACATAGATATGTCAAAAACACAGAATCTAAGCCCTAATATGTGAGAAGAAAAGTTGAGAAATCCAACAGCACTAGGTCAAAGATTCAGTGAATGAAAGATTTTGAGGTTTATTTATCTTCTGTCAGAGGATTCTTACTCCTTTTTCCCTTGCATCCATTAAAGGAAATTTAATAAAATAAAAAATAATTGGTCTTCTTATCACAACTAGGAAAAGCTGTAAAGATTGCCAGAACACACCACCAGAGCCAGAAATGGACATTCCTCCAAATCTGGATATTTATGATTTGCATAAAAATAACATGCTTAAAAATTGTTGTTTCCAAATTTATTCACAGAAACAAAGAGACCCACTTACTTTTAAGAAAAGATTGCACAGCAAAGTGTATCTTCAAGCACAAAAAGAGGAAGAACAGCTTCACATACGAACCCAAAATACATTTCCTATTTTGGAAAAAAGCTTACTTTGCATCCGAAACCAAAGAAATTATTCTTGACAATAAAATGACAAGGTTGAACTTTTATACATAAAATTCTTAGAAGTTGAAGTCTTTTCCAACTCAAAAACCAACTTGAAATAATCCAAAAATAAATAAATTCTTTGTAAAAACCAAAACAGTTTGTGCTGAAAAATAAAAACATACTCACCAATTCATTCAGCCCAACTGCAGCAGAAACAAGTCTATTTCTTCTAGCACTCTCTCTGAACCCTTCTTCTCTCACTGAACTTTATCCAGGAAGGTTTTGAAAAATAATGTTAATCTCAAAACCACACTGACACAAATGATGCTTTTAAAGCGCATACTTTGAGAGAGTTCAAATAAATAAAAATTAATTTTTCATTAACAAAATAATTACAGTTAATTAATTACCATTTTTGTCACGCTGGACAATGTGAAGACTTTGTTGCTTAAACTTTTTGAATACTTTTCTTAAAAACAATTTACAGTTGGATTTTCGTATCACAAAAAATTAGGCAACATATTTTCCATGATTTTCGACTGGTTTGTTTACAACCGCTTTAAACTACGTAATTACATAAATACCCTTTTTTTATATATCCAAAACCACGTGAATTTAAAATTTTAAAATATTCAAAATTAAAAATTATAATTCGGAAATACCAATGTGCTAAATTTTAGAACTCTAACAACACATGTCGGCAAACTGAAGCCCCTCGAGTCTTGAGTAACACAACCGTGGAGTCTGTTTCGTCTTTTGCTCGGGTGGGCCCCATAATTAATTTACCGTTGGATCTTCCTTGAGATCACCATGGCCAGATTTCAAGGGTGGGGATCCACGTGGGAAGCTTATATAGCACTTGGGACGCAGGAGCATGCAGCGGTTTCGGTCTGTTCATGCAACTTTGTCTTTTGATCATTAAAAATGATGACAAGGCCACTTGCCATCAGTGGGTCCCGTTTTTGATATTTCATTGTTGCACCACATGGGACCCACAGAAAAGGTTGGAGCCCACACTTTTGGCTAGGATTATGCAGAATCTTGTTTGTTGTGAAAACAAGATTATGCATGTACATACTGGCTTTTTGGTTTTTTCTTCTGGTATATTTTCTATTTTGTACTATGATAAGATAAGCTGTTTTTTTTTTTTGCCAAACTGCCCTGTCTGTTTCTCAATTTGAACTCAAAATTTTATCATTGATACAATGTGAGTGAGATATGCAGCGGTAATCATGTTGTTGTTTAGGGTTTAAGTACAAGTACGTTGCAGATGTAGTAGGACCACTTGGTCACAGTATGTACCCGCTTATTTCCGAATTCGGACTCCTCCTTCGTATATTAAAGTATTTTAGAATATGTCAATCGGGTTTAGACATGTGAAAAAGGATCTTAACTTGTAGGATGGTCTAAAGTTGGAACTTATGACACGTTGATATTGTGATTGAAAATCTCCTCCCTTTATAATTTAAATTATCGCTTGTATTTTTTTATTTAAAAAAATAATAGTTTAGAATATGGCCTCGTAAAAAAAAAATACAAGTTCTTGTTAAATGAAAAAAAAATTATTATCTTAGCTTTCCTATTACTGTAATACTCAAGACTATTAACATTTATTTGGGTTCATTGTGTTCTTTCAAATTACTTGAAAATTGAAGTTATCTTAGGAAAGTTGAACCATTGAATAGTAATGAAGGGTATTTGAGGTAAAAGGCAGCTGGCTGATTAACCGGGAGATTGACCGATTCAAAAGCCTGGAGGAGAGGTCAACGTTATTAGATAATTATTAAATTATAAATTAAGATTTTCTCATAATGAACGAATGATAAGCATAAAATTTTGTTTAGATCTTAATGACTGATGAGTATGACGCGGGCTTTCTGTTACGACCCCTCACTTGCTACAAAACTAGAAATTTATTTTAGGATTTTTAATTACCTTTTAATCAATAAATAAATAAAAATCAAGCTTTTACCATTTTAGGATTTTGAATTACCATTTACCTATCCTGTATCCATTTGTTTTGGGGACGAACTCTTCCTCAATTTTAAAGAGTCAAATTTTTTCCTTTTTAACGTGTCTTGATTTATTGATATTTTGAAAATGAGAATTTTGAAAATATTGTTTCATGAATAAAACTGCATTTATTTTAACGATAGTATTTTATTGATAAGATTAAAAAGAAAAGTACAAAACTATTATGGTGTCAAATATGGATAAATATTTTCGTGTTACCAAACACTACAACCTATAAACTGATTAAAATCCCTAATTCAACAATCAAAAGCACGTCTACTCTTCTTTTCTACTGAAGAACAGGGAATATATAGATTGGATTTATGGATTAATAAACGAAGAAAGACAGCACCCACCTTTGTTGCTTCCCGCCCAATAATACATTATTAAACATTAAAGAAATATTTATGGCTGTCATGTTTGTGAACTATATATAATCTTCTATATATTTCAGTCATTTTCAATGCCCTGCAGACTTGTCTCTATGTATATACAGTTGTGATCGAGAGGTATGGGCTATGCATATATGTTCTTATTTAGCAGCTTATCATATCAATCAAGGTGACAAAACTTGTATTAAATCACTACTTCAAAGGCTAATTAAAATATTATCCGTTCAATTACACGATATCATCGGATTGGCCGATAGTTCAATAGAATCAAAATTTGATTACAAGAAACAACATAAATGCTTTATAATCATTGATTAATTGATAGTGATGGTTCAACACAAACTCACCTATACATCCATTAGTAAAAAAAATAATTTGGTTCACACGTTATTGGTGTTAAAAAAAAAAAGTATAAACATTGTTGTTGTCATGCGTGACTCTGAAGTAACAATTAACTTAGGCATCTTTTATAAATTTCCACTAAGATATAACACATAATTTTAACTTAGTGTAAATGGAGAAGCGAATTAATACACATAAATTACTTAGTCGAAAGAAGAGAACGTACTAGAGTGGAACAGAAGACACACACCTAAAAATTTGTAGCATGTCACTTATCAGAAATGAATATTAAAATTATTCTAAGTCATGTTTTTCTAATATAAGTATTTGAATCAAATCCTAACTTCGAATTTTTTAAAGAATAAAAATTTGTGGGTTCCACATTAAATGTGTAATCCAACACTCTTGAAATAGGAAATAAAATCAACTACTACTTTTCGATTCATGACTTCTTCCCTTCCTAATAAATAAATATGCTTTAAATTGTACAAGTTAAAAACACTACATCATGCGCAAAAGGAATTCTCTTTTTCCATCCTAGTGTTTGAATTTGATGCAGTTTTCATTTTCATGATTAAACAAACATTTTGGGAGATATTCTATTTGCCAACAATACGCATTATTATCTTCCAAATAGGACAGGAGATTATGCAGTAAGGACTGTAGACTATTTGCCTTTTGTTTCCCCATCAAGTCCAAATCTAAATGTCTCTTTTAATTTGAATAGCTGCTTCACATGATTTCACCTAATCATTGTGAGCTTTTCCAGGCAACATATGGTGCGTGTTGAAAAAGCCAAGGCTACCCAAAAGAAATTTGAACCATATATTTTTCTCCTTACACAATTAATTTGTCTAGCCATACCTGGCATCCCCATTGCATAGTGCATTTTGAACCCACGCCATATATATTTGAACTTGAAATGTCACTTTATTTATTAACAGCTTTCAATTTAAACAGAAAAATTTGTATGAAACGGGAATAACACTGTTTTTCTATTCTCGATCAATCATAGAATGCCATGTGGAAAATTTTTCATGCGTGGCATACCTTGATTGGCCAAAAATAGCAAAATAGTATTTCATGTAAATGTTTCTCCAATTTAAGGGACCATAGCTACAGCCTAATAGCTGGGTTGTGTTGTATAATCGTAAGTAGCATGACAATAATGTTGTTACAAACAAGTAAAGTTTAAGTGGTTAAGAACAATTACCCTTATACTCGAATCATGTGTTTGAAATTCTCCGTTTCCCAAGTTTAAGTTTAAGTGGTTAAGTATAAACATTGCCGTTGTCATGCGTGATCCCGAAGTAACACTTAACTTAGGTATCTTTTATAAATTTTCACATCATTTTAACTTAGTGTTAAATGGAAGAGAACGTACTATAATGGAACAGAAGACACACACCTAAAAATATGTAGCATGTCACTTATCAGAAACGAATATTAAGGGGGGTGTATTCAATTAGGATTATAAAGCGTTTAAAAAGATTTTTAAAATCCTGGTGTATTCAATTTGGTTTTAAACAAACTTTAAAAGAGGTTTTACAAGTCTGGGTGTATTCAATTCAGATTTGTATGAACTTTTAAAAAGTCCATTCAAATATGGGTGCATTCAATTAAGATTATAAAAAGGTTGAATCAAATCTAGGTGTATTCGAAAGGTCATATATTTGGAAGGATTTCATTAAGTGATAAATTTTCGTAGGATTTAAGGGGAGAGCTATAAATAACAAAGGCCATAATAAATCCAACCTCCCTCCCAAGTATTTCGTAGACGTTTTCTCTCGCCCTAGCTTTTCTCTCTCGCAACAGAAGACGAACATCTTCCTTTCTCCATCTGTGAAGGTATGCTCCCTATTTTTTTGTTCGATCAATACCTCGTTGGATTTTCTTTTTCAATGATTTTTCTTCATCGTGTTTTTCTTGTTATTAGGGTATAGTTTGGGGTTAGAGTTTATGCTTGTTACTAGGGTTTTCGCTAAACATAATTTTATTTCATGTTATTGAAGAAAAAGATGTTATGAATTTGGCTTTTTATTTCATGTCGTTTAAAATTTTATTTCATGTTGGTACAAATTAAGTATAAGAACATCTCTTGAAATTGGATCACCATTAGATACATTGACAGCAATGCTACTATATAAAATAATTTTACTTTGTATACTTTCCATCTATTTTTTTAATTTATAATTTGTTACGTGTATTATTAACAGAGACATTGATGGGGAGGAGTTTAATAAAGTCATGGCTTTGATGAGATCTAAAAGCAAACAAAACAAGGATGGCCACAGGCTCAAAGTTTCTGTAGAAGACGGAGGCCTACTTGAGCACTTTTTTGGCAAAGATGGCAAAAGTCTCACACATAAAACATTTGAGTTTTTTTCCTCTGGCAGTCAGCTGATCTTTTCCCATTTGTTTTTCTTCTATCTATTTCTGAATTTGAAGTATGGAATAAAAGCCATACAAATCTTAAGAAAGTTTATTAAAAAATTATATAGAAGTCTTCTGAAAGTCTATCAAGTTCTATACGAATTCTAAAAAATCCATCAAGTTCTATGAAAGCTGACACTTAAACAAAATCTTTTTAAACGCTCTAGAATCCTAATTGAATATACAACCCCCTAAAATTATTCTAATTCATGCTTTTCTAATATAAGTATTTGAATCAAGGGTAAATTGCCGAAATGCCCCTTGAACTTGTACCTAATTATCAATTTATCCCTTGACTTTTTTTTTATTTATAGAAAATTAAGGACTTGAAAAAAAATTTATTCTCAATTTCCCCCTTGCTGTCCAAATTCTCAACATTTGATCCAATTTGCCATTAAATATAAGGGCATATTGGTCATTTCATTTGTTAAAAATAATTAAATACTGTAAAATAAAATAGTATGACATATAAAATGAAAAAAATCATTTTAATAAACAGAGGGGTGGGACCCACCCACCCTTTCTTCTCTCTTTCTCTGAGACTATGCCCTCTCTCTCTCTGTGTGCGACCAAACCCCTTCCCTCTCTCTTTACGAATTTGCCATCTCTCTCTCTCTCTCTCTCTCTCTCTCTCTCTCTCTCTTGACCAAACCCATCAGCCCCCACCCTCCGAACAACCCCATTTATTCAGATCTTGAATCCATTGATAGGTTGTGTGATTTGGGGTCGAGATTTTGGGTGAGGGGGCAATGAACTTGTGAGGTGAAGAGGTCTAGACCTTTTAAGGCTATGGGGGAAAAATCATAGGGGAAAGGTGTGCGAATGGGTTTGGGTTTGTAGGTAGGGATAGGTTTTCTTTTATGTTTTTTGGATGTAGGGTGGGTTGCGAGCGGGGAAAAGGCTGGGTCACTGGCCGCCGTGATTTCAATTGAGGATTGGAGTGGCATTAGAGTGGTTGAGCTGGGGGATGGGGAGAAGTTGTTTCGGGTCGGTGAGATGAGGGGCTAGCTGTGGTGATGAGGTATGTAGAGTAGGGGTAGGCATCAAAACCAGAATACAGAAACCGTGCCAAACCGTGCCAATCTCGTGCCGTCCC
Source organism: Prunus fruticosa (assembly GCA_018703695.1). NCBI lineage: Eukaryota > Viridiplantae > Streptophyta > Magnoliopsida > Rosales > Rosaceae > Prunus > Prunus fruticosa. Next base: position 27,255,030 of record CM031920.1, read on the forward strand.
ATTTGGTGTTGACGTGTAAACGAGATAATACCATGTCATCCCGTTACCTGTTTGGCACGACATCAGTTCCAGCTTTGTGATCCCGTTTGGTGTCATACCGTCCTCGAAAAGTACATGTAAATAATAACCCTAATTTAATTGAATTCCTCCTCTCTCTCTCCAGACATTTCTTCGACTCCTCTTTGTTTCTCCTGCGTCCTTTCCTTTCCTTTCCTCATTCTATAAACTCTTCTCTTCTCTTCTCCTTTCTCAATCATAATTGATTTGAAGCCGTAATTCCCCAATCGATCTCATCTTCTTCTCCTCATCATCCTCCTCTCTATCTCTTTGTAGAAACAGAGTTTTCTATATTATCAAAATTGATTTTACAATCTCTTTATACACAGGAACATAAACGTAAACCTATCAGTTACTACAATATAATAATAACAGCTGCCATATCAGTTACTACAATACAATAATAGCATAACAGCTGCAAGCAATTATATGCAGTCATAATTAGGATAACGGCCTAACATTCCCCCACAAACTGGACACCGGATAGGTGACGAGTTTGGAAACCAACGTTCAAAACGGTCAGCTGGTAATCCTTTTGTGAAGACATCTGCAAGCTGGAGTTGAGAAGGAACAAACTGAACTTTGTGACTGCCAGAGGCGACCCGTTCACGGACAAAGTGATAATCAATAGCAATGTGTTTTGTACGAGCATGGAAGACAGGAATTAGCGGCTAAGTATGTGGCAGGCAGGTTGTCACAGGAAGTAAAACTGGACGAGTAGCGGACAACGAAGTTCAGTTAAGAGACCTTGAATCCACAAAGTATCTGCACAGGCATAGGCAAGAGCTCGATATTCGGCTTCGGCACTAGAACGGGAAACGGTGGGCTGCTTCTTAGCACTCCACGAAATGAGGTTGGGTCCCAAGAATACACAATACCCGGTTGTGGACCTGCGAGTGTCAGGACATCCAGCCCAATCCTGCATCAGAATAGGCGACTAAGAAGGAACAGTCAGGAGACCTACGAACAGGAAGACCAACTCCAAGGGTGCCTTTTAGATAACGTAAAATCCGTTTGACAGCTTCAAAATGAACATCACTGGGTGATCCCATAAATTGAGAGACATGTTGAACAGCGTATGAGATATCAGGACGAGTCATGGTGAGATATTGTAAGGCGCCAACCATCCGTCGATAAGGGGTAGGATCCGCAAGGACAGTACCATGGGTACGAGAAAGAGTACCTTTGGAAGTCATGGGTGTAGAAACAGGTTTGCAGTCCAAGAGATTGCTGTGTTTGAGAAGATCAACAGTGTACTTGTTTTGAGTAAGATGGATGGAAGTAGGGTGATAATGGACCTCCACACCAAGAAAATAATGCAAACGCCCCAAATCTTTTATGTCAAACTCAGCACCCAATTTGCGGAGAAAGGCAAGGAGATGAGAAGAATTACTGCCAGTGAGAATGATGTCATCTACATATAGCAACAAGATCATAACAGAACAGTGATCATGATAAACAAACATAGAAGTGTCAGCCTGACTTTGAGTAAAGCCAACACTCAGGAGGAAAGAACTAAATCTCTGAAACCATGCCCGGGAGCCTACTTAAGACCATAAATGGCCTTATGAAGTTTACACACATGATTGGGCCGGTCAGGGTCGAGCAAAGCCAGGTGGTTGCCGCATATAAACATCTTCAGAGAGAGCCGTGCAAGAATGCGTTTTTGACATCGAGTTGCCGAAGAGGCCATCCAGAAGAAATAGCCAGAGAGAGAACAGTGCGAACGGTTGTGGGCTTAACCACAGGACTGAATGTATCAAAATAATCGACACCAGATTGTTGATGGAAGCCTTTGGCAACAAGGCGTGCCTTATATCGTTCAATTGTGCATCGGAGCGCCGCTTTATTCGGAAGACCCATTTGCAACCAACCGTATTGAGCGAAGGGGACGACGGCACCAAAGACTAGGTGCCCTGCTGAAGGAGGGCATGATACTCATCTAGCTTGGCCTGTTTCCATTCGGGATAACGAGATGCTTGTGTGTAGCAAGTGGATTCAACGTCTGTGTTGACCAAAGCGAGAGAAGCATGAGGAATGGGGTACCGAGTAGAAAAATTGGCATGATATTTGAGATTTGGCTTGACAATTCCAGACTTGGATCGGGTGTGCAGAGGACTGAGACGGGCACTTGGTGGTGGAGGAGCGATGACAGGGACATGGGAAGGAACAAGAGGAGACGACGACGAGAGTTGGTGGAGAAGAGGCGGATACGGCTGGCTGTGAAGAAAGAGAAAGGGAGTCGGGTGGTGTTTGAGAACTTGGGTCAGAGGATAGGGATGAGATGGCTGGTGATGGAGAAGAGGAACGGCAGTCCCGGTGGTGTTGGAGAACAGGGGGCTGATGATGGGGGCGAGACGGCTGATTGGGGAGAATAGATTTCGGCTGGTTGTTGAGAGGAAGGTGACTCAGATGTGGTGTTGGAGAACCGGGCTATGTCATGAGAATTGACAGGAGGAATGGGCCGAGCTGGTGGACTAGGAAGAAGGCCCACGGGGACCACAGGCAAGGTCTCAGAGCGGAACAGGCTTAGAAACAGCAGCATAATAAAGTTGATATTCATGAAAAATGACATGGCGAGAAACGTAGAGCCGACCTGTAGGAGGATGGAGAGAAGCGGTAACCAAGATGGCGATCACTGTACCCAACAAAAACACACTGAAGAGAACGAGGTTGTAATTTGTTAGTTACATAATCTCCAAGATATGGGTAACAAATACATCCAAAAACACGAAGGAACGTGTAATCCTGGGAAAATGCCAAATAATAACTTATAGGGAGAAGTCCCTTTAAGGATAGGGGTGGGAAGTCGATTAATTAAAGAAACTGCCGTACAAAATGCTTCGACCCAAAGATTGTGAGGCATGTGAGCAGTGTGTAAGAGAGTGCGACCCATATCAGCAATATGGCGATGTTTTCGCTCTGCTAACCCATTTTGTTGGAGTGTATGAGGACAAGAAAAACGATGCACAATGCCATTAGCAGCACAAAACCGTTTAAATTGGAGGTTATCATATTCCTTCCCCCCATCACTCTGAAATTGTTTGATAGACAAGGAGAATTGAGATTTAACATACACAGCAAAAGTAGAAAAATGACCAAAAACTTCAGATTTAAGACGCATAGGGAAAATCCATGAATAACGAGTGTAATCATCCGTAAACAAGACATAATATCGATATCCAGAAACAGAAACAACAGGAGACATCCACAAATCTGAATGAATTAAAGCAAATGGCTTAGTAGAGCAATGATCATGAGACGAAAAGGAAAGTTTTATTGATTTAGATAACGCACAGTGGCTACAAGGGGAAGTTGATAAACGAGAAAGAGAACCTAATAATGACCGAGAAACAAGTGTGCGAAGAACTTTATTGGAGGGATGACCAAGACAACGATGCCACAAAGAGGACGACGTGACGATAGAAGAAAAAGCGTGCTTGGAACTGGACAATAGTGTGGGAAAGATAGGATAAAGACCATCCTTACATAGGCCCTGGAAGAGAACAACACCACGTTGTAAGTCACGAATTTGGTATCCCCAAGGAAAGAAGGTAATACTAACATTAAAATCACGAGTAAACTCAGCGACAGATAAAAGATTTTTATGAAGGGAAGGAACACGGAGAACATCAGAGAGACGAAAGACAAAGGAACTAGAAGAAAAGGAAAGGTTACCAGAATGAGTGATGGGGAGGGTGTCACCATTACCAACAACAACCTGATCCGAAGCAGCATACGGAGCGCCGGATTGGAATTTCTGCGCATCATGGGTCATGTGATGGGTGGCACCGGAGTCCAAATACCAGTTAGGATCGGAAGAGGACGCAACATGCATGCCAGCGAAAGCACGAGGATAAGGGCACTTGGCTTGAACATGACCAAATTGCTGGCAATTCCAGCATTGAATCCACTGGCGAGAGGGTGGAGGACCCAAAAGACCTTGAGAGAAAGAGGAAGGACGTGGAGCATGGTGAGAAGGCTGGCCCGGACTAGAGAAAAGACGGGCTGAAGAAGGACCATCAAAGGGACGAGAGGATTGGTCACGCGGTCGAGAGTGGCGGGGGCCACAGGGAAAGCGAGCAGCTACAAAAGCAGCGGGGGAAGCCACAGGAGCCATCTGAGCTGCTAAGGCCTGTTGCCCCTCAAAACCAAGAAGGCGAGTTCGGAGGTCCGAGAAGGATGGAAGTGGTGGGAAATTCAAAATTGCCGTCACAATCATTTGGTGGTCAATACCCAGACCACGAAGCACATAAGTAACCAGGTCAGTGTTGGAGACAGGTTCCTGGATGGCAGTGAGTTCATCAGCCAAACTCTTGGCTTGAGCAAGGTATTCAGAGATGGATTTGGAACCTTTGGTAATAGAGAAGAGGCGAAATTTGAGCTTGGGCAGAATTGGCAAGGGATTGTTGGGAGAAGTTTTGTTGGAGACAATCCCAAATGTCCTTCGAGGTGGAGAACCCAATAACTTGGGGAAGAACACTCTTAGAAAGCGTAGCACGAAGGATACTAATCAGACTTTGGTCAGTTTGAAACCAAGAGACATAGTCAGGATTGGCCAACGACGGAGTAGAGGATTCAGACTTATCATAAGGAGGAAGTGTAGGGGAGGGGCAAGGATGAGAGCCATCAACAAAGCGCCAAAGATTCTGGTCGAGTAAGAAAGGTTTGACCTGGCTTTCCCATACAAGATAGTTGGTATCAAATAGTTTGACAGAGACAAGGTGAGAGATATTGGGAATGGAGATAGTGGGGACGCAGCTTGAAGCCATCGAAAGAAGAAAAGAAAAAAAGAAGGAAAGGAAAAAGTTAGGATCTGGATACCATGTAGAAACAGAGTTTTCTATATTATCAAAACTGATTTTACAATCTCTTTATACACAGGAACATAAACGTAAACCTATCAGTTACTACAATATAATAATAATAGCTGCCATATCAGTTACTACAATACAATAATAGCATAACAGCTGCAAGCAATTATATGCAGTCATAATTAGGATAACGGCCTAACACTCTTCTTCTCCAACCCAGTGGAAAAGGAAAGCCCCAACCCAAAGTCTCTCCAAGTTTATGTGTAGAAAAATCAGGGGTTTTGTGGGATCTTCTTCTTCAAACCCGTTTCCCTCTAATACCAAAAGGAAAGACACAACTAATCATCGTTGTTGAAGGGACTGCAGCCATGGGTCTCTTTTGGGAACTCATTGTTGTAGATTATTTAGAGATGATTGTGAGGTCCGCTATTTAAGTTCTAAGTCATTCTTTTATTTTTCTTCGTTTGTGTTTTGTCATAGCTTTCCTTAGAGGGTTGCATAAATGATGAAATTTTATCATGCCTTGCTGCTTACAGTTTCATTTTCTTGCACATGGAAAACTTATTAAGTTGTCCATGAGAACTCTAAAAGTTAACAAGTGCCCAGCTATAACAGCTTCAATTATAGTTCATATTAGGAAGATTAACTAGGTTCATTAATTATATTCTTGTGCATAGAGCCATATATGAACTTTCAATATGTCATTGCCTTTTCTCGATACATGTTGGATCATTAACTTAAATGGCATTTTATGCATTACTATATCCATTCAATGGGTTGTAATATTGTGGCATTTCAAATCATACCATTTCACTTGAACTTTGTAAGAGGTTTCCATTTCTTGGTTGGTCTTGAATCAAGACTCTTGATTGTTTATTTTGTTGTATTATACTTGATTTATGAAATTTTGCAGATTTTTTACGGTATCAACATTGATACCGAATCATACCAATCCCGTTTGGATCCGGTATGGTTTGAACGTGTTTTCAAAAACTCTCATCCCGTGTCATTCTATCCCGATTCCCCTATTTGGGATTGACACCTGGGATGACCTCCATCCCGTGTCATCTCAGACCGTGCCCAGCCCTAATGTAGAGTACATTTTTAGTGGAGAGAGAGAGAGAGAGAGAGAGAGAGAGAGAGAGAGAGAGAGAGATATGGTGGTTGTGGGAGGGTTGGCTGCGAGAGGGGAGGGGGCGGTGGGGAAGGAGGTGGTCTTGGGTCTGGGTTGGGTCGGAGGTCGATTAGGTGCTACGATGGTGGGGAAGAAAGGTGACGGCTATGGGGATGGGGTGTTTTTTATTTTTCTCTTTTCTTTAATGTTTTCCAAAAAAAAATATTTTTAATCATTTAATTGAAAATTGGATGAAATGTTGAGAATTTGGACGGCGGGGTGAAATTGAGAATAAAATTTAGTTCGAGTCTTTAGTTTTCTAGAAAAAAAGGTCAAGGGTAAATTGATAATTAGGTGCAAGTTTAGGGGGCATTTCAGCGTTTACCCCTTGAATCAAATCCTAACTTCGCATTTTTTAAAGAATAAAAATTTGTGGGTTTCACATTAAATGTGTAATCCAACACCCTTGAAATGGGAAATAAAATCAACTACTACTTTTCAATTCATGACTTCTTCCCTTCCTAATAAATAAATATGCTTTAAATTGTACAAGTTAAAAACATTATAGTACATAGTACGTAGCTTTGCGTACATCATGCACAAAAAAAATTCTCTTTTGAGATTTTCTATTTAAACCCCGCACTTTTCTATTTTAACCTACACAGGGAAAGAAACCCGAAAATGCCCATGCAAGACCACAACCTTGTTCTCAACATTGTTAGACTTTACTACCCAAGATCTACCTAACGCATCACTAATGTGAAATACAGAATATGGTTCAGATGAGATTGTAATATCAAGGAGATGTATATATTGTATCATTGTTGCCTATATTTGGCTTCAACTGCTACTACATGCCCAGATAATTGGTTGGTCTTTCCTTTATTTGACTTGTATGACATGAAATGTAAACTTTTGAAGCAAACTCTTGGTGAAGCCAATGACAGACCCAGGATCCGAACCCCGTAGGGTCATAGTGTAAATGTTCCAAAGAAAATTTAAGAATGGGTTATTTTTCTTATCTATTTTTTCTCTTCCAAATTTTATTCCTTTCTTGGAAAAATATGCTTTGAATGATTTCAATTTGTCAATTTTTTATGTATGTTTTTGAGTGATTTCAATTCATAAAATTTCAAACCAAACCGATGCCAATTAACCAAAAAACGAAAAAACCACAACCACCTAATCAACAAAAAATAAGCAAAAACTTCATCCAACAAATCAAACCAATACATATAAATCATAAATTTCATCCAAGCAATATTATAAATTTGATTTCCATTAAATTAAAACAAGTATACATCATCCTTATTTTGATATTAAGATTTAGAACTTACTTGAAATAAAAAATATCACAACAACAGTGGTGCCACAACATGTAGTGGAAGGGGGCAGTGGAAATACATCGGCGACACTACAGCAGGTGGGGATTGGGGAGCTTGGGGTTAGGGTTTGAGAAAAGAATAATAGAAATTGGGAGATGGGTTTTAAGGATTTTTTTGCAACTTGCAAAGATATGCTGCTCAGTTTGTTGGTATAGTGAAATGTTGTACTTGGTAATTAACAAGTGGAGAACTCATTGCTTTGTTTAGACTTTTTTGTAATATTGGTTTTAGCACTGTTGGAAAAACAAGCCAAAATTTTATTGGGTCAGATATTTTGCCTGCACATCTGGTTCCAATCTGTTGGTTACCTGCATTTTGTTCTAATTACAATGAAGAAAAACAAGTGTTTTTTGTTTTTTTTTTGTTGGGTGTGTGAAGAAATTCTTAAGTGTTAAATAGTGGTGATAAAACCATGTTGTGGTCATCCGTAGATAAAATTAAGTAAAGCTCATCATTCATGGATTCTAATTTCTAAGCCAGTCATTGGAATTTGGGAGGAAGAAATAATAATAAATGGAACAAAGTTGACTGGCTGATTCCAACAACAAAACAGGTTAAAAGATGAAAAAGAAAACGCGCCAGGTAGGGGTCGAACCTAGGACTTTCTGCTTAGTAAACGACGTCGTTTTACCCAGGGTGTTTTTTTTAAAAACAGAAGCGCGTTGGGCTGCTTCTTCTTCCTCCTGCGCGCAGCTTCCTCCCTCTTCCTCTCAGGCAAAACATCAAGCGGGTCACACAGCCAGCTCAAGTGGACCTCCAAGCCTATTTCCATGGCTTCCATGGGGTCGTTTGACCCCAGTGACCCCACTGTAATTGTAGGCTTGTGGCTTTCAGTTTCAGCTTTAATAATGTCAGTGTCACCCCAACATCAAACAAAGACCATTTCCCTTATGAAACAGAACTTTCTCAATTTCCGGTTGGACCATTTCCCTTATGAATACATCTTTCCACTCCACCTGATGAGTGATGAGTGATGAGTTCTTGTTGAATCTTTTCACCTCCCAGTCCCAACCCGATTATAAAAATGAATATATTTTGTATGCAGCAGCAATTGGGTTTATACTGAGAATCTGAAGGAATTGCATTCATTATTAATTGGAGTAAATAAATAACCTAATTGCATTGATATGCCAAAGGGACAAAACAAATAGTGACGGGGTGGAGATCAATTACTTGCTTCCAATCCAATGCGGCTGGAAACCCACATTCATTCAAAAACCATAATTTTGTTTTGTGGATCATATTCATTCAAAACTTAAGTCAAATAATTCTTTAACCTAAGGTTTGATAGATGGATTAAGATTTAATTATTATGCACATGAATTAATTATAAGACCCTAAGATCTTAAACCTCTCCGCTGCTTTGTAAATCATAGCAAAGTTTACGTTATGGTACTCTTGTATTCCGAACAAAACACAAGCTAGCCTCGGGCATGAAAGGGTCTAGATGTATCTTTTCACATGGTGGCATATGAGCTCTCATTTTCATCTTTTCAAAGGGTCTGATTCTGATGGATGGATGGATGCAGCTTTTCACATGGTGGCATATGAGCTCTCATTTTCATGTGACCCGTGAGGTTGTAAATTGTAATATATATATATATATATATATATATATATATATATATATGTATATCTGATTCTGATGGATGGATGGATAGATGCAGCTTTTCATTTAAAAATCTCCAGTGAAAAATAAAAACAAAATCATTATTCAACTTAGACTTCATCTCCTTGTCAAATATGGATAAATCTTCTCCAATTACCAAACGCTACAACCTATAAGCTGATTAAAATTCCTAATTCGACAATCAAAAGCATGTCTACTCTTCTTTTCTGCTAAAGAATAAGGAATATATAGATTGGATTTATGGATTAATAAACGAAGAAAGACCGCACCTACCTTTGTTGCTTCCTGCCCAATAATACATTATTAAACATTAAAGAAATATTTATGGATGTCATGTTTGTGAACGTACTAGATATATTTCAGTCATTTTCAATGCCCTGCAGACTTGTCTCTATATATATACAGTTGTGATCGAGAGGTATAGCAGCTTTTCATATCAATCAAGGTGACAAAACTTGTATTAAATCACTACTTCAAAGGCTAATTAAAATATTATTTAGTCGAAAGAAGAGAACGTACTAAATATAACACATAATTTTAATTTAGTGTAAATGGAGAAGTGAATTAATACACATAAATTACTTAGTCGAAAGAAGAGAACGTACTATAGTGGAATAGAAGACACACACCTAAAAATCTGTAGCATGTCACTTATCATAAATGAATATTAAAATTATTCTAAATCATGTTTTTCTCATATAAGTATTTGAATCAAATCCTAACTTCGCATGTTTTAAAGAATAAAAATTTGTGGGTTCCATATTAAATGTGTAATCCAACACTCTTGAAATAAGAAACAAAATCAACTACTACTTTTCGATTCATGACTTCTTCCCTTCCTGATAAATAAATATGCTTTAAATTGTACAAATTAAAAACATTATAGGTCATAGTACGTAGCTTTGCGTATATCATGCGCAAAACGTACGCAAAACGAATTCTCTTTTTCCATCCTAGTGTTTGAATTTGATGCAGTTTTCATTTTCATGATTAAACAAACATTTTGGGAGATATTTTATTTGCCAACAATACCCATTATTATCTTCCAAATAGGGCAAGAGATTATGCAGTAAGGACTGTAGACTAATCATTGTCTAAATGTCTCTTTTAATTTGAATACCTGCTTCACATGATTTCACCTAATCATTGTGAGCTTTTCCCAGGCAAGATGTGGTGCGTGTTGAAAAAGCCAAGGCTAGCCTAAAAGAGAGAAAAAAATATAAAAAAAAGCCAGGGCATACCCAAAAGAAATTTGAATCATATATTTTTCTCCTTACAATTAATTTGTCTGGTAATATCTGGCATCCCCATGGTGCTTTTTGAACCCACGCCATATATATAGAACTTGAAATGTCACTTTATTTATTAACAGTTTGGTATTCTGAATATAATGACCCGTACCCATCTTCAACGGATCTTATTAGTTTCAGCCCAGGTGGCATTTTTTTAACAGCCCAAAATAAGCCCACCCAAGTCTACCCCATCATGACATTTGAGGATTTTTTTGGGACAATTAGCGATTTGTATTTGAAACTTATGAATTATCAATTAGGGATTTATAATTGGGCTTATTAGTTTCAATCAAGGCTTAAAATATCAGGGTTTTCCGGAAATACCGATGGTCCAAAAATACGGAAATATAAGGAACATATCGATATCTGGTAAAAATTGAATAAAAACTATGGAAATTGTAAGAAAAACTTGGAAATTTTGATTGAAACTTTAGAGGATGTTTATTTGGTCAATTATCTATTGCTTTATAACAAAAAAATTGGAAGGAAATGCATTGCATAGTGAGTTTGACGTATTTAAGTTGATTATATAGCTACCAGATAAACACTGTGAGTGTAGAAAATATGTAGTGATTAATGAAAAAAGATTAAACACGCCATATAATCATTTATTTATAATGATTTACTACAATATTTTACACTTAATATATTGCATGGTAAGATACATGAGTGACTTAATACCACATAGAGTTCCGATGAGAATCAAATTTTACATTGTCTTCATCATCTCTATGTGCAGAGTACATGTACTGTGAAGAGTAGTCATCAAATGATAAATCCCAAAATAGTGTTGTATGTAATTGTTAACATGTCACCCATATGGATACGAGATTGGTTGACGTTGCCCATAAGCAAAATCATTTGAAGATTGGATCTCGGATTCTTTCCATGAGTGGCTCAATTCCATCCCAAAAGGCATTGAATCCCCTTATGTGCATGCGCAGCTATGGGGTTTTTTTTTTCTTTTTCCTGTCGATAATATCTAGATATTTGGTCCAGATTCTGCTAAAGAGAGAGCGAAATTCTCAGATTCGAAATTTCCCCGATATTATAGCCAAAATTATCGATAATTATATGATAATTGCATGGATAGGTTCCAAAATATCCTCCTCCCAAAAAAAGGATAATATCTACGATATTTCGTCAATATTATTGATATTTTAGAACTTAGTTTCAATAGGTTATACTTTATTCAAAATGCTCCTTTTTTTTTTTCCTCTATGTCTAGGTGTATAATTTTTGGTATCAATGAAATTCACCTGTATACGTTAAGTAAATTTAGCTTACCCCATTTTAAAATCCTAAGTTTGTCCCTTCCAGTAAGTAAATAGAGACTTCACGGAATATACAAAGCTCAACAACTATTTTATTTTAAACTTTTTTTTTCTCAATAGAATGATTAAACATTGTAATTTAGTTCTTGTCAAATGAAATAACAAATACCGTTGTCTTCGCTAATGGGTTTGTGATTCGTGATGAAAATGTTAATGTTCTACTGGCTGGTCCTAGTAAAGTGGGTGCTACAAATGTTTTGAATGAATAAGCTTGTGCTTTAAGAAATAGCTTACTTTTATATGTTTTTAATCGTTATACTAACCTATCGGTGGAGAGCAAATGACTAATTAGTGTAGTGATTTGGAATAATTGCTCTCTTAGGTAAGGTACTGGGTTCAAGTCCTAGTATCTATGTAGTGAGTGTGAGTTTAGTATATTATCGTCCCTCTTAATTAGAAAGGTCCTAAAAAAAAACAAAAAAATCTCTCGGTGGAGACAGATTTTAAACTTCTTATTAATTATTTACGGGTTAATCGTTTTATTAGTCCCTAAACTTAGACCTAATTTGCATTTGAGTCCCTCAATTTCCAAAATGGTTCTCGTGGTCCCTTAACTTCACTTTCGTTAGGACAAATGGTCTTGCCGTCAATTTTGTTAACTTTTTCTATTAAAAGTAGGGGCAAAATGGTATTTTTATGTTAAAACCAAAAAAATGAATAAAAAATTATATCTTTAAAATAAAAATAAAAGAAAATCAAATAAAAAACCAACCAAAAAAAAAAAAAATCAAGTTTTGGGGAGTAGAAATCGGGATAGAAGGGGAGAGAGAGAGAGTTTAATTTTAATTTATATTTTAATCAATTTTGATAAATAAAAAAAAACCATTTTGCCCCTGCATTTAACAGAAAAGTTAACAAAATTGACGGCAGGACCATTTGTTCTAACGAAATTGAAGTTGACGGACCACGGGAACTATTTTGGAAATTGAGGTACTCAAATGCAAATTGAGTCTAAGTTTAGGGACTAATAAAACGATTAACCCATTATTTACTAGCCCATTTCATTTAAACTCTTAATGATTTAATTCGGTCGAATTTAGGCATATATTAAGTAGACTAACTTCGTAGCTGATGCTCTAGTTACTAGAGCATGTTTGATGGAAGCAACTCATAAATGGGATCATTCTATTTTGATATATGTGATTTCATAGAGAATGTTGTAAAGATAATAAAGTAAATAAGGCCCATGCAAGGACTGCAGGTTCGCATTTTATATTGAAATAGCAAACAAAGGGGTTAAAGTCCATGCTCGTATTAAGCTTAGTAATTGTCATTCAAAACTTTTCACAATTTTGGCCTGTACGTGCCAAAAGTATTTGTGGGCTTTTGGTGAACACTGCGATGCCCCAAGTATTTTGCAAGCTGTATTTTAGCTGCAATGTGTTGCTTGCTAGTTAAGAAATGCTAGATTGGACTAAATACTAGCATTTACTTTTGATGCGTTTAGGTGTGCCACTTATAGTGTTTTACTCTTCTAGTAGGAAGAGGTGATGAGTAGTTAAGTGATGTGATGATTGTATTGTGCTCGTTAATCTCAACCTCCAGTGTGCTCTAAGTGGGGAATCTAGCTTGGATAGGTCATTTTCTATGCCTCAATTAAGAGGACTTCAACATTTCACTTGCAATGGAATAAAACTAGGAATAAATAATAACTTTAAACTAGCATCTGGACAGAACGTACAATATAAGTTCAAAGACAAAGGTATCCGATGGATATAGTATCATTACAAGTAAGCAAATACAAGCATGTATGGACTTAAATACACTTAATGAAAATGATAAAAAGCCTAGCAAGGCCCAGGAGGACTTTTTTTTTTATGAGAAAAGGGGGTTAAAGAACCCCAAAGGAAAAAACACACAGATTACACAACATTTATCAAACGGGTCTTAGCAACCCCCAGCGAAATCATCAGTTTAACAGGTTGCCAATCCAAACAGGGCTATCATCAAGGTACCAATACCCCATGTCAAGGTTGTGACTCCAAGTAGCTAAACCATCTGCAACAGAATTCCTCTCTCTATAAATGTGTTGAATGTCAACCCTTCTAAACTGGTTCATGATCCTCTTGCAATTACTAACCAGGCCAGCAGTAGGATGAAAATTATCCACCTCAGCATTCTGTATGAGCTTCACAGCAATAGCTGAGTCCATTTCAATAACAACATCATCAACATGTTTTTCCACAGCAAGCTTTAGGCCAAAAAACAAGCCCCATAACTCAGCTTCAAGAATTTTTCCTTTCCCCAAATTGACAGCAAACCCACCAAGCCATTGTCCTAGGTGGTCTCTGAGAACTCCTCCAGCACCAATAGCTCCAATACTTTCTTTGCGGGATCCGTCCACATTTAGTTTCACCACCCCCAAAACAGGGGGAATCCAAGCCAGCATGACATGCACCCTATCAATATTATTTTGGATGGCAGGAGTAGCTTTAATCCATTCCTTAGCATCAGACAAAATTATTTCTCGCATATTATAAGGTAGCGGTGCTTCATTTTTAAAGATAAACTCATTCCTCCATTTCCATATGTGCCAGCGAGATGAACACAAATAAAATTTTCCAAGGGATCTGAGAGGATTGTACCTTAGAGCACAGGTTGTTTAAAAGCCAAGGGTGTAACTCAGCTTGGTAGAAGGAGGAGTCAAGAATATTAACAATAAATAAATTCCACACTCTTCTTGCTCTAGGGCAGTCCCGCAGGATATGCATGGTTGATTCAATAGGCCACTCACAGATGTTACAATCCGGATTTGCAGTTAAATGCCTGAGTACGCTGATCATTCGACAAAATTTTTTCCTGGAAAACCAACCAGAAGAAAATTTGAATCTTGGGAGGGATTCTGAGTTTCCATAGCACTTTCCACCAAGGATGTAACCATTCTGTCCCTTTGAAAAGTAAGTTGTACGCCGACTTGACAGAGAACAACCCATTAGGAGTAGGTTTCCAGATTTGGCAGTCCTTTAACCACCCCCCAAAGTCAGCAGGACAATTTATAATTTTCTGGACCCAATCCTCAGGTAGCACACTTCGTAGCTTTTCTACATCCCACCAGCCATTAGTAAAGAAATCTCTGAGACAGCAACATTCAAATCTCTATCAGGAGTAGCATCCACATGGTAGATAAGAGCTTCATCGCATAACCATTTGTCTTTCCAAAAGTTGACACGATCTCCTTTTCCAAGCCTCCAGGTCAATCCTTTATCAAGAATTTGAGCACCAAATAAAATCCCCTTCCACGTGGGAGAGCAGTTTTTCGTAGGAGTCAAAGGAGGTTCACAAAAGGAATGACCCTTTAAGTATTTTTTCTCAAAAATCTGAGACCACAAGCCCTCCTCCTTCTTCAATAATCTCCAGGCACTTTTAGCTAGAAGGGCTTGGTTCATATGATGAGTTTTCTTGAAGCCAAGACCACCATGAGGACTTTATTGGACATAAACAACCTTCTTTGGACACCACTATAATTAGGAGTGGTTAACTGGGAACTCAAAGAGTAAGAGAGAATTTGATCAAGTCTTGACTTTGGTATGCTATGAGACACTTTAACAAGGTGTTTAAGTCAAGAGTATTTGAAGGTTGTTCAAGTGAATAGTTTTTTCTTGAGAAAGATTTGCTGTCCTTTGAATCAAATTTTTTACTGTTATTTATAGCCCTTTTGGCTACTTGGATTTCTATAGTCTGCATCAAATATACTTTGTCCGATGAATGCTTGTCTTTTCTAGTTGACCATTCATTGGTCAATATTTCTTTAAAACCTGACACTGCCTAATGGGCTTTTGGGCCTTGAACATACAATTGTTTAGGTTTCAGCCATTTTATGTTGGTTTTGACAGTTGGGCTTTAGTCAACTGACCATAAAATGGCCCATTGACTATTGAAATTGAGTTGTGGTAATTTGGTCCAAACATGGCCTAATCAATATCGACAGTCATTGACCTATCTGTAAATACTTATTACAGTTTTGGCCTAGTTAATACCTCCTTTAGGCCAGTAGATTTCAATGTGAGACCCGCCGCGTTCCCCCCCTCCCCATCTCAGGCAGCTTCCCTTCTTTTCTAGCGGGCCTCCTTCCCCTATCCAACGCCTCCCCCTGTTTTGCTTTTCACTATTCCAGACCTACCCCACACCCAACTTCTCTTCCTTTTCTCAATCCCACTTTCCCCCTCCCCAACCCAGACTCGCTCCCCATCTCTTTTAACCTCCTTTTCTGGCGGGCCCTTCCCCTCTTTTTCAACTCTTTCACCCTTTCTGCTTTTCCTCTGCTAGATCCACCATCTAACCCCTACCCCCCCTTTTTTTCTTCTTTTTCTTTGGATGCCCCCTTTTCTGTCTCACTCCCGCTTTGTCGGCTCTGTGTGTAGTAAATTTTTCTACATTGTTACTAGTTTGATGCTATTTTCCCTTTGCTTTTTGCAATTGGGTTATCTGCTTGCGACGGGCTTCAAGGTTTTTTCCTAAGTCGGTCTGTGCAGTGTGGCTAGTGAAGAAGCACGCCAGGTGTTTGTCAGTGTTCCTCTCTCAAGTAGCCGATGAATGTTTTCTGACTCTTGTCCAACTCGTGAGGAACCTTTTTGGTTCTTTCTCGTTAGCCTCTATTGGCTGTGGTTTGTGCTCTATTTTGGGAAGGCCCCCTGTCGTCGAGCTTCATGAACCTTTTGAGCTGGAATTGTCAGGGGCTTGGGAACCCTCCGACTGTTTCAGGCGGTGGTGAACCTCATTCACCAAAAAAGGCCAAAAGTGATTTTTCTTAGTGAAACAAGATGTAGCATGGCGAAGATGGAGCAAATTAAATTCCGGTTGGGGTTCTCGAATTTGTTCGTTGTTCCAAGCAGGGGCAGTGCCTGGTGGCCTTTGCCTCCTGTGGAGGGAGGAAGTGAATATTGTCATCAAATCTTCCTCTCTCAATCATATTGATGCTGAGTGCGATTCGGGTGACTCGGTAGGAGTTTGGAGATTGACTGGGTTCAACGGCTGCCCCCAAGTGTCTATCGTTTTTTCTCTTGGAATATCCTATCTCGCTTGGGTCAGCAATCCTCCTCCTTCCTGTGGTTGTGCTTTGGGGATTTCAACGAAATCCTAGTAATCAGGAGAAGTGCGGTGGTCTCTTAAGATCTGAATGGCAGATGGATAACTTCAGAGATGCCCTCGCTGATAGTGATCTTTCTGACCTTGGCTTCGTAGGGAGTCCTTTCACTTGGTCTTCATCCAGGTCTGGTGGGATTTCTTGCAGGTTGGATCGTGCCTTGCTAACTTTCCTTGGCGGGACAAGTTCCCCCATCATCGTGTGGTGCATTTGGCTCCTAGTAAATCTGATCACTTGCCCGTCCTTATCGAGGTGCGAACTGGAGTCTCTCGACTGCTTCCCAATCAAGGCGTAGATTCCGTTTTGAGGAGTTTTGGCTCCAGCATTCGGAATGTGAGCAAATAGTTCGGTCCTGGCTGGAGCACAGCCTGCTCCCGAGTGCCTATGGCTCAAGTGTGTGAGAAACTCAAAGCAACCAGGTTTGCTTTACTTCACTGGAAGGCACACCTTCGGTCATTTTAAGGCTGAATTGGAAGGAATCCAGAACTCTCTTGAGGTCCTTTGGAATTTGCCCCCTTCTAGTCTGGTGCATGCTCGCAGAAGGCCTTGATGGGGCAGCTCGATTCCCTCCTTTCTCGCGAGGAAATTCACTGGCGACAACGCTCTCGCTCTCTGGCTTAAGAATGGGGATCGGAATACTCGGTACTTTCACCAGCAAGCCTCAAATCGGAAACGTAGGAATTGCTTAAAGGGGCTTAAAGATGCTCAAGGAGTTTGGCACGACGATGAAAAAGGCATTAAGGTCATTGTTCTGGATCATTTCAGGAAGATTTTCTTGGCGCAGGAGAGAATACTTCCGCTGTTCATGAGGTGTTACAGGTGGTTGAGCCCAAATTCACTAGTACAATGAATGATGCTTTGTGTGTAGAATTTTCAGCCGAAGAGATTAGGTTGGCTTTGTTTTCCATGGCCCCCTCCACTGCCCCTGGCCCTGATGGTATGGCTCCAGTCTTCTTTCTAAAAATTCTGGAATATCGTCGGTGATGATGTGGTCTGTGCAGTTCGCTCTTTCTTGTTGGGGAATGGTTTTCTTAAACAAATCTGCTTCACTCATGTGGCCCTGATTCCTAAAACTCAGTCTCCTCAGGATATGTCGCAAATCCGCCCTATCAGTCTCTGTAACGTGCTTTATAAGATTGCTGCTAAGGTTTTGACGAACCGACTGAAACCAATGATGGATTCTATTATATCTCCCTTTCAGAGTGCCTTTGTCCCTGGGCGTTTGATTTCTGATAACTCTCTTGTTGCGGCAGAGGTTGCGCACCATTTGCATGGCAAGCGTGGTGGGAATTCAGGTTCCATGGCTATTAAACTAGATATGAGCAAGGCTTACGACCGGGTTGAATGGTCTTTTTTAAGGGCTATGATGTTGCGGCTGGGTCTGAATCTCCAGTGGGTTGATATGATCATGAGATGTGTTACTTCTGTCTCTTATTCCTTTTTGATTAATGGAGTCCCAACAGGCTTTGTGGTTCCCTCTCGCGGGTTGAGACAAGGGGATCCCATATCCCCGTATTTGTTCCTTATGTGTGTGGAAGGGTTGTCTGCTCTGATTTCTAGTAGAGAGCGGGATGGTTTAATCCAGGGGGTTAAAATTTGCAGGAACGCCCCAAGTATACATCATTTACTCTTTGCAGATGACAGCTTCATTTTTGCTAGAGCTTCTAGGGATGAATGTTCTCAAGTGATGAAAATTCTGCGGTCTTATGAACTAGCCTCAGGTCAGGTTGTCAATCTCCTAAAAAGCAGCGTGGTCTTCAGCAAAAATGTGAAGGAACACACTCGTGCTGTGCTTTCTAGTATTTTGGGGGTGTTAAGCTCATAATTTCATACATATACATGCCCAATTTACTTACTTCTTTTGCTTAGTTTCTTATAATTTTGAGTTATTTGCCTCTCTTTGTGTGTTTTGTAGGCCAAAAGAGCAAGAGAGCATAATTCATGCAATTCATGCATGTTAAGGCCTAATTTGGATGAAGAGAAGAAGAGCTTAAAGACAAACTCATTTTGGCTACAGCCCCCTGCCAGTCCAGTTCCGTAGGTCATATTGCAAGCTTTGTTTCAGCAACCTACATAGCTCGGATGAGGCAACATTATTCATGAAAGTTGTTCCAATGGGTGTGTACTATAACATATCCAAAATTCAGCCCCATTGGATAAATCTGGAGTCCGTCACCTAGCAAACACAGAACCATGCTCAGGATGGATTTTGTCAGCGAGCAAACTGAGTTAGCAATTTGTTTCGGCCTTAACTTCCTCCTCCGAACTTGGATTGGGCCAATACTTGTGTGGTTGGATCATACACATTCTGAACTTCACAATGGACATCTTAAAGTCTTCATTTGATTCAGCCTAGCCCAAGTTGTAAGCCCTTGAAGTTGCTGGTCATGCTGACCTCAGGATGAGCTGGTTGGAAGCTTGGTCATGGTGAGCTAGGCATGAGCTATTGTAGCTGGTTGGAAGCTTGGTCATGGTGACATGAAGATGAGCTAGGGCTGCTGGTGGGATTTATTGCTGAAGTGCATCAACCAATTCAGATTTTATAATGCAAGTGTTGTATGCATTAGTGAAGTGCATCAACCAATTCATCTTTTATAATGCAAGTGTTGTATGCATTAGCCATATTGAATTCAGATTTATCACTCCCCTCTCCCTATAAATACCACATCCATTCCACATTCAAGACACAACAAATCCTGAGATTCACAACCCCCACAATTCACTCCAACCATCCTCAAACACTCTCACAATCCCAAACACTCCAACAATCACCAAAACAACTCCAGCAAACTTCTCTTCCATTTCCCTACGAATTTCATCTTCCTTAGCCATCACCACTCACTCAAACTCATCCCAAATCACCTCCATATCCTTCATACATCTTTCTAGAAGTGGGGAAGCTCTTGGAGAAGCATTAGAAGTGGAGAAGCACTTGGAGAAGCCTTGGACACCACAAGAACTTCAGAAAAAGGGTTTTTCTACTCTTATTGCATTCATTATGTTTTCTCATTTCTGTTCAAGTCTCTTTTCCATTATGAGTAGCTAAATCCATAACTAGGGCTTCGATGTAACCTAACATGAATATTCTGGGTTTATAAGTTTGGAGTTTCAAGTTTGATTCATGATTCATGTTCTTATTCATTATGCTTATAAGTTAACATGCTTGTTTGAATGATTGATCACCATTAGAACTTGTTTGTTAACTATCTTGGTTTGAATTAAGAGTATACACCATGCTTTAATTCGAATTGAACTATGAATAGGAAGAGTATGTATGGACATTCGACAACAGGGATTAGATACATACTTGGTTGTTTAAAATGTTCTTCTATGCTTAATGGGTTCCTAATGCTTAATTTTAGGTTAGACAACAAATGATCAAATTACGGAATTAGGAACACAAGGTTAGGACCAAACACCATGGCCTAATCATACTTTAGCTAGAATCAATCTTTGAATCTGAATTAGACTTGTTACTTGAATCTTTATAACCCAGAATTGAATTGTTATGGTGAATCGAATGCCCTAGTCTCCAAACCTGTGTTTTAACTTTCAAAACCACCCTTTGTTACTTTTGTTTACTTGCTTTCCGTTGCAATTTCAGTTTGTTCATTTCTTTCTATAATCACAAGCATTCTCACTTCAAAGTTCATTTTAATCTTGCTGCATTTGTTTTCAAACTCACTCTTGCTTTAAATTCTGTTTTAGATTTAACTTCCTAACTTCTTGAATTTGGTAATCTAAAGTACATAACTAATTTGAACTTCTCAGTCTTCGTGGGTACGACCTCGTACTTGTCTTGCTATACTACTAATTGCCCCGTACAATTGCGAGTTAACATATTATTAACAACAAATTTTGGGGTTACCAAAAGTTAGCTTATATGAAATTTTTTTTTTTTTAATTTTTATATTTATTTATTTATAAAAAGGAACAGAAACTTAAAAATAAAAACAAAACAAGTAAAGAGAAAGGATTGAAATGCTTCCCCTTGATGCGATTAGGTCGATTGCTACCAAGCACCTTCTTCTTGAACACATGGGTTGCCTCCCAAGAAGCGCCTTAGTTACCTGTCTTGGCAAGACATTGTGCAATCAGCTAAGTTGATGGTACGAAGGGAAGTTGATCTACCACATGGCCAGTTTGGATGCCAGCTGAAACTCCCTCATAGAATGGCTTTAAACGTTGTCCATTTACTTTGAAAGTCGAGCCATCTTTAGGGTTTTGAATCTCCACAGCTCCATAGGGAGAAACATTGACCACGGTGAATGGGCCTTGCCATCTAGACTTCAATTTTCCTGGAAAGAGACGCAAACGTGAGTTAAACAAAAGAACTGACATACCTTTGGAGAACTCTTTCCGTTGAATGTTTCTGTCATGGTAACTCTTGGTTCGTTCTTTGTAAAGCTTTGCATTCTCATAAGACTCATGTCTAATTTCTTCCAATTCATTGAATGGGCCTTGCCTCTATTTTCTCGCACTTGTAGAATCTGCAGCAGCTCCACATGATCCTCATTTTTTCTCTCCAGTGCTTCCACGTGCTGATTGGCAAGGAGAGCCGCTTCTGCAGTCCGCCACCATAGCCTTCAAGGAAGCTATTTCCTCGCTCATCGCGGCACACTCCCTTGTCCTCGCCAGGAATCGCATGCCCAAATTGGTAGCGGAGACCGCGTGGAGCACAGTTAAATTGTGGGACTCCTCTACAGCTGCCTTATCAGACCTCTGTGCCACATGCAGGATGATCCTGTCGGAGTGAGCTTGCTGCTAATCATGCCTCCTAGCAGCACTGCTCTCTTCGACAGTGCCTCAGAAAAGTTCGGTATTGCCTCAGCAAAGTTTGAGGCCGTGCCGTGATGATATGAAGAGTTTGGAAAGACAGTGTTTGGAGGAGCCCTTGTCTGGGCATTCGGTGGTGCAAGTGAGAGCTCAAGGTTGAGATCATCAAGGTGAGTGCATGAGGATGCCATTTTTTTTTTTTCTGGATTTTTTGATGTTTTTCCTTGAGTTTCAGGAAGAAATGCTGGGTATCATCCGCTTGCAGAGGTGTGGTTTAAATAGACATATGCTGATGAGAGAGAGCCAACACCATTTCGGATTTCCCGGGCATGTCTGACCTAATCGCTTCAAGGGAGAGCACCTTTACTTTACTTTTTTTTTTTTCCTCCGTGTTTTCTGGTGTTTAATGTTTTTGCCCGTTACTTTTATTTTCTAGAGCTTTGTGTTTTTGCTTTTCCCTTTCGGCTATCATCTTTGTCTTATTTTAGTTAGGGAAATGTGTTTTCTTTTCCGTTTGTCGTCTTTGTTTTATTTTAGTTGGGAAGTGTGTTTTCTTTTTCTTTTTCTTTTTCTTTCTGCAACCTTACTCTTTTATTTCCGAAACAAAATAACGAAAAATACAAAAACAACAAAATAAAATAAAAACAACAATAATGCAGTAGGAAATCATTTCTTCTCGGTGCTTGGTGTCTCGACCATTGGAGCTTTGAGTTTGGCCCTCTGGCTGTCCTCTTCCGGGGCTTCACGCACAGCTTCTTGGGGCTCATCACTTGAGCTCCCAAAGATCGCAATCTTAGCTTGAGCGTAACTACTCTCGCGATCTGCTTGTTTGCGTTTACCCGGTCGGTCTAGGTCTTCCAGCTGTTTTCGCATGTCGCGAGAGTACAACTCTACCATCTTTGATAGGTTTCTATTCTCGTCTCGCAATACTTCTAGCTAGTGTCGATTCACCTCCACTATCCTTGACCTCTCCCTTTTCAAGCTTTTTATAGCAGTCTGACACTCCTCAACCATACTTCGCTCCGCCGCCAACTGACCTTTCAGCACCTCTACCTCATGGGACTTCGCAGTAGGCGATGACCCAAACTTGCGACTGTTGCCTGACTCTGCACGCTCAGTGCCAGGGCATCGCTCACGACCCGGTTGTCATCCCTTGTCCCCAGAACACGTATATCTTTAGGAGTCACTAAATTTCTAGCCACTCCAATGGCAACATCGTTGTCCAGGAGTATGAGTCAGTTCCTGTCACAGGCCCCGTGCGGAAGCAAAGTAGGGCATCCATCCTGGTGCCGCTGCTTGGCCTCGTGTCTGAGTCGGTGGAGCTAGGTTGAGATCCAACGAAAATGGGTAGTTAGAGGCCATTTGATTTCTCACTCTCTTTTCTTCTTTCTTTCTTTTCTCTTTTGTGTGTTTCTGAGTTTGCGTTTTTTTTTCACCCTTTCTTATAGACTTAGTCTTTGACAAACCCTAGCCATTACAGCATCTGAGCATTTTCTGAATCTCCAGCATTCCTTGAGTCCCACAACCTTCTCGCCTTCCAACCATACCCAACTCATTTATCACGACGTGTCTTTTCTGAACGAACGCGTTCAGGAAAGTCTTCGCGCCTTTCCATGAGCCCGTAATTTTTGCTTGTGGAGTCTGCGGCGCCTCTATGCGTCGACACGTGTCTCGCCCGTCCGTTGGTCCCTTACACTGAACCGAGACATCATGACCCATGTTAAAATCCCGCTCTTTGTGTTGCTAATCACAGTTCAATAGTTTGTTTTTACAAAACTAAATAATAATAAAAAGCCGGAAATGAAAACAAATTGTGGGTCGGGTTTCACTTTAGTTTGGGTTTCAAAGTGGGTTAAATTCACCGTGGTTTGTGTTTCGAAATTGTGGGCTTTGGGCTTCAAAATTTTTTTGGGTTTCAGAATTGTGTGCTTAGGGTTTACTGTTTCATTTTTTTTTGTTTGTTTGTTTGTGTTGTAATTTTTATTTTATAATTATTTTGTTTTTGTTTTCTTTTGTGATTTTGTGATATATTTTTTTTAATTTGCTTTAATACCTTTCATTTGTTGTTATGACATTGTTTGTGGCTAATTTTTAAACATTGAGGACAATGTTCATTTCTAGGTTTGGGGGTATTGGAGTTTAGCATGTAAAATTGGTTTTTCCTTAATTTAATTTTTTTTATTTGCTTGTTTTTATTTTTATTTTATTTGAGTCTTGCTTTTATTTTTATTTTAATTTTTATCTTATTCACTTTCCGAACACATTTGATGAGATTGTGATAAATGTTTGCATGACTTAAATGAAAATTGAATTTATTTATTTTTTTTTTTTTGTAAAAATAAAAATAAAAATAAAAATAATTAATTTGGCATCGTTCTAGCATGATATGTTTGAAACCTTCTTTGCACTTGCCATTTGTTTCATAATTTTCCAATTAAAGGATTTGCATGACCCAAAGAATTGTATCAAGCATAAATTAGACTTATATAATCATACAATGTGAGCTTTTGAGCCTTGTGCTTCATTTCATGAGTGTTATACACATACTCTTATTTTCTTGTCATCAAAGTTGTTGTTTGATCTCATTATTCATTGATTTGGTTGAACACTTAAAAGTCATTCATTCTTACGCAATTTGATTTCATGACATTTAAGAAGTGATATTAAGGCTCTCTTTGGATCGTTTGTGCCTTTCAAGCTAACCTTATGCATGCTTAAGCATGATTTTCCATTGTTAACCATTTTGAGCCTACATGTAAACCTTTTCTTTCATTTTACCAATTATATTTCCTCGCCTTAGCCCGAAAAACAAGAATTTACCTTTCTAAGGAACTCAGGAGCTCTAATTCGGATGTGTTTTTCATGCTAAGTTTGGGAAGGGATATTACATAAAGAAAAAAAAATTCACTCAATTGGTGAAAGAAAAGAAAAGAAAAGAGAAAAAATTGTGATTAAGTGGTGGTTGAATGAAATTTCATTTTTGGGTTTCATTTTTGGGCCTTTTAAATAAATTGGTGTTTGTTCAATTCAAGGAAAGGAGTATGAATAATTGTAAATGAAGGTATAAGGATTTTTGATCGTGTAAAAGAAAAAAATCTAATCGTGATGATTCGAAGTCTTGTAAACAATTGTTTAATGCTCTTATATTTTGAGTTTCTTGGACTTTGTTTTATCCATACCCTTCATTTCTTACTCACCTTACAGCCTTGGCCCCATTACAACCTATGCTAAAGACCTAAATTGATCTTAAATGTCATGTGGTTGAATTGCATTTATTTTTCTACTTTTAAGTGTTTGGCATCCTTCTTGAGATCATATTAATGCAAGTTCTTCATCTTTCTATTGCGAGTTAAGTCCCTTATGGTTTAACTCTAATCTCATGTTTATAACTGAGTGTTGCATTGTAGCCCTCTTCCGAGTGATTCATTTGTGAGAGGACAACTTTGGTGAGATTTGAAGTTGAATTTGTGCTTTGTATAATTTTTGAAATTATGTGAAAACTAAGATTGGGGAATTTGTTGCGTTTGGCTATCACACTACCACACTTTGAGCATATTATGTTTTGAACTTTGCCGCTTTGTGAATAATGTCCAAAATTGAACTTTTATTGTTAAAACGTTTAAGTCATGTGCATGAGTCATTTCTCTTCACAAAATGTTCGGAAAGATTGTTTTGAGTTTTTATTTTGATTTTGTTTTTTTTTGTTTTTTGTGTTTTGTGTTTTGTTTTTATTTTTATGTTTGTTTTTGGTTTTGGTTTTGCTTAAGAACTAACAAATCTAATAAGTTTTCTAACCATTTTGTTTTGTAGAGTCAGTAAAACGTTTGTGGGTATTAATATTGTTAAACCCTCAGGAGACACAACCCCTCCTACTAGGGATGCCTAGAGGTTTAAAGGCTTGTTGCATACGCTCAATGCAATCGAGTTACCTACGAAAGTGGTCTAGTTAACTTCTTATTTTGTTTTATTTTTCTTCGTTTTCCTTTTGTTTTGCTTGAGGACTAGCAAAATCTAGGTTTGGGGGTATTTGATCGGTTCATAATTGTATATCATTTTGTACCCTTCTAGCTTATGATTTGGTTATGTTTTTGAGTTAAACTTGTGTTTTTAATCCTTTTTGTGTTTATCTTTCAGTTCATTGAGCTTTAGGTAATAATGATGGCTTTAGAGAGCATAATTCATGCAATTCAAGCATGTTAAGGCCTAATTTGGATGAATGGATGAAGAGCTTAAAGACAAACTCATTTTGGCTACAGCCCCCTGCCAGTCCAGTTCCGTAGGTCATATTGCAAGCTTTGTTTCAACAACCTATATAGCTCGAATGAGGCCACATTCTTCATGAAAGTTGTTCCAATTGGTGTGTACTATAACATATCCAAAATTCAGCCCCATTGGATAAATCTGGAGTCCGTTACCTAGCAAACACAGAACCATGCTCAGGATGGATCTTATCAGCGCGGAAAATAAGTTAGCAATTTGTTTCGGCCTTAACTTCTTCCTCCGACCTTGGATTGGCCCAAATAACATATGGCTGGAAAGAAGACATTCTGAACTTCAATTTCAAGTGCTTAAAGTCCTAATTTGATTAAGATAAGCCCAAGTTGTAAGCCCTTGAAGTTGCTGGTCATGCTGACCTCAGCATGTGCTGGTTGGATGCTTGGTCATGGTGAGCTAGGTATGAGCTATCATTTCTGGTTGGAAGCTTGGTCATGGTGACATGAAGATGAGCTAGGGCTGCTGGTGGGATCTATTGGTGAAGTGCATCAACCAATTCAAGATTTTCTAATACAAGTGCATCACCCAATTTAGATTTTCTAATACAAGTGCATCAACCATTTCAGATTTTATAAAACAAGTGTTGTATGCATTAGCCATATTGAATTCAGATTTTCACTTCCCCTAGGCCTATAAATAGGGAAGTTCTCTAAGCTTGTAAACACACCCCAAGGGGGGAGCTCTCAAACACTTCTCTAGAGCTCCCCTCCCTTCTCTCCCTCAAATTCTCTTAGTTTTGCTTTCTAGTTCTCAATTCTAGCTTTCTTTAATGTTTTCTTAGTTGTAATTTATTTTTCTTGTAATGTACATTCTTTCTTAAGTATTCAAGTTTAATTAGTTTCCAAGTTTCAATTATGGTTTTTGTTCTTATTCATTATGCTTATAAGTTAATATGCTAGTTTGAATGATTGATCACCATTAAGGCTTGCATGTTAGCTATCTTGGTTTGAATTAAGAGTATACACCATGCTTTAATTCGAATTGAACTATGAATAGGAAGAGTATGTATGGACATTCAACAACAGGGATTAGATACATGCTTGGTTGTTTAAATTGTTCTTCTATGCTTAATGGGTTCCTAATGCTTAATTTTAGGTTAGACAACAAATGATCAAATTAGGGAATTAGGAACACAAGGTTATGACCACACACCATGGCTTAATCATACATTAGCTAGAATCAATCCGTTAATCTAATTGAACTTGGGAACTTATCTACTTGAGTTAGTTATTTTCTTTCTTCCTTGTTTTATTTATGTTCTTTGTTTTTGTTTCTATTTTGTGTAGGGAAACTAAATTGGATCATTCAATCACCAATCCCTGTGGAATCGACCTCGCACTTACATATGCTATACTACCAACGGTTCGTGCACTTGCGAGTATCACAAGTTGAGGATGCAGCTTAATCCATTTTGGTGGAGCTAAATCTACGCAACAAGTTTTTGATCATTGGTTTTGGTGGCTATGGCTTCCACCCATTTAGACACATAATCAACAGCAACAAGTATGTAAGTATAACCAAAGGAAGATGGGAATGGTCCCATGAAATCAATACCCCACACATCGAAGAGCTCCACAACAAGTATGTTATTCAATGGCATTTCATTCCTGCGACTTATGTTCCCCATCCTTTGGCACCTATCACACTTAACACAAAAATTAAATGCATCTTTAAATAGAGTGGGCCAAAAGAAACCAGATTGCAGAATTTTAAGTGCTGTCCCACACGAATTGGCTTGTGGAGGTCACTTTGGAGCTAAGAAAACAGCACTTAAAATTCTGCAATCTGGTTTCTTTTGGCCCACTCTATTTAAAGATGCATTTAATTTTTGTGTTAAGTGTGATAGGTGCCAAAGGATGGGGAACATAAGTCGCAGGAATGAAATGCCATTGAATAACATACTTGTTGTGGAGCTCTTCGATGTGTGGGGTATTGATTTCATGGGACCATTCCCATCTTCCTTTGGTTATACTTACATACTTGTTGCTGTTGATTATGTGTCTAAATGGGTGGAAGCCATAGCCACCAAAACCAATGATTATAAGGTGGTGCTGAAGTTCTTGAAGGATAATATTTTCACAAGGTTTGGTACTCCAAGGGCTGTCATTAGTGATGGAGGCAGCCACTTCTGGAACAAGCCATTCGAAGCACTCATGAAGAAGTACAACATCACCCATCGAGTCTCTACACCATATCATCCGCAAACTTCTGGTCAAGTGGAAATAAGCAATAGAGAAATTAAGCACATCCTGGAGAAGGTGGTGAACAATACAAGGAAAGATTGGGCAGCTAAGCTCAATGATTCATTATGGGCTTATAGGACTGCATATAAGACTCCCATTGGAATGAGCCCTTATCGTCTTGTGTTTGGGAAAGCTTGTCACCTGCCAATGGAGCTTGAACACAATGCTTTTTGGGCCATCAAGAAGTTAAATTTTGATCTAGACAAGGCAGGCCATGCAAGAAAGTTTCAGCTCAATGAATTGGAAGAAATTAGACATGAGTCTTATGAGAATGCAAAGCTTTACAAAGAACGAACCAAGAGTTACCATGACAGAAACATTCAACGGAAAGAGTTCTCCAAAGGTATGTCAGTTCTTTTGTTTAACTCACGTTTGCGTCTCTTTCCAGGAAAATTGAAGTCTAGATGGCAAGGCCCATTCACCGTGGTCAATGTTTCTCCCTATGGAGCTGTGGAGATTCAAAACCCTAAAGATGGCTCGACTTTCAAAGTAAATGGACAACGTTTAAAGCCATTCTATGAGGGAGTTTCAGCTGGCATCCAAACTGGCCATGTGGTAGATCAACTTCCCTTCGTACCATCAACTTAGCTGATTGCACAATGTCTTGCCAAGACAGGAACTAAGGCGCTTCTTGGGAGGCAACCCATGTGTTCAAGAAGAAGGTGCTTGGTAGCAATCGACCTAATCGCATCAAGGGGAAGCATTTCAATCCTTTCTCTTTACTTGTTTTGTTTTTATTTTTAAGTTTCTGTTCCTTTTTATAAATAAATAAATATAAAAATTAAAAATAAAAAAAAATTTCATATAAGCTAACTTTTGGTAACCCCAGCTGAGCACCTCCGTCAATACAGTGTCTAGGAGTTCTTTAGGCGACACCTTCGGTGTCTAAGAAGTTTGGGTTTTAAGAGGGACCATTGTGACCCCTCCAACCTTCCCGGATCCCCTGGCTGTGTTTTTTCTGAGGCCCTTAACTGGTCATCCATGAGTTGCTTATATATTCATTTTTTTTTTTTATTTTTTCCTAAACCTTCTTCTAAACTTTTCCCTTTATCATTTGTTTGTTCTCAATCATCTTTGTATGCTTTCACATTGAGGACAATGTTTAATTCAGGTCTGGGGGGAAGGTTTTCAAATTTCATTCATTTGTGTTTCAATTTTCGTTCATTTGTCACTAATTTTTTTTTTCTAAATGTCATACAATCGATGCTATGGAGCTGCCATTGAGGTTTTCATATCAGAATTTTGCACTTCACAAAGCTTTGGCTCTTAGAATTCTGGTGGCTAAAGTACCATGCTCAAATTCTTGAAGGAAAATAGTGGAGACTACCCTAGTGAGCTATATCGAGCCTAATTGCTTTCTTGAGAGGGTTTAAAGTGTTCTATTTCTCATCCATACTTATTTTCTTCAATTCACTCTAATTGATCTCATCATTTCATTTTGATCGAATACTAAGGATGATTCTCTTTTGCAGATATCATATGCTTGCTCTCATTCATGAATGAACTCATTGAAGTGATGCTAGGCTATGTGTGTATAACCATTCTATATGCTTTCTTTTCACCCTACCCATATGTGTGTTCCATTAGCCCTCTTGAAGCCAAACACTCAAAGCCTTTTCTTTTATCACCCTCATCATTTTCCCTACCTTTGTATCTCAATTGAGATACTTAACCTCTTGTAGCCATACCCTATAACTTAGAAATATACCAAGGTGTGCCAAGATAAAGTTTGATGCAAGGAAGTTGCTGCCGTGTACCTAAATGAAATTTGGTGTGAATCTGTGCAATGAAGTTAATGAAGATGCAGATCAAATCAACGAAGATGAAAGTGTTTCGATTTGATCTAAGTGTGAAAAATAAAGTCCATGCCAGGTGATACCATGAAGTTTGCTGCCATGCCAATCTAAATCAATGATGCCTTGCAGATTAATGAAGCATGCAACCTTGGTATGTTCTTAAGTTATTTGTTTTTCCTTCCAATTCTTCCATTTCCCCTAAACCTTAGCCTTTCATTACAACATTGTGAAAGACCTAGCTGATCTTTGAGGATGTATTCATGGGTGCTGGTAAGTATGTGTGTATCTCTATTCTTAGTATTTAATTCCTTTCATGAGATCTAACCAAATTTGTGCTTCTATTTCATACACTCACTTATGCTTTCTTGAGAGAATTAAAACATAGGTTCTGAGTGATTGAGTGTTATCTGTGAGAATTAGAGTCGAAGCATGTTCTCTATTCAAGGTTTGAGTGTGCTTGCTTTGAAACTGTGTGCCTTTGAGCTATAGCTTCCACTTGTACACACTGATTGATGACCTATCTTGGCAACTCTATGGTGTTGAAGGTATGACTAAAACTTTCTTTCATTTTCATTAGTTGATTTCAAAGTTGTTTTTCTAACCATTTTGTTTTGTAGAGTTAGAAAAACGTTTGTGGGTATCGTAATTTGTTAAACCCTCAGGAGACACAACTCCTCCTACTAGGGATGCCTAGAGGTTTAAAGGCTTGTTGCATACGCTCAATGCAATCGAGTTACCTACGAAAGTGGTCTAGTTAACTTCTTGTTTTGTTTTTATCTTTGTTTCTCTTTTGTTTTGCTCGAGGACTAGCAAAATCTAAGTTTGGGGGTGTGTTAAGCTCATAATTTCATACATATACATGCCCAATTTACTTACTTCTTTTGCTTAGTTTCTTATAATTTTGAGTTATTTGCCTCCCTTTGTGTGTTTTGTAGGCCAAAAGAGCAAGAGAGCATAATTCATGCAATTCATGCATGTTAAGGCCTAATTTGGATGAAGAGAAGAAGAGCTTAAAGACAAACTCATTTTGGCTACAGCCCCCTGCCAGTCCAGTTCCGTAGGTCATATTGCAAGCTTTGTTTCAGCAACCTACATAGCTCGGATGAGGCAACATTCTTCATGAAAGTTGTTCCAATGGGTGTGTACTATAACATATCCAAAATTCAGCCCCATTGGATAAATCTGGAGTCCGTCACCTAGCAAACACAGAACCATGCTCAGGATGGATTTTGTCAGCGAGCAAACTGAGTTAGCAATTTGTTTCGGCCTTAACTTCCTCCTCCGAACTTGGATTGGGCCAATACTTGTGTGGTTGGATCATACACATTCTGAACTTCACAATGGACATCTTAAAGTCTTCATTTGATTCAGCCTAGCCCAAGATCCCTCCGAAAGTTAAAATTTGTGCTTGGAAAGTTGCTTGGGACATTATTCCTACCCGATTAAGGTTGTATCATCGGAAAGTGGATATTGGTACAGACTGTGTGAGGTGTATCTCTTCTGAGGAATCTTCCCTGCATCTTTTTTTCCAATGCCCTTTTGCTACCGCTGTCTGGTCGGCTTCTCCTCTGGGCCCGAAGTTGTCTCGTCTCCGTGCGTCGAGCATGTCAGATTGGTTAAAGGCTGCTTCTATCCTTCTCTCTAAGCAGTCGTTTGCTCTAGCTCTTATGCTTCTTTGGGCTCTTTGGAAAGACCGTAATTCTTGTATCTGGGAGTGTGTGGGTACTAGTCCCACGGGTTTAGTGTTTCAGGCCTCTTCGTGGTTGCAGGAGTTTCATAGTCTGCTCTTGGGTCAATCACCTTCAGTCCCCCTTCAGCCTATTCACAGATGGATTGCGCCTAGGGACGGTTTTGCCAAAGTCAACGTCGGTGGAGTGTGGCTTGCTGCCGATCGTTGTGGGGGTATTGGGGTGGTGATCCGCAACGAGTCAGGGAGCGTTCTGGCGGCTTGTTCTAAAAAACTTAGGAATATTGGGTCTCTTGATCATCTTCACGCTGTGTCTTTGCTGCGGGCATCCGGTTGGCTGTGGAGTTGAATCTCCAACGGGTTTGTTTCGAGTGCGGCTCCGCCAAGCTTGCTATAGCTGTCTCGCAAGATACCTTTGTTGCTTCTAGTGGGGGGGTTTTGATTGATGACTATTGTGTGCTCCTCTCTCACTTCCAGTCATCTTCCGTGGCCAATGTGCCTAGGCTTTGTAACCGTGTCGCTAACAGGCTTGCCTTGTTTGCTTTTCATTTGCACCAAGATTGTTTTTGGTTTGGTGAGGCCCCTGAGCTTGTTCAGGAACTCCTCACCCAAGACTGTTGCCTCAGCTAATCTTCATTGCAATGAATCGGTTTATTTCAAAAAAAAAATACCTCCTTTAGGTATCACTTAAACTTTTGATCAAGTTGCACCATTTGCACAACTTGCTATTGCCGGATCTCATGTCATTATACACAATGCATTATGCATATTAACAAATCCCTTTGCGAAATTCGGCCACTCTCATTATGAGGCTTCCTTAAAATTCAAGAAATCCCCTTTCTATAAATTCAGACACCAATTCTTCTCCACATACAAATAAAATCACACCAGGACTAGAATTGAAAGATATTGGTTAATAAAACCATGAGTAATTTGATCATAATGTTGGTTCTTATTATTGCAACTGTAGCAACATCAATGATGCTCCGATAGAACATAAGGTGCAAAATATATAGTAGGAGATGACTTGGGTTGGGTCATTTCTCCATATGGCGCTTCCACTTACGAGGAGGCTATAATGAGGAGTTTAAAGTGAGGAGGCTATTTGAGGAGGTCAATCTCACCATCAATAAATGTAAAGAAATCATGGGAGTTAAATGTTGGCGTGAGTCAACATTCTTATTATGAATAGAATTTATATTTTATTGTAATTATCCAATTTGAGTAGAATTAGGAATTTTGTACATATTTTCTATTTGTACCCACTCTGTATGTAGTATATATATTCCTCCTTGAGAGAAGAATAAACATATCACTTTAAACCCTAATTATTTTGAGTTGGTATCAGAGTGGGTTCCAATCGTCTCTACAACATCAAAACCCTAATCCTAAAAGTACCTAGTTCCGCTGCACTTAGCCTATATATACACCTAATCTTTTGCTGCCACCGCTATCTATCACCATGTCAGATGTCACTGAATCTTCTTCTTCTACTCCTATTGTGATGGTTCATACCGAATCGTCCACCAACCTACCTATGAGATTCAAATTGAATGGATCCGACTCCATGCTACTACACAAGGCAAATTGGGTTACCTGAACTGGCAACGTTGATGCTCCTGATTCTCAAGACCCGAAATTTGGGAAGTGAAAAATTGCTGATGCCTGTTGTGAAAAGTTGGATGCTGCGAACTATGGAACCCAGTTTGTTGAATATGTTTCATACTCTACCGACTGGTAAGGAAATTTGGGATGCTATTAATTAGATGTTTTATGATGGCTCTGACATATCCCAACTCTATGAACTGCGGTGCCAGGCTACCCGTCTCAAGTAAGAGGGTCGTTTTGTCTCTACCTATTTTGCCGAACTTAAGGCAATCTGGCTTGAATTGGACAAGAGATGTCCTTTTCAGATGAAGTGTGCTGATGATATGAAGACTTTTCAGGCTGCCTGTTATGGCAGATCGTGTGTATGATTTTTTGGCTGGCCTTGACGATACTTACGACAAGGCCCGCAGTGATATTCTACGGAGTGATAAAGTTCCAAGCATCGAAAATGTATTTTTCATGGTCCGTCAAGAGGCTTAAAGCCAGATTACTATGCTTGAATCCGGCACCAAGATTGGGGAACCTCCTTTATGTTTGCTTCCAAAAATACTGCTTTGGTTTCTCGGCCTGAGGGTCTGGCTCTTCTGCTGTTCCGCCTTGTCGCCTGACTTCTGCAAAAAAAGAGGAACTGAAGTGTGATAACTGCGGTGAAAAGAGACTTACTATCGACACCTGCTGGGCATTGCATGGGGTACCAGACTGGGAGAAGGAGCGGAGGCGTTTAAAGAAGGAACAACTGAATGGCAAAGCTCATGTGGCTGTTGCCTGATCGGTGCATATTTATATATCATTTTGTACCTTACTAACTTATGATTTGATTATGTTTTTGAGTTAAACTTGTGCTTTTAATAAATTTTGTGTTTGTTTCAGTGTAATAAGCTTGAGACACATTAAATGCATTTTGGAGACAAGTTAGCTCAAAACGGTGTCTGCAGATCAGTCAACTTCATGAATTGGACTGTACTTGCTCAAGAAGAACCAGATGATGAGCCATATATCATGGAAAGATGCGGAAGTCTAGTTTATGGAGAATTTTACGGTTCAAGATTCCGAGTCTTCTAGAGGAAGTTATGCAAGTTTTGGCAGCTTAAGGTCAAATTCGGCAGCATCTGCATTACTGGGCCAAAAATGACATTTGAAGGTCTTTCCGATTGTTTCTTGAGTTGGGCTGCATGTGCTTGGAAAGATAATTCAAAGGGTTTGAAGATCCAGATTTTTCCAGATTTTTTAGGAGGGAAGATCAAGCCCAAAACAAGCCCACAAGCTGACTGCAATGCATTGTCAATTCCACTCTATTTTCGGCAGTCAACTTGTAAGGCCCAAAACGTACACTTGTACTGCTCATATGGGAATAGATTCTTGATAAACGTTGTTCCAATGGGTGTCTATTATGACATATCCAAATTTGAGCCCCATTGGATACATATTGAAACCTCAGGCCTTCCTATACCAAGTCTGGTTCAGAAGAATCATTTCTTTTCAGCAACCAAATGAAAACCACATTGGTTGGCAGCAAAAGGCAGCCACAATTGAACACCTTTGAAAACCCATGTGAAGAAAGCTTCAAGAGCAGCAAAAGAAGTATGGGATGGAATTGATTCCAACCACACTAACATAGACAAGATGAAATGAGAGTTATGGGTTGTATTAAAAGAGGAATGGTGGTGTTGGAATTCATCATGATGTTCCTCCCTCTTAGCCCTATAAATAGAGAAGTCTTCAAGCTTCAAAACACACCCCCAAGGGGGGAGCTCTCAAACACTTCTCTAGAGCTCCCTTCCCTTCTCTCCCTCAAATTCTCTTAGTTTCTCTTTCTAGTTTTCAATTGTTGTAATGAAATCTTTGTGCTGAAATTCTCCTCAAGTTTTTCTTAATTCCACTTTACTTTTCATTGTTATATAAATTCTTTTCTTTAGTTTCAAGTTTGATTAGTTTCCAAATTTCAATTATGGTTTTTGTTCTTATTCATTATGCTTATAAGTTAATATGCTAGTTTGAATGATTGATCACCATTTAGGCTTTCATGTTAGCTATCTTGGTTTGAATTAAGAGTAGACACCATACTTTAATTCAAATTGAACTATGAATAGGAAGAGTATGTATGGACATTCGACAACAGGGATTAGATACATACTTGGTTGTTTAAAATGTTCTTCTTTGCTTAATGGATTCCTAATGCTTAGTTTAGGTTAGACAACAGATGATCAAATTAGGGAATTAGGAATACAAGGTTAGGACCAAACATCATGGCTTAATCATACTTTAGCTAGAATCAATCCGTTAATCTAATTGAACTTGGGAACTTATCTACTTGAGTTATTTTCTTTTCTTTCTTTCTTGTTTTATTTATTTTCTTTCTTGTTTTTCTGTTTTATGTAGGAAAACTGAATTGGATTATTCAATCACCAATCCCTGTGGAATCGACCTCGCAATTACATATGTTATACAACCGAACGGCTCGTGCACTTGCGAGTATCACAAGTTGAGGATGGCGATATTTTCGTGTTTTTTGACTTCCGATATTTTCGATACCTCCGATATTTAAGACCTTGCTCATGACCTTCCGAGTCCAAACCGTGTGCCTTTAAGGTCATCTTGGGCAATTATTAACTCGATGCATGTGATGCTTCATAACTTGAATCGTACACAATTATTGATATATAAAGTCGTACTATAACATGTGATGCTTCATAACTTCTAATAACACTATTCTTGCTAACACACTAGCGATGCTGACTTCCATTACAGTACAACTTAAATTGACTATAAGAATTGATTTGTAAATCCAGTCTTAAATCAAATTAACAAAGATTAATTAGCTAAATTTTTTGGCTTAATCAGATTGGACACCGTACGTTGAACCCACAAAACGTGGATCGATCCCCAAATTTGTTCCGTAAACTCAATTAGTGAAGATAATCACGTGTAGGCTTAGCTGCCACTGCCTTTTTTAGAAGGGTTGACGTTATAAAAACGACACTCAGCTTGGTCTTCAACTTCATCACATTCTCACAGAATTAGAACATCCATACGTTCTTCTCGGAAACCCCAAAGTTTAATTTTGTTCAGTGTACTAGCCGACAATATGAAGGTAAATCACTTCTCCCAGAAACATACAATTCATGTTCTTCTCTTACTTTCTGAAAAGATTTTCTCGGGAAAAATAAAGAAACCCTAGTTAAAATTTTCTTTTCAAAGGTTTTATTTTCTAATAAACATAGAAATAAAATGTGTATATTTAGTCCATGGTTTGATTCTGACATATTTGTTTGGTTGGATGCATGACCTGCAGCAAAAGATAACCATTGAAGCGCAGATTCGATGCGAAAAATGTCGGTCCCAGGCCATGAAGATAGCTGTTGCGGAAGATGGTGCCTTTCATATTTTGAAACTATATTCTTTCATATTAATGGGAGATTTGTTTAATTAGTTTGATAATTTTGTTTTTGAATTATGATGTTGCAGGTGTAATATCAGTGGCTTTCCAGGGACCCAACAGAGACAAAATGGTGATAACTGGAGATGGAGTTGATGCCGCGGACATGGCCAAGTCGTTGAGGAAGAAGCTTGGCTATGCAGACTTGGTGAGTGTGGAAGAAATAACTGAAAAGAAAGCTGAGAAGAAAGTTGAACCTCAACAGGAAAAGAAACCCGAAAATGCACATGCAAGACCACAACCTTGTTCTCACCATCCTCAGTTGGAATTCTACATCCATGACCCATCATCAAGGAGTATGTGCACCATTTTGTGATATGTACGTACGATGGCCAGATAAATGTTCTCTTGTGAAACGGATTTTTTTAATGTACGGTACTAAATTAATAGTTTGACAATGCTTAGTATTTGATAGAGGTTATTATTTTAAGATAATTGTTGAATTAGCTTGCAATATTTCAAATTCCATATTGATCATGGTTTGAGGAGATCTCGAATACTTAAGAAAGACTTAGGAATTTCAAGGTCTTAGCTGAAGTTGACTTCTGATTCTCAAATTGTTAGACTTTACTATCCAAGATCTACCTAACGCATCACTAATGTGAAATACAGAATATTATGTAGATTTCCTTATTACCCTTCATGCATATGGTTCAGATGAGATTGTAATATCAAGGAGATGTATATATTGTATTATTGTTGCCTATATTTGGCTTCAACTGCTACTACATGCCCAGAGAATTGGTTGGTCTTTCCTTTATTTGACTTGTATGACATGAAATGTAAACTTTTGAAGCAAACTCTTGGTGACGGACCCAGGATCCGAAACCCCCGTAGGGTCATAGTGTAAATGTTCCAAAGAAAATTTAAGAATGGGTTATTTTTCTTATCTATTTTTTCTCTTCCAAATTTTATTCCTTTCTTGGAAAAATATACTTTGAATGATTTCAATTTGTTAATTTTTTATGTATGTTTTTGAGTGATTTCAATTTGTAAAATTTCAAACCAAACCGATGCCAATTAACCAAAAAACAAAACAACCACAACCACCTAATCAACAAAAAATAAGCAAAAACTTCATCCAACAAATCAAACCAATACATATAAATCATAAATTTCATCCAAGCAATATTATAAATTTGATTTCCATTAAATTAAAACAAGTATACATCATCCTTATTTTGATATTAAGATTTAGAACTTACTTGAAATAAAAAATATCACAACAACAGTGGTGCCACAACATGTAGTGGAAGGGGGCAGTGGAAATACATCGGCGACACTACAGCAGGTGGGGATTGGGGAGCTTGGGGTTAGGGTTTGAGAAAAGAATAATAGAAATTGGGAGATGGGTTTTAAGGATTTTTTTGCAACTTGCAAAGATATGCTGCTCAGTTTGTTGGTATAGTGAAATGTTGTACTTGGTAATTAACAAGTGGAGAACTCATTGCTTTGTTTAGACTTTTTTGTAATATTGGTTTTAGCACTGTTGGAAAAACAAGCCAAAATTTTATTGGGTCAGATATTTTGCCTGCACATCTGGTTCCAATATGTTGGTTACTGCATTTTGTTCTAATTACAATGAAGAAAAACAAGTGTTTTTTGTTTTTGTTTTTTTTTTTGGGTGTGTGGAGAAATTCTTAAGTGTTAAATAGTGGTGATAAAACCATGTTGTGGTCATCCTTAGATAAAATTAAGTAAAGCTCATCATTCATGGATTCTAATTTCTAAGCCAGTCATTGGATTTTCGACCAAAAAAAAAAAAAGCCAGTCATTGGAATTTGGGAGGAAGAAATAATAATAAATGGAACAAAGTTGACTGGCTGATTCCAACAACAAAACAGGTTAAAAGATGAAAAAGAAAACGCGCCAGGTAGGGGTCTCGAACCTAGGACTTTCTGCTTAGTAAACGACGTCGTTTTTTCCAGGGTGTTTTTTAAAAAAACAGAAGCGCGTTGGGCTGCTTCTTCTTCCTCCTGCGCGCAGCTTCCTCCCTCTTCCTCTCAGGCAAAACATCAAGCGGGTCACACAGCCAGCTCAAGTGGACCTCCAAGCCTATTTCCATGGCTTCCATGGGGTCGTTTGACCCCAGTGACCCCACTGTAATTGTAGGCTTGTGGCTTTCAGTTTCAGCTTTAATAATGTCAGTGTCACCCCAACATCAAACAAAGACAGCAACAGAAGAAACAGAAGTTTCTCAATTTCCAGTTGGACCACTTCCCTTATGAATACATCTTTCCACTCCACCTGATGAGTGATGAGTGATGAGTTCTTGTTGAATCTTTTCACCTCCCAGTCCCAACCCGATTATAAAAATGAATATATTTTGGATGCAGCAGCAATTGGGTTTATACTCAGAATCTCAAGGAATTGCATTCATTATTAATTGGAGTAAATAAATAACCTAATTGCATTGATATGCCAAAGGGAACAACTTGTGTGTTTTCCCAAGGCCATGATGGGCCTGCAGCTTCTACAAAGCTTATTAAGGTTAAAGCCCTGCAGACCAGTGGGCCGCATGGTTTAGAAAAATCAAGACTTGATAACTGATTCAAGCATCACTTCAATATTGCTCGGCTCACAGTGACTAATAGCAAACTTTTATTTCGAGTAAAATCCCACCTCAAGCTTCACAAAATAAAATACAATGTATATTATCTTAATGCTAAATTTAAGGGTGGGCCAAAGGCCAGGGCGCACCAATCCAATCAAAGCACTTGGTTTTAATAGCAAAAAAAAATTTGATCAAAGTTAGATACTTACATTTTCAAATTATAATTTCCCTATAAAAGCACAAGGAGATACACCGTGGGCATATATGATAAGATATATGCTTCCATCTTCAGATCTTCTTACTTGTGTCGCGTTATGAATTGGACTTTGGACTAAATGTTTAAACCTCCACTTGTCCTTTTCATATAAAAATCTTGCCATCGATGAATGTGTCTCTGGGTCCAATAATTGACAAGCTTGCTCCTTTCATGCAACCCAAATTGTCACATTAATTTAAAATTAACCAAAAGCTTAACATTACATCGACAAAATAAACTCATTCAAAAGCATGCTTAGCAACTTTTAATGCATTGTGCTTCACAAAATTTTGGGATAATGTATTGGAGAGGAATGTTTTTCTGTTTGGCAACCTTGAGATTGTGCCCTATAAGATAATGTTCTTTTACCAAAATACTACACAAAAGCTGCCATAACATTATTTTATTTATGAGTAGCCAATTTCCCCCTAAACTTTCAAAAGAGCATTTTTGCTCACTACTTTAATCCAAGGTATAATTACCATCATTTTCAACACTTGACACGTATTCATGAGCATAATCATGGTTCCATAAATACAAAGTAAAGAATTAATTATAGTGGTGAAGATACACATTAGGTTAAAGTGGTGAGCAAAAATATTTCAAAACTTTCAAAATCGCAACATTATTTAATTTATTTATACCTACATTATAGCCATAGGCACGCGCCACTTATATTATATTGGCTCTTTATTATTTGATTTGTTTTTCCCTTTTGACGGCTAACAAAAGGGGCTCCTGGCGTTAAATAGAACCATCAAACAGGAACTGCCACAATGCATTTTCATCCAACAACTTGAAAACAAAACAGAAAGTTAATAGAAAGAGAGGCCCTTCCCATTAATATCTGAGTGGAGTTGGAGGGGAGGGGGGGCTCTTGTATAGGATAGTTGTGCCTAAGAAGAGGGAGGGGGGAGGGGCTCTTGTATAGATTAATTGTGCCTTTTGGTAGGTTCTCTTTCTCTCCTTTCTAGAAAAAGGTACAAAACAATCAAGAAAAAATCAAATTCAAATCAGTTACCCCAATATTAATTTTCTTCTATCAACTCCCTTCCCCACATCCCCACCCTCTACTTTATTGTCTGTAATCCACAAAGATGAAAAGAGAATGTGCAAAAAAATTCTCCTACAAAATCTGGGAAAAAAATCTTGAATGATCAAACTTATAAAAAAAAGTTTTTATAAGTACGGATTAAATACACTCTCTTAAGTAATTTGGATGGATAGTGCTATATTTGAAAGTCAAAATTAAATCTTATTATGACCGTCCTTGATTGATTGTCTGCGGCGGATTCCATCATCAAGAAGTGTGCGTCCACAAGTTCTTGTACCAATTTCTCCCTTGGTATCCAACCTCAGTACTTGGTACTAATATTTACTCATCCCAGCAAAAATTAGTCTTTCCCATATTTTATAGCCCACATTTAAAGTTCTCAATCCAAAATACTAGGTCACCTTCACAAAAATTTCTTATTAAAAAATCACACAAAGAATTTTTTTAACACACGTGTTATAGTATAATTTGTTACGTAAGGAGAAAATGACTCTAATATGAAGTCAAATATTTTTCATAAAGAACAACAAAATCCCACCAAAGCCTCACCAAAAGAGGCAACATCTTCTCCAAAGCCGCATCAACAACTCTTGGAGACAAGCCGACAAAGCATCGCCCATCCATATATTCCTCCAAAAAAGATATCCAAAAGCTACCTTACATAACCATTTGGACTCTTTTTCCCACCATTTTCTCCCTATCGAGCCTTTCTGCTGCCTTTCCTCACACCAACCCCAACTTATGAGAATATTTAGTCACCGGACTTTGCCTTCTTGGATTTTGCATCACAGCTGCTGATACTTCTTTCTTTGTTTACATCATTAGAATCTGTGATGGCAGCCTCATTTGAATATAAAATAAACATTTACAAAATTGCCCCTGTCCTATATATATATAGCAATGCAACCCCATTGCCACCTCAAAAGGCAGTCTGAACAGTCTCTTTGAAGGTTAATCATACATCCCTCTCTCTCTATGGCTAGGCAAGGACTTGATGGCACTGTTGCTCATTCTTCCATTGTCCTATTGCAAGAGAGGTTTAGGCAATTGCAGAGAGCAAAGGAGATGAGGGAGGAGAGAGAGCTCTTGAGGCAGATGTTATCTGGATCAGAGAGAATTAACGTTCCAGCCACAAATTATGAGCCAACTGGGTTCTTCTTCCAATCTGGTGGCTCTGGTGGCTTGACAGATCCTCATTATAAGCCACCTCCCCAAGGCTCAATGTACCACAAACCTAACTTGCAGAGCAAGCATGCCAATTTTCTGCAGGTCTCTGATGATGAGAGTCAAGTCTTGGGAAACATATCTTCAAGTTCAGTATCGGCCATGAACAGAACAAACAACTTCGATGATTCAGATGTTGACACCTCACTTCACCTTTGAAAAACTTCTAGGGTTTATGGGAGAAGCATATATGTTAATCGCTTGTTCTGTTCTTGTTTTTTTTGTAGCTAGATCTATTACTTATATGGGAGAAGGATTAGCAATGTAATTAATCAGTATGTACGAGGAGGATCATGATCAGTAGAAGGAAAAAGGGGAAATATCTCCAACATGGACAATATATCAGAAATAGTACCGCTCATCTAAGGACCTAAAAATGAAGTCATGTGAGGTCCTCTTTAATAACAGCCCTTAGATTAATTTATGAACACACTAAACCTATGAGATCGTCCCATAATTTTTTTTCTTAATTTCCACCCAAATCTATTAGTTTTTGGAAAGAAATGATAATCTCAGCATCAACGTAGATAAACAAGAGATGCCATCAGAAATGTGACAAAGAAACAAGCCATAATCACGTGAATCAATACAAATTACATACACATAGTACATGTGATTAAAATAAATGATCAATTCACACGAATACAGATAGTGGTATAGCTTTCGACTTTGTTGGAAGAGATTTCAAGTTTAGATTTCCTTCCTGGGTCAGAAGTGAAAACAAAAAACAAAAAAACAAAAGACATA
Organism: Prunus fruticosa; assembly: GCA_018703695.1. Taxonomy (NCBI): domain Eukaryota; kingdom Viridiplantae; phylum Streptophyta; class Magnoliopsida; order Rosales; family Rosaceae; genus Prunus; species Prunus fruticosa. Next base: position 27,297,395 of record CM031920.1, read on the forward strand.
CAAAGAGAGATTCAAATGGACCCTCCAGTGATCCAAGTAAAATTATGTATGTATAAGGGAAAAAGAAATGATATTCTTAATTCAACACGTCTTTTTATTCTCTTGCGCTGCAGACACTTGCAATAACTTCCAATGGCTAATATCCAAGGTTCCAAAGTAGTTTTTCATTGTTTTTTTTCTTAATGTGATGCAACTGATTTGGATTGTACTTTGACAGGGAAAAGCTTCGGAACCTTCAGCCCAAGTTGTATACTCTTTTCCTGGTGTTGATTCGACACAAGATTGACATTTTGAAATCCTATCATTCCATAAAAACTACAAACTGCAAGTCAAACTTCTTTTATGACTTGGCTGGCTCAAACAACTCAAACAATCATCATTTCATGGCTTCCTGAAAAAGAAAGAAAAAAGGTCCTGCAAACCCTGGCTTTGAAGATAATTGAATGATTTCAGAACATACTATTATACAGACAACCTCTGCCTTTTTAAAGAGCACTCCCCAGTCATATCGACAAGTTACATCCACATCTAGGTTTATAACTTTTGACAGTAGAGGGAGCTCAAGGCTAATCACAAAATGGGAAGCTCCATGCGGTGACGGTATAAATGAGCTACTCCACCTAGGCCATCTCCCTTAAAGCTGGCTCTATCTACCACATATTGATGTCAGGATCATAGGAATCCAGTTGGCAAACTTATAGTCCTCAAATACCAGACATGTATCAGGATAGGCAAAAGTGAAAATTTCAGCACTCAAATGATTTTTTTTTTTTTTTTTTTTTTACAATATTCTTTCCTGATTTTCGTTGTTACTCAATCTTTACCTCTTCTATGATTCCGTGAAAAAGGGAATCGCAAGCAATGCAACTAATGTATACTGAGATTATCAACATTGTCTTCATGTTCATCAGATATTGTATTCTGTGGTTTCTTTTGAAATGAATCCTCGTCATACTCTGTACCATCTGAGTCGTGATCAGTACTCCACTTCCTTTTCATGATTTTGGGAACCAAGCGGGTCACCTCTTTGGTCTCCACTGTCGCAGCATCATTCTCTATCCTTTCAAATCGAACAGAACCGACCTTTCTGGCATTTCCTGCTAGTATCTGCCCCAAAAGAACAATAGCAACACTGATATTACTCTTGTACAAGTTAAGGATAGTTTTTTTTTTTTTTAATGCTAAATAATCCAAGGCATACCAAATCTCCCCCAGCCCACCACCAAATACATGATTGACCAACTCAAGATCATCTAGAATTTAACACATGCAAAGAACTAAATGGTGCAAAATCTTCATCATACCTCAATTTTAAAAATTTGGTGCTTTTCATTTTTATCCTTTTTATCCTGGTTGTCAGACTTGGACTCATCAATCTCCTCTTCAATTTCCTTTTCAAGGACTACTTTGATGCTCTCCCCCGTCCTTGGGATATATCCAAATGCCTCACATATAAACCCTGATACTGTTTCATATTGATGACCCTGTAAACAAGAAGTGAAGGGTGAGAGATCAATGTACATGCCAAAATTGATGGACAATGTCAATTACAATTCAACGCATAATACCGATACTTTTTAAACTGTCTACATTGAAAACAAAAACAGATCACAATTGGGAAAAGAAATCTTCTGTATTACTTTATGCTTTGATTATCAATAATGCGCAGAAATTAACGAGCTCTTGCAAAGTATTATGATTCAGCTCTCAATTCATAATCATAATTATTAGGTAAGGATAATAACGGTTGGGGGATTATTTTTTCTTTTGTTCTCTGAAGAATGGCTGAGGGTTTAGATGCCTGTGTTTTTTATTTTTTATTTTTATACAAGTGATATTGGGGGATGGGAGATTCAAACATAGGACATCTGATACAGGAGTAAACGCTCTTAGCTCTTAACGACTTGAGCTACAAGGCCCTCAAAAGATGCATGTATTTAAACGGAGGAAATATACGATACCTATAAACCTGTACTCCAAACAAGCAAATCAGCTCTCTAATATTAACAGTGGATAAGAAATGCTACTTCATATGTGGACAGCTGTTCATCACAAGATTTTGACTACTATATGAAACACAGCCAATTTCTTGTTAATAGTTGTTTCTCATGCAAGCGTTCTATTGAATCTGTTGATCATTTGATTATTCACAGCACAGTGGCTTTGGAGAAGTGGTTCTGTTTTCTCTTTGTTTAGAGTTTCTTGAGTTTTGCCAATTCTTTTGTGAATGTGCTGTCACAGTGCTGCAAATTTTGTTTCCCAATAGACATAAGGTGTGCAAGGCTGAACATTTATTGGGTACTAGGGTTGTGCCCCCAAGGGGCCTAGGTGCTTTCTAGATTTCTAATATTTTTCTATTTAGTAAAATAAATAAATCATGGCTACATGGTATGGTCTAGTTGTCTCCCATTACAATAAAATATGACAATGAACAAGCATATATCCAGAATAGATGGGAATGCTCTACTGCTCAAAGTCAACAGATAGAACCATTATAGCAAACTAATTAATTAATCAAATGGAGATATTGACTAGGATAGATTTCCCTTGGCTGGTCATAATAGAAAGGTCCGGAGAGAATAGGTACGGTGTGATCACGTATAGATAAATTTCAAAACCAATATTCAGGATTTTACACTCGCAAGGATAAATACCTCAGGCATCTTCACATTTAGATCTTCAGAGAGCTGGTCGATAGATGTGTTTGCATCCACATCAAATATACCCTCTGCACGCATTACAATGTAGCCAGTTTTTTTTTGAATCTCCTCCTGGTCCAGCATCAATAATTTCAGTAAGAAATTTAAAAATATGATATCAACCAGCCACCACAACTGATTTTTCTTTTTCCAAAATATTAGCGTTACCAATTATATTGAGAACAATAGTTTTGTGTGTTTATGGTTCTAAAAGAGTTGCACTCATTTATGGGGTTAGAAGATCTCCAAGTAAGTGAGGGCTCATTTCTTAAACATTATATTTGCCGGGACAAAGAAAATCGTTTTTCACTTGTCTGACCAAAATAACCTTCTTTGATTTTGTAGCTTTCTAATGCAATAATTTTTTGTTATGCATACCAGCATATGGGTTGTGGCCCCCTTAGTGCTTTAATTATTGAATTACTCATTAAAAAAAGGTAGATGAACGAGTATAAACACTAGTAGTGAGAATTACTTTTGAATCATTTTCGTCAAATATTTCACCAACAATTTCCTCAACGACATCTTCCAGGGTTACTATCTGTTTCATCACAAAACAAGTTAGAGACATGCTGCGCAACATGGTGAATTTTTAACAAAAACATCAGAAGTTCAATTCAACGATGAATGAAGAACATACCCCTACAGTTCCACCATATTCGTTAAGAACCACAGCCATGTGAACCTTTCGGATGCGAAACTCCCTAAGAAGATTCCAGACGGACATTGAATCTGCAAAATGGATTATACTACTTTATGTATTGGAAAATTAAGGACCATAATCAGTCCAAAACAAAATTAAGAACTGGATGGTGTACATTGTTGTTCCAAATGAAGACAGACAAATGCCTGCTGCAGTCAAGGCACACCTAGATTCAATGATACAAAACCTAAGATATTCAGCTCTATGCAAACATCAACTGATGACCAAACTGCTAAATCTGTCAACAAGAACATGAGACCAGACTCATGTAGCATGAACAAATGCTAGAACTGTAAGTGAGAGCATGAGGCCAAACTCATTAACATGGAATCATATTGATTAAAAAATGATTTCATATCTACAGGGGAAAGAAAATATAAGTAGTGTAACCACTACTTATCAGAACAGGAGCTTCAAACGACCAACCAAGAAACAGAAACTTCAAAAAGTACAGACAACTTCAACCATGAACAGCCTATAACTGCTTAAAGGGCCGTCCAGCGCCAACTTGATACTATGTTAAATAACACAATCAGAAGTGTAAAGTAATGGTGGCAAAACTTTACAAATCACTTGGCCTAGTATCATGCAGCAACATCAGCTCCAGTGTCCTGAGCTCATATATTTCATTCAATGACTCCTACTAATTATGAGCATGACCTAAATAAAATTTGCTACAGCGAATAGAGCGCTTGGAACTCAATGTACCAGACAACAGATTAGACAGTTGGGTGGAACCCAAAGGATTTAAACCTTAACGCATCCCCAAGGCTTTGCTGGAATGGGGCCAAATCAGTTAAGCAACCACCACCCAGGGACATCAGTTCCATTGAACCATTTTATTTACAGAAATGGTTTTGTTTATAAAGTATACAAGTCAGAATTATAACTGCAAATAATGCACAAGAAAATTAAGAGAGAGCAATATACAATGAATATCCAATGTAGAATATATGTGTTTATCAGAACTTAGCATAATAAAAAGAATTACCAGGCACAAAGTAAGCAGGTTTCTGAGCCATATCCCCAACAGTAGTACTTTCTAGTAGCTCACCCTTCAAAATCAAACATATTCACAGTTCTGCGCACTATGAGATTTTTTTATTCAATTAATAAACAAAGCATCTCATAGAGAGATAAACAGGAGTACAAACTGTCCGACCTTCTGAACATAATCCAATAGATCCATTGCATATGCAATTCCTACTATATTGTCAACACGCTGCTCAAAAACAGGCACCCTATAAGAAGAATGTTCAAAATATTATCAGCTGAAGGCACTAAAGAACTATTCACCATACCACTAAAATTTTGGATTACCTTGAATATTGATGAGTTACCCACAAGTCGTGAAAATCAACTAGTGTTGCACTGGCATCGATGGCAACTACATCTACAAGAGGAGTCATCACCTCTCTAACATGTGTATCTTTTATCTCCAGCACATTTTCAATCATATCCTGCAAAAGGATTTATTTTTCCAATAAAAAGTGTATCTTAAATAAGGAACTTCGAGCACAAAACTTTACAATTAATAAACTTAAAAGGGGGGATGGGGGTAGTGGTGGGATGATGAAACGAGCACAAGTGATATTATAGAGAACAAAGATGTTGGAATTTCATATTCATGACAAGCATCATATTCTACAAAACAGGAGAAATAAAATGGCTATGGACTGGCTAGATGACGCACATACACACATGCACGTAATAAATGGGAATGTCTTCTTTTGCCAGATATCTGGAATGTTTTTTTGCTATGCCTTTTTGCCAAATACTGTCAAGTTATGTTGTCATACAGTCAAATAGGAACACACATTAAAGCATGATTCCACCTGATCAATGGTTCAGATTAATAGCTTAGTACCATAACATGCCAGACAGTTTGGCATCCGCACTGTTGCCCAGGTATATTCTTGTTTAAAAGTATGATCCAGATTGATAATTTAACATTAGATATGGCAAAAGAGCATTACCGTATATACACATATATAAACAGAGATATTTTGAAACTGAAGTTCATGGAGAAATTCCATGTGGAAGTTAATCCAGAAACAAACATTTTTCTCTTCATGCACAAAAATTTCTCTAGGATAGAATGTAGTGTTACTAAAAATTCCTCACGTCCCAAACAAAGCTGTGGGTGTCAATAACCGCCCAGCTACTCTTTCAAGTGCCTTGATAAATCCAATAGTTTGAAATTATTACTTTTACATCCCCACCCCACTGTCTCTCTTCTCTCCATATACAACAGGAACTCGACTAGTCAAATAGTATCTCACAAAATGTATTTCTTAGGAAGATTTTCACTCATCAAAGACAGGATAACAGCAAAATGTCTGCCATATTAAATCTTCACATATAACATAAAGATTTGGTGGAAACATATTGAAAAAACAATAGAATACTTGATGGCAGAAGCATTGAATTGAGAGCTGATAACTTGGATTTTCTTCATTATACTCAGAAAATGAATATTTCTTTAGCAACTTGGAAGTAATGCAGCAGAATAAAATATTTATGGGAAACCAAAAACTATTCAAGTACCTGTTCTTCCTCCTCTATTGCCCCACTTAACTCTGCCCCCCGCAGCATCAGTTTTAACTCCTCCTCAGTAACATATGGTTCACTGATCATAGAAAAGGTGTAAAACAAAGGCATAATTTTCAAGAAGAACATTTTCATAGTAAACAAAACACATCCGTAAACAATATTAACAGGTACAAGTTCAATATTCCATATATCTAATTCTCTCTTATCCATAAAATGAAAGCAACACCTTCATGTATTTATCAGGTTAAAAGAAAGAAAGCCACAATACTCTAGCATGGTGGATGTTCCACTTACTATCAAGAAACACATGAGATAACAGTCCAAAGATTATGTTAAACTTAATGCATCTAACCCACAACCAATTGGCTAGGTGAAGAGACCCAAGACCATACATATTGTTATGCATGGCTTAGAATTTCTGATGTGGGATTCTATATTCTCCACACGCCCCTCACATGTGGCAAGACTGATCCAAACACGTGGATCAATTATATTGATGATATGGAGTGTGTGTGGTTGTAGGACCAGACACGTGGAGCGTTGGCTTTGACACCATGTTAAATTTAGAGCATCCCACCTAGAACCATTTGGTAATGATAGAGAAGCCCAAGATATTATAAACTGTGACACAGGAATTAGACCTGGTCAGTTAGAAGCCCTGTTGGTTCGGTTTCAGTTTGAAATTTGGGCAAACCAACTAGCCCGGTTTGACGCATGTTTTGGGCCCAAACCGACCCCAGCCCTAACCCATAGTCTATCTCTATCGTCCTTCTTAACCCTTTGACACACAATGTTATTTAAATTATAATGCGAACTATGAAGTCCATAAGCACAAAGAGCTAATAACCATAATTGTCAAGCAGCACCAGCCAAGCACCAACTGGATTATTGATAAGCAGCAAATGAAATAAATATGACATAAATTGGAAGTTAGGGAGAATTCAAATTTGGGTTATCAAAAGAGCAAACCTTCTTCCTTTCAACCCGAGTATTTTTAGAATCCCCATTGATAGATATGTAACAACTCTTCCCACAGGATATAATACCAATGAGAGCCACGCCACTGGCCTAACCTAGAGGCATCACACCCAACATTGACCAAATTAATCAAGACAAGCAGGAATAATATCAGTTAAGAAAAAATGAGTTAACACAACTAAAAGTCTAAAGAAAAAGACAAAGATGTCTAATTAGTGGTCATGTGGGTTTTAGTAGAAGTTAGAGAAACTCTACAGTTTCTAACTTACCACAAACCTTGCAACCTCTGTGGGATTGTGAACAGCGACACTTTTGGGAGTTATTTCAGTGAGGAGCAAAATAGCAACCTTGCATCACCAAGATAAATAAACAGTATTAAATATCAGTCCCACTAGTACATTATTTTCTTATATATGTGTATGCAGCCTCTGGCCTTTGATAAGAAATGAGGAGAGGAAAGACAGAACACTGATTTTGCTCTTAACATCTAAAATAACAACTTTTCAACAAAAGCCAGACTCAACACAGTGGAAATAGCATTCTCTTCTTCAATTTCACTTAATAAAACAAATTAGACTCTTTCAGAACTATGAGTTTATTGAATCAATCTTTCTCTATCTAGACACAGAGATAGAGAAAGAGAGAGAGTGCAGGTACACACTAAAAAAGAAACAAAAAACTGTACTTTATACGAAATGAAAAGACATCCATTTTTTTTTAATATAGGAGTTTCTTCAGCCCCCGCCCCCTCTGTTTCCAACAGACAAAAGGGAAATCGTAGAAATATTTTTTCTGAGATTACTGAGTGAAGACTACAGAATACTAGTTATTGGGATAATTCATAATTAGAAGTTTGTTGATACAAAAAGGGTACGGTGAAAAGATAAAAAACAAACATAAATTAAGCACTAAACAGCATGTTTTAAAGTTTGAATGTCCAAAATACTTATCCCTATATCAAACTCTGTACCTCCATATCTATGCTTATTAATTGATCAAGCAAGGAAAATGAAACATACAGTCATTACTCCTGTTGCTGCGCTAACACCAGCTTCACCAAATATTGCTGTTGCAGCATCTGTAACTAAAGCAGTTGCTCCAATATTGACAACACTGAGTACATAAGGAAATTCTACAATAAGAAAGAAATGTTCAACTTCACGATGGAAGAGTAGAAAAATTAATACCAACAAAAATGAGAAGGAAAGTACGTTGTTCCAATAAGTATGGTTGTTAAGAACCGAGTAACATCGTTGCGAAGCAATTTGAAGACACCATCTTCAGACTCTTTCTCAGCCAACTCACGCACCTGACACACATTAATATCAATTAACTGATGTTATTTCAAGATCCTAATGGGTCAGATCATTCATTTTCTTTCAGTAAGCTAATAGGTTGATCATTTACTGAAAATTGGATATGCACATTTCAAAGTTACAATTTTATGTACACATAAGCACTGAAAAAGAAGAAAGCCATAATATATTAAGGTCCTTAATTCCATATTATTTGGAGGTCATTCAAAAAGCTAACCACAAATACTTTTAACCCTCGTGTATGAAATCAAGTCTGTTGAATTAGCAAGTTTAAGAAAGGATGCTTTGCATTCCAAGGTCAAAAATGTAATTTCCAATACAATCTATAGAGAACAAGAGTCTAACTCTACTTCAGGGTACAAGGATATAAAACCAGACATGGAAACCAGCACACAAATGTTAATGAATGATAAATAGTTGGCATTGACAAATATACAGTGTTCCTCCATTGTTAAGTCAAATTACCCATAACTTAAAAGGATAAATAGCATAAAACTTGCACTTACAGTTTATCATTTCGAACATCATCAGAAATGGCTTAGTTGCAAGTTACTTCATTAAAAAAGTCATAAAGAGTGCAATGTCCAGAGGTGGACAAAAAATTCGTCATCCAAACAAATCAAAAGCAATCTTTCACAATGCCTATGATATAAGCATTCACAGAGCATAACCAATTCATACCTTCCAGGGCCACAGTGTGGTAATTGAAGTCTCCGCCATTGAGAAAAACGCTGAGAGTCCCAAAAGCAAAGCCAAAATCAAACCCTGCTCTTTGAAGAGCTGAAGAACCTGCAATGTCTTCGGCCAGGCATTCCTGAGCAACAATATGCTCTGCCCAATAACCCCATAGCCTGCATTCACCACACCCTCCACCGCAAAAGCTCTTCTGCACCCATAAATTAAAACCCCACAAACCATGGCTGCCAAAACAATTCCGCACTTTACCAATTCCTTAACAAAATCAAACTTTGAACCCGAAACAACATCTGCACTGCCCGAACTCTCATTATCCTCAGCTAGAGCTTGCAAACGAGCTCTATTAACCAACACGTCAACTCCTTCACATCTTGGACCTAAGAAGCTCCTAAAACCACTATTACCAATGCAGTTCGACCGCAATTGAAATGGGTATCGATTATTTTGCAGCAAAACCTTCATGGGAAATTTTGTTTGCCTATTGCAACACATGAAACTCCATGATTTCGAGCAAGAATTGTACCTAGGCAAAGTCAGAATGGAAGACTCAAGCGCCATTTCGATAAATTACAAGCAAATAACAGAAGTGAACAAGACCCAGAACGAAAATTTCAACACCAAAGAACTAAATGGGAATCTCAGGGCAAAGAATCGAATGAAATTATTATTAAAGCTTTGAAATTGGGGAAATTTTTTGGCTAATATGTATGTGGAAAAGCAAAAGGGCGCTCATACAAGGGGGGATGTACAATGGTTTTCTTTATTTTATTTTATAAATTTGGGATTTGGAATATTGGGTTGGGCAAAATGAGAAGTTGAAGAGGGGATAAGGAGGGGGGGAGGCTAGGGTTTTAGCAGGATTTAAAGACGGCCAGAGAGAATGGGAAACAAGAGGGTCATGGTTGAAGGAAAAGCGCAGGGAGATAGAGAAGAGGGTGTGGGATATTATTTGGATTGTTCATTAACATGTTTGGTTGTTGGAGAAGGCGAACTGGACAACTGAACAAATTGAAATTGAGCTTGGTTTGGTTTGGCAGCGGCAAGTTGGATTGACATTACAAGGACAGGCATTGTCCTTTTGCATCTTATTTAATTTGGGAGAAAAAGGCTAAGCAGTTTGGATTAAGGCTGGCATTTTAGACCCAAATATCACAAATATCGACAGAGGTCTTAGGGTTTAGGTATCGACTTATCACGAAAACCGATCGCAACATGCAATTTATAGAAGGTTGCAGTTCCGTATATTCAAATAATGTGGTAGAACACAAACTGCAATATAATTTAATTAATTATTAAAATAATTACTTATAATTATTTTATATTAACTATCAGAGGCTAGGACTTCATAATTTAGATGAATCTTTCTCTCTTCTCTCCTCTCTTCTCTCTTCTTTTTTTTCTTTTTATTCTTCCTCTCTCTGAGACTCACTTAGGCTCTGAATGTATTACTAATGAAGTGTATTCTCCGCCAATCTCTTGAAGTTCCCTCTATTGTTTTTTTATTTTAAATCTCAGTTTGAGTTGTAGAGAAGATAGGCTTCGAATGAGGTGTATTGTAGGGGATTTTTTGTTTTGTTTTGTATCAACATGTTTTGGGGTCCAATTAGGTGTGGAAGGGTATATGATATCTCTTTACAAGGGCTAATTGTTGTTTTACACCTATAAATTAAATAAAAATTAAGATTAAATGGAGTTATATCGATCCGGTTTGGTTTAGGACATTCTAAAAAAGCTCAAACTGCTATCAAATCAAACCAAACGGGTTCGGATTGGTTTTTCAAACTGTTGACTTTTTCTTTGGTCAAAACCAAACCAAACCAAACCAATATAATTGGTTCAGCTGGTGTAACCGAATCGTGCAGATTAATGCCCACATGTACCTGGTAGAGTCCTATATTCGTTCGAGCCCAGCTGGCAAGAGTAAAGCCAACGTCCGCCAAAAGAAAAGGGCAGAGTCAGAGAAGCACAAATCAACCAAAAGAGAGTGCATGAGGAACGCAAGAAATTACCAAGCCTAGTCAACCAAGTAAACGGTAGCAATGGAAGAATATTGAGCGATACTTAAACGACAATTTGTTTAAAGGAAAATCCTTAGATGACAATAGGATTCCTTCAAAGAATGAATGGTTTTATTTATACAACAAAGAGAGAATCAATGCAATCATTGATGAAATAGTACGACTACTTGATGCAGGCCACGTGGCTACCAGGGGAGGCAGAGCAGGTTACTGAAGAGACGCTTCCCTATCTTACGCCTCTAACAACGCGCCCCTATCATGAAGGAAACAGTTGTGCTTCGCAACCAAATGAAACATCATTTTCTCTCTCTTACCTCCACGTGGCAAAACGGAGCATGGAAAACACCTACAAGAGAAATAACCATAATTACCCAACTAGAACGCTCGGGATGATGCGAGCAACCACAGGATAACTGTGAAGTTCCTCTCAACCAAGGACTTTGGGGTCATATGTGATACCCAAAAAGAGATAGAGATAGAGAGAGAGCGAGAGAAGAAGAAGAAGAAGAAGGTCAACCAACTAGGCTCTTTCAAGACACATGCCCATTTTTTAACAATCAATAGAGAGAGCGAGAGCGAGAGAGAGAGAGAGAGAGAAGGTCGACCAACTAGGCTCTTTCAAGGCACATGTCCACTTTTTAACAATCAATAAAGTCCTCGACCAGAGGAACTACTCAAGGACTAGGGGGATTTTGTTAATACAAAATATCAATAGGGCCTACCAAAAAGAGCCTAAGAAATCAAAGCCCAGACTACTTGAGGAAGTAGTTGGGCACAACAACTAAATAAAACACACTAGCCTTGACCCATGACTGAGGAAGCCCAAGAAGGAGTAAGAAAGGTTGTCCACACCCAAAAAAAAGCCTACGAGACCAAAGCCAATCGTGCTTGTACACAAGTGCCTCCTATTAGAGGCCTGCACGTGGATGGAAGCGCCATGAAGAGGCCCCACAAAACATTCTAACTAATGCATGTTGTTTCCAAAAATAGAGCATACGCGTCAGATGGTAGCCAGCGCCGCAACGGCTGCCCAGGCCGGGCCCTAGGCAGGGGGCGGTCGGTGCGACTGCCCTGGGCTCATTATTCAGGGGGGCCCAAATATTTTTTTTAGTAAGTATTATATTATATTATTATAACTATTAACTTATTTAATATTTTGAAAAGGAAAAAAAAAGACCAACAATCTGGTCTGTTCCACTTCTCAAGAAGAAGAATGCTTTTGTGCGCCTGTTCCTGTTCCACTCCTCCAGGTCGCTTTTACTTCTTCTTCTTCTTCGTCTTTTTTTCTTCTTTCTCTTCTTCTTCGTCTTTTTTTCTTCTTTCTCTTCTTCTACAGAGTTTTGAATCCTCTCCTAAGCCTCATCTAAGCTGGTCCTTGTGATTTGTGAATCCAAAATCCTAAGCCTCCATCTAAGTTGGTCCTTGTGAATCATCTTCTTTTAGTTATAGGTTAAAATTATTTCTGTTGGTAGATTGGGGAGATTCCAAAATCCAAAGTGTGGGCTTTTATTCAGTGCAAAATTGGTCCTTGTAGATATCAATTGAAGGTAATTTTTTATGATTTGATATCAATTGAAAAGGGAAATATGAATTTATCTTTTTTTTGGTTTGTTTGTAGATTTGTGAACTCATGCAATTACATATTCTCTTTGCAGGAATTCTTTTAAGTTCTAATTTATTGCAAATTTGGAAATATCAAGTTTGTTTCCGTGGAGGGGGATTTCTCAAAGAGGGATTTCTCAAATTCCAGATTAAGCTATTCTTATTCTTTCAAGTATTAAAATTGGGGCCTAATTTTACCATTAAGTTTAAATATATATAGGCTTAATTTTTAATTTTGCCCTGGGCCCTGAAAAGTTCAGGACCGGCACTGCGGCTGCCTCAAGGTCGGATCAATGGTCAACGAATGGCACACAGTGTCTCGCAGGGCCGCAACGGAACAACGGAAGTTCACTGGGTAACTCTAATCTAAGGGGTACGGGGACGACACCAATAAAACCGGGCCGAACTTCTAACTAACAGCCCGCCCGCCTTTAACCCGCTGCTCCTTTTTGGTCTCTCACCCGTGGAGTCCATTCACTCCACTGATCGAGCAAGCACGGCCGTATTCTACTTGCATGTGTTAAGCATATAGCTAGCGTTCCTTAAAGCAAACTCCCTCCTTGGACGAGCACGGGGCTTAGTCAAGTAGAACCGGGTTGCGTTGCCATCGATCACCTACTCAAATGATGCCATGTCATCTGCAACTTTCTAGTCCCACATCGGAAAAGGAAAACAAAAAGGTTCAACCTTCCATGTATAAAAGGGAGTACTTTCCACCTAAAAAATGTAATATGAGTCTTCTTCATATTTTTGTACAATACTTTTGATAACTTCATTTGAGCAAAAAATACTGACTTAGGCATCAAAGGGTGTTTGGTAGACCCACCACCACCTATTGAGTAATCCCCTTCTGTTTCTTTTTTAGGTAGGAGCCAACAACCACCTTACTTGGCCACTCCAAGTAAGGAAAAAAATATACATAAATGCAGCCTCCAAACCTAATTAAGTTTATCCTTGAGGAAGGGTTGATATGGTTTGAGCACTCTGATTGGTTGAGCATCTGTTACGCATCAACAAAATCATGTCCCCTATCTTTTCCCAAGGGATGGTGAATGAGAGATTCATTTTCCATGTTTGGTAATGCCTGGGAAAGTAACAAGGACATATCATATTTCCTTTCCCATGTTTGGTTTGTGTAGGAATGGAAAAAAAAACCTTTGTTTAGCTTTCCAATTATATCCAAAATAGAAATATGAAATAAATAAAATAAAAAAGTTTGTCAGGTTTAGCTAAGTGGGAAAGGGCCTTGACTTGACAAGTGATCTCAAAATTGAACTCCCATAGCATCTTGATAGTGTGTGTGAAACCCCCTTGCCCTTGTAGTTTAGACTATTACTTGTATTAAAAAAAAAACAAAAAATACCAACAACTCTCTTTGTTGTTAGATAAAATTGCAATTAGAAATTATTAACAGACAAATTGGTAATGAAAAATCTGCATTTAAGGATTTGGAAAGAGTCCTAGATAGGAGTGTGCACTAGATTTTATTTTTGAAAAAACTTGGCTCCTTAAAATTGAGGAGGAGCTCCTCCTCAAAACAAATTGTGTTTTGACACTTGTCAAATTCATTTAATTTGTTTAGCATGATTTGGCTCTGTAAAATTGAGAAGAAGCTCCTCCTTAAAACCAATGGGATTTTGACACTTGTCAAATCTTAGCGACATTGGAAAAGTTTCAACAAAAAAGAAAAAAGAAAAAAGAAAAATTAAAAATTTGACATGTGTCAAAACTAGATTGGTTGTAAGAAGGAGCTCTTACTCAATTTTAAGAAGCCAAACTTTTTCCTTTTTTTTTTTTTTTTTTTTTTTTCTCTCTCTTTTGAATTCCTTGGTAAAAAAATGTGCAGTAGTTTAGACATCTCGTACTTTGCAAGTTTCAAGTCAATTACATATTTGCATGCCTCCTTTTCATTGTCAAGCCAAGTGCATTAATTTGACATGCGCGAGTGTGGACTCTCGGCTCTCTCCCTTCACCCTTGCATACGTGGGTTGAACCTTCTCCTCCCTATGTTCTGTTAACATAGGTTTTTCTCTCTGATTGTGCTCTTTGATCCTTCATCGTCCATTTCTTTTAAAGCTTTTCTCTTTCTTTGTTGAAAAGTTTCTGTGTATGTTGTACTGGGTCTTGATCTGTTCAAACTTGAATAAACTTGAGAAATTGTACAAAAATTGCCTTAGATCACAATTTAATGTTATTCGATCACAATCTGTTTGTTGCGGCATTTTGTCACACACAATGTCTGTTAAAACTTATGATGGTCATTGGTTAAGGCATTTCTCTCACTATTATAATTCATTGCTTTCAGCCATTTTTTAGGATGAGCATGGCCTTCACAAGAATCTAGATCAGGAGTTCGCTCAGAAGGTTTTTGCATGCCAAGCTAAAGGAAAAAAAAAAAACTACCAAGATAAATAGTAAGCAATGTAATTTTTTTTTCCCATATACATAAACATAAAGATGAAACAACGTGCATTAAAACTAGATTAGTGAAAACATTTAAGAAAGACACATTGGAATCACTTGTAATCATTAAGCAAAACAACATCAATCATTTCTACTTCTAACTTTGTGCATGTGAAGACTCTGCTTTGGTTTTTTCACCATTTTACTTCGTAGTTCTCTTCCAATCACTTTCACAGCACAATCAAGTTTTCCAGTTGAGAGTACGAGATATCCCGTAGATATTCCAATTACCATTCCAATCCCATACCCCATCCATACTACTTTCCACTGAAATCCATTCACATCCTCCAAATCATCTTCTTGCTGAAAGGATGCTGATGGCAGTGGATATACGCAAGTTCTGGAAAGTGGAAGTCCACACAATCCCAAATTTCCATTGTATGAATCATTCTCAAATGTATCAAATTGCTTGCCATTTGATATGGACCCCACAAGTCGGTTTTCCAAAAGGTTTAATTTTGCAAGCCATGGCAAATCTGCCAATTCTCTAGGAATCTCACCAACAAGCCTGTTTGCGGAGATGTCTAGCCATTCAAGACTAGTCAAATTACCAAAAGAGGGTGGAATATTACCTGTAAGCTGATTATGAGAAAAGTTAAGCCCTTTCAATGATTTGAGCTTACCAATCACCATTGGAATGTCTCCTACGAAAATATTGTTTGAGAAATCAATGGTTGTGAACATGACTAGGATTTTTTCCAACTGCAAGTAGGAACCTTTTATCACTACTCTCACAGTGTCCTGATAATAGCCATGATCCATGTATTTCAATCCATTATCTCGTACATGTATCATACCCATCAAGTTCTCAAAATATTTCCTTGGCAAAAGACCACTAAACTGATTATGGGAGAGGTCCATAATTCGCAACATTCGGAATGGAAATATAGTTTTTGGACTGATTATAGGACCATGAAATTTGTTAGATCTCAAGATAAGAACCTGTAACGTTGGAAGGGATTCCAACCAGTTGGGGAAGGTGTCGTTTATCTCGTTGTTTCCTAGGTCGAGCACTTCCAACTTTCTACAATTCAACAGAGTTTGCGGCAATGGCCCTTCCAACTTATTTCCATTAAGGTCAAGATTCCTCAAGATGCTATTCTTTGTGAATGTTGAAGGGATCACTCCAAGAAATTTATTCATATGTAAATCCAGAACTGAGAGGTTGTGACTGGTCAAATTTCCTATACATGGAGGAATTTCGCCGCTCATGTTGTTATTAGACAAATCAAGGACTACAAGGGAACTGAGGTTGCAAATCTTTGAAGGAATCCCTCCCGTCAACTGATTGTGTGATACCAAGAAGACAAATGTAGAAGGTGGTGGAATAGGAAGTTGTCCTTGGAGCAAATTGGTGCGGAGGTCAAGAACTTGTAAGTTTTTCCACGGAAATACTTGTTCTATACCTGTCAAAGAGTTATTAGAAAGATGAAGATGCCTAAGAAGATTTTGGGGTTTCGGAAACTTTCCAAACTTCACAAACCCACTGAAGTTATTTGATGACAGATAGAGCTCTCCCAGGTTTGGAAATTCAAAGATTGATCTTGGAATTTGGCCATGTAATCTGTTATGACCAAAATTAAGATACACCAAAGAACTAGATTGGAATTCTTTGACGTTCCCAGTGAGTTGGTTGTGGCTGAGGCTTAAAGCTTCCAAAGAGGGCAAGATATATAGCCAAGATGGTATTGTTCCGGTAAGTGAGTTATTATATAAGAAGAGTTCGTTTAAATGCAAAGGAATAGGACCCACTAGCCGTTCTTTTGAAGAATCATATAAAGATGCAGGCATTTGTGTTGAGTTACTATGAAGATCTGGGAGTTGACCCGAAAAATTGTTGTTTGAAAGATCTAAGGAAATGAGACTCTCCATGTTTAAAAGCGACCATGGGATCTGGCCACCAAAACCATTATCTGAGAGGTCCAACCTCGTGATTTGTGTAAGATTACCAAGCAATGTAGGGTATGCTCCTACAAAATTGCAATGCTCAAGATACAAAAAACTCAAGCACTTCAAAGTTGTAGTCAGATAGGGCAAATCTATTGAGATTCTAGTCCAAGAGAGTCCCAAGAACTTGAGTGGACTGCTCCAATTAGATTTTGGGAAAGAACCATTGAGCTCATAGTTGTAACTTAAATCAAGTTTATGGAGGCTTGGTAGGCGCAAAATTTTCTCTGGAAATTTCCCTTTCAAATTAGAATCAACGAGACTAAGAGATGTCAAAGAAGAAGACAAATTCATGAATGAATCAAGTACAACTGAAGACATGTTAACACCGTCCAGACATAGCTCCTTAAGGTTGGTTAGGTTTTGGGCAGTTCTTTTCAAACTAACTGTCCCTAGGCTCACTTGATGGGTCTCAGAAGAGAGATTAAGTGAAACCAATTTGGAAAGGTAGGAGATTTCAAAAGGGATTTGACCAGTGAAGTTGGAGTCGGAAAGGTCAAGGTGAGTCATACTTACAAACCCGCCAAAGTTGGATGAAACTGGGGAACCTCTAAAGTTGTTGTTAGAGAGGTCTAGCCTCCGGAGATGACGAAGGGAGAAAAGACTGCTGTTGTGATCAATGTTGCCTTGAAGCCCACTGTACCCAAGGTTGAGGCCTATCACATGCCCCATCGTTCTTTCACAAGTGAAGCCACTCCATGTGCAACAGTCCTTGCCCTTATCCCAATAGACTGTTTTAGGATAAGGAGTGATTCCATAAACAAAAAAAGCATCAACAGAATCAAAACCAGAGGTATCAATAGCGAATGAGTTCTTGAATTGAAGCAAAGCAGAACTGTCATCAAGATGACACAAATGACCTGAAGAAGAAGAAGAATTAAATGATGATAAGCAGATAAATTGAGAAGTGCATAACAAGAAGAGGAGATACAGCCATGAAAACGACTCCATCTTAGACATGAAACTATTTTTGTGCTGAAAATGCTGTGTATAGTTGGATACTCTACATGCGTATTTATAGGCATGCCACCTATTTTATTTATTGCCCCTCCTTCGCAATATGTCTTAAAGAATAAATAGTTGACGAAGCACGATTGAATATGACAAGAATGTTTGATGCAGATATATGGCATGCGCCTGTGCTGCAAGTGGCAAAGCTTTTCTCTTTTTGTGAATGCTTTTTGTTTCTTTATTTTTTTTTATTTATTTTGCTTGAACATGAAGACAGGTGTCCATTGACTGAGTTGTTGACTACAGCTGGCATTGTAACTAATAGCACGTGGTTAGATTCCAATATAGTTAGATGGTTAATAGTCTGTTTAGTTTTGTGTTAATAGCATATAAAAGCTAAGTCTCTCTGTAATCAGATTCATTCTGTATATTTTGAGAATCAGAGCAATCAATCTAGAGGTTTTCCTATTCTTTCTTTGCTTACTTTCTTCTTCATTCTTGCAATGGCTACCATGGTTATCAGAACATTCACAATTTACAAGAAAATTTTATAAAGAGTGATCAACCATGAATGTATCGTCAATTATTTTATATATAGTCCTCTTCTATTGAGTGATTCTTCAAATAATTTTATTTGAGGACACCCTTTAAGGTCTCCTACGTAATTTGTTTTCAACAATCCAAACCATTTATTTTTCACATCTTCATTCAGAAATCGTACTTGCAAAAAATCATGCAAATTGAAAATCATTAAGGCATCTAATTGATACCAACAAAATCAATGAACACGGTGTTTTAAGAAAGTACTTGTATTTCAATTATTTAATTAAGTGGTGAAATGATATTGGATTCAAGTGATTTTTTGTGGAGATAATCTTTGAATGAATATCTAAACAATAGACGGTTTGAATTAGTAAAATCTGAGTGGGCTCTACAAGGGTGTTCCTTAATGGAATCTCTCTCTCTCTCTCTCTCTCTCTCTCTCTCTCTCTCTCTCTCTCTCTCTCTCTCTCTCTCTCTCTCTCTCTCTCTCTCTCTCTCTCTCTCTCTCTCTCTCTCTCTCTCTCTCTCTCTCTCTCTCTCTCTCTCTCTCTCTCTCTCTCTCTCTCTCTCTCTCTCTCTCTCTCCTCCTCTCAGGTTGGTCAGGTATTTCCAAAAGAAAACCTTTCATTCTGATGATCAAAGGTATCTACTACTGTATCTTCCACACCAGTCTATTTCAAAAATGGCAGACAAGCAAATCTCAAGGCATCTGAAGTTTGATTTGGATGGTATGAGTTAAATAATCTTAGAATTCTGAAAACATTATGTTCTTCTAGCTCCTATGATCAACACAGCATTTGTTTATTCATTATTATAAAGGAAGTAAAACTTTTGTTTAGGTTTGTGAGATTGTTAATTATATAGAGATAATGCTGTTTCAACTTTTGAGTAGTATACATTTTCTTTTTCTTTTTCAGTGGTCCAAAAGTAACAGAGTCCCATTCAAAAAGGATGGCCATGAAAATCCCATGAATCTTTGCTCCAATACGATGTACCTGCCGTCATCCAATTATTAAAGATTTTGGAGACTTCTGATATCGATTTCGGGATTTCTACCATAGGCCTAACATATTGATAATTGATCACTAGAGTCTTCGACCACATCACGTAGCTGGTGTAGGTTTCATCCACTGACTGGAATGAACCCTGTGAAATGGCAAAAACTGATTTCTTCTTTTAATGGCACAGTTTCGGTGGAGGAGAAGACAATGACCACCCCATCATTAATTCCTCAAGATTTTCTGAAATTGTTAAGGATGATAAAATTGAGCAGCAGATGAAAACATTTGCTTGGTTACATTTGAATACAAGTATTTCTAAAAGACAAGTTAAGGTCTGTTTCTTGGAATTAATATGTAGGGCAGCTTGGCTTGTTAAGAAATTAAAATCTTCTGCTTTAGCTTGGACTAGGATTCCATCCCATGATGGAGTCAAATATATATAATTACTAATGATGTTGGAAGTGGTCCCTCCCATCTTGGCAGCAGCGAATTTTTCAGCCGAGGTGCAATTTTTAAAAGTTAAGGGTTAGAAAAAAAAAAAAAACACTAAACATACTTATCATTTAAACAATACTAATGTTATTCATATTTAATTAAAAAAATAACATTACAATTAACCTACAATTGTTGCCGACAAGGTTTCATATCATGAAAACGTCGTATTATATTTGCATTACTAATACAAGAAAAAACATCTTTCTCAATGTAAACAACTAAGCTATCACTCAACCATTGATTCCCCATTTTGTTACGCAATATGGTGTTTTCACAATATTCATAGCTGAAAAAGCTCTCTCAACTGAAGTAGTTGCAATGGGTAAAACTAAAGCCAATGTAACAAGTAAATACACATAGTTGTATATTCTACTCCTTCCTGTATTCACCAATTTTTCGGCCAGATCAGGAATTCCATTCAATGATGAAAACTATGTGCTGCTCTGCATATCAATAATATAAAGCCCAAGTTGATCTTCAAGCTTCATGAGGTCTCGGTCATTAAATTCTTGAGGGTAAAATTTAGCAAAATGAAGTATTTTTTGTTTGTCAAAAGCTGCAAAATTATAAGCCGGACTCAAACATGCTATACAAAGGAGCAATTCAGGATTTACCTCTGTGAAGCGATTAATCAATTCCACTAGTTGCTTATCAATGATAGTAAGAAATAGGTCCACACGATAATAATGGCGGTTTGTGATTTTCTAAGCTTTACATCGTGATCTCCCTTGTGGTACAAATAAATCATCCATGTTAGGAACGTCAATATTATTGTTGCCACAAAATCTTGATACTTCGCCAAGCAAATCATCAAAGTCATCATCCCTCACGGATTGTAGCTTTTGCTTACATCTTTGGACCAACATCATCCCATTCACAATATCTTGATCTTTCTTTTGTAATGCATTTGACAAATCATTTGTGGCTCCCAGTATAAATCTCATCAAATATAGGTGAAACACAAAGTCAAAAGTTTGTATTTCTTTTAACAACCTATTTGCTTCACCTAAATTATATTGGTTGACATCATCAACAATCCATTCAAGCACCTTCACCACGGGATGAAACATAGTATTAATACTAAGTAAAGTATCATAATGTGAGTTCCAACGTGTATCACAAGGACGTTTAAGAGTAGTCTCTTGATTTAACCCTTGCCCTGTTTCAAGATCATTAATTTCAAGAGCTTTCATAATATCTTTTTGTTGTTGCTCTCTAAGTGCATCACGACGCCTACACGATGCTCCAATAATATTAACGACACTACTAGCCGTTGTGAAGAAAGTAGCAATGTTTTCATTTCCCTTTGCCACGGCTACAAGAACTAGTTGTAGTTGATGTGCAAAAACAGTTTTAATCCACTCCTTGAGCTGGGCATTGTAATGTGTCTTTGGTTTTACTCCACAGAAACAATTATTATCTGATATGTTTCTTTGGTTTCTATTTGTATTTTCCTTTTCCTCAGTTTTGCTTTGTACTGTCTCACTAACTGATGAAAAGTGAGTGACCATGGGAATCCTAGTCCAAGCTAAAGCTGTTAGGATCGGTTAGTAGTGCCAGAATGGGAAAACACGAACTCAAACAACAATACAAGCAGGAAGTAATAAAAGAATAGTGAAACCAAAGAATTTAATGTGGTTCGGCCATGCCTACATCCACGAGGCAACAATATAAAATTTTCTTCAGCTATAACAGAATAATGAGTACACCAAGAACAATCCTACCAAGCCACTTCCCAAGGCTTGATGTAAACAAACAAGAGAGTACAAAACAAACACCACTATACTCTCACACATTCTTGACCTCACTCACACAAGTAGTGGTATACAATATCTCACCCTCACCCTCTACATGGATTGAAACACCCTCACCCTCTACATGGAGTGAAAACCCTCACTCTCTACGTGGAATGGAAAACCTCTCTCACCCTCACCCATGGAGTGAAAACCTCTCACTCCCTCACCCTCTACATGGAGTGAAAACCCTCACTCTCTACATGGAATGGAAAACCTCTCTCACCCTCACCCATGGAGTGAAAACCTCTCACCCTCACCCATGGAGTGGAAAACCCTCACCCTCACTCTCTCCTGGAGTGGAAAACCCCTCTCACCCTCACTTGGAGTGGAACTCTCTCACTCTCTCTCCTGGACTGGTATGACTCTCACTCTCTCTCCCTGGAGTGGAAAACCCCTCTCACCCTCACCTAATGGAGTGGAACTCTTTCTTTTCTTATCCTCTCTCGGATGCCTCTCTCACTCTCTCTTCTTGGAGTGGTATGCCTCTCACTCTCTCTCCTTGGAGTGGTATGGGATTATTTGTCAACAATTGATGGCTGGTGCTAAGCCTAATTGATAGTGGTGAGTCGGTGCATTGGAGATGCAAAAAGGGAGGACATCATGATTTCTTATTGGTGGCTGGCTTTTGTCCAAAACGGTTTGGTGGAGGAAGATATTTCTTCCTTTGTTGGCTAGTATCATTGCATGGGCGGTGGCATGTGTGTTGGCTGATTTTTGGAGACAAAAATTAGCACCTCCTTTTTTGCTATATAAGGTGTGCTCGCATTGCACCAGGGGGTGTGCTGGGATTGTGCACCAGTGAGTGTCTTAGCCGCACCAAGGCTAAGTGGCCTCAGAGGGCATACCACTCCAAGGAGAGAGAGTGAGAGGCATACCACTCCAAGAAGAGAGAGTGAGAGGGGCATCCGAGAGAGGATAAGAAAAGAAAGAGTTCCACTCCATAGGTGAGGGTGAGAGGGGTTTTCCACTCCACAGGTGAGGGTGAGAGAGGTTTTCCATTCCATGTAGAGAGTGAGGGTTTTCACTCCATGTAGAGGGTGAGGGTGAGATATTGTATACCACTACTTGTGTGAGTGAGGTCAAGAATGTGTGAGAGTATAGTGGTGTTTGTTTTGTACTCTCTTGTTTGTTTACATCAAGCCTTGGGAAGTGGCTTGGTAGGATTGTTCTTGGTGTACTCATTATTCTGTTATAGCTGAAGAAAATTTTATATTGTTGCCTCGTGGATGTAGGCATGGCCGAACCACATTAAATTCTTTGGTTTCACTATTCTTTTATTACTTCCTGCTTGTATTGTTGTTTGAGTTCGTGTTTTCCCATTCTGGCACTACTAACCGATCCTAACAGCTTTAGCTTGGACTAGGATTCCCATGGTCACTCACTTTTCATCAGTTAGTGAGACAGTACAAAGCAAAACTGAGGAAAAGGAAAATACAAATAGAAACCAAAGAAACATATCAGATAATAATTGTTTCTGTGGAGTAAAACCAAAGACACATTACAATGCCCAGCTCAAGGAGTGGATTAAAACTGTTTCTGTGGGTCTCTCCTTTGTGTTTTCTGGATTGATCCCATTTGGTTTGCTATCTGTGTAACATTTGGGAGGCTCTGCCTCGTGGTATTGTCAAATGGAAAATCAGTACCATTTTTCTAGACCAAAACGAAAAACAATAAAAAACTGTTTCTGTGGTTTGATTTTTGTTAAGAAGTGCTTGCTAGAAGACCTTTTAGCCCATTCAGCAACAGAACTTTAGCCCCAAATCTCAACTTTTGAGCCTACTTGCAAAGCATTGGTCATTGGCGGTTCCCCTCTATCCCCTAATTAATCCAAACCCTAATTCAGTCGTCTTTCTACGTTCCATAATGCCAAAAAAAATTCTTTTATACATCATTTAGGAGAAATTTTTTGTTTCAGCGAGTGGACCACATCACTCATTTGGACACCCAAACAAAGGGATTCCCTGAATTAGGGTGAAATTAAGTAATCCCCTTATTTCTGTATGGCCGGATAGATGACGTGGTCCACCAATTGAACAAAAGAATTTTGAATTTCTACTCATCTGGTGGAGGAATTGTGATTTTCAAAGGGAGAATCATTCAGTAGGAGCAAAATATAAAATAAAAGATAAATAAAGAGGGAAAATCATTCAAATTAAAATCTTTGGTGGGTTTCCTACAGTGCCGTCCCTTCTTTAGTGTAGCTAACCAGTGGGTTTGTCTCACCAAAGTCTTTGGTGATACGGTTTTGGAATATCTAACTCTAACATAGTCTACGACGCATTGTCTTGGACAAGTAGAGGGACAATTTACTTACAAAATTTTCCAATTACAGAGCCATTTATCTATTCAAAAAGAGGATGTTTTGCACAGGAGTTCAATCAACTTACAATTACACTTTATTCAACCACAAAATTTCACACCTATATTGAACTTTCAGTATCAAAATTACTTGAATGTACTTAACCATACAATATTTGCTGATGAATATAGCCTAAAATACACTGCAACCTTTAACTTGATCACCCGGTTCTATCTCTTTGGACCTCACCGCTGATGTTTCGTCATTATCAAAACAACTACCAAGTTGAGTAGTTCATAATGAAGATTTGGAATTTCAATTCAGTCAAACTACTCAAAACTGGAATTCGACCTCATTGTGTACTCTGCCACAAGCTGAGCAAAAGATGATGACTTGTTCTCTAGCAATGTTGCAGGAGAATCATATTCCTCAATAAGGCCTGCAACAAGAACAAAGATACATTTAAAAATGAATAAAATTTGAGGTTCAGTGGTAACTAGAGGAAGTTGAATGCATTCATTTGGCAATACTAACCATGACTCAGAAGCAGAACCATGTCACTATCAAGAACAGAAGTTATACGATGTGCAATAGTGATGACTGTACAGTCAGTAAAGTGTTGGCGAAGGGTCTGCTGGATGAGATTATCTGTAGCTGTATCGACCGACGCGGTAGCTTCGTCAAGCACCAAGACCTTACTTTTCTTGAGCAGCACACGGCCAAGGCAGACCAACTGCCTCTGACCCATACTCCAGTTCTCTCCATTCTCACTAACTGCAGCAACCATATGAACATAAACAAAAGAATTTCCATGACGTAAAATGGAATCTAGTGCATCATATATAGCCTGTATCTTAGAGAAGCCATAGAACAAACCTGTAGAATCCAGCTTTCCTTCCTTTCTCCTAACTTCATCTCCAAGTTGACACTTATCCAGGGCCTGAAAAAATTAGAAGACGTTTTAACTAGTCCCACGAATTTAGAACTGCAAATCTATAAATGAAGAACATTTAGTAGGAAGAAGCTTCCTTTCATCAGTGTAAAACCAACCAACCTCCCAAATTTGCTCATCTCTGTACTCTTCAAGTGGGTCCAGATTGCTTCTTACAGTCCCTTCAAACATGGTTGGGTCCTGAGGGATAATGCTCAGCCGAGACCTTAGATCATGCAGTCCAATTGAAGATATATCAATACCATCTATCAAAATCCGGCCAGAAGCAGGATCCACAATTCGGAAAAGGGTCTGTATGAGAGTCGATTTGCCACTGCCAGTTCTACCCACAATCCCAGTTTTCATTCCTCCAGGAAAGTTACATGTGATACCTCGCAACACAAGTGGCATGTGTGGGGCATACCGGACCTATATAAACATGAAATTCGAGTCACACATGAATGAACCCATATGTTATGAAAGAAATAAACCAGAACAGCAAGTACCTGAAGATCATGTATGTCAACTTTTCCACGTAATGGCCAAGAACGATCTGGCTGATTCGATTCTATTACAAGAGGAGGCTCACTGGGAATGGTAGTGTACTGTAGTAATCTCTCCACTGATATTATTCTGTTCTCCACATTGCAAAGATTCCATATAACCCACGCCTGTAACATGTTCAGATTAAGTCCATATGTGACAGCTAAGCCCGCAACACCTTCAGAGTAAAATACCAAAAACAAATAAGAAAACAGAGAATTCATAGATTTGCTTTACCATTTGCTTTCAAAAGAATAATTAGTAACACGCTAAATGAATATCACTTGCCTGGATCAATCACCCCTGCTGGAATAGAGATCAAGAAAACCAAACAGAATCCAAAAGTGATAGATGACAACATATCCAAGCGAAAACATAGCCATTCCATTGCAGCCGCAGTATGAAACTTAGGCCGACCATAACCATCCATCAGTTTCATGTTTGTATCCCTAAATCTTGATTCTTGATCGAAGCTCCTAATAGTTGTCGACCCTGAAATTGTTTCAGCAAAGTGTTGTATCACTGGAGCTTTGCATACTCCAACCAACCGTGCTAGTTCTCGTGCTGAAGATATGTAGTATTGCTGCATGAATATAAAAATTTTGAGCATCTTTCTTCACATTTAACATAGTTCATATAGATTGCTGGCTGTAACAGGAGTTAGGTTTGTTATATGGATTCATATTGTCAATCATGTTCCATGTTGTGTCAATTTAGAAGTTTCTAAGAACTGTAGCAGAAAAAGGTTGAAGAAAATGTTAATTTATCAACTTAGTGAACTTTTGTGTAAATAAGGAAGCCAAGTTCCTCAGTTCCACATCAAATAGAAGGTAGGGCATGTGTAGGCACGAATAACGAGCATCAACAGTGCATGATCAACAAAGAATTAACACTAAAGGAACATTAACATTTCCATATTAGATTTCATGTGGAAATTCATGTATTGATAAACGTATAAGATAGGAGCAGTCGGACAAAGAAGTGTTACCTGTAACCAGATACAGATTGCAATCACAGGGATAAAAATGATGAAAACCTGCCATGCAACTTGCGACATCACAGCAATAATTCCCAGAAGCTGGATCATTGAGTTGGCAAGGGCCCCAATTTGACCCGGCATGTTCAAGTCCACTACATTTTGGTCTGTAGAAGCCTGCAAGAAATCAATTAGCTACATTGATGAGATTACTGCATTCAGTACAGCAGCAGAGGGAGTGGTAGCTGTTTAAAGCAAAGAAGGAAAGTACATAAAAATCACGTAATTCTCTTCGAATATCCCAATATGGCACTATATTAGAAATATATTTTGCTTACTCTGTTTAGGATTCGTCCACTTGGAGTGGCATCAAAGAAAGACATGGGAGCACGGAAAACGCATAAATGCATTTTACTAAAGAGTAGAGTGGCTGTCTTGTACCCAGCTGTTGCAAGCAATGTGGACCTGAAGAGGATACAAAAAGAACTTCCAACAGCCAAAGCAACATAAACAGTTAGAAGTGTAGAGGTTTCAACAGCAGGTTTCACATCCTCTGAAACAGGAGTTGCCCAAGCCATCCAGTAATTGCTTCCAATTTGAAGGACCTGAAAGAGAACCTGTCCAAGCAAGATAAACGGAACAAGAGCACCTCCGTATGCTGTGGTGATATACTTCCAGTAGACTGACAACCCAACTCTACCTTTCTCTCTCTCTTCTTCTTGAACAAGCTGCCCTTTTGGTAAATCATCTGTTTTAGAATTTTGAACATCAGTGTCTTCTACTTTTTGGACAACCCCACTAGTACTAGCAAATTCTCCATCTTCTTTACTAACGCTTATTTTTTCAACTGGCTCCACCTCTGCAGAATTAAGCACGGACAAAGCTTCCGCGTGTGCTCCCACAAGTTCCATAAAATCAGTTCCTGAATTAAGAATGTCATTGAACTTTCCTGCTTGTGTAATCCTTCCATCTTTCATGACCTAATCACAAACAATAAGTTTAAGCAGACAGATACTAACTAGATAATAACACATCTTATAAAATATAATTCTAAGAAAAGCTCTGGATTTTTTACCAAGATGAGGTCAGCAGCAGGTAAGAACTCCACTTGATGAGTAACATAGATTACTGTTTTTGAACCCAAGAGACCCAGCAAGCATTCCTGTAGTGCAATTATCAAGCAAACAAATTAATAATGAAGTGTCAATTTTACGGATGCATATGCCAATAATTCTATGATGTAAATAATTTTGGACACTCAATTTAAACTAGATGTAATCACACTACAAGAGGGAAATGAAATACCTTAAAAAGGTGTGATCCTGTATGAGCATCAACAGCGCTAAAAGGATCATCAAACAGATAAATATCAGCGTCTTGATACAGAGCACGTGCAATTTGTATTCTTTGCTTCTGCCCACCACTTAAATTGATTCCCCTCTCCCCTATAATTGTCTGATCACCAAACGATAGAATTTCCAGGTCCTTCTTTAATGAACATGCTTCAAGCACCCTCTCATATCTTTCTCTGTCCATCTCTTGACCAAACAATATGTTTTCCTCTATCTTGCCACTCTGTATCCATGGTGACTGAGAAACATAGGCCTTTGTCCCACACATTTTAAGAGTCCCCAGATATCTTCGGAACTTCTCCCAGAATACAAGAAAGTAAGCTAGACTTGCCTGAGCCAACAGTACCACAAACAGCAACCCTCATACCTTGGCTCACCTTGAAATTTAGATTCTTCAATGTTGGACTAGGGGATGATAAATCCCAAGAGAAATTCCCATCGACTATCTCAATTGCTGTATCAGAACTACCTCTTGGAAGGTTCTCTATAACGTCAGGCGGCAAGTCATCAAGACTAAGGAATGATGCAATTCTATCAAGGGATACCTTAGTTTGTGCTATCATTGAAATTGTGTCTGGAAGACTGTAGATAGGCTCTTGAAGAATCCTGAATGTTGCAAGTGCAGATAAGATCTTCCCCGACTCAAGTGGGATCCCCAAAAGCATGCAAGCAACGAAAGTGACCACTGAAACAAATGTTGGGGCACCCCAGAAAACAAATGAGGTCATGGCAGACGTGTAAACAAACTTTCGTAACCATCCTGCCTCAGTCTTCCTGAGCTCATTAATTTTAGACAAAAACTTCATCTCCCACGCTTGAAGTTTGAGAATCCTCATGTTCCTCAAGACCTCAGATGTTGCCTTCATCCTTTTATCTTTTGACTCCATTAACTTTTCCTGAAACTTCTCCTGCAAGGACCCCAAAGGAACATTTGCCAACATAACAACTATTGTTGCAACTAAAGTTGCAATGGCTGCAAGGCCAAGATTTATGTACAAAATCACTAGGGCCAAGCCAACTTGTAGAATGACCATCCATGGATCATGCATGTACCAAGAGAAGTCACCAACCCGCTCAGCATCAACAGTCATAAAATTGATAATCTCACCGCTAGTGTGGCCCTGCTTGGACTGGCATGACAGGGTCAAACCCTTATTATAGATCGCTGTAACAAGTACCGCTCGGATTCTTACTCCTGCCTGTTGTGCCTTAAAGAACCAGTGCCTTTGACAGAGGCACTCCACCAGCTTCGCAACCATAAATGCAGAAACCAAAGCATAGCCTTCATTTTTGAACTGTCTCCGCCCATAGAGGTATTGAACAAATGTGTCGATTAGATATGGACCGACATAAGATGCCAATGTGTAAAATATAGCATATAATCCTGTCCAGGCAACATCTTTCCAGACTGAGAATATCAATGCCTTCACCAGATGAAATGTGGTAACTCTGCCATCCGCACCACACTCCGCCTCAAGTTTATTTCTAAAATTTGGAAAGGACCCAACTACACTATCACCCTTGTATAGTTCAGGAACATCCTCAAGGTCTAATGTCTTCTTATTGCCAAGGGCAATTAGAGGACCCATCCAAGAAAAAGTAAGGATACTGAAAATTCCAGCATTTGAATAAGGGGTAACAGGTGTACCCCCTTTGGAATTATTTGACTCGGCATTACCATTACCATTCAAAAGGGGTTCCTCAAGAACGGTATTTCTGCCCTCTTTCTTACCACAAAACCCCACATATATAAAGAACAAACCCGAGATGACGCAGACAACATCAAAAACTAAAGATTGAACGGACAAGGAAACGTGTTCCTTGTAAAGAAGAATATCTATCACAAGGGAATAGCAAGAGATAGAAAAGTAGGAACCCCACCAAACTCTCAATAAATTTGGGAACTTTGATTCAGAAGAATTAGAGAACTGGGTATGTAAGTAGACACAAAGAGCACCCCAAGCAAGTGTTCTAATGGCTAAATCAAAAAGGGTCACTAGCTTTTCCTCAGACCAATCATTTCTATGCCAATAGAAGTAGTTCAATAAACAAAAAACAAGACTGAGCCCAGAAACACCAAGACAACAGAGTAAAGTTAGCTTATAATACCAACTTTGAATGCTCCCAAACCTCTGTTTTGGACCCTCTCCATCACCCACCTTGAATTTCTTCCACACCCAAGAGACGAGCAACACAAATAACAAAACTAGGTGTAATGAGCCAGAAAACCCACGTATGAAAACCGGTTTGAGAAGAAAATCGGTACCTGGATACGTAATGGATGATGAGTAGTGTGAGAAGAAGGCTGAGAGAGTACCGTGCTTTGAAGAATCAAAAAGCTCCATAATTTGTGGAGCTTTTTGTTGGGGGCTCTCTGAAATTCTGGTAAATGGGGTTTTTGTTGGAATGGTCTGAGTTTTGTATTGAAATGAAGATTTTTGTATGTTATATAGGAGAGAGAGAGAGAGAGAGAGAGAGAGAGAGAGAAATTAGTTTGTGGACGACTCAGGGAGTGTAGTCAGAGAAAGGCGAGTCAAATGTCAATGTGGCTTTTTCCTGGAAAGTAGGCTAACGTGGTGCCCAAGACTCACATGACGGAGATAGCCATAGATGGCTGCAAAGTGACACTGAAAATTGTTGGTTCCAAGAAATATGTGAACTGAGAACAGAGAGGGGTAGACCAATCCATTATAATCTCTCTCTTGTAGAGCCCACCATATTGTACTTCATCAATCCAAACCATCTATATTTTAGATATTCATTTGAAGATTAGCTCTGTAAAAATCACTTAAAACCGATATTATTTGACCACTTAATTAAATTATTGAAAATTTAATATTATCTTGGAAGCGCCGTATTCATTGATTTTATAGGACACAATTAGATGTCTAAACGGTTTTCGATTTGTCTAATTTTTTGTAAGGATGATTTATGAATGAAGGCTTTAAAAATAGATGGTTTGAATCGTTGGAAAAAAAATTAGTAGGTACCCTAAATGACGTCCCTAAAATAAAATTATTTAAAGGATTCCTCAATAGACGGAGATTATATCTATAACATAGAATTAGAATTTAGAAGTAGGTTCAAAATTCGACCAAAAAAAAAAGTTGCATCAGGATTATGGAAATGTTAAAATCACTGGCCAACAAATAACCTAGCTGGAGATATGTACAAGCAGTTATAACAGGTCATGTACTACTCTATTTAAACAAAATTATTCTGTATATATTTCTGTTTGAGGAAAATTATTATGTAAAATTGTTCTGTATAGTTGACTTTGACTAAAGAGATTCCATATGTGATATTTTTATCTGTGGTGGGGAAATGAGAACTTGAACCCAACTTTGACACACACAACAACAACAAAAATAAAATATAAAAAGAAACAGGAAAAAGTACATGTAAATTAAGCTAGTTGATTAAGACAATAATTCTAAAGTTAGTGTATGCTAGAGAGGATAGTAAGCAAATCTCGGTCAAGCTAGCCCTACAACTTGTGTGACGGGTAAATTAGAGATTCATCTCGGTCACACAAGCTAGCCTTACAACTTGTGTGACGAGTAAATTAGAGATTCAACCAGCTAATGTCTGAGTTTACAGTTCTTCCATCCATACTCATCCTACCAACCAAACTCTAAGATCAAGACCCACCATGATGTGAAGTGGTGAATGTGGTTTTGTGTGCACAGCAAGATAGTTGACAATTTTGGATCTTCTTGTGTTAAATCATATGTTGGACTTACTAAAGTAAAATAACAAAATAAGAAAACTAGAAGCCTGTGTATTATTATTGGTAGGCAACAAGTCCACATAACACCTTCCCCCCTACTGGACAAAACATTCGACAAGAACTTCAAAATTCAAAAGGAGTTCACTGTCATCTTTTAAATCCCAACACGTGTTTTGACTAAAAGCATGTGAAGTGGTACACTCCGAGATTCCAAATTCCAAATTCCAATCCATTATTAATATTATTCTGTATATATTTCCTTTTTAGGAAAATTATTATGTAAAATTGTTTGGGCATGGCAGGAATGTAATCACAAAACAATCATTTTATATGCGATGCCAAAGTGACTTGGGGAGTTGAGGTTTGGGCATGGCAGGAATGGATTTCCATGGTCGGCACTCGGGAGTGTGATTAAAGGGGTGGGTGGCATGTGATCAAAATTAACAAAAAAATGAGAAGGCCTTAATTCTTATTATCATTATGTTCTGCTCTTACTATAATATGTTCTACATGTATTAAAATGTTAAGGTAAGTTTGTTGTTTTTCATTTCTTAAACGATGAATGAGATATTGATCAAATAAGAAAATTGATAAATAAGATTTTGTCAATGGGAGCTGTTAGTGACAATCAAAAATGTCATCTTGCACTCATCATTTGTAATTATATAAGGGAAAAATACATGATGATTTTTTTGAAGCGCCAAGAACAGTTCCTTTTAATTATAATATGAAAATTAGAATAGAAAAGTTTATATAAATCCACATTCTCATTGAGGAGTTGGGTTTAATCCTCAGATTTGATGACTTTGATATAAGTCCTTTGACTTTTGTGCCACATAGGATTACATTCCTTTTAAAATATATTATGATGTAATCTTTTCATTTTTTTATTTTTAAAATTATTTTTGTTCCATTGATGCCCCGTATGACTTAAATCGGTAATAGTGATTTATGTCATAAAAATTAGTCATTTACAACGTTTGGCATTGAATAGATTAGTGGTCTACCTTTTCTTCTTTTACTTCACAGTTTCCTTGATAGCTGGAAGTTCTCCAAAGTATGAAAAGCTGGAGGACTTTGTACCATCTATTCAAATTCCCCTAAAAAAAGTAAGATAAAATCATATAAAATCGTTTTTGTCCATGCCCTAGTCGAGGCAAATACAGCAGATGGGGGAAGCTATTTATATCGTTTGGCATTGATATAATTGATTGTTTGTTTCTTTTTTAGTTTGTCCATTAAATTTGAACTTTAAAATTACAATCAACTTGACGGGGGAAGCCTTTTTAATTTGTTTTGTATCGTCCTTCCTAAACGAAGGTAAGTATTGGGTGGAGGTATGATTATTCTACAAAGAAAGCATGGCATGGATTATTCAGCACTAGAAAATTGATCATATATTTTTCATACCTAGAGGGAAGATGAGTCTTGGGTACAGGTTGTGTTACCTTTTGAGTAGGCAATCAACCATTATATATTAACCTATAGCGCAGATGAGTCTCGGGTGCAAGTTGTTCCCTTTTCAGTAGGTGATAAACTATACAGAACCTCTAGTTGAGGTATTTTTTGTGTACAATAGCAACGTGTATCGTTTCCAATGATGTAGGTAATTTCATTAGTGGTATATTATGTGTTATTTGATGGTTATAGTTCCTATTGTTGCTGGTGTAATTATTGCAACTTTTTTTTTGGGTCAAAATTCCATATGGTTTAGGAAACAACTTCAATAGGAATTCCGAATCTAACTCCCCTCAATCCATATGGTTTAGTAAACAACTTCATTAAGAATCCTAATCTAATTCTCCTCAATCCAACTCCTCCTCAATTCAATTCCGATTAGGAAACATGCCATTAATGAAATTGAATTTATATCTAAAAAGTCCAAATTAGAATTACGATGGTTTGAAGTAAATTACAAAGGAAGCTGTTATTGAAACTCAAAAAACTAATTGAGTACTCCATGAAGTGGTGTGGTGAATATGGTTTTGCGTGCACAGCAAGAAAATTGACAATTTTGGATCTTCTTGTGTTATAACTTATAATCATATGTTGTATTACTGGTGGGCAACAAGTCCACATCACACCCGCCCCCCCACTGGACAAGACGTTCGACAAGAACTTCAAAATTCAAAAAAAGTTCATTGTCATCTTTTAAATCCCAACACATGTTTTGACTAAAAGTATGTGAAGTGGTATATACTCCGATTCCAAATTCCATGCGCCTGCCTGATATTTTGGACTTTAATGCTTTTCGAATATTCATTATGTTATGGCTCTCTGCTGACCACAAGATGTATTTCTTGGTTGCCAAGCCATGCCAACCTGATATCTTTGAAGTTGGAATGTCATTTAATGGCAGACACCAACTTTCAACATATGGTGACTTATTTTTTATATTCTAAATTCGTAATAATGCCAATTATCCTTTTCCTTTGTCATCACGCATATAAGTAGTTACTTTCATTCAACATATTTTTTTGAGAAAGAAGAGGAAATCATGTGGACCAAAAAGACAAAAAACGGAGGTGCTGGCAAATCACTAACACCTATACTTAAATAATAGAGTGATTAGTTTCAACTATCTTATGTAGACACTAGACTTAAAAACTTTAGGAAGAAATACCTCAAATAGTAGTTTGAAATTGCTTGTGCTCTTATCCAAATGATAATTCATTTTTAGGAGAGAAATTCTCATGCGACAGGAATAACACTTTTTGCTATATTCCAGTTTAATAACGCAATGACACGTAAGATAATTTTTCCACGCGTCTTTATGTTATTAATTCGGAATAGCAAAACAGTGTAATCCCCATTATAGATAAGTTTTTTTTTGCATTTTTTGACCATATTATGCAATATTGGGGTCCACTTACAACTGTGGACTCAGAAAATTTGAGCAATGTGGGCCATAAATAAGGGGGAAACCAAATTTTTTTTGCATGTGTCGTTCCAGCCAAAATGGTCAAAGAAACCACACAAAGTCGAAACTTGACAAAGTTAAGTGAAAGATGTCAAAATACAATGCGAAACCTAATCTGCGAACAATAACAACTGTTATTAGAACTCATATTCGAAAATGAAAATAGAGGTATATAATTCATAGAACATTGCTACAATTTAATTAACCATTTAAATTTTTTTTATATTTAAAATCTCACTTTGTAATGTTAAACTGAATTATAAGAAAAAGAAAAGGCAATAAGATTTTTAATTAATTATAATTTTAAATTAACCCGTTGTTCTGTTAGATCAATGAAATATATAAGTTGACCAAAATTGATAACATATATAAACTACCACAACAGGTAGGATTGACAAGAGAACTTTTGGCCAAATAACTTACCACGCACAATATAGCCTTGAAACAAGAGAAAAACTCTGAATTTGCCTATCACGGCAGACAAACAAATATCAAACCCAAGAAATATTTAGGCCTTCCCATTGTAGGGTTGGAATATTGCTACTAAACAAGATAGAGTGGCTAGGGTTGGAATAATAATTATTGTATGCAGACATGCTTAGCCAAGTTGGCTAGAGTGGATGTTCTCCTCACTCTGCACCCTAGTTCGATATCTCTCCCATAGTTTAAATTAGATTAAAATAGAACATCACTTATATAAAAAAATAATTACTATACAAAAAAAGGGAGCCTCGTGTTGTATTGTTAACTGTCACAAATTAATGTGCAAACAACCAATTAAAAATACCTGCAAGTGCACGAATCTATTGAGGTATAGATTATGTAAGTACGGGTTCGATCCCACGAAGAACTGCGGCTTCCTACAAGTTCTAATTTGAGTACGTAAAGAATACTTATTTAACACACCACACATGCACAAAACAAATTGGAAACTAAAAATGAGTAAAGAAAGGTAAATGAAAAGAAACAAAATAAGAAACCAAAGAAAAACACAAACAACACTTTCTATCACCCTTTTATCACCACTGTATCACCTGTGAACAGTGCGTGTACAATGGCTGGCGACCGGTCGTGAATAGTGACGATCGGTCGTTTTCTGGCAGATTGGCTGGAGACCGGTCGCCTGAAAGTAATGACCGGTCATTTTTTGGCAGATTCGTTTCTCTGCCTTTTTCAGTTTCGACCTCCGTCCAGTTTTTGACCTATAACTTTCCAACCGTTTGTCCAAATTTCAATTTCTTTATACGGTTGGATTCAGCACAGAAAAACAAAAAACACATCGCAACCAAAAGTCAAAAACAGTTACGGAAATAAATAGAATTCAATGAAGAAAACACACAACGTTTCCAACAACACAAACACACACATTGGGGAGGAGGGGGGGGGGGGGGTTGAATTGATTTGAGTGACCTATTTCTAATGCTTGAATGTAAATGAACTCTAATTTAAACAAGAATGACAAGAATGAAAATCAAAATGTGAAATTAAATTGTAACAAACACTAGGGTTTCGAATCCACCCTAAATAATTCTACCAATGTTCATGGATACTCAAGTAATGAACTTTAAACATATTGATAAAGATGTTCGCAATCAAGACTGGAACTAGTGGCTTAAGACGCATTGGTTCTCTCTAATATACGTAAAGTGTAGGGCTAGTGCTACAATACTTGTGCCTTCCCTATAACCAAATCTAGGTGTGCTTAGTACTTCAATTCAATTACAAGAAAAACCCATTAAGTTCAAAGAGAATATGAACATCACAAGAACCCTAATAGCATGATGTTTACATTAGGTGTTCAAAAAACCAATTCACATGGATGATTCTTACTTCATCCATTTATTGCTTAGGAAAACATGAAGAAACACATAATCCCAACAACCTCAAGAAGCATGCTTTCAAAGGTAATCAATCAAAGGAAAACATATATCAATGATATATTATTTTAGTGAAAAGGAATTCATCAATTGTTGTCAAGAAACCAATTCACATGATGCTCACTTAAACAAGTTCAATCATTTGTTGCTAATTAGAAATTATGTTCTTGGGTATCTTACACAACTTCTCAACTTTAGCTACATGCATACAACCTAAGGTGATTAATCAAAGGAAGCAAACACATATCATAAGATTCAATTAGTGAATGGGATTCATCAACAACATCTAAAAATTCATACACTCAAAGCATCAAAACAATAAGGTATTCATGTTTAGGGCTTCAACCTAAGCCCTAGCTATGGAGTTTAGTTCCTCATACTTATTTTAAATACAAACTCAAAACAAAACTAGAAAGAGTTTACAGATTTTGTGAAAATGGGAGCTCAAGGTCTTCAATGGTGGAAATCTCTTCCACTTCTTGCTTTTTTGCCCTTGTCTTCCTCCTTGAGCTCCCTAGCTCTAAGCTCCCAAAAATCTTTGCAAAGTTGTAGAATGATAGAATTGATTTTAGATTCCAATGGCTGCCTCCTTCTTTGCTCCCTTCTCCTTGCTTTTCAGCTTTACTTTTAATATAAAACTACCACCTTTGTTAAAGCCTTAGCCTTTGTACGCTTGCCATGACGGGGTTCTTTTGTTCTTGTCTTCTCCAAGATGCTCTTTGTTTCAGAAAATATCTCTCAACCAAAGTAATTTCTTGTTACCAAATGGTATGGTAACAAGAAGAATCAAGATGACACTTATGGAAGTAAAAACTGGAGCAAGACAATTCTCTAGAGCTGCTGTAACATGTAGGATCAGTTGGATAGGTTATACTTGTCCAATGGAGCTCAAATTTAGATATGTTGTAGTTAACATCCATTGGAACAAGTTGCATGAAGATCTTCACCTCATCCGAGCACTGGAGCATGCTGATCCAAGGCCAAGAAGTTGACCAACGAAAATGAACAAAATCAGAATTTATAACCAATAATGCACTTTTAGCTCATTTTCATTCTAACCAAAGTAAAAGCTATGAAAACACAAAAAGGAAGTAAAAAGCTATAAAATATCAAGAACTAACTCAAAATATTAGGTGAATAACATGATAAATCATGTGTAAAAATGAACCGAACACCTCGTGACAAATGGATACTCCTTGAATATTGAGTCCAACTGTGTGGACCTTGGAAATGATCAGAGCCACGAGGAAGAGAATAAATTTAACTCTATATATGCACATTATAGGAAAAGAGAAGATAAGCTAACCGAACCTTTTTTTCTTGATAAAGCCTTCGAACTCACTCACCATAAGGGACGGATCCACAGTGGGGTCAATGGGGTCAAACGATCCTATGGACTCCATGAAAACAAGCTAGAATGTCCTCTTGACCTAACTGTGTGACCCCATGAATGGACTGAAGGAAATGGTTGCTGGTGCGAGGAAGAAGAAGAAGCGCGCGCGTGTGTGTGTGTGTGTTTTTTTTTTTTTTAAAAAAAACACGCTGGTGGTAAAAACGGTGTCGTTTTGGCCCAGCGTTTGTTAATTTTTTAAATACCCTGGCCAAAAAGACGTTGTTTTGGCTCAACAGTTTTTTTTTTAATTTTTAAAAACACGCTAGCCAAACGGTGTCGTTTTGGCCCATTGCTTTTTTTTTTTTGTTTGTAGTGATTATTATGTAAAATTGTTTGGGCATGGCAGGAATGTAATCACAAAACAATCATTTTATATGCGATGCCAAAGTGACTTGGGGAGTTAAGGTTTGGGCATGGCAGGAATGGACAGCCATGGTCGGCACCGGGTGGGTGGCATGTGATCAAAGTTAACAAAACTGTTAAGGTAAGTTTGTTGTTTTTCATTTTTTAAATGACGAATGAGATATTGATCAAATAAGAAAATTGATAAATGAGATTTTGTCAATGGGAGCTGTTAGTGACAATAAAAAATGTCATAGTGCACTCATCGTTTGTAATTATATAAGGGGAAAATATATGATGATTCTTTTAAGCGCCAAAAACAGTTCCTTCTAATTATAATATGAAAATTAGAATAGAAAAAGTTGATATAGATCTAAATTCTCATTAAGGAGTTGAGTTTGATCATCAGATTTGATGACTTTGATCTAAATCCTTTGACATTTGTGCCACATAGGATTACATTCCTTTTTATATATATATTCTGATCTAATCTTTTTATTTTTTTATTTTTAAAATTATTTTTGTTCCAATGATGCCCTTATGACTTAAATCGAGTAATATTGATTTATGTCATAATAATTAGCCATTTACAACGTTTGGCATTGAATAGAAAAGGCAAATACAACAGACAGGGGAAGCTATTTATACCGTTTGACATTGATATAATTGATTGCTTGTTTTTTTTTTAGTTTGTCCATTAGGGGTGCATTCAATTGAGATTTTAAAAGACTATTTTGGGATAAAAAGAGTCTTTTGGTATTCAATTAAGACTTTTAAATAATCTAAAC
This sequence comes from Prunus fruticosa, assembly GCA_018703695.1. Lineage (NCBI taxonomy): Eukaryota > Viridiplantae > Streptophyta > Magnoliopsida > Rosales > Rosaceae > Prunus > Prunus fruticosa. The sequence continues at coordinate 27,336,307 of CM031920.1, forward strand.
AAGTTTTGTGGTATTCCATTAAGACTATTACTCTCTGATGAGGGAAAACAACTCAAAATTTAGCTAAAAGTCGGGAATTTAAGAGGAGAAATTGATAATTCCCTTGTTTGGCAAGTTAAGCCCATAATTTATTAAATGACGTGCGAAAAAAATCGTGGAAATTGGAGCATCAAATTCCCAAGTTTAATTTCCATCAAAATATGTGTCATTTCACAATTTCCAAGTTGTCATTTACAAAATTCGACATATATAAATCCAAACATCGAAATCTTCAATTGCCAAAAATTGAAATGATGGAAATCGAAATTCTGTCATTTTAGAATTCTATGTAATTTTCAATTTCTTCATCCAAACGAAGGATTAGGATTTTTAAAAGAGGGTGTCGAAATCACGTGGTATTCAATCAAGACTTTAAACAGGTAACAAAAAGTCTTATGGTATTCAAAAACTTTCTAATTTCGAAGGATTTTTTAAAATATGGAATTGTGTGAGACTTTTTAGTGGGAGATAATCAAACCCTATCTCCAATCTCACCCTAACCTATGAGATTTTTCACATGGAATTTTTTTTTTCTCTGAAAAAGATGAACTTACATGCACAAAAGGCTTCTCTCTTTGCATCTCTCGTATGCGGGGTTTTGTCGTCCAATTGTGCGAAGAGAAGTTGCTTGTAGTACCAAAGCCTCACACCCAGTTGCTGAACTCCAATTTTCTCACTCTATCTCTAATGGCGGAGCAAATAGCTCTCCCTCTGCTCCTTCACAACCCACCACAAATTTTTGTTAAAAAAATATTACCTACACTACATATGTCCAGCCCACTTAAATTAAACCTATACAAACCTATCAAACATACCATCCCATCCTCCTGTGCAATTCTTCTCCTCCTCTGCAAAACAGACATAAGCAACTTCTCTGCAGCCAGCCAGCAACTCCTCTCTACAACCATTGCCAGCAACTCCGCTCAACTTCTTTGCAGCCAGCAACTTCTCTTCTTGGCAACAGCAAGTATTCTTCTCATTCTCTCCTTTTAAATTATCATATGCTTCTTTAATTTGAATATAAAATGTTCTAGGGTATAATTAGGAATGACTTATAATTTGGAGATTTTGTTGAAATTAATTAGGGCTTTGATTTTAGGAATTTTGTTGAGATGTTTAATTTGTTGTTGGTATTGTTGTGATGTTTGATTTGTGTGTTGGTATGTTTGATTAAATGCATTAATTTTTTGTTGGTATTGTTGAGATGTTTGATTTGTGTGTTGGTATTTTTGTTGAAATGTTTGATTAAAATCATTTCTACATATTATTTATTTTATAGGTTATCCTTTATTATGTTGGATCACAATCAGAACCCCAAGAAAATAAAGACCTTGTTGTCTTTTTTTAAGAAAAAGAATGATGGGTCATCATCTAATACAAATATCAATTATCTTGAAAGTGATCCAGGAGTACGTCATCTAATATGCAAATATTCGGTGAAGGAAGAAGATAATGTGCGAAGAGCATATATTCTTTTAGGGCCATGTCAACCCGAGTTAGAAGATTATCTAAGCCACTTAGAAGGGAAAATCTTACGTTGATTTAATAAAAAGTGGTTTGGCCAATTCTCTTGGCTTGAGTATTCAATTGCTAAGAAGAAGGCATTTTGTTTTTCTTGTTTCCTATTTGATAGAAATCAATAATTTCCGGCCTTGTTTATCTCCAGAAAAAACGCAACGAGCTTTCTCATGTATGAGAATTATTGAATCGACTTCGAAGCACCATAGGTGATGAATTTCTTGCTGATTGTATGATCCTTCATATTGAAAGGGAGTTTGCCAATACTATCTACAATGCATTAATAATTGAGGAATTTAAGAGTTCTAAGCCTCGTAGGGTTAAATTTTATATTTAAATAGTGTTGTTTTGTATTGCATTTACTTTTGGTTTTTATTTTAGTTTTTGTATTTGTAGATATATAAGCATTTGAGGGTAAGGCTCATTACGCCCCCCCCCTCTCCCTCTTCACTATATGTAATTTTTTTTTAATGTTTATTAATGAAATTCACTCGTACCATTGAGTTTAGTATATACATTTTCCCCGGTCTTTCAAATCCTGGAACCGCCACTGCATCACCCTCTTCAAGACTCTTCTTCCAAAACCAAAACCCAACCACACCAAAACCACCGCCACTACCTCCACCTCCATCGCCGCCGATAGCCCCTCTTCTCCAAGAGCTCCTCCTCCACCCAAACCCTTCAACCCTTCAACCCCACCTCCCCTCCCACCCTTGCCAGAGCATGCACTTGCATCGGCAAGTCACGTGATGGTAGAACCTTAGATCTGAAAAAGGAAACTTGTAGAAAAACAAAGAAAAGAGAAAAAGAATTCAATTCATTTAGTTCATTCCTCTAAAGCAAAAGAGAAAGAGAGTTTATACAATTCCTGATCGTGGCCAGCTGGCTACGATCTAACAAAGGTTCTAACAAAACTTCCTACAAATGGGGAAAGGACAAAGTTGTTATTCTGTGTGGGAATAGCTAGGTGATGATACTAAGGCAATACTAAGCTGATAGTAAGTGGGCTGGAAAGAGTATTAGGCCCAAATGGGATTGGGTCCTAACACGTGACTCCAACCGTGGCAAGCCCTGGTCCTACCACCGCCTCTCCTCTCAAGGTCAGCATATCCTCCATTCCTTTCTCGACCCACAATTTGATTCTATCTAAAGTAGATGAGCAGCTTATGGGTTTAGTTGAATTGCATAGAGATGAATTTTGTTCTAGGTTGGACTCTCTGTCTCTGGACGTCCTGGTTATGGTTAAAGGTTTAGGATTTCCCAAGAAATTCGACTTGGCAATAGATGTGTTTGAATGGTTTAAGAAACGTGAAGATTGTGATTCAATCCTGAGTGGTTTAGTATTCTGAGAAAAGTGGGCAGGGTTTCTTCTGCAACTACTTTGTTTCAGAGTTTGCATAAGGATGGGTTTGCGCTTGATGTTTATGCTTACACTTCTCTGATTATTGCTTGTTCCAGTAATGGGAGATATAGGGAGGCTGTTACTGTTTTTAAAAAAATGGAGGAAGAGGGCTGTAGGCCCACTTTGATAACTTACAATGTGATTTTGAATGTGTATGGGAAAATGGGTATGCCTTGGAATAAGATTAGAGCGCTTGTTGAGTTATAATACACTTATAACTTGTTATCGCTGCTGGTCTTTGCATGTGGAGGCAGCTGAGGTTTTTCAGGAGACGAAATTAGCAGGGTTTGTACCCGATAAGGTTACGTATAATGCGTTGTTGGATGTGTATGGAAAGTCTAGGCGGACTAAGGAAGCAATGGAGGTATTGAAAGACATGGAGTTTAATGGCTTTTCTCCAAGTATTGTGTCTTACAATTCACTGATATCAGGTTATGCAAGAGATGGTTTATTGGAGGAGGCAACAGCCTTGAGAACCCAGATGGTGGAGAAAGCGCATGACCATTGTATAATAGTTGAACATTTCCATTTCTGATTCTTCCTTGTGCTTTCTTATCTGTCTATTAATTGATATTATGTTTTTGGTTGCTTGGTCAGGATGAGTAAGATGGGTTGATGTTGCGAGAGCTACGTTAGTATCATGCCCTTGATCATTTTCTTGCAAGTATAAATAGATGTGTGGTTGCTCTTTGCATAATTGCATGCAATATGGCCCATTATTAATGGTGAGAAAATGAACAAGAAAAAGACAAGGAAGGACTTTTGAGTAGGCAATCAACCATTATATAATAACCTATAGGGCAGGTATACAGTTTGCCAAGTATATATGATGCAGAATGCATATTATTAGTTTTCCTAATTCTACTTGGATTAGTTTTCCTATTATTAGTTCATAATTCTACTTGGATTAGTTTTCCTATTATTAGTTTTCCTAATTCTTAAAGATTCCTTCCTAGGAAAGGATTTCTTATTAGTTAATTTGCTTTCCTATTTCGTAAAGTTTACTTTTCCTTTTCCTAGACTAAAAAGAGTTTTGCCTCTATAAATAGAGTTGTTTGTAATCTTTTAAGGCAGACTTGATTAATGATAAATTTCCTTACTTTAAACTCTCTGATTTCTTCCCTTTCCCTTCGTCTCTTCGATCTCTAATTCTTCTCCTCGATCCCTTATTTCTTCTCTGTTCTAATACTCAAGTATTTACTCTAAATCTACGGGCTGTTCTACATCAATTGGTATTCAGAGCCTACCCTCACTTTCGTTTTGCGCTTGCTCTCTACCATGGCCCCCCAAACCGTGGCCAGCCTTGCGGAACAATGTCGTGCATTCCAAGACAAGGTTTCTGACGACATCGCTGGCATAGAAACCCAGCTTTCCAAGCTTAGCACTGACATCAAAGAACATCGTGCGACGACGGACCTCGCCATCGCCAAACTCCAAGACTCTGCTTCAGTTGCTTATCAACAACTTTCGGACTGGACCTGCCTGAACCTTCTACCTCAGCGGTTTTCTCAGGCTCCTCTACGCCACCGCAGACAAGTGGCCTTCTGCCCAATCCACCAATGGATAAAAAACTTAAGACCGTACCATATGGCATGTCGCATGGCTCAACTGGGTCTATGCCACAGCCCCATTATACCCAACACACAATGGGCCCTCCTCTAGTGACTTCTCAAGTTCCTAACCCGCCACCCGTTCCACATGATCAGGACACTCATCCCCCTCGTCCTTTTGACAACGATGTCATCCGCCACATCAAGCCTACCGCTCCTACTTTTGATGGCCGTGGGGATCCTACGATGTTTCTTGATTGGGTTCAGGCCATGGAGGATTATTTCGCCTGGTACAACCTTACGGATGCTCATAAACTTCGCATTGGTAAGATGACGCTACAAGGAGCAGCTAGACAATATTGGAATTCTGTGGAGGAGCAACTATACCAATTTGGACAGCCGCCTGTGACTCTTTGGGATGAGATGAAATTAAAGCTTCGCGAACAATATCTTCCCACCTTTTATCGCCAGCAATTGTATGAACAATTATGGACCCTTTCGCAAGGAAGTTTGACCGTTCCTGAATTCCACGCTCGTTTTATCGAACACAAGATACGTGCGGGAATTCGTGAAGAACCTGACATCACCATGTCTCGCTTTCTCCATGGTCTTCGTGATGATATCAAACGTGAAGTCCGGCGGTTCCGTCCACATACTTTGGAAGATGCATATTGCCACGCATTGGAAGCTGAAACTTTTTTGCGTCCACAACATAGATATACAGGGCATTCTGGGCACTCTTCCACTCCTACTCCAAACCGTAGTTCTCCTAACTCTAAATATGGCGTTTCCGGTCCACCTGCTCCTACGATACCCACAACAGAAAAAGGACCAGCCCCATTCACGGCTGCTCACATCGAATGCTATCGCTGCCATGCTAAGGGCCACATCGCCTCCCGTTGTCCCCACAGGACTTTAAACCTTGGCTCCCTCAATGAGGACTCTTGTGTGGACGAGTATGTGGAGCCCCTTGAACCTGTTTATGATCCAGAACTTGATAATTGTTGTGAGGAAGAGGCGTTTCACCAATGAGTGTTCTGCGTTGTATTTATTCCGCACCTACATCTCCACCTCCTGATTCATGGATGCGTACAAGTATCTTTCAAACCTATGTCCCTTGCGGTACCGATAGATGCCAACTAGTTATTGATGAGGGAAGTACGCTGAATGTTATCTCTAAAACTGCTGTCGATCGCCTTCACCTACAGCCCGAGCCACACCCCTATCCTTTTCATGTTGGCTGGGTGGAGATAAAACCAGGTTACCTGTATCACCGAGATGCCTTGTTCCTCTTCAATTGGGTTCCTGTCACGAGCAACTTTATTGTGATATCCTACCCATGAGTGTCGCACATGTGCTACTAGGCCGGCCTTGGCTTTATGACCGTCATGTGAAAAGTTGCGGAGAGAGAACACTTATACTTTTCAACATGAGGGAAAGAACATCACGCTAAAGCCTTCCAATTCGGCCATCAAACCAACTAAGGATGGTCAACCAACACTGTCAATGAAAGAGAAGGCTTCGGAGCATCGATTGAGTATTTTATCACCTGGAGACTTTGCATACGAACTGCAAGACACTGGTGTGGTCTTTGCTCTCTTTCTTAAACCGGCATCTGATTGCATCCCCACTCCACTTGCCGAACCCATACAACAGCTGCTCACTGAATTCTCTATGTCATACCTGATGATTTACCAGATGACTTACCTCCAGCGAGAGAGATTCAGCATGCCATTGACCTTGTTCCTGGTTCGCAGATTCCTAATCTTCCCCATTATCGTATGAACCCACCTGAGCGAGCAGAGTTGAATAGACAAATTCGGGGGTTGTTGGCTAAGGGCTTTATTCATCATAGTTTAAGTCCTTGTGCTGTTCCAGTTCTCCTTACCCCCAAAAAGGATGGCTCCTGGCGAATGTGTGTAGATAGTCGCGTCGTCAATAGAATTACAGTTAAGTATCGTTTCCCCATACCGCGACTTGAAGATATGTTGGATGATTTGGTTGGTTCCCAATGGTTTTCTAAGATAGAACTTCGCAGTGGCTACCATCAAATCCGCATTCGTGAAGGAGATGAGTGGAAAACTGCGTTTAAAACCCCTGATGGCTTATATGAGTGGCTTGTTATGCCCTTTGGCATGTCCAATGCTTACTTGTTTGAGTTGCCCGCAGATATGCATATAAGTCTCATTTTCAATGTTTCTTGATTTATCTCCTTATCGAGGAACCTTTTCTCCACCTATTTCTATGGATGTTGCTCAAGGTTCCACTCCTATGGTACGGCATATTCCTTCTACTAGTTCTGCCCCTACAGACTAGATTGAGGACGTCTTGGATCATGAAGTTATGGCCTCATCTACTGGAGGCTCTACCCGTTATCCTGGTTCGTTGGGTTGGAAGGCCTTGATCCTAGGGATACTTGGATTACAGAAGCTGCATTTCGCCAGTTGGATTCCACTCTTCTGCACAGTTATCAAGATGCTCTTCATGATCTTGATTTGGCTACATCTCGTCCTCCCATCATCCATACTTACAAACGTCGTCATCATCCTTAATCTTGGTTTACTCGCCTGTGTCGAGTTCTTTTTCGGGGGAGAATGATGCAGAATGCATATTATTAGTTTTCCTAATTCTACTTGGATTAGTTTTCCTATTATTAGTTCATAATTCTACTTGGATTAGTTTTCCTATTATTAGTTTTCCTAATTCTTAAAGATTCCTTCCTAGGAAAGGATTTCTTATTAGTTAATTTGCTTTCCTATTTCGTAAAGTTTACTTTTCCTTTTCCTAGACTAAAAAGGGTTTTGCCTCTATAAATAGAGTTGTTTGTAATCTTTTAAGGCAGACTTGATTAATGATAATTTCCTTACTTTAAACTCTCTGATTTCTTCCCTTTCCCTTCGTCTCTTCGATCTCTAATTCTTCTCCTCGATCCCTTATTTCTTCTCTGTTCTAATACTCAAGTATTTACTCTAAATCTACGGGCTGTTCTACATCAATATATGTTGTATACTAGAGGGAAGGTGAATATAGGGTGCAAATTTTTGCCTTTAGGGTAGATAATAAGTTGTTGTAGTACCCTATAATATATATATATATTACTTGAATGTACGTAACCATACAATATTTGCAGCAGAATATATCCTAAAATACACTTTGCACTTGATCACCCGGTTCTATCACTTTGCACCTCACCGCCTATGTTTCGTCATTATCAAAACAGCTAACCAGTTGAGTAGTTCATAAAGAAGATTTGGAATTTCAATTGTCAGTCAAACTACTCAAAACTGGAATTCGACCTCATAGTGTACTCTGCCACAAGCTGAGCAAAAGATGACGACTTGTTCTCTAGCAATGTTGCAGGAGAATCATATTCCTCAATAAGCCCTACAACCAGAACAAAGATACATTAAAAAATGAATAAGAATTTGATGTTGAATGCATTCATTTGGCAATACTAACCATGACTCAGAAGCAGAACCATGTCACTATCAAGAACAGAAGTTATACGATGTGCAATAGTGATGACTGTACAGTCAGTAAAGTGTTGGCGAAGGGTCTGCTGGATCAGATTATCTGTAGCTGTATCGACCGACGCGGTAGCTTCGTCAAGCACCAAGACCTTACTTTTCTTGAGCAGCACACGGCCAAGGCAGACCAACTGCCTCTGACCCATACTCCAGTTCTCTCCATTCTCACTAACTGCAGCAACCATATGAACTTAAACAAAAGAATTTTCAAGACGTAAAATGGAATCTGTGCATCATATAGCCTGTATCTTCAAGTAGCCATAGAACAAACCTGTAGAATCCAGCTTTCCTTCCTTTCTCCTAACTTCATCTCCAAGTTGACACTTATCCAGGGCCTGAAAAAATCAAAAAATGTTTTAACTAGTCCCACGAAAAAGATTTAGTAGGAAGAAGCTTCCTTTCATCAGTGTAAAACCAACCAACCTCCCAAATTTGCTCATCTGTGTACTCTTCAAGTGGGTCCAGATTGCTTCTTACAGTCCCTTCAAACATGGTTGGGTCCTGAGGGATAATGCTCAGCCGAGACCTTAGATCATGCAGTCCAATTGAAGATATATCAATACCATCTATCAAAATCTGGCCAGAAGCAGGATCCACAATTCGGAAAAGGGTCTGTATGAGAGTCGATTTGCCACTGCCAGTTCTACCCACAACCCCAGTTTTCATTCCTCCAGGAAAGCTACATGTGATACCTCGCAACACAAGCGGCATGTGTGGGGCATACCGGACCTATATAAACATGAAATTCGAGTCACACATGAATGACCGACCCCATATGTTATGAAAGAAATAAACCAGAACAGCAAGTACCTGAAGATCATGTATGTCAACTTTTCCAAGTAATGGCCAAGAACGATCTGGCTGATTCGATTCTATTACAAGAGGAGGCTCACTGGGAATGATAGTGTACTGTAGTAATCTCTCCACTGATATTATTCTGTTCTCCACATTGCAAAGATTCCATATAACCGACGCTTGTATCTTGTTTAGATTAAGTCCATATGTGACAGCTAAGCCCGCAACACCTTCAGAGTAAAATACCAAAAACAATAAGAAAACAGAGAATTTATACAATTTGCTTTCAAAAGAATAATTAGTAACGCACTAAATGAATACCACTTGCCTGGATCAATCACCCCCGCTGGAATAGAGATCAAGAAAACCAAACAGAACCCAAAGGTGATAGATGACAACATATTCAAGCGAAAACATAGCCATTCCATTGCAGCCGCATTATGAAACCTAGGCCGACCATAACCATCCATCAGTTTCATGTTTGTATCTCTAAATCTTGATTCTTGATCGAAGCTCCTAATAGTTGTCGACCCTGAAATTGTTTCGGCAAAATGTTGTATCACTGGAGCTTTGCATACTCCAACCAACCGTGCTAGTTCTCGTGCTGAAGATATGTAGTATTGCTGCATGAATATAAAAATTTTGAGCATCTTTCTTCACATTTAACATAGTTCATATAGATTGCTGGCTGTAACAGGAGTTAGGTTTGTTATATGGATTCATATTGTCAATCATGTTCCATGTTGTGTCAATTTAGAAGTTTCTTAGAACTGTAGCAGAAAAAGGTTGAAGAAAATGTTAATATATCAACTTAGTGAACTTTAGTGTGAATAAGGAAGCCAAGTTCCTCACTTCCACATCAAATAGAAGGTAGGGCATGTATAGGCATGAATAACGAGCATCAACAGTGCATGATCAACAAAGAATTAACACTAGAGGGACATTAACATTTCCATATTAGATTTCATGTGGAAATTCATGTATTGATAAAACGTATAAGATAGGAGCAGTCGGACAAAGAAGCGTTACCTGTAACCAGATACAGATTGCAATCACAGGGATAAAAATGATGAAAACCTGCCATGCAACTTGCGACATCACTGCAATAATTCCCAGAAGCTGGATCATTGAGTTGGCAAGGGCCCCATTTTGGTCTGTAGAAGCCTGCAAGAAATCAATTAGCTACATTGATGAGATTACTGCATTCAGTACAGCAGCAGAGGGAGTGGTAGCTGTTTAAAGCAAAGAAGGAGAAAGTACATAAAAATCATCTAATTCTCTTCGAATATCCCAATAAGGCACTATATTAGAAATATATTTTGCTTACTCTGTTTAGGATTCGTCCACTTGGAGTGGCATCAAAGAAAGACATGGGAGCACGGAAAATGCATAAATGCATTTTACTAAAGAGTAGAGTAGCTGTCTTGTACCCAGCTGTTGCAAGAAACATGGATCTGAAGAGGATACAAAAAGAACTTCCAACGGCCAAAGCAACATAAACAGTTAGAAGTGTAGAGGTTTCAACAGCAGGTTTCACATCCTCTGAAACAGGAGTTGCCCAAGCCATCCAGTAATTGCTTCCAATTTGAAGGACCTGAAAGAGAACCTGTCCAAGCAAGATAAACGGAACAAGAGCACCTCCGTATGCTGTGGTGATATACTTCCAGTAGACTGACAACCCAACTGTACCTTTCTCTCTCTCTTCTTCTTGAACAAGCTGCCCTTTTGGTAAATCATCTGTTTTAGAATTTTGAACATCAGTGTCTTCTACTTTTTGGACAACCCCACTAGTACTAGCAAATTCTCCATCTTCTTTGCTAACGCTTATTTTTTCAACTGGCTCCACCTCTGCAGAATTAAGCATGGACAAAGCTTCCGCGTGTGCTCCCACAAGTTCCATAATATCAGTTCCTGAATTAAGAATGTCATTGAACTTTCCTGCTTGAGTAATCCTTCCGTCTTTCATGACCTAATAACAAACAATAAGTTTAAGCAGACAGATACTAACTAGATAATAACACATCGTATAAATTAAAATTCTAAGAAAAGCTCTGGATTTTTTACCAAGATGAGGTCAGCAGCAGGTAAGAACTCCACTTGATGAGTAACATAGATTACTGTTTTTGAACCCAAGAGACCCAGCAAGCATTCCTGTAGTGCAATTATCAAGCAAACAAATTAATAATGAAGTGTCAATTTTACGGATGCATATGCCAATAATTCTATGATGTAAATAATTCTGGATACTCAATTTAAACTAGATGTAATCACACTACAAGAGGGAAATGAAATACCTTAAAAAGGTGTGATCCTGTATGAGCATCAACAGCGCTAAAAGGATCATCAAACAGATAAATATCAGCGTCTTGATACAGAGCACGTGCAATTTGTATTCTTTGCTTCTGCCCGCCACTTAAATTGATTCCCCTCTCCCCTATAATTGTCTGATCACCAAACGATAGAATTTCCAGGTCCTTCTTTAATGAACATGCTTCAAGCACCATCTCATATCTTTCTCTGTCCATCTCTTGACCAAACAATATGTTTTCCTCTATCTTGCCACTCTGTATCCATGGTGACTGAGAAACATAGGCCTTTGTCCCACACATTTTAAGAGTCCCCGATATCTTCGGAACTTCTCCCAGAATACAAGAAAGTAAGCTAGACTTGCCTGAGCCAACAGTACCACAAACAGCAACCCTCATACCTTGGCTCACTTTGAAATTTAGATTCTTCAATGTTGGACTAGGGGATGATAAATCCCAAGAGAAATTCCCATCGACTATCTCAATTGCTGTATCAGAACTACCTCTTGGAAGGTTCTCTATAACGTCAGGCGGCAAGTCATCAAGACTAAGGAATGATGCAATTCTATCGAGGGATACCTTAGTTTGTGCTATCATTGAAATTGTGTCTGGAAGACCGTAGATAGGCTCTTGAAGGATCCTGAATGTTGCAAGTGCAGATAAGATCTTCCCCGACTCAAGTGGGATCCCCAAAAGCATGCAAGCAACGAAAGTGACCACTGACACAAATGTGGGGGCACCCCAGAAAACAAATGAGGTCATGGCAGATGTGTAAACAAACTTTCGTAACCATCCTGCCTCGGTCTTCCTGAGCTCATTAATTTTAGACAAAAACTTCATCTCCCATGCTTGAAGCTTGAGAATCCTCATGTTCCTCAAGACCTCAGATGTTGCCTTCATCCTTTTATCTTTTGACGCCATTAACTTTTCCTGAAACTTCTCCTGCAAGGACCCCAAAGGAACATTTGCCAACATAACAACTATTGTTGCAACTAAAGTTGCAATGGCTGCAAGACCAAGATTTATATACAAAATCACTAGGGCCAAGCCAACTTGTAGAATGACGATCCATGGATCATGCATGTACCAAGAGAAGTCACCAACCCGCTCAGCATCAACAGTCATAAAATTGATAATCTCACCGCTAGTGTGGCCCTGCTTGGACTGGCATGACAGGGTCAAACCCTTATTATAGATCGCTGTAACAAGTACCGCTCGGATTCTTACTTCTACCTGTTGTGCCTTAAAGAACCAGTGCCTTTGACAGAGGCACTCCACCAGCTTCGCAACCATAAATGCAGAAACCAAAGCATAGCCTTCATTTTTGAACTGTCTCCGCCCATAGAGGTATTGAACAAATGTGTCGATTAGATATGGACCGACATAAGATGCCAATATGTAAAATATAGCATATAACCCTGTCCAGCCAACCTCTTTCCAGACTGAGAATATCAATGCCTTCACCAGATGAAATGTGGTAACTCTGCCATCCGCACCACACTCCCCCTCAAGTTTATTTCTAAAATTTGGGAAGGACCCAACTACACTATCACCCTTGTATAGTTCAGGAACATCCTCAAGGTCTAATGTCTTCTTATTGCCAAGAGCAATTAGAGGACCCATCCAAGAAAAAGTAAGGATGCTGAAAATTCCAGCATTTGAATAAGGGGTAACAGGTGTACCCCCTTTGGAATTATTTGACTCTGCATTACGATTACCATTCAAAAGGGGTTCCTCAAGAACGGTATTTCTGCCCTCTTTCTTCCCAAAAAACCCCACATATATAAAGAACAAACCCGAGATGACGCAGACAACATCAAAAACTAAAGATTGAACGGACAAGGAAACGTGTTCCTTGTAAAGAAGAATATCTATCACAAGGGAATAGCAAGAGATAGAAAAGTAGGAACCCCACCAAACTCTCAATAAATTTGGGAACTTTGATTCAGAAGAATTAGAGAACTGGGTATGCAAGTAGACACAAAGAGCACCCCAAGCAAGTGTTCTAATGGCTAAATCAAAAAGGGTCACTAGCTTTTCCTCAGACCAATCATTTCTATGCCAATAGAAGTAGTTCAATAAACAAAAAACAAGACTGAGCCCAGAAACACCAAGACAACAGAGTAAAGTTAGCTTATAATACCAACTTTGAATACTCCCAAACCTCTGTTTTGGACCCTCTCCATCACCCACCTTGAATTTCTTCCACACCCAAGAGACGAGCAACACAAATAACAAAACTAGGTGTAATGAGCAAGAAAACCCACGTATGAAAACCGGTTTGAGAAGAAAATCGGTACCAGGATAATTAATGAATGATGATGAGTTGTGTGAGAAGAAGGCTGAGAGAGTACCGTGCTTTGAAAAATCAAAAAGCTCCATAATTTGTGGAGCTTTTTGTTGGGGGCTCTCTGAAATTCTGGTAAATGGGGTTTTTGTTGGAATGGTCTGAGTTTTGTAATGAAATGAAGATTTTTGTATCGTCCAAAAAAAAAAATGAAGATTTTTGTATGTTAGAGAGAGAGAGAGAGAGAGAGAGAGAGAAATTAGTTTGTGGACGACTCAGGGAGTGTAGTCAGAGAATGGTGAGTCAAATGTCAATGTGGCTTTTTCCTGGAAAGTAGGCTAACGTGGTGCCCAAGACTCACATGACGGAGATAGCCATAGATGGCTGCAAAGTGACACTGAAAATTGTTGGTTCCGAGAAATATGTGAACTAATAGAGAGGGATAGACCAATCCATTATAATCTCTCTTTTGTAGAGCCCACCACATTGTATTTCATCAGTCCAGACCATTTAGGTGGCGTTCGGTATCGTTTTCACTGCCTGTTTTCTGTTTTCATTTCCTGTTTTCTGGAAAATATTTGTTCGGTGGAACGTTTTTGTTTTCCCTAAAAATGTTTTCCAAAAACAAATCCAATTCATGAACAAAAGTTGAAAACGAAAATATGTTGTTTTCGTTTTCAACGTTTTCGTTTTCAGTCCATACGATAATTCATTTTTTCCATCTCTCTTTCACCAATCAACATCGATTCTTGTCTTTGAAATTCTCCATAGCTATTCTTCTTCTAAAATATCTGAGATCTTGATTTACTTATCAAGCACACCAAACCAAGAAAAAAAAATTCAACTGAGGAGCACCACTGTGGAAACCCATCTCCACCGATCCAGACCCATCGTCTAGTTTGCCGCACCGGCACCTCCAAAGCTCGATCACCACCAAAGCAGTCGAACCATAACTGCCACAAACCCAGTTGAACCACTATCACCATCCAATCGAACCACCACCAACCATTAACAAATGAAAACAGAAAGAGGATGGGTATGAAGAGGAAGAATCAGAGAGAGGAAGAAGAAAAGAAAAAATAAGAGAGGAAGAAGAAGAAAAGAAAAAATAAGAGAGGAAGAAGAAGAAAAGAAAAAATTAAGAGAGGAAGAAGAAGAGAAGAGAAAAGAGTGAAAAAGGAAGAAAGAAAGAAAAAAGAAACTGTCTGGGAAAGAAAAAAAGAAGAAGAAAATAGGAAAAGAGAAAGAAAAAAAAAAAGAAGAAGGGCACGGGCCTAGGAAGGAAGGAAAGGGATAAAGAAAGAGAGAGAAAGAGAAAAAAGAAATGAGATAAAGATAATGTTTGTCTTTAAAAAAAACATTAGAATTTTTTATTTGTTAAATTATACATTTTTTTATTGTTTATAAATTTTTGTCTTTGAAAAATAGCAGAATTTAAAAATAAAAAAAAGCTGAAATTAGCAAAAATACTCTTGAAAATAACTCACATATAATAATTCCTCTAAAATATCATAATGAAAAAAAATTAGAAATGAAATTATAAAAAATACACCTGAAAAACAATTGTACTACCAGACACGTTTTCATTGTTTTTGTTTTTCTGAAGATGTTTTCTAATTAATCTATCAGACGCATTTTCATTTCCTGAAAATGCAAATTCGTTTTCTTGTTTTCATTCTCTAAAATATTCTCTAAAACACTCTTCGAAAACGTTACCAGACGGGCCCTTTAGATATTCATTTGAAGATCAGCTCTTGGAAAAATCACTTAAAGCCGATATTATTTGACCACTTAATTAAATTATTGAAATTTTAATACTATCTTGAAGCACCGGATGATCTATGAATGAAGACTTTAAAAATAGATGGTTTGGATCGTTGAAAAAAAAAATTAGTAGGGTACCCTAAATGACGTCCCTCAAATAAAATTATTTGAAGGATCTCTCAATAGACTGAGATTATATCTATAATATAGAATTAGAATTTAGAAGTAGGTTCAAAATTCAACCAAAAAAAAAAGTTGCATCAGGATTATGGAAATGTTAAAATCACTGGCCAACAAATAACCTAGCTGGAGAGATATGTATAAGCAGTTATAACAGGTCATGTACTACTCTATTTAAACAAAATTATTCTGTATATATTTCTGTTTGAGGAAAATTATTATATAAAATTGTTCTGTATAGTTGACTTTGACTAAAGAGATTCCATATGTGATATTTTTATCTGTGGTGGGGAAATGAGAACTTGAACCCAACTTTGACACACACAACAACAACAAAAATAAAATATAAAAAGAAACAGGAAAAAGTACATGTAAATTAAGCTAGTTGATTAAGACAACAATTCTAAAGTTAATGTATGCTAGAGAGGATAGTAAGAGGATTAGAGATGCTAGAGAGGATAATAAGCAAATCTCGGTCACACAAGCTAGCCCTACAACTTGTGTGACGGGTAAATTAGAGATGCTAGAGAGGATAGTAAGCAAATCTCGGTCACACAAGCTAGCCCTACAACTTGTGTGACGAGTAAATTAGAGATTCAACCAGCTAATGTCTGAGTTTACAGTTCTTCCATCCATACTCATCCTACCAACCAAACTCTAAGATCAAGACCCACCATGATGTGAAGTGGTGAATGTGGTTTTGTGTGCACAGCAAGATAATTGACAATTTTGGATCTTCTTGTGTTAAATCATATGTTGGACTTACTAAAGTAAAATAACAAAATAAGAAAACTAGAAGCCTGTGTATTATTATTGGTAGGCAACAAGTCCACATAACACCTTCCCCCCTACAGGACAAAACATTCGACAAGAACTTCAAAATTCAAAAAGAGTTCACTGTCATCTTTTAAATCCCAACACATGAAGTGGTACACTCCGAGATTCCAAATTCCAAATTCCAATCCATTATTAATATTATTCTGTATATATTTCCTTTTTAGGAAAATTATTATGGTAAAATTCTTTGGGCATGACGAGAATGTAATCACAAAACAATCATTTTATATGCGATGCCAAAGTGACTTGGGGAGTTAAGGTTTAAGCATGGCAGGAATGGATAGCCTTAATTCTAATTATCCTTATGACTCGGGACTGTGATTAAAGGGGTGGGTGGCATGTGATCAAAATTAACAAAAAATTAGAAGGCCTTAATTCTTATTATCGTTATGTTCTGCTCTTACTATAATATGTTCTACATGTATTAAAATGTTAAGGTAAGTTTGTTGTTTTTCATTTCTTAAACGATGAATGAGATATTGATCAAATAAGAAAATTGACAAATAAGATTTTGTCAATGGGAGCTGTTAGTGACAATCAAAAATGTCATCTTGCACTCATCATTTGTAATTATATAAGGGAAAAATACATGATGATTTTTTTGAAGCGCCAAGAACAGTTCCTTTTAATTATAATATGAAAATTAGAATAGAAAAGTTTATATAAATCCACATTCTCATTGAGGAGTTGGGTTTAATCCTCAGATTTGATGACTTTGATATAAGTCCTTTGACTTTTGTCCACATAGGATTACATTCCTTTTAAAATATATTCTGATGTAATCTTTTCATTTTTTTATTTTTAAAATTATTTTTGTTCCATTGATGCCCCGTATGACTTAAATCGGTAATAGTGATTTATGTCATAAAAATTAGTCATTTACAAAGTTTGGCATTGAATAGATTAGTGGTCTACCTTTTCTTCTTTTACTTCACAATTTCCTTGATAGCTGGAAGTTCTCCAAAGTATGAAAAGCTGGAGGACTTTGTACCATCTATTCAAATTCCCTTAAAAAAAGTAAGATAAAATCATATAAAATCGTGTTTGTCCATGCCCTAGTCGAGGCAAATACAGCAGATGGGGGAAGCTATTTATATCGTTTGGCATTGATATAATTGATTGTTTGTTTCTTTTTTAGTTTGTCCATTAAATTTGAACTTTAAAATTACAATCAACTTGACGGGGGAAGCCTTTTTAATTTGTTTTGTATCGTCCTTCCTAGACGAAGGTAAGTATTGGGTGGAGGTATGATTATTCTACAAAGAAAGCATGGCATGGATTATCCTGCACTAGAAAATTGATCATATATTTTTCATACCTAGAGGGAAGATGAGTCTTGGGTACAGGTTGTGTTACCTTTTGAGTAGGCAATCAACCATTATATATTAACCTATAGCGCAGATGAGTCTCGGGTGCAAGTTGTTCCCTTTTCAGTAGGTGATAAACTATACAGAACCTCTAGTTGAGGTATTTTTTGTGTACAATAGCAATGTGTATCGTTTCCAATGATGTAGGTAATTTCATTAGTGGTATATATGTGTTATTTGATGGTTATAGTTCCTATTGTTGCTGGTGTAATTGTTGCAACTTTTTTTTGGGTCAAAATTCCATATGGTTTAGTAAACAACTTCAATAGGAATTCTAAAATCTAACTCCCCTCAATCCATATAGTTTAGTAAACAACTTCATTAAGAATCCGAATCTAATTCTCCTCAATCCAACTCCTCAATTCAATTCAATTCATCCTCAATTCAATTCCGAATTAGTAAACATGCCATCAATGAAATTGAATTTATATCTAAAAAGCCCAAATTAGAATTACGATGGTTTGAAGTAAATTACAAAGGAAGCTGTTATTGAAACTCAAAAAACTAATTGAGTACTCCATGAAGTGGTGTGGTGAATATGGTTTTGCATGCACAGCAAGAAAATTGACAATTTTGGATCTTCTTGTGTTATCATCATATGTTGGACTTCCTAAAGTAAAATAAGAAAACAAGAAATCTAGAAGCCTGTGTATCATCGGTGAGCAACAAGTCCACATCACACCCTCCCCCTATTGGACAAAACATTCGACAAGAACTTCAAAATGCAAAAAGAGTTCACTGTCCTCTTTTAAATCCCAACGCATGTTTTGACTAAGTCCGATTCCAAATTCCATGCGCCTGCCTGATATTTTGGATTTTGATGCTTTTCGAATATTCATTATTGTGCAGGAGAAAAGTAAACAGACAAACAAATCACAGAGGAAAAGATTAAGTTATGGCTCTCTCTCTGACCACAAGATGTATATCTTGGTTGCCAAGCCATGCCAACCTGATACGATATCTTTGAAGTTGGAATGTCATTTAATGGCAGACACCAACTTTCAACATATTTTTTTGAGAAAGAAGAGGAAATCATTAACACCTATACTTAAATAATAGAGTCATTAGTTTCAACTATCTTATGTAGACACTAGACTTAAAAACTTTGGGAAGAAATACCTCAAATAGTAGTTTGAAATTGCTTGTGCTCTTACCCAAATGATAATTCATTTTTAGGAGAGAAATTCTCATGGATACCACTTTTTGCTATTTCCGGTCAATAACGCAATGACACGTAGAATAATTTTTCCACGTGTCATTGTGTTATTAGTTAAGGATGAGCAAAATAGTGTTAATCCCCGTTATAGATAAGTTTTTTTTGTATTTTTAGACCATATTATGCAATACTGGGGTCCACTTACAACTGGAGACTCAGAAAATTTGAGCAATGTGGGCCATAAATAGGGGTGAAACCAATTTTTTTTTGCATGTGCCGTTCCAGCCAAAATGATCAAAGAAACCACACAAAGTCGAAACTTGACAAAGTTAAGTGAAAGATGTCAGAATACAATGCGAAAACGCGAACAATAACAACTGTTATTAGAACTCAGATTTGAAAATGAAAATAGAGGTATATAATTCATAGAGCATTGCTACAATTTAATTAACCATTTAGATTTTTTTTTTAAAATCTCACTTTGTAATGTTAAACTGATTTATAAGAAAAAGAAAAGGCAATAAGATTTTTAATTAATTATAGTCAAATAATATGGGTAGAATATTTTCAGATCTATTTCATTCTCCGAAAGGAGGTATTTATAATACAGGTTACAAACCCTAGTAGGGTTTAATTAGGAAATAAGTAGAATCCTAATTACATAATATCTACACAAAAGGAAAAATAAATAAAACCCAAATAGAATAGGACTCGCCAACACTCCCCCTCAAGTTGGAGCAAAGACGTCACGCATGCCCAACTTGTCAAGCGAGTTGAGAAAGATACTTGTAGAAACAGCTTTCGTAAGAACATCAGCTGAACTGATACTCTGAACGGATGAAGGGGAAGGACACAATCTGCGCATCCAACTTTTCCTTAATGAAATTTCGATCAACCTCCACATGCTTTGTACGGTCATGTTGTATAGGATTATGAGCAATTGCAATCGCAGCCGTATTGTCACAATATAACTCCATGGGTTTATTAGGCCCAAAACCAAGGTCTTTTAACAATCTTCTCAACCATAGTAACTCAGATACACCATGGGCCATTCCCCGATACTCGGCCTCAACACTAGATCTAGACACCACCTTTTGTTTCTTGCTCCTCCACGTAACAAGATTGCCACCCACAAACATAAAATACCCAGATGTCGAACGCCTATCTGGGTCTGAACCCTGCCCAATAGCATCTGTATACCCTTCTACATTTGTATGGCCATACTTGGAGAAAATTAACCCCTTGCCAGGAGTTACTTTCAGATACCTTAAAATACGAGTCACAGCCCCCATATGATCTACACTAGGAGAGTGCATAAACTGACTCACTATATTTACAGCATACGCAATATCTGGACGAGTATGAGCCAAATAAATGAACTTCCCCACAAGTCGTTGATAACGTTCTTTATCAGTTGGAACTTGATCGGGATATATCCCCAACTTATGATTCTGCTCACTAGGGGTATCAATCGGTTTACAATCCAACATTCCAGTTTCTGCAAGTAAATCCAAAACATACTTTCTTTGGGATAGAAAAATACCATGTTTAGATCTGGCAACTTCAATCCCAAGAAAATACTTTAAATCACCCAATGATTTCATCTCGAACTCAGAAGCCAGATACTTCTTAAGACTCTGGATCTCTACATGATTATCTCCAGTCACAATCATATCATCAACATAAATAATTAAAGCCGTCAATTTACCTTTATGACGCTTCAAAACAAAGTATGATCAGAGTTACTTTGCACATATCCAAACTTCTTCATAGATGCAGCAAATCTTCCAAACCACGCTCTTGGAGACTGCTTTAATCCATACAAGGATTTCCGTAGCTTGCACACCACACCCTCCTTAGAAGTCACAGGGATACCTGCGGAGGATCCATATATATTTCTTCCTTGAGATCACCATGGAGGAATGCATTTTTGACATCAAATTGTAGTAGCGGCCAGTCTACGGTTAGCAGCTAAGGATAAGAGTACGCGTACAGTGTTGAGCTTAGCTACCTGGAGCAAAAGTCTCTGTGTAATCCACTCCATATGTCTGAGTATACCCTTTTGCTACCAATCTTGCCTTGTAACGGTCAATGGAACCATCAGCCTTGTGCTTCAAAGTAAACACCCATCTGCACCCAACCGCCTTTTTTCCTTTTGGTAAAGGAACTAACTCCCAAGTAGCATTCTTGTTCAAGGCTTCCATCTCAACATGCATTGCATCTACCCAGTTTTGATCAGATAGAGCATTCTGCAACTTAGTTGGCACACATACACTAGATAATTGACACAAATATGATGCATATGACTTAGATAAACGATGAGTTGACATATAATGGTTAATGGGATATTTAGACTTGGCATGTATATTAGGAGAATATTGTATTTTAGGTTTCCCACGGGTAGTGCGTGAGGGCAATGAATAAGTAGGCACATCACTAGAAAGTACCTCATTATCACGAGTTGATTGGGGCGGTGGAGGGGCAGAGGGGGGTCTTGTATCAATTTCATCTGGACGAGAGTCGCTAGTATCACTGTTATGTCCTTCTGAGATAGGCTCGAAAAATTCCAAAATATCACCAGGCGACCCGTCGTTTCCTATGTGCGACCGGTCGTTTTCAGGAGATTCGTTAGCGACCGGTCGTTCACTTCTATGCGACCGGTCGTATCTAGGCAGATTCGTTCACGACCGGTCGCTTCCTGTTCTTCAAAAAATCCTTCTTCATGTTCTTCAGAAATTCTTTCTTCAGGTCCAACATCTTCCATATTTTTCACTCCGAAACTCTTCAATTCACTCCCCCTCTCCCCCTGAATTGGAGAGGAGGGAGATACATAATAAGACACTTCTTCATGGAAAGTCACATCCAAAGTAACATGCACCTTCTGGGTAGGTGGATGATAACACTTATAACCCTTCTGAGTAGAAGAATAACCAATAAAGACACATCGCAGAGCACAAGGATCAAGTTTACTCCGTTGATGAGAGTAGATATGAACATAAGCAACACACCCAAAAACTTTAGGGGGCAACTTGGAAACGGAGACAAGGGAAACATGGTCACCAAACACATCATGCGGAGTCTTGAAATCAAGAACCCGGCTAGGAGTACGATTAATCAAATAAGCAGGAGACAGAACAGCATGCCCCCAAAGGTGATGGGGAACAGACATATCCAACATGAGTGAGCGGGCAACTTCAAGCAAGTGTCGGTTCTTTCTTTCAGACACACCATTTTGTTGAGGAGTAAAAGGGGTTGTCGTTTGGTGAATAATCCCTTGAGTACGGAAGAAAGACGCTAAAGTATTATTCACATATTCACCTCCGTTGTCTGTCCGAAATACTTTGACCCGAGCATGAAACTGAGTAGACACCATAGTACAAAACTCTAGAAGGATGGAAACAACATCATGTTTATTTTTCAGCAAGAAAACCCAAGTAAGTCGGGTACAATCATCAATAAATGTGACGAACCAACGAAATCCGTTCGAAGTAACTCTAGCCGGACCCCACACATCAGAATGCACTAAATCAAAAGGCTTTGCAGCTTTACTGTCACTTAAAGGAAATACAGTGCGATGGCTCTTGGCCAAAATACATGTCTCACACTTAAAACTGGACTCATCATAGGAGCGGAATAAAGATGGAAATAGACGCTTAAGGTAGCCAAATGACGGGTGTCCCAAGCGACGATGCCATAACCAAATTTGTTGTTTGTCTTTGACACTGCAACTTCGAACAGTATTAATGACACGATCACGAACTGGTGCAGAAGGCAATGTCAAATAGTATAACCCCTCCTATCCGTTTACCATGCCCAATCATCTCGTGAGTCCTAAGATCCTGAAAAGAGCAATGGGTAGGATAGAAAGTAGCAGAAGCATTAAGTGTATTAAGTAAGCGACCAACAGATAACAAGTTACAATGGATATTGGGAACTAATAACGCATGAGACAAGGACAGAGTTGGGGTGAGAGAAATGGTGCCCTCGCCAATAATTGGAGAGGGCAAGCCATTAGCACTAGTTATGTATGGGTTACGGGTGTTACTAGACAACTCATCAAAAAATTTAGCATCATAAGTCATATGATCAGAAGCACCAGTGTCAATTATCCAAGTATTAGAGCCAGGACCTGGAATAGAGTCAAAACACGCAAATTCGCAGAAGAAGGAGCAGCACCAACAATGGAATTATCACCCATGATTGTAGCAGAAACCCAACAAATCACGCAGAGTATACAACAGATCACAGGCAGAGACACAAATATGGCAGATGCATGAAGACAACAGAGGCACAAACACAGGAGAGGCAGATGCACGAACACAGGAGAGGCACAAACACGACAGAGCACACAGCGGAACACGGCAAAGGCACAGACACAAGAACCCTAAAAGAAATTAGGGCACACAGTAGAACACGGGTGGGCACAACACACACAGGTCACCAGAAACCTGGCTCTGATACCAAGTCAAATAATATGGGAAGAATATTTTCAGATCTATTTCATTCTCCGAAAGGAGGTATTTATAATACAGGTTACAAACCCTAGTAGGGTTTAATTAGGAAATAAGTGGAATCCTAATTACATAATATCTACACAAAAGGAAAAATAAATAAAACCCAAATAGAATAGGACTCGCCAACAATTATAATTTTAAATTAACCAGTTGATCTGTTAGATCAATGAAATATATAAGTTGACCAAAATTGATAACATATATAAACTACAAAAGGTAGGATATAGCCTTGAAACAAGAGAAAAACTTTGAATTTGCCTATCACGGCAGACAAACAAATATCAAACCCAAGAAATATTTAGGCCTTCCCATTGTAGGGTTGGAATATTGCTACTAAACAAGATAGAGTGGCTAGGGTTGGAAGGGTTGGAATAATAATTATTGTATGCAGACATGCTTAGCCAAGTTGGTTAGAGTGGATGTGCTCGTCACTCTTCACCCGTCAGTTCGATCCCTCTCCCATAGTTTAAATTAGATTAAAATAAAATATCACTTATATAAAAAAAAAATTATTATTATTGTAGTAGCCTCGTGACAAATGGATACTCCTTGAATATTGAGTCCAATTGTGTGGATCTTGGAAATGATCAGAGCCACAGGGAAGAGAATAAATTTAACTCTATATATGCACATTACAGGAAAAGAGAAGATAAGCTAACAGAACCTTTTTTTCTTGATAAAGCCATCGAACTCACTCCCCATCAGGGACCTACCACAGTGGGGTCAATGGGGGTCAAACGACCCTATGAACTCCATGAAAACAAGTTAGAAGGTCCTCTTGACCTGACTGTGTGACCCTATGAATGGACTGAAGGAAAGTGTTGTTAGTGCGAGGAAGAAGAAGAAGCGAAGCGTGCTTCTTCTTTTTTTAGAACACGCTGGCCCGTTTTGGCCCAGCGTTTTTTTTTTTTTTTTTTTTGGTAGTGATTATTATGTATAATTGTTTGGGCTTGGCAAGTTGTCAGGAATGCAATCACAAAACAATCATTTTATATGCGATGCCAAAGTGACTTGGGGAGTTGAGGTTTTGGCATGGCAGGAATGGATAGCCATGGTCGGCACTCGGGACAGTAATTAAAGGGGTGGGTGGCATTTGATCAAAGTTAAAAAAAATGTTAAGGTAAGTTTGTTGTTTTTCATTTCTTAAATGATGAATGAGATATTGATCAAATAAGAAAATTGATGAATGAGATTTTGTCAATGGGAGCTGTTAGTGACAATAAAAAATGTCATCTCGCACTCATCGTTTGTAATTATATAAGGGAAAAATATATGATGATTCTTTTAAGTGCCAAAAATAGTTCCTTTTAATTATAATTTGAAAATTAGAATAGAAAAGGTTGACATAGATTCAAATTTTTACTGAGGAGTTGAGTTTAATCATCAAATTTGATGACTTTGATCTAAATCCTTTGACTTTTGTGCCACATAGGATTACATTCCTTTTTTATATATATTATGATGTAATCTTTTTATTTTTTTATTTTTAAAATTATTTTTGTTCCAATGATGCCCTTATGACTTTAATCGGGTAATAGTGATTTATGTCATAATAATTAGCCATTTACAACGTTTGGCATTGAATAGAAAAGGCAAATACAGCAGACGGGGGAAGCTATTTATATCGTTTGGCATTGATATAATTGATTGCTTGTTTCTTTTTTAGTTTGTCCATTAAGGGTGTATTCAATTGAGATTTTAAAAGACTATTTTGGGATAAAAAAGTTTTTTGGTATTCAATTAAGACTTTTAAATAATATAAACAAGTCTTGTAGTATTCCATTAAAACTATTACCCTCTGTTTGGATGAGGGAAAACAATTCGGAATTTAGCTAAAAGTCGGGAATTTAAGAGGAGAAATTGACAATTCCCTTGTTTGGCAAGTTAAGCCTAAAATTTATTAAATGTTGTGCGGAAAAAAATTGTGGAAATTAGAGCATCAAATTCCCGAGTTTAATTTCCATCAAAATAGACGTCATTTCACAATTTCCATAGTGCCATTTACAAAATTCGACATACATAAATCCAAACATCGAAATCTTCAATTGCCAGAAATTGAAATGATGGAAATCGAAATTCCGTCATTTTAGAATTCTATGTAATTTTCAATTTCTTCATCCAAACGGAGGGTTAGGATTTTTAAAAGTGGGTGTCGAAATCATGTGGTATTCAATCAAGACTTTAAACAAGTAACAAAAAGTCTTATGGTATTCAAAAACTTGCTAATTTTGAAGGATTTTTTAAAATGTGGAATTGTGTGAAACTTTTTAATGGGTGATATAAATACCAAACCTTATATCAAATCTCACCCTAACCTATGAGTTTTTTCACATGGAATTTTTTTTTTCTCTGGAAAATATGAACTTACATGCACAAAAGGCTTCTCTCTTTGCTTCTCTTGTATGCGGGGTTTTGTCCAATCGTGCGAAGAGAAGTTTCTTGTAGTACCAAAGCCTCTTGAAGATGAGGCTCACTATGATGAGAAGGAAGACCTCTTTCCGTTAAGTCATAGGAAATATCTTCGCCTAACGCCGTCCTTAAGTGAGTCATCAGACTGTGGAAATCGGGGAGGTTTTCAAGATTGGGTTAGTGCTCAGCCCAGTTGCTGAACTCCAATTTTCTCACTCTATCTCTAATGGCAGAGCAAATAGCTCTCCCTCTGCTCCTTCACCACCCACCACAATTTTCTACACTACATATGTCCAGCCCACTTAAATTAAACCTATACAAACCTATCAAACATACCATCCCATCCTTCTGTGCAATTCTTCTCTTCCTCTGCAAAACAGACATAATCAACTTCTCTACAGCCAGCCAGCAATTCCTCTCTGCAGCCACAGCTAGCAACTCCGCTCAACTTCTCTGCTGCCAACAACTTCTATTCTTGGCAACAACAAATATTCTTCTCATTCTCTCCTTTTTAATTATTTTATGTATCTTTAATTTGAATAGAAAATGTTCTAGGGTTTAATTAGGAATGACTTCTAATTTGGAGATTTTGTTAAAATTAATTAGGGCTTTAATTTTAGGAGTTTTGTTGAGATGTTTAATTTGTTGTTGGTATTGTTGAGATGTTTGATTTGTGTGTTGGTATTTTTGTTGACATGTTTGATTAAAATCATTTCTACATATTATTTATTTTATAGGTTATCTTTTGTTATGTTGGATAACAATCGGAACCTAAGAAAATAAAGACCTTGTTGTCTTTTTTTTTTTTTTTTATATATATATATATATATATATATTTTTTTTTTTAAAAAGAATGATGGGTCATCATCTAATAAAAATATCAATTATTTTGTACGTCATCTAATATGCAAATATTCGGTGAAGAAACAAGATAATGTGTGAAGAGCATATATTCTTTTAGGGCCATGTCAACCTGAGTTAGAAGATTATCCAAGCTACGTAGAAGGGAAAATCTTACGTTGATTTAATAAAAAGTGGTTTGGCCAATTCTCTTGGCTTGAGTATTCAGTTGCTAAGAACAAAGCATTTTGTTTCTCTTGTTCTATTTGATAGAAATCAATAATTTCCGGCCTTGTTTTCCTTATTTCCTATCTAGAGGAACAACGGAACGAGCTTTCTCATGTATGAGAATTATTGAATCAACTTCGAAGCACCATAGGTGATGAGTTTCTTGCTAATTGTATGATCCTCCACATTGAAAGAGAGTTTGCCAATACTATCGACAATGCATCAATAATTGAGGAAATTAAGAGTTAAGCCTCGTAAGGTTAAATTTTATATTTAAATAGTGTTGTTTTGTATTGCATTGCATTGCATTTACTTTTGGTTTTTATTTTAGTTGTTGTATTTGTAGATATATAAGCATTTGAGGGTAAGGCTCATTATCAACTTTCGAATCCTGTAACCGCAATTGCACCACCCTCTTCAAGACCTTCTTCCAAAACCAAAACCCAGCCACACCAACACCACCGCCACTGCCTCCGTATCTCAATCGCCAATAACCCCTCTTCTCCAAGAGCTCCTCCTCCACCCAATCCTCCACCCAATCCTCTCAACCCCAAACCCCACCTCCCCTCCCACCCTCGCCAGAGCACACACTGACATCGGCAAGTCACGTGATGGTAGAACCTTAGATTTGAAAAAGGAAACTTGTAGAAAAACAATGGGAAGAGAAAAGGAAATTCAATTCATTTCTCTCAAACAAAATAGAAAAAGAGTTTATACAATTCCTGATCGTGCCCAGCTGGCTACGATGTAGCAAAGGTTCTAACAAAACTTCCTAAAAATGGGGAAAGGAAAAAGTTGTTAATTCTGTGTGGGAATAGCTAGGTGATGATACTAAGGCAATACTAAGGTGATAGTAAATGGGCTGGAAAGAGTATTAGGCCCAAATAGGATTGGGTCTTAACACGTGACTCCAACCGCGGCAAGCCCTGGTCCCACCACCGCCTCTCCTCTCAAGGTCAGCATATCCTCCATTCCTTTCTCGACCCACAATTTGATTCTTCTAAACTAGATGAGCAGCTTCTGGGTTTAGTTGAATTGCATAGAGATGAATTTGGTTCTAGGTTGGACTCTCTGTCTCTGGACGTCCTGGGTATTGTTAAAGGTTTAGGATTTCACAAGAAATTCGACTTGGCAATGGATGTGTTTGAGTGGTTAAAGAAATGTGAAAATTGTGATTCAATTTTGAGTGGTTTAGTATTCTGAGAAAAGTGGGCAGGGTTTCTTCTGCAATTTCTTTGTTTCAGAGTTTGCATAAGGATGGGTTTGCGCTTGATGTTTATGCTTACACTTCTCTGATTATTGCTTGTTCCAGTAATGGGAGATATAGGGAGGCTGTTACTGTTTTTAAAAAAATGGAGGAAGAGGGCTGTAGGCCCACTTTGATAACTTACAATGTGATTTTGAATGTGTATGGAAAGTCTAGGCGGACTAAGGAAGCAATGGAGGTATTGAAAGACATGGAGTTTAATGGGTTTTCTCCAAGCATTGTGTCTTACAATTCACTGATATCAGGTTATGCAAGAGATGGTTTATTGGAGGAGGCAACAGCCTTGAGAACCCAGATGGTGGAGAAATCTAACTCTAATATAGTCTACGACGCATTGTCTTGGTATACGGTTTTGGAATATGAAAATTACTTGAATGTACTTAACCATACAATATTTGCAGCAGAATATATCCTAAAATACACTTTGCACTTGATCACCCGGTTCTATCACTTTGCACCTCACCGCCTATGTTTCGTCATTATCAAAACAGCTAACCAGTTGAGTAGTTCATAAAGAAGATTTGGAATTTCAATTGTCAGTCAAACTACTCAAAACTGGAATTCGACCTCATAGTGTACTCTGCCACAAGCTGAGCAAAAGATGACGACTTGTTCTCTAGCAATGTTGCAGGAGAATCATATTCCTCAATAAGCCCTACAACCAGAACAAAGATACATTAAAAAATGAATAAGAATTTGATGTTGAATGCATTTCATTTGGCAATACTAACCATGACTCAGAAGTAGAACCATGTCACTATCAAGAACAGAAGTTATACGATGTGCAATAGTGATGACTGTACAGTCAGTAAAGTGTTGGCGAAGGGTCTGCTGGATGAGATTATCTGTAGCTGTATCGACCGACGCGGTAGCTTCGTCAAGCACCAAGACCTTACTTTTCTTGAGCAGCACACGGCCAAGGCAGACCAACTGCCTCTGACCCATACTCCAGTTCTCTCCATTCTCACTAACTGCAGCAACCATATGAACTTGAACAAAAGAATTTCCAAGACGTAAAATGGAATCTAGTGCATCATATAGCCTGTATCTTAGAGTAGCCATAGAACAAACCTGTAGAATCCAGCTTTCCTTCCTTTCTCCTAACTTCATCTCCAAGTTGACACTTATCCAGGGCCTGAAAAAATCAAAAGATGTTTTAACTAGTCCCACGAAGAACATTTAGTAGGAAGAAGCTTCCTTTCATCAGTGTAAAACCAACCAACCTCCCAAATTTGCTCATCTCTGTACTCTTCAAGTGGGTCCAGATTGCTTCTTACAGTCCCTTCAAACATGGTTGGGTCCTGAGGGATAATGCTCAGCCTAGACCTTAGATCATGCAGTCCAATTGAAGATATATCAATACCATCTATCAAAATCTGGCCAGAAGCAGGATCCACAATTCGGAAAAGGGTCTGTATGAGAGTCGATTTGCCACTGCCAGTTCTACCCACAACCCCAGTTTTCATTCCTCCAGGAAAGCTACATGTGATACCTCGCAACACAAGCGGCATGTGTGGGGCATACCGGACCTATATAAACATGAAATTCGAGTCACACATGAATGACCGACCCCATATGTTATGAAAGAAATAAACCAGAACAGCAAGTACCTGAAGATCATGTATGTCAACTTTTCCAAGTAATGGCCAAGAACGATCTGGCTGATTCGATTCTATTACAAGAGGAGGCTCACTGGGAATGGTAGTGTACTGTAGTAATCTCTCCACTGATATTATTCTGTTCTCCACATTGCAAAGATTCCATATAACCGACGCTTGTATTCTGTTTAGATTAAGTCCATATGTGACAGCTAAGCCCGCAACACCTTCAGAGTAAAATACCAAAAACAAATAAGAAAACAGAGAATTCATACAATTTGCTTTCAAAAGAATAATTAGTAACACACTAAATGAATACCACTTGCCTGGATCAATCACCCCGCCTGGAATAGAGATCAAGAAAACCAAACAGAACCCAAAAGTGATGGATGACAGCATATCCAAGCGAAAACATAGCCATTCCATTGCAGCCGCAGTATGAAACTTAGGCCGACCATAACCATCCATCAGTTTCATGTTTGTATCTCTAAATCTTGATTCTTGATCGAAGCTCCTAATAGTTGTCGACCCTGAAATTGTTTCAGCAAAGTGTTGTATCACTGGAGCTTTGCATACTCCAACCAACCGTGCTAGTTCTCGTGCTGAAGATATGTAGTATTGCTGCATGAATATAAAATTTTTGAGCATCTTTCTTCACATTTAACATAGTTCATATAGATTTCTGGCTGGCTGTAACAGGAGTTAGGTTTTTTATTTATATGGATTCATATTGTCAATCATTTTCCATGTTGTGTCAATTTAGAAGTTTCTAAGAACTGTAGCAGAAAAAGGTTGAAGAAAATGTTAATATATCAACTTAGTGAACTTTAGTGTGAATAAGGAAGCCAAGTTCCTCACTTCCACATCAAATAGAAGGTAAGGCATGTATAGGCATGAATAACGAGCATCAACAGTGCATGATCAACAAAGAATTAACACAAAAGGGACATTAACATTTCCATATTAGATTTCATGTGGAAATTCATGTATCGGTACAACATACAATATAGGAGCAGTCGGACAAAGAAGTGTTACCTGTAACCAGATACAGATTGCAATCACAGGGATAAAAATGATGAAGACCTGCCATGCAACTTGCGACATCACTGCAATAATTCCCAGAAGCTGGATCATTGAGTTGGCAAGGGCCCCAATTCGACCCGGCATGTTCAAGTCCACTACATTTTGGTCTGTTGAAGCCTACAAGAAATCAATTAGCTACACTGAATGAGATTACTGCATTCAGTACAGCAGCAGAGGGAGTGGTAGCTGTTTAAAGCAAAGAAGGAAAGTACATAAAAGTCATCTAATTCTTTTTGAATATCCCAGTAGGGCACTACATTAGAAATATATTTTGCTTACTCTGTTTAGGATTCGTCCACTTGGAGTGGCATCAAAGAAAGACATGGGAGCACGGAAAATGCATAAATGCATTTTACTAAAGAGTAGACTGGCTGTCTTGTACCCAGCTGTTGCAAGAAACATGGATCTGAAGAGGATACAAAAAGAACTTCCAACGGCCAAAGCAACATAAACAGTTAGAAGTGTAGAGGTTTCAACAGCAGGTTTCACATCCTCTGAAACAGGAGTTACCCAAGCCATCCAGTAATTGCTTCCAATTTGAAGGACCTGAAAGAGAACCTGTGCAAGCAAGATAAACGGAACAAGAGCACCTCCATATGCTGTGGTGATATACTTCCAGTAGACTGACAACCCAACTCTACCTTTCTCTCTCTCTTCTTCTTGAACAAGCTGCCCTTTTGGTAAATCATCTGTTTTAGACTTTTGAACATCAGTGCCTTCTACGTTTTGGACAACCCCACTAGTACTAGCAAATTCTGCATCTTTTTTGCTAACGCTTATTTTTTCAACTGGCTCCACCTCTGCAGAATTAAGCACGGACAAAGCTTCCGCGTGTGCTCCCACAAGTTCCATAAAATCAGTTCCTGAATAAAGAATGTCATTGAACTTTCCCGCTTGAGTAATCCTTCCGTCTTTCATGACCTAATCACAAACAATAAGTTTAAGCAGACAGATACTAACTAGATAATAACACATCTTATAAAATATAATTCAAAGAAAAGCTCTGGATTTTTTACCAAGATGAGGTCAGCAGCAGGTAAGAACTCCACTTGATGAGTAACATAGATTACTGTTTTTGAACCCAAGAGACCCAGCAAGCATTCCTGTAGTGCAATTATCAAGCAAACAAATTAATAATGAAGTGTCAATTTTACGGATGCATATGCCAATAATTCTATGATGTAAATAATTCTGGATACTCAATTTAAACTAGATGTAATCACACTACAAGAGGGAAATGAAATACCTTAAAAAGGTGTGATCCTGTATGAGCATCAACAGCGCTAAAAGGATCATCAAACAGATAAATATCAGCGTCTTGATACAGAGCACGTGCAATTTGTATTCTTTGCTTCTGCCCGCCACTTAAATTGATTCCCCTCTCCCCTATAATTGTCTGATCACCAAACGATAGAATTTCCAGGTCCTTCTTTAATGAACATGCTTCAAGCACCATCTCATATCTTTCTCTGTCCATCTCTTGACCAAACAATATGTTTTCCTCTATCTTGCCACTCTGTATCCATGGTGACTGAGAAACATAGGCCTTTGTCCCACACATTTTAAGAGTCCCCGATATCTTCGGAACTTCTCCCAGAATACAAGAAAGTAAGCTAGACTTGCCTGAGCCAACAGTACCACAAACAGCAACCCTCATACCTTGGCTCACTTTGAAATTTAGATTCTTCAATGTTGGACTAGGGGATGATAAATCCCAAGAGAAATTCCCATCGACTATCTCAATTGCTGTATCAGAACTACCTCTTGGAAGGTTCTCTATAACGTCAGGCGGCAAGTCATCAAGACTAAGGAATGATGCAATTCTATCGAGGGATACCTTAGTTTGTGCTATCATTGAAATTGTGTCTGGAAGACCGTAGATAGGCTCTTGAAGGATCCTGAATGTTGCAAGTGCAGATAAGATCTTCCCCGACTCAAGTGGGATCCCCAAAAGCATGCAAGCAACGAAAGTGACCACTGACACAAATGTGGGGGCACCCCAGAAAACAAATGAGGTCATGGCAGATGTGTAAACAAACTTTCGTAACCATCCTGCCTCGGTCTTCCTGAGCTCATTAATTTTAGACAAAAACTTCATCTCCCATGCTTGAAGCTTGAGAATCCTCATGTTCCTCAAGACCTCAGATGTTGCCTTCATCCTTTTATCTTTTGACGCCATTAACTTTTCCTGAAACTTCTCCTGCAAGGACCCCAAAGGAACATTTGCCAACATAACAACTATTGTTGCAACTAAAGTTGCAATGGCTGCAAGACCAAGATTTATATACAAAATCACTAGGGCCAAGCCAACTTGTAGAATGACGATCCATGGATCATGCATGTACCAAGAGAAGTCACCAACCCGCTCAGCATCAACAGTCATAAAATTGATAATCTCACCGCTAGTGTGGCCCTGCTTGGACTGGCATGACAGGGTCAAACCCTTATTATAGATCGCTGTAACAAGTACCGCTCGGATTCTTACTTCTACCTGTTGTGCCTTAAAGAACCAGTGCCTTTGACAGAGGCACTCCACCAGCTTCGCAACCATAAATGCAGAAACCAAAGCATAGCCTTCATTTTTGAACTGTCTCCGCCCATAGAGGTATTGAACAAATGTGTCGATTAGATATGGACCGACATAAGATGCCAATATGTAAAATATAGCATATAACCCTGTCCAGCCAACCTCTTTCCAGACTGAGAATATCAATGCCTTCACCAGATGAAATGTGGTAACTCTGCCATCCGCACCACACTCCCCCTCAAGTTTATTTCTAAAATTTGGGAAGGACCCAACTACACTATCACCCTTGTATAGTTCAGGAACATCCTCAAGGTCTAATGTCTTCTTATTGCCAAGAGCAATTAGAGGACCCATCCAAGAAAAAGTAAGGATGCTGAAAATTCCAGCATTTGAATAAGGGGTAACAGGTGTACCCCCTTTGGAATTATTTGACTCTGCATTACGATTACCATTCAAAAGGGGTTCCTCAAGAACGGTATTTCTGCCCTCTTTCTTCCCAAAAAACCCCACATATATAAAGAACAAACCCGAGATGACGCAGACAACATCAAAAACTAAAGATTGAACGGACAAGGAAACGTGTTCCTTGTAAAGAAGAATATCTATCACAAGGGAATAGCAAGAGATAGAAAAGTAGGAACCCCACCAAACTCTCAATAAATTTGGGAACTTTGATTCAGAAGAATTAGAGAACTGGGTATGCAAGTAGACACAAAGAGCACCCCAAGCAAGTGTTCTAATGGCTAAATCAAAAAGGGTCACTAGCTTTTCCTCAGACCAATCATTTCTATGCCAATAGAAGTAGTTCAATAAACAAAAAACAAGACTGAGCCCAGAAACACCAAGACAACAGAGTAAAGTTAGCTTATAATACCAACTTTGAATACTCCCAAACCTCTGTTTTGGACCCTCTCCATCACCCACCTTGAATTTCTTCCACACCCAAGAGACGAGCAACACAAATAACAAAACTAGGTGTAATGAGCAAGAAAACCCACGTATGAAAACCGGTTTGAGAAGAAAATCGGTACCAGGATAATTAATGAATGATGATGAGTTGTGTGAGAAGAAGGCTGAGAGAGTACCGTGCTTTGAAAAATCAAAAAGCTCCATAATTTGTGGAGCTTTTTGTTGGGGGCTCTCTGAAATTCTGGTAAATGGGGTTTTTGTTGGAATGGTCTGAGTTTTGTAATGAAATGAAGATTTTTGTATCGTCCAAAAAAAAAAATGAAGATTTTTGTATGTTAGAGAGAGAGAGAGAGAGAGAGAGAGAGAGAGAGAAATTAGTTTGTGGACGACTCAGGGAGTGTAGTCAGAGAATGGCGAGTCAAATGTCAATGTGGCTTTTTCCTGGAAAGTAGGCTAACGTGGTGCCCAAGACTCACATGACGGAGATAGCCATAGATGGCTGCAAAGTGACACTGAAAATTGTTGGTTCCAAGAAATATGTGAACTAATAGAGAGGGATAGACCAATCCATTATAATCTCTCTCTTGTAGAGCCCACCACATTGTATTTCATCAGTCCAAATCATTTAGGTGGCGTTCGGTATCGTTTTCACTGCCTGTTTTCTGTTTTCATTTCCTGTTTTCTGGAAAATATCTGTTCGGTGGAACGTTTTTGTTTTCCCTAAAAATGTTTTCCAAAAACAAATCCAATTCATGAACAAAAGTTGAAAACGAAAATATGTTGTTTTCGTTTTCAACGTTTTCGTTTTCAGTCCATACGATAATTCATTTTTTCCATCTCTCTTTCACCAATCAACATCGATTCTTGTCTTTGAAATTCTCCATAGCTATTCTTCTTCTAAAATATCTGAGATCTTGATTTACTTATCAAGCACACCAAACCAAGAAAAAAAAATTCAACTGAGGAGCACCACTGTGGAAACCCATCTCCACCGATCCAGACCCATCGTCTAGTTTGCCGCACCGGCACCTCCAAAGCACGATCACCACCAAAGCAGTCGAACCATAACTGCCACAAACCCAGTTGAACCACTATCACCATCCAATCGAACCACCACCAACCATTAACAAATGAAAACAGAAAGAGGATGGGTATGAAGAGGAAGAATCAGAGAGAGGAAGAAGAAAAGAAAAAATAAGAGAGGAAGAAGAAGAAAAGAAAAAATAAGAGAGGAAGAAGAAGAAAAGAAAAAATTAAGAGAGGAAGAAGAAGAGAAGAGAAAAGAGTGAAAAAGGAAGAAAGAAAGAAAAAAGAAACTGTCTGGGAAAAAGAAAAGAAGAAGAAAATAGGAAAAGAGAAAGAAAAAAAGAAAGAAGAAGGGCACGGGCCTAGGAAGGAAGGAAAGGGATAAAGAAAGAGAGAGAAAGAGAAAAAAGAAATGAGATAAAGATAATGTTTGTCTTTAAAAAAAAACATTAGAATTTTTTATTTGTTAAATTATACATTTTTTTTATTGTTTATAAATTTTTGTCTTTGAAAAATAGCAGAATTTAAAAATAAAAAAAAGCTGAAATTAGCAAAAATACTCTTGAAAATAACTCACATATAATAATTCCTCTAAAATATCATAATGAAAAAAATTAGAAATGAAATTATAAAAAATACACCTGAAAAACAATTGTACTACCAGACACGTTTTCATTGTTTTTGTTTTCTGAAGATGTTTTCTAATTAATCTCCAGACGCATTTTTCATTTCCTGAAAATGCAAATTCGTTTTCTTGTTTTCATTCTCTAAAATATTCTCTAAAAACACTCTTCGAAAACGTTACCAGACGGGCCCTTTAGATATTTCATTTGAAGATCAGCTCTGTAAAAATCACTTAAAGCCGATATTATTTGACCACTTAATTAAATTATTGAAATTTTAATACTATCTTGAAGCACCGGATGATCTATGAATGAAGACTTTAAAAATAGATGGTTTGGATCGTTGAAAAAAAAAATTAGTAGGGTACCCTAAATGACGTCCCTCAAATAAAATTATTTGAAGGATCTCTCAATAGACTGAGATTATATCTATAATATAGAATTAGAATTTAGAAGTAGGTTCAAAATTCAACCAAAAAAAAAAGTTGCATCAGGATTATGGAAATGTTAAAATCACTGGCCAACAAATAACCTAGCTGGAGAGATATGTATAAGCAGTTATAACAGGTCATGTACTACTCTATTTAAACAAAATTATTCTGTATATATTTCTGTTTGAGGAAAATTATTATATAAAATTGTTCTGTATAGTTGACTTTGACTAAAGAGATTCCATATGTGATATTTTTATCTGTGGTGGGGAAATGAGAACTTGAACCCAACTTTGACACACACAACAACAACAAAAATAAAATATAAAAAGAAACAGGAAAAAGTACATGTAAATTAAGCTAGTTGATTAAGACAACAATTCTAAAGTTAATGTATGCTAGAGAGGATAGTAAGAGGATTAGAGATGCTAGAGAGGATAATAAGCAAATCTCGGTCACACAAGCTAGCCCTACAACTTGTGTGACGGGTAAATTAGAGATGCTAGAGAGGATAGTAAGCAAATCTCGGTCACACAAGCTAGCCCTACAACTTGTGTGACGAGTAAATTAGAGATTCAACCAGCTAATGTCTGAGTTTACAGTTCTTCCATCCATACTCATCCTACCAACCAAACTCTAAGATCAAGACCCACCATGATGTGAAGTGGTGAATGTGGTTTTGTGTGCACAGCAAGATAATTGACAATTTTGGATCTTCTTGTGTTAAATCATATGTTGGACTTACTAAAGTAAAATAACAAAATAAGAAAACTAGAAGCCTGTGTATTATTATTGGTAGGCAACAAGTCCACATAACACCTTCCCCCCTACAGGACAAAACATTCGACAAGAACTTCAAAATTCAAAAAGAGTTCACTGTCATCTTTTAAATCCCAACACATGAAGTGGTACACTCCGAGATTCCAAATTCCAAATTCCAATCCATTATTAATATTATTCTGTATATATTTCCTTTTTAGGAAAATTATTATGGTAAAATTCTTTGGGCATGACGAGAATGTAATCACAAAACAATCATTTTATATGCGATGCCAAAGTGACTTGGGGAGTTAAGGTTTAAGCATGGCAGGAATGGATAGCCTTAATTCTAATTATCCTTATGACTCGGGACTGTGATTAAAGGGGTGGGTGGCATGTGATCAAAATTAACAAAAAATTAGAAGGCCTTAATTCTTATTATCGTTATGTTCTGCTCTTACTATAATATGTTCTACATGTATTAAAATGTTAAGGTAAGTTTGTTGTTTTTCATTTCTTAAACGATGAATGAGATATTGATCAAATAAGAAAATTGACAAATAAGATTTTGTCAATGGGAGCTGTTAGTGACAATCAAAAATGTCATCTTGCACTCATCATTTGTAATTATATAAGGGAAAAATACATGATGATTTTTTTGAAGCGCCAAGAACAGTTCCTTTTAATTATAATATGAAAATTAGAATAGAAAAGTTTATATAGATCCACATTCTCATTGAGGAGTTGGGTTTAATCCTCAGATTTGATGACTTTGATATAAGTCATTTGACTTTTGTGACACATAGGATTACATTCCTTTTAAAATATATTCTGATGTAATCTTTTCATTTTTTTTATTTTTAAAATTATTTTTGTTCCATTGATGCCCCGTATGACTTAAATCGATAATAGTGATTTATGTCATAAAAATTCGTCATTTACAACGTTTGGCATTGAATAGATTAGTGGTCTACCTTTTCTTCTTGTACTTCACAGTTTCCTTGATAGCTGGAAGTTCTCCAAAGTATGAAAAGCTGGAGGACTTTGTACCATCTATTCAAATTCCCCTAAAAAAACGTAAAGATAAAATCATATAAAATCGTGTTTGTCCATGCCCTAGTCGAGGCAAATACAGCAGATGGGGGAAGCTATTTATATCGTTTGGCATTGATATAATTGATTGTTTGTTTCTTTTTTAGTTTGTCCATTAAATTTGAACTTTAAAATTACAATCAACTTGACGGGGGAAGCCTTTTTAATTTGTTTTGTATCGTCCTTCCTAAACGAAGGTAAGTATTGGGTGGAGGTATGATTATTCTACAAAGAAAGCATGGCATGGATTATTCAGCACTAGAAAATTGATCATATATTTTTCATACCTAGAGGGAAGATGAGTCTTGGGTACAGGTTGTGATACCTTTTGAGTAGGCAATCAACCATTATATATTAACCTATAGCGCAGATGAGTCTCGGGTGCAAGTTGTTCCCTTTTCAGTAGGTGATAAACTATACAGAACCTCTAGTTGAGGTATATATGTGTTATTTGATGGTTATAGTTCCTATTGTTGCTGGTGTAATTGTTGCAACTTTTTTTTTTGGGTCAAAATTGTTGTAACTTAGTAAAAGGTTAAACTTATCTATTTATGACAATTTTTGAAGGATGAGGACTTTTAGCAGTAGGATTGTATTACTCTAAGAGATTCGGCATTAAAAAGCAAGAAATCATAAGAGATTAGTTTGAAACGAGCATGATTGTAGAAGAAATTTGTGGGATGTGTTTGTTGTGTTTTCCATTTTTATTCAATGGCACTAGAAGTAAATAATTTTAAAAATTATGGACATAAAAATTGCTTAAATGGTCACTGGCGAGATCTATAGACTACAAATTGAGAGAACACAATTGATGTCCTGTATCTATTATATCTTAATGAAATTGAACTTATATCTAAGAAGCCCAAACTAGAATTACGATGGTTTGAAGTAAATTACTGTTCGGTTCATTTTTACACATGATTTATCATGTTATTCACCCATTATTTTGAGTTAGTTTTTGACATTTTATCGCTTTTTACTTCCTTTTTGTGTTTTCATAGGTTTTACCTTGGTTAGAATGAAAATGAGCTAAAAGTGCATTATTGGTTATAAATTCTGATTGTGTTCATTTTCGTAGGTCAACTTCTTGGCCTGGGATCAACATGCTCTGGTGCTCGGATGAGGTGAAAATCTTCATGAAACTTGTTCCAATGGATGCTAACTACAACATATCCAAATTTGAGCTCCATTGGACAAGTATTGCCTATCCAACCAATCCAGCATGTTACCACAGCTCTGGAAATCCGAATTTGGCCAGCTTTTACCTCCTTTGTGTCATCTTGATTCTTCTTGTTACCATAACTCTTGGTAACAAGAAATTACCTTTGTAAATGAGATATTTTCTGAAGCATTTGGCATCTTTGTGAAGTCAAGACTTCATCATGGCAAAGGGGACAAGGGCAAAGGCTTTAAGGAAAGTATGAGTTTTATATTATATTTGTGAGCTGGAAATTGATGGGCAATGGAAAGTTAATTGCAATCTGAAGTGGGAGAGGTTTTGAACGTGGGCAATCAATTCATTTTATGATTCTACACATTGAGAGCAGATTTTTGGAGAGCTTGGAGCTAGGAGAAAGCCAAGGTGCAGCCAAGCAAAGTGGAGAAGAAAGCTTCCACCATTGATGACCTTGAAGCTTTCATCATTTTCTCAAAATCTGTAAACTCTTTCTAATTTTATTTTGAGTTTGTATTTGGAATAAGTATGAGCAACTAAACTCCAAAGCTAGGGCTTAGGTTGAAGCCCTAAACATGATTACCTTATTGTTTTGATACTTGAGTGTATGAATTTCTAGATATTGTTGATGAATTCCAATTCACCAAATTAATCTATCCTTGATGTGTGTTTTTCCTTGGTTAGCCATCTTTGAAAGCATGCTTCTTGAGATTGTTGGGATTATGTGTATCTTCATGTTATCCTAAGCAATAAATGGATGAAGTAAGAATCATCCATGTGATTTGGTTTCTTGAATACCTAATGTAAACACCATGCTATTAGGATTCTTGTGATGTTCATATTCTCTTTGAACTTAATGGGTTCTCCTTGTAATTGAATCGAAGTACGAACCATACCTAGGTTCGGTTATGGGGAGGGCACAAGTATTGTAGCACGAACCATGCACTTTACGTATATTAGAGAGAATCAATGCGTCTTGAGCCACGACCCATGGTCTTGATTGCGAACATCTTCATCAACAAGTTTAGAGTTCATCACTTGAGTATCCATGAACATAGGTAGAATTGTTTAGGGTGGATTCCGAAACCCTAGTGTTTGTTACTTGGTACTTTCACATTTTGATAATTCATCTCTGCCATTCTCATTTAAATTCAAAGTCCATTTACTTTCATGCAATAGAATTAGGTCA
Organism: Prunus fruticosa; assembly: GCA_018703695.1. Classification (NCBI taxonomy): domain Eukaryota; kingdom Viridiplantae; phylum Streptophyta; class Magnoliopsida; order Rosales; family Rosaceae; genus Prunus; species Prunus fruticosa. The sequence continues at coordinate 27,376,704 of CM031920.1, forward strand.
CTTGAACCAAACCAAACCCCCCCCCCCAATGTGTGTGTGAGTTGTGTGTTTGTTACATTGTGTGTCTTGTTTACTGAATTCTGTTTATTTTCGTAACTGTTTTGGACTTTTGGTCCGCTTTGTGTTCTTTCATTTTCTGTGCTGAATCCAACCGTATAAAGAACGTGAATTTTGGACGTACGGTTGGAAAGTTATAGGCAAAACATTGGGCAGAGGTTCGAAACTGAAAAACAGAGAAAACGAATCTGCCCAAAAACGACCGGTCGCTTTTACCTGACGATCGGTCGCTTTTCACGTCAAAATTTGAGTTTCGACTCTGCCCAAAAACGACCGGTCGCTTCTACCTCACGATCGGTCGCTTTAGCACTGTTCATAGGTGATAAAAGGGTGATAAAAAGTGCTGTTTGTGTTTTTCTTTAGTTTTCTTGTGTTGTTTTATTTCTTTTACACTTCTTTACTCATTTCTAGTTTCCCTCTTTCATTTGTGCATTTGTGGTGTGTTAATTAAGTGTTCTCTTTGTACTCAAATTAGAACTTATAGGAAGCCGACAAGTTCTTCGTGGGATTGAACCCCGTACTTACATAATCTATACTTCAATAGATTCGTGCACTTGCGGGTATTTTTAATTGGTTGTTTGCACATTAATTTGTGTCCTTTTAGGAATGCAACAATTACAAAGGAAACTGTTATTGAAACTCAAAAAACTAATTGAGTACTCCATGAAGTGGTGTGGTGAATATGGTTTTGCGTGCACAGCAAGAAAATTGACAATTTTGAATCTTCTTGTGTTATCATCATATGTTGGACTTCCTAAAGTAAAATAAGAAAACAAGAAATCTAGAAGCCTGTGTATTATCTGTGGGCAACAAGTCCACATCACACCCTCCCCCTATTGGACAAAACATTCGACAAGAACTTCAAAATGCAAAAAGAGTTCACTGTCCTCTTTTAAATCCCAACGCATGTTTTGACTAAGTCCGATTCCAAATTCCATGCGCCTGCCTGATATTTTGGATTTTGATGCTTTTCGAATATTCATTATTGTGCAGGAGAAAAGTAAACAGACAAACAAATCACAGAGGAAAAGATTAAGTTATGGCTCTCTCTCTGACCACAAGATGTATATCTTGGTTGCCAAGCCATGCCAACCTGATACGATATCTTTGAAGTTGGAATGTCATTTAATGGCAGACACCAACTTTCAACATATGGTGACTTATTTTATATATTCTAAATTCGTAATAATGCCAATTATCCTTTTTCTTTGTCATCACGCATATAAGTAGTTACTTTCATTCAACATATTTTTTTGAGAAAGAAGAGGAAATCATTAACACCTATACTTAAATAATAGAGCCATTAGTTTCAACTATCTTATGTAGACACTAGACTTAAAAACTTTGGGAAGAAATACCTCAAATAGTAGTTTGAAATTGCTTGTGCTCTTACCCAAATGATAATTCATTTTTAGGAGAGAAATTCTCATGGATACCACTTTTTGCTATTTTCCAATAACTCAATGACACGTAGGATAATTTTTCCACGTGTCATTGTGTTATTAGTTAAGGATAGCAAAATAGTGTTAATCCCCGTTATAGATAAGTTTTTTTTTTGTATTTTTAGACCATATTATGCAATACTGGGGTCCACTTACAACTGGAGACTCAGAAAATTTGAGCAATGTGGGCCATAAATAGGGGTGAAACCAAATTTTTTTTGCATGTGCCGTTCCAGCAAAAATGATCAAAGAAACCACACAAAGTCGGAACTTGACAAAGTTAAGTGAAAGATGTCAGAATACAATGCGAAAACGCGAACAATAACAACTGTTATTAGAACTCAGATTTGAAAATGAAAATAGAGGTATATAATTCATAGAGCATTGCTACAATTTAATTAACCATTTAGATTTTTTTTTTTAATCTCACTTTGTAATGTTAAACTGATTTATAAGAAAAAGAAAAGGCAATAAGATTTTTAATTAATTATAATTTTAAATTAACCAGTTGATCTGTTAGATCAATGAAATATATAAGTTGACCAAAATTGATAACATATATAAACTACAAAAGGTAGGATATAGCCTTGAAACAAGAGAAAAACTTTGAATTTGCCTATCACGGCAGACAAACAAATATCAAACCCAAGAAATATTTAGGCCTTCCCATTGTAGGGTTGGAATATTGCTACTAAACAAGATAGAGTGGCTAGGGTTGGAAGGGTTGGAATAATAATTATTGTATGCAGACATGCTTAGCCAAGTTGGTTAGAGTGGATGTGCTCGTCACTCTTCACCCGAGTTCGATCCCTCTCCCATAGTTTAAATTAGATTAAAATAAAATATCACTTATATAAAAAAAAAATTATTATTATTGTAGTAGCCTCGTGACAAATGGATACTCCTTGAATATTGAGTCCATCTGTGTGGATCTTGGAAATGATCAGAGCCACAGGGAAGATAATAAATTTAACTCTATATATGCACATTACAGGAAAAGAGAAGATAAGCTAACAGAACCTTTTTTTCTTGATAAAGCCATCGAACTCACTCCCCATCAGGGACGTACCACAGTGGGGTCAATGGGGGTCAAACGACCCTATGAACTCCATGAAAATAAGTTAGAAGGTCCTTTTGACCTGACTGTGTGACCCTATGAATGGACTGAAGGAAAGGGTTGTTAGTGCGAGGAAGAAGAAGAAGCGAAGCGTGCTTCTTCTTTTTTAAAACACACTGGCCCGTTTTGGCCCAGCGCTTTTTTTTTTTTTTTTTGGTAGTGATTATTATGTATAATTGTTTGGGCTTGGCAAGTTGGCAGGAATGCAATCACAAAACAATCATTTTATATGCGATCCCAAAGTGACTTGGGGAGTTAAGGTTTTGGCATGGCAGGAATGGATAGCCATGGTCGGCACTCGGGACAGTAATTAAAGGGGTGGGTGGCATGTGATCAAAGTTAAAAAAAATGTTAAGGTAAGTTTGTTGTTTTTCATTTCTTAAATGATGAATGAGATATTGATCAAATAAGAAAATTGATGAATGAGATTTTGTCAATGGGAGCTGTTAGTGACAATAAAAAATGTCATCTCGCACTCATCGTTTGTAATTATAGAAGGGAAAAATATATTATGATTCTTTTAAGCGCCAAAAACAGTTCCTTTTAATTATAATTTGAAAATTAGAATAGAAAAGGTTGACATAGATTCAATTTTTTACTGAGGAGTTGAGTTTAATCATCAAATTTGATGACTTTGATCTAAATCCTTTGACTTTTGTGCCACATAGGATTACATTACTATATTTGATGTAATCTTTTTATTTTTTTATTTTTAAAATTATTTTTGTTCCAATGATGCCCTTTTTGACTTAAATCAGTAATAGTGATTTATGTCATAATAATTAGCCATACAATATTTGACATTGAATAGAAAAAGCAAATACAGCAGACGGGGAAGCTATCGTTTGGCATTGATAATATACTTGACAGGGTTTTTCGTTTGTTATATACGTTTTGATTATTCTGCAAAGAAAGCATGGCATAGATTATTCTGCACTAGAAAATTGATCATTATTTTTCATACCTAGAGGGAAGATAAGTCTTGGGTGCAAGTTGTGTTACCTTTTGAGTAGGCAATGAACTATTATATATTTACCTATAGCGCAGGTATATATTTTGCCAAGTATATACGTTGTATACAGTGGCGGAGCCACTCTTAGACGAAGGGTGGCCATTTTAAAACTATACTCTATATTCACATGTTATAATATGCAAATAGTAACTTAAAGAGGCCTTGTTAATTTTGAGTATGACCCCGCTCCCACAAAATATATGTGAATAACTTAACTATGTTTAGTTTTAACATGTAATTTTTGAATACTTATATATCTTCTATACTAGTATTTTATACATTGTCCTTGCCTACCTTGAAATTCCAGCTCCGCCCCTGGTTGTATACTAGAGGGAGGGTGAATATAGGGTGCAGATTTTTGCCTTCAGAGTAGGTAATAAACTGTTGTAGTGCCCTATAATGCAAATATATGTATAACTTACCTTCACGGAAGGTGCTTTTGGAGGTGGTTAATTATTTTTGCATACCTATAACCATAGTTGATTCTTTGTATAGTTTAGTTTTTGCTGAAAAAAATTCGCAGATGAGGACTTTTAGCAGTAAGGTTGTATGACTCTAAGAGATTCGGCATTAAAAAGCAAGAAATTATGAGAGATTAGCTTGAAATGAGCATGATTGTAGGAGAAATTTGTGGGATGTGTCTATTCTGTTTTTCATTTTTATTCAGTGTCACTAAAAGTAAATATTTTAAAAATCATGGACATAAAAACTGCTTAAATGATCACTAACTAGATCTATGGACTGCAATTGAGAGAACACAATTGATGTTCTGCGTCCATTATACTTAATGAAATTAAACCTATATCTAAGAAGTCCAAATTAGAATTACGATGGTTTGAAGTAAATTACAAAGGAAGCTATTATTAAAACTTAAAAAACTAATCGAGCACTCCACGAAGTGGGGTGGTGAAAATGGTTTTGCGTGCACAGCAAGAAAATTGACAATTTTGGATCTTCTTGTGTATTATCGGTGGGCAACAAGTCCACATCACACCCTCCCCGCTATTGGACAAAAGTTCAAAACATTCGACAAGAACTTCAAAATTCAAAAAGAGTTCACTGTACTCTTTTAAATCCCAACACATGTTTTGACTATAGTCCGATTCCAAATTCCATGCGCCTGCCTGATATATTTGGACTTTGATGCTTTTCGAATATTCATTATTGTGCAGGAGAAAAGTAAACAGACAAACAAATCCCAGAGGAAAAGATTAAGTTATGGCTCTCTGACCACAAGATGTATATCTTGGTTGCCAAGCCATGCCAACCTGATACGATATCTTTGAAGTTGGAATGTCATGTAATGGCAGACTCCAACTTTCAACATATGGTATATATTCTAAGTAGTCACTTTCTTCAACATTTTCTTGAGAAAGAAGAGGAAATCATGTGGACCAAAAAGACAAAAAGGAGGAGCTAGCAAATCACTAACACCTATACTTAAATAATAGAGTGATTAAGTTTCAACTATCTTATGTAGACACTAGACTTACTTTGGAAAGAAATACCTCAGCAAATAGTAGTTTGAAATTGCTTGTGCTCTTACCCAAATGATAATTCATTTTTAGAAGAGAAATTCTCATGCGACGGGAATAACACTTTTTGCTATCTCTTCGGCCAATAATGCAATGACACGTAGGATAATTTTTCCACATGTCATTGTGTTATTAGTTCGGGATAGGAAAAACCTGTGTTAATCCCCGTTATAGATAAGTTTTTTTTTTTGCATTTTTTGAACATATTATGCAATACTGGTGTCCACTTGCAACTGCGGACTCAAAAAATTTGAGCAATGTGGGCCATAAATATGGGTGAAACCAAATTTTTTTTGCATGTGCCGTTCCAACCAAAATGGTCAAAGAAACCACACAAAGTCAGAACTTGACAAAGTTAAGTGAAAGATGCCAGAATACAATGCGAAACCTAATCTGCAAACAATAACAACTGTTATTAGAACTCAAATTTGAAAATGAAAATAGAGGTATATAATTCCTAGAACATTGCTACAATTTAATTAACCATTTAGATTTTTGTTTGTACCCAATTTTGGTCAATAGACCAAAACTGGTTACCTCCCCAAAAAAGAGCATAGCAAGGGCCCAAGCCCAACAATTGTCTATAGTTCAAATTTTTCATCTAAAGTAAAGACCAAGACAAAAACCAAAGCCCAAGGGCAGAGGGCCCAAAGCGATTGGAGTATTGAAAAATGGGAAATCGGAAGCTGTTCCAAACCCACGCGAAGGTGAGAAGGACCATCAACATTTAATGACGATTTGACTTTTCCCTCTTCCATTAAGAAAAGCCAGCCGCCTAAGGAAGCCATCAAGCCAGATAAGAAGCCAACCTGCACATCAAATCGCCAAGGACGAAGACGCTTCAGACCAGGAAACTAATTCGAAGGACCGGCGGTTCTCGTTAGAAAGATCAATCCCCCCTCTATGGACCAGTTCAGAACGTCAAATCAACAAACTGACTTTGGACAACAGCCAAATATCCTTGCTCAGTCATCATCACTTAAGACCTCTTCTGCTCCTATAAATAGAGAGCTTCCAGCACAGAAGAAGGGGACTCTCTCTCCAAAAACCAGACGCAACGTCTTAAAAAAAGCACTCAAGGCATTCCAGTCATCTCGTTCAGACTTCAGATAGCCAGACGATCTCTGTGTCCATCTTTTTATTCTCCTCTCCATTTCCATGGTATGATTAACTTCTGAAAATGTTCAATTTGAATTTGTATAATTTAGTTGGCTATGAACCTTAGATCACCATGATAATGTACTTCTTAGTTTGGAATTAATAAGCATGGATCTCTGTTGTTTCTGTCATTAATTTAAGAACTAAGTAAATGAGAATGATGGAACCCATATCTAAAGAGCTTTGTTTTGCTTATGTTTGCTTCCATTTCCATATCTGTAATATTTAAGCCATTTCCCGCTTTTTCTTTTATTTAAACTATAACATCACGAAAGGTTTTTAGCCCGAATCGGGCCGCATAGGCTTGAGGGATACAAACCAGTTGGGCCCGAAAGTCATATAGTTGGGCCCGAAATTGTGGTTAAATTATGTATATAAATTTAAATTCAGACTTAGGTTCGTAAACCCACGTGAGGTGTTTGCTGACCAATAACTTTGTCTTTTTCCCTCGCTTGGATAGGTGTTGCTCGCACCAACCATAGCCGACATATACACGAGAGAAAGAATTGTGAAGTCCTCTTAACTGGGGCATAGAAAAGAACCAAACTAGGCCAGGACCCCACCTGGTGCACAATGGCTTGAATAGAGGTTCAGGAAGAAGGTGCAGACTCCACAAAATATTAACCACGCTCGCTCATACCAGGTCTGCCCGACTGGTCATATATCCAACAGTGGCACGCCTATAAAGCAGAACCCATGAATCAGAAGAATTTCAGAGGTTAGGCCCAAGACAGGACTGGACTGGATTTCTTATCAACCTGATTCAACTTTCAATTTCGTTGAATATTGAAATAACATCTGCGTGGGCCAAAAAGGAAACAATCGGGGCATTGGTTTAGGTCTAACAGCTCCTGCATTCTTTCGAGCACACCTACTACGACATTGGGCGAAAAGAATACTTGACAGGAAAAGAGATCCAACATATTTTTGGCACGCCCGGTGGGACTTTCACTCGTGTATGGTGAGAAGGACCAGAAGGAAAGTCTACATGGCAGAGTCCACCCAAGCCACTCGACGAAAGAAACAAAGGGATCGTGGAAACAGAGTCAATGGAATCTTCCACAGAATACCCCTTTGAACGGTTGGAAAAGGCTATGAGAGAAGGTTTTCAGACGATGACCACTTCTATGACCAATTCCATGAATCACATGTCCCAGAGCATTGTCCAGACCGTTGAGAAAGGACATGAGAACACAACTCTACAAGGAAACGAGACTAGGGCTCACCTGAGTCAAATCTTCGAACGAATCATACGAATGGCGCAGGAAGAGGACGCGCCCAGGAAAGGAAAAGGGCTCCTCGAAAATGAGAATACCTCCTCAGGGGTTCCAAAGTATTCTCTGGGCCAAACAAGCGGCCATGCTAACTCAACGTCTCCCAAAATGGTGACAGGAAGTTCTGGTGGAGCACCTTTCCAAGTTGCTAACACAGGCACTCCAGACATGATGCTCGCTGGTCCAATCGTTACGCAAGCAAGCAGTCCATCTAAGGAACCGGGAGGTCAGCGGTTCACACCTTCTGGAACCTCTTCCAAATATCAAGCACCAAGGACTGGCGAGGCCGCCTTACCACCAGGACCCATCCGAAAGAATATGTACGCCGAGAAATGGAGAGAACCTGAGGGTTCAACGTCCAGGTTGCCCACAACAACGGTAATAACGGGGGTAATGGACGAGCTAGGCGGGATTATGCAAGGACAGCTGAGCAGTCTCAAGATTCTGACGACGAGGATGAGGCAGGTCAGAACCCTCAGGCCACTATCGAACCACCTCCGGCACTCCATCCGGACGAGGCCATACGAAATGAGATAGAGGGGCTAAGGTAGCTCGTTTATAATGGTCAGGCCGGAACCAGAAGGGCGGCTCGACCCACATACCAGAAGCCATATCCTGCATACATCGATGATTTACCCTTCCCAAGGGGGTTCAAGGTGCCAGATTTCAGCTTATTCAACGGAGAAGATTTGTACGCATCAGCATTGGAACACATTGGGCGCTTCTCGGCCCAATGCGTTGCCATTGAAACCCAACCTCTTCTTGAAACTGAGATTGTTCGGAAGCTCTCTCTCGGGCCAAGCATTCACATGGTATTCAAATCTAAGCCCAAATTCTATTACAGGATGGGCGAAAATGGAAGGAGCCTTCATGGAGCAATATTATCGGCCCGAACCCGAGGTCACTATCAATGACCTGACGGATATGAAGCAGGGGGAGCATGAAACGGTACAAGATTTCATCGCCCGTTCTAAGAAGCTCAAGATGAAATGCAAAATCCCCATGGATGAGAAACACTTCATCAAGATGGCCCAGAATGCTCTCAGGCTATCCCTTCGGAAAAAATTCGACGATCAAGAGTTTATGGACTTACAAGACGTGGCTCAGCGGGCTGGGAAATATGAACTATTGCTCCAGGAAGAAGCGCAAAGAAGAAACAGTTCTAAGCCCGTCTACTTCAAAAACCCAGTCCATCATCTGGAAGTCATCAACGAATTTGCTGAAGCCAGCGAGGAAAGCGTCGGTCCAGAAGTGTCACTCGGAGAGATCTTTCAAATAAAGAATCTAATCACCTGCAAGGCGGTGATGAGACCGGGAAAAGAACAGCGAAGTAACCCTCCACCGACCGGAGGTTTCGGTACCCTACAAGCAAAAACATAAATCATATTCCTTCGATCTCTCCAAAGCGGAAAATATCTTTGATGAGCTGCTCAGAGGGAAGGTGATCAAGCTGGATGAGAAACACGTATTCCCAAAACAAGAAGAAGTGAAAGGCAAATTGTTTTGTAAGTGGCATAATTCCTTTTCTCATGCTATTAATAATTGTGTTCAGTTCAGGGATGCCATCCAGGATCTCATTGACGAAGGCAAGATCCTCTTGGATAAACCAACCACCATGAGAGTCGACAACGAGCCGTTTCCCACTCACATGATCGGAGTCACCTGCCCGAAAGGCAGAATAAGAGGAGGATCGTGGTGGATGTTGAGAAAGCAAGGAAGGCTAGCCCATCATTGATAGAAAGACCAAAAGCGACCATCACGGCCGGAATTGTGATGTGCAGCCGATGCAAATGTGAGTGCGAGCTCGAGATACCTGCCGCAGGAGGAAACATAGATGAGCGACTACCTCAAAATATAGTCAAAGGTGACTGAAGCTATCACAGGTCCGAAGCCCGAAACTATAGTCCTTTTAGCCCACGTCAGGGCCCGGAAGGCAATTATGAGAAGTTTCGAGACGTAAGCAGAAAAAGCCATCCATGAGCCATTCATACCAAAGAAGGCCGAATGGCGCACGAGATTGGTCCGACCTGAATCCGGAGCATCATCTGCACAACCTGGGAAGATGCGCATTCAGAATGGAGGAAATAGCAGGACCATCTGCCACATCCAACTCGACCAATGTGAAGCCAATCGAGTCCGGTAAGTCGCAACGGTTCAAAACGGCAGGTGGTACCTAGTGGGAAAAGGAGGCAAGCCCGAAAGGGAATTGACCAACACACAGGCCCGAAGAGTCAGAAGGCAGGACGGGAAGGCTAGAAGACATTTGGAAAACCAGACGATCAACCTTGACTCCATTGCCAATACCGAAGACGGAAACCATGAAGTGCAAAGTAGAAAACGACCAACCACTGGAGTCCTTAGACCAAAAGCGTCACCATCCTTCCCAAAGGTCCAAGAGGGGCAGGAATCAAGAGAACCAAAGCCACAATACCATACCCCAGCTGATCAGTCACCACTTTACTAAAAAATATTGAAGCTCTCAATAGGTAAAACTATCCTCAAGCGCCCTGCAAGGGCCGAAGGTGAAATCATTCCACGCAACCAGAATAACGAAAAGGTGATGGCAGTGAAGCCCGAAGGCGGACCATCAAGGTCCGGTTTAAAGGTTATAATGCCACAAAAAATTATTCAGGCCAAGTTATCCATGGAAGAGGAAGAGGAAGACGATAACATGTCCGAAGAAGATGATGACGACTGGTTGAACTACGAACTCGATCATGAGGAATTTAAAGCCGCTTTGGGATTAAAGATCGGAGGCAAAGAAGAAGGTGAGCAGCCTAATCACACCCCAGCCTTGACATTCGGAACCTTGGAAGGGGTCCTCAGGAACACTGCCACGACAAAAAAGGCTGGAGATCCAACAACATCAAAAACAGCCACAGTAAAGGAATGTCAAGAAAGTCAGCTCATGGAAGTTGAGCCGGTACCCACGATTCAGAAAACTATGCCTATAAATATGGTGTACATCCTCCCAGCTTTCTGTAGATCACAAGAGGATCAGCCAGGATATATGGAGGGCGATAGTCTATCGGGATCATCCAAGCCGCGTTGATACACATAATTGATGATCACAACGAAAGGCCTGAAAATTTGAAGATGAACAAATCAAGCGCGATTGGAAAAATGGAGAATTCGAAAGAAGGGATTCCTCCTGGTATTCTTCACCAGACCAACCCGAGCAATGACAAAGCATTTGAGGCCCTTGTTCATTTCCGCCAAAATCAACAGCGTGCCATTTAAAAAGGTGCTAATCGACGGGGGAGCTGCTGTTAATATCCTACCAATCAAAAGGTTAGAAAAGCTGGGGAAGAACAAGCCAGATCTCATTCCCACTGATTTGATTGTATCTAACTTCGCAGGAACCATTACCTGCCACTCATGGCATTCTGGTAGCCGAATTTGAAGTCGGATCTAAAAATTTGATGGTATCATACTTGGTCGTGGATAGCACGTCTTCTTACCATGCTCTGAATGGGAAGGGATTGGATACATCAGAGCATGTCTATACCATCTTCCCTTCAGCAAGAATTCCTGATGTGGGACGAAGAATTAGAGGACTACGAAATGATAAAGGCAAATCCACAGCCATTCTTGCCATCTGCTAATAGCATCGACGCACGCTTTTACAACGAGGATATAGCTCCTCTTACCATTCCAGAACTAGTCAAGAACGGCCACTCTCCAGGAGTGATGGCCCAGAAGTTCATCCAACAGGGTCTCGTCTTCTCAGCGAGAAGAATGGGAAAGGCCCCAAGTATCCTTCGCCAATTCCCATGGATAAACAAGATCTACAGGAGCAAGAGCCGCCCCTGGCAGAGACATCTCTAGTCGAACGGCTGCAAACGGAGAAGGCAATGCAAGAAGAATTAGGAATGAGTCCGGCCAATTATATGGCTGAGTTTGTTTCTGAAGACACACTGGGCCGAGTCAGGAGGGGCTAAATGAAGAGATTCAATTAGGACCCACCAAACTCAGCACAACACCTCCAGAAATTCAGGACCCTCTTGAAGAAATTAATTTGGGAACTGATGAGGATCCAAGGACAACATTCATCAGTGGCCTCTTAGACCCTGACATCAAGAAGGAATTGATTTCCCTCCTACAAGAGTTCAGAGACTGTTTCGCTTGGCATTACCACGAAATGCCAGGACTGGACAGAAGTTTGGTAGAGCACCGTTTGGCCATAAAAGAGGGCTATAAACCAGTGAATCAGTTAAAGCGGAGGATGTCAGTTGAAAACTGAGTTGAAGGTAAAGGAAGAAATCTGGAGATTATTGAGGGCAGGATTCATCAGGCCAGCTGAATATGTCGAATGGTTGGCAAATATCGTGCCTGTTCTGAAAAAGGTCACCAAGGCTATCAGAATATGTGTTGACTACAGAAACCTGAATGAAGCCGTCTGTGCCTGATAAGTCACGGCCATGAGCTGGCCGAAGGAGCCCTTTCTCCGGCCCTGGCATTTGTTCGCAGAAGCTGAAACGCAGCGTTTCGCCAGGGCATTTCGCCTTCCTAAAAATAAAAGAAGAAATGCTAAGGCATGATCATCTCGGCCTCAAGCATTGGCCGAGGCCGAGGCCGAACAAAATTGCGGCCAAGGCATTAAAAGCAAATCATCACGTGACGGGGGGTCCCAGGCTTCATTTAATGAAGTAGTGCCTGTTTAATGCAGCAAACCCATTGGCCACAAAGCAGCATTTAATGCACGAGGAAAGGTGGGAAGTGACTGAAGTCAGGATTTGGTGATGAGGATCAGAGTGATTAGACGTGGACATTCTCACAAGAATTCTGACAGCCTGAGATATTGGTTCACCAGCTATCCAGGCCATAAATGCGTCTCCACGGCCAGGCTCAGAAACCACGATTCAGGGCGCGGCCGAGATTCACCGGGATTTCTGGGGTCTCACCACCATGCTTCACGATCCCAAATGTCGATTGGACTGCCCACTTGCGCTAATCAGACTCCACTATGCGTAAATTCAGCCTCGATTACTCATCCAGGGACTCTTCCTATAAATACAAGACTCGAGCTACATTCAAAGGGTTCAACACCAAAACAAGCCTCCCACGGAGCAACTTATTTTTTCCTGTAATGCACTTTCAATATCTTTACTTGCTTTCCTAGGAGTAGTGTTAGATTGTAAGCAGAATCCATTCATCAATATATCATACGACCCTTGATTTTCAAGGCGCCGGAGCACCATCCTTGTTGTTCGTTCACTCACCCCATATATCACACGACCGTCGCTCCCTGAGCAGCGCGCGGAGCATCGCCCAAAATCCACCACCAACACCATCACTCGACGGCCTTGTACTTCAGGCCGTGAACCTGGGCAAGAGACCAGTTCCTCTCTCGGCTACAATCGTTTGACTAGGAAGGAGATACCAACAGGCGCACCATTCATCCATCCAACACTTATCGAAACATCAACGCACGGCAAATCGTGCTGGCACGCCCGCGCACAACCGCACCGCACCCAAAAGCAGGAGATTTGCGCGGCCGACACTTTTGGCACGCCTGGTGGGATATTTGTCAAAAATTTATGGTGGAAACTATTGCACAGGCAAAGCTCAAAAACAAAGCAGTTGAAATGACTTCTGAGACTCCTGAGTCCACCTCACCAATCACAAGTATCGAGACTGAACATACGGTCGGGATCTCGGGCGGCGCTCCAGGTGACGACGGGATCGCACGGCCGAATCCATGCAGGAACGGCGGTGGTGGAGGAACTGATGTCCAAGCAGGCCTACAAGATAGAAACATCCTTCATGGCCGCGATGGACAAGTTCTCCTCAGAACTGCGAACGCTCTTTCAAGAGAGGATGCCGGTGGCCTCGCCCGCCACACCTCCCAGAGCCGGACCGAGAAGCCAAGAGCGCGACAGAATCGAGCCTTACGGCGAAGCAGCAGCCTCGGCGTCTCGGCCCATACCCAAGCATCAGGCTACGACCAGCATTCTCTCCACCAACAAACAGCTGGGGGCAATCCCAGCCCGTGTGGACGAATTCTGGACCAACCTACTCGGCGGAGACGCGCGAGGACTGCTCCATGCTTTGGCCGTATCCTGCGATCCACCCTCTCGGCTCAGTTCATACCTCCGCCGTCCACACCCATCCTGGCCCAAGCAACGCGTCCGCCGTATCGTCACAAGGTACGATTAGGGCAACCCTGACCGTCTCACCACCTTTGCAGGCGTCGTCGTGTCCGTTGGGCTCTCACCTTCACTATGGGTCGGCCGTTCCAGCAACAACACATGTGCACCTTGGCCAAACCCACGGTGCTCATCTGACATCAACCAGCTCGTTTCGTCCCTGGCCGAGCCCTTGGTTCAAATGGCCCAGGGGCAAGGCCTCAGAATGAGGTGCTACAGGCCACGCGGCCATATGCAGCCCAACAGGAGGCACCACCTCAAGGGATCCTGCTCGAAGACGTCCGACGGATGATCGAGGACGGCCTAGGCTCAGAGGCGGCCGGACATTCCAAGATATACGAGGCCGTACCCGCCAGAAATTGACCGGATCCCCCTTCCCCGAATTATCGATTGCCAGAGTTCATGCTTTTTTTTGGGGATGGGCAGACCTCGTCCATTGAACACATCGGCCGTTTCACGGCCCAGGATGGAGAGGCCGATTCGGACGCTCAGAGACTCCGACTATTTGTTCATTCGTTGACCGGCGCGGCGTTCTCATGGTTTATAAACCTTCTGCCGAACTCAATAAGGGATTGGTATGATATGGAAAGGGTGTTCCACGAACATTTCTACCAGACCAACCGAGAATAACGGTCGCGAGTTGGCGAGAATGAGCCAAGCATCGGACGAATCACCTCGCGATTACCTACAGCGGTTCAAGACATGTAGGAATTGGTGCCGCATGAACCTACCAGAGAGGGAGTTCGTCAAGATGGCCGAGGAAGGATTGGAATTCGAATACCGGAAGAAATTCCAGGGATCGAATTTCGGGATATGCATGACTTGACCAACAAGGTGGACAGATATGCGTCCTTGTTGAAAGAGGAGATGCAGAAGAAGACGGCCTCAAAGGGAACCTACTATAGGAATCCCATCGTCAGCTACGCGCGAAGCGGGCGGCTCCGCAGAGGCCGAGGGCGATGAGGTCGAGATGAGTTCGGCCGAAGTCAGCATAGACAAACCCTTCGTTTGCAGAGGGCTTGTTAAAACTGACAATAGCCGCACAAAGATCCCGACGCCAAGTTCGCGACCCGGGAAACGAAGTCATACACTTTTGATTTAACAAGGGCCAAAGCTATCTTCGACCTCCTGGTGGCCGAGAAGAAGGTAAAATTGTCCTTCGGCCATAAGACTCCGAAGCCCGAAGAGCTCAAAGGGAAAACGTTTTGCAAGTACCACAGTTCTTGGTCTCATAACACCAACAACTGCGTTGTCTTGCGAGACGTTATCCAGAAATTGATAGACGAGAAGAAGCTCCAGTTTCCGAGAAGGCGGCCATGCAGGTCGACTCCAAGCCGTTCCCTCCACCTGTCGTGAACATGGTCGACGCCCAACTCCCGGCCGAGGATAGAGGAGTTCGCAGGTTGGGCAAAAGGAAAGGAGCCTTTGGCCGAACTTGAGCCGGCCCTTTGCGAACGATGCAAGTGTAAGATCGGCCAGCCCGGCCGCAGGAGAACAAGAGGAAGGCTGCCGAGCCATCTCGAACGATCGCAAGAAGATTCGGTGGTCGTGGACGGTCGACAGCCGACCAGAGAGAGCTGTTTCAGCCGACTAGGGACACAAAACCCCAGCGCCTCGGCCAGCCACGAAGAAGAGGCCGCCCCAAGAACGATAAAAACGTTCAAACCACCAGTCATAAAGGATGACCGTTGGTACCATGCACGACCTGGGGGGGCCGAACCACTGACGAAAACCCAGCTGAGGAGAATGCAGAGGCAGGTTCAGGAGGCCAGGATGCAGACAACGAGGTTGAGGGCTTCAAACGCCAAAAGAAAGTGGCAACTACCGAAGGGTTGTCATCCAAACCGGTTGTCTCCCGGCCGTGAGAGCAGCCAGCACCAAGCCTTGAGGGCGTGGCGCCCTAGGCAAGACGGAAGTCCCGATGGTTCGTCGACCAATTCAGCCCAGCCAAAGGCCGCCGGTCCTGATGCCGCGGAAAAGGGGGAAACCTTTGAGGCTTTACATTTCGGCTTCAGAGGGTTCTATCGGCGTCTGCTGGCTCAGAACAACGAGTCTGGGCGCGACAAGCAGTGCACTATCTGAGCCGCACCCTCAACACGGCCGAATTGAACTATTCGCCGATCGAAAAACTATGCCTGGCCCTCTATTTCGCGGCCACCAAGTTGCGGCATTATATGCTTCCTTCGGTTGTTCAGATCATTTCTAAGACCGATCTCATCAAATATATGCTTACCCGGCCGATCATCCGCGGCCGAATTGGGAAATGGACGATGGCATTGTCCGAATTTACCTTTCAATACGTGGCTCAGAAATCGGTCAAGGGTCAGGCTTTGGCTGATTTTCTGGCTCATCACCCGGCCCAGGGACAAGAAGAGGAGTTGGAGGTCGAGATCGGTATGGCCCACATGGAAAAGAATTTTTGGACCATGTTCTTTGACGGTTCCAGCCCGAGGCCAGGTCAGGAGCCGGAGTTGTGATTGAATCTCCTCAAGGGCAGAAGTGGCAGGTTCGCTTTCCAACTCGATTTCAAATGCACTAATAATCAAGCTGAGTACGAAGCGCTCATCATTAGTCTCGAGATTTTGAAAGAAATGAAGGCAACACGTGTTTTGGTCTACGGCGACTCTAGCTGGTGATTAACCAGTTAACTGGGGAATACCAATGTACGAGTGAAAATTTGGCCGTGTATTATGTGACGGCCCTCAACACGGCCGATGGATTTTCTAGAATTTCCTTTGTTCATATACCGCGCGCCGAAAACGGCGAGGCCAATGAGATGGCCCAGGTAGCGTCTGGCGTAAACATCCCAAGCACTGACCACGATCGTGTGATAAGAATCGAGATGCGTACCTTGCCAGCCTTGACCGAGCGAGGAATGACAGCGCAAGTGTTTTCGGCCGACATCACCGGACGAGGTCGACACGGCCGAAGCCGACTGGCGCTACCCCATAGTGAAGTATCTACGTAACCCTTATGGCAGCCATGAAATGACTACACGGTTCCAAGCTCGGTGTTATTTGATTTATCATAATGAGCTGTACCGAAAGGGATGAGACGGTTTGTTACTCCTATGTCTTAGCGCCGAGGACATCAAGGTCATCATGAATGAGTCTCACGAGGGGATTTGTGGTGCTCACCAGTCTGGGGTGAAGATGAGGTGGTTGGTTTGGAGGCACGGCTATTACCTGGCCGACCGTTTTGAAAGATTGCATAGAGTATGCGAGGGGATGTATCAAGTGTCAAATCTACGGCCCCATACAAAGGGTACCGGCCGAAGCCTTCCACCCAGTTACCAAACCATGGCCATTCAGAGGGTGGGCCGTGGATATCATCGGCAAAATCCATCCGGCCGCATCCAACCAACACGCTTGAATTTTAGTGGCGACCGACTATTTCACCAAATGGGTCGAGGCCGAGTCCTATCGGTCAATATCCAGTGCACAGGTGGTCAAATTCTTTCACAATCATATCGTTCATCGGTTTGGTATTCCAGAAACTATCACGGCCGACAACGGCCCGGTATTCGCATCAGCCGAGACACGGGAGTACACCGAGAAGATGGGGATCAAATTGATCCACTCCACACCGTACTACCCTCAATCTAACGGACAGGCCGAGGCAAGTAACAAAGTGATCAAGGGCATCCTAGAGAAGATGATCGAGGAAAAACCTAGGGCGTGGCACGACTTACTTCCCGAAGCGCTTTGGGCTTACCAAACCTCAAAGCGGTCGGCCACGGGCACATCTCCTTACGCCTTAACCTACGGTCACGACGCCATCGTCCCGATGGAGTTAAAGGTTCGGTCTCTTCGTGTGGCCGAACAGCCTGAGCGTGAAGGGGAGGGTTATGCACAAGCCATGGCTCAGGAGTTGGAAGATTTGGAGCAATCTAGACTCGACGCCTATAACCTGATGCAGGCACAAAAGCAAATCGCGGCGAGGGCTTACAACAAAAGGGTTAAGCAAAAGGCTTTCGCCGAAGGCGACCTAGTTTGGCGAGCCGTACTTCCTATTGGGACAAAGGACCCTCGGTTCAACAAATTTCGCCCAACTGGGAAGGACCGTTCATCATCGAACGAATTCTTGGCCGAGGTGCATTTCAGTTGAAAGATAGAGATGGGGAACGGCACAACTTGCCGATCAACGGCCAATATTTGAAGAAATATATCCCGTCATTGTGGGAGACGGCCGCGGAAAGGTTGTGAGATTTGCAAATGACAAAGTGGAGTATACAATATAACAAAGACAAATTAAAAGAAATCATACTTCATTTTATTCATTTAGGATGAAAAGGGGGTGCGTTTACAAGAAGACGGCCAGGTCCTGGCCGAGTACAAACACACATAAGAAAAATCACACCCTAAATCTACGCGCTTCGGCTCCTCGGTCCTTTTGCAAGACAATCAGACGCTTTCCCCCAGGCAGGACCTTCGCCACCTATGTCGTCATCAGCCACGGCCAGCCTACACCCAGGGCCTCACTCCAGGCCGTGGAAAGCGCATGGGCCGTCACTCCGGACACGGATGGCCACTGTCATTCTAGCCGTGGTAGGCGTCGCCATTCCTGCAGTGGCAGGCGGCCGTCGTTCAGACCGTGATAGCGGCCATCACTCTGGACACGGTCAGCGGTCGTCATTCCGGTTATGGTAGAAACCATCACTTCAGCCTTGGTGAAGGCCGTCGCTCCGGCCATGGGTGTGACCCCAGTATTCGGCCGCATAAATTCGGCCACGTCGAGGTCATCATCCCAGATCTTCTCGCCCTCATCAAACTGCCAAGTCATCTGGACCAGGCCAAATTGCCAAGTCATGCGACTCGCAGGTTTGGCTCCCTGGTTTTGAGGAAGCTGCAATAAAGATCATTAGGACAGTTGGTAATAAGGGAGGCCGAAGCCCAGGCTGAAGCCCAGGAGTCAAAAAAGGGTTCCAGAGCGATTGAAGCAAGAAGGAGGCTCGCTGGATAATAATTTTAAGTTTGGGGAACGAGGGTGAAGAAACTGGGGAAAAAAGGATATGAACCTTCGAAGAAAAATGAACTCAGAAAGCCTGGGAGTGTGAAGGAAAATGCGAAGGAGTTTGGGTTTTATCCTGGCACTGGAGTTCAAAATGGAGGTTTGGTCTCGAAAGATGAAACGGCCTCGCAGCGCACTCAGAGCACGCGAAGTTATGACAATGACCGTCGTTTCATTCGACGAGGCGGCGCGACGCCCTGGGCAATGATGGCTTGCATGACGTGCTTGAGGCATTAAATGCGCGGAATGCGCCGACTGGGCTGCGCATTTAATGCCCCAATTGTCAATCACTTCAGAAAGGAATGGAAAGGGTCCATCCCTTGGAATCCATTCGGCCCCTACCCATGCCGAGGCCGAAGAATCCAGGGATGTGGGGGCAATGTTTGTGCCTGATAAGTCACGGCCGTGAGCTAGCCGAAGGAGCCCTTCTCTCGGCCCTGGCATTTGTTCGCAGAATCTGAAACGCAGCGTTTCGCCAGGGCATTTTGCCTTCCTAAAAATAAAAGAAGAAATGCTAAGGCATGATCATCTCGGCCTCAAGCATTGGCCGAGGCCGAGGCCGAACAAAATTGCGGCCAAGGCATTAAAAGCAAATCATCACGTGACGGCGGGTCCCAGGCTTCATTTAATGAAGTAGTGCCTGTTTAATGCAGCAAACCCATTGGCCACAAAGCAGCATTTAATGCACGAGGAAAGGTGGGAAGTGACTGAAGTCAGAATTTGGTGATGAGGATCAGAGTGATTAGACGTGGACATTCTCACAAGAATTCTGACAGCCTGAGATATTGGTTCACCAGCTATCCAGGCCATAAATGCGTCTCCACGGCCAGAGGCTCAGAAACCACGATTCAGGGCGGCGGCCGAGATTCACCGGAATTTCTGGGTCTCACCACCATGCTTCACGATCCCAAATGTCGATTGGACTGCCCACTTGCGCTAATCAGACTCCACTATGCGTAAATTCAGCCTCGATTACTCATCCAGGGACTCTTCCTATAAATACAAGACTCGAGCTACATTCAAAGGGTTCAACACCAAAACAAGCCTTCCACGGAGCAACTTATTTTTTCCTGTAATGCACTTTCAATATCTTTACTTGCTTTCCTAGGAGTAGTGTTAGATTGTAAGCAGAATCCATTCATCAATATATCATACGACCCTTGATTTTTAAGGCGCCGAAGCACCATCCTTGTTGTTCGTTCACTCACCCCATATACCACACGACCGTCGCTCCCTGAGCAGCGCGCGCGAGCATCGCCCAAAATCCACCACCAACACCATCACTCGACGGCCTTGTACTTCAGGCCGTGAACCTGGGCAGCCGACCAGTTCCTCTCTCGGCTACAATCGTTTGACTAGGAAGGAAGACAGATCAACAGGCGCACCATTCATCCATCCAACACTTATCGAAACATCAACGCACGGCAAACCGTGCTGGCACGCCCGTGCACAACCGCACCGCACCCAAAAGCAGGAAACCCCATGTTAACGCACATCCCCTTGGCCCGGAACTCCAGGCCGTGAGATTTGCGCGGCCGACAGAAGCTACCCCAAAGGACGAATACCCTATGTCAATGGCTGATATGCTGATTGATGGAGCAGCGCGTAACAAGATTCTGTCATTCATGGACGGCAACGCAGGGTATAACCAGATCATGGTTGCTGAAAAGGACATTCATAAGATAGCATTCAGATGCCCAGGACACGTGGGGGCATACGAATATCTAGTCATGCCTTTCGGGCTGAAAAATGCAGGGGCCACGTATCAAAGGGCAATGAACGCCATTTTCCATGATATGATCGGACACACCCTGGAAGTATATATAGACGACGTGGTCATCAAATCAACGGAGCAGGAGGGTCATGTGGAAGACCTCAGGAAGGCTTTCATCAGAAATGAGGAAGCATCAACTAAAGATGAATCCAAAAAAGAATAAAGCCAAGGAAGGCTTTCATCAGAATAAGGCTTCCTGGGTTTTCCTGGTTCATCAGAGAGGAATCGAAGTGGATAAGACTAAAGCCAAGGAAATCATTGATGCCCCTGCTCCTCACAGCAAAAAAGAATTATAGAGTCTGCTTGGAAAGATCAATTTTCTTAGGCGATTTATCGCCAATTCAGCGGGAAAGGTCCAACCCTTCTCTTCTTTGCTAAGAATAAAAGACAAGGATCCATTCCTATGGGGCCCGAATCAACAGGAAGCATTTGATCAGATAAAACAATACCTGAGCAACCCATCGGTCCTCACGCCTCCAAGAAAGGGCGTCCCTCTAAAATTGTATATTTCTCTTCAGAATAATTCTCGGTAGTTTATTGGCCCAGGACAATGAAGAGGGCAAAGAACAAGCTGTATTTTATCGAAGTAGAATATTACAGGAGGTTGAGACTCGTTATTCTGCTATTGAAAAACTCTGCCTTGCACTATATTTCACAACGGTAAAGTTACGACACTACATGCTTCCTTTTACCTGTTCACATAATAGCCAAAACTGATCTAATTAAATACATGCTCAATAGACCCGTACTAAGGGGACGACTAGGAAAATGGATTCTGGCTCTCTCAGGATTCAGTTTCAGATACGTCCTTCATAAGGCAATCAAAGGGCAGGCTATTGCGGACTTTTTAGCTACCCACCCTTGCATCGAAATTGAGGATTTAAGCACTATGGAAATAGCCAACCTAGGTTTCCCGCTCGATAAAGAAATTCCAAAAATAAAAATCAAGAATGTTTTTGGAAAGTTACCTGGTTAGCAAGGACAGGTTTTAATCCCTGTAAAAACTGTCCAGGTTAAACCATGGAAATTGTTTTTCGACGGCTCTAAATCTGAAATCAAAATCAACGGCAGGGTGCGGGCATTGTCATTGAAGATCCATTCGGAGCCAAGTATGCATATTCATTTCAGCTTCAATTTTGACAGTACCAACAATAGGGCCGAATATGAAGCTCTGATTATCGGCCTGGAAATGGTACTAGAGCTTGGGGTTACCCACCTGGAAGTCGTCGGAGATTCTTAGTTAATAATCAAGCAATTGACAAATGAATATAAATGCAGGGATCCAATTATGGCAACTTACTATGTCGCAGCCCGCAATTCTGAGCTTTATGTTCAAAGAAATATCAGTCAAATATATCCCAAGAAACGACAACTTGGCTGCCAATGAAATGGCACAAATAGCATCTGGCATACAGATACACGAGCACCAGTTCGAAAGGACCATTAAAGTCCAGAAAAGGTCCCTATCTTCGATCCTCGCAGAGGAATGGATCTCGAAATAAACACAAATGAAGTGCAAGTCGGAGATTGGAGAAAGCCTCTGATTGATTATCTGACTAACCCATCTCCAAGGGTGAGCAGGAAAGTCAAATACCACGCCACCAAATTCCTAATCATGAATGAAGATTTGTTCAGACGGACCAATGAAGGAGTCCTCTTGAGATGTCTGGGACCGAAAGAATCTATGAGGGTCATGGGGGAAGTTCATGAAGGATCCTGTGGTGCTCATCAATCCGGAAAAAAGATACGATGGCTGATCAAGAGATGTGGCTACTTTTGGCCTACTATGGAAAAGGACTGTTTTAACTACACCAAAGGTTGCGAAGATTGTCAAAAGAATAGTCCGATACAGCACCTACCAGCTGTCCCTTTAAATCCGATCGTCAAACCTCGACCTTTCAGAGGATGGGCTATGGATTTTGTAGGCAAAATCGTGCCTAGCTCAAGTAATGAACACACTTTCATTATCGTGGCCACCGATTATTTCACAAAATGGGTAGAGGCGAGTGAAGTCAGATCCATCTCTTCTTCAATAGTGATCACCTTCATTAAACAACACATCATCCACAGGTTTGGAATCCAGAAACAATCACGACTGACAGAGGCACATCCTTCATTTCCAAGGAAATCCAAGACTTTTCAGACGCCTACGGCATTAAGTTTGTACAGTCCAGTCCCTATTTCCCACGGGCAAACGGTTAGGCAGAATCTACTAGCAAAGTTTTGATCAACATCATCAAAAAGATGGCCGAAAACAATCCTAGGGACTGGCACGAAAGTTTATCCAAAGCGCTTTGGGCGGATCAGACCTCGAAGAAAACATTTATCGGTACCACCCCTTTTGCGTTAACGTACGGTCACGATGCAGTTCTCCCAGTTGAGATCAATGTGCAATCTCTACGCCTAGAGAGACAACCTAACATGGATGACGCAGCTTATATCGAATCCATGATGAAGGAATTGGAAGAGTTAAGCCCGATTCGGGCCAAGGCCTTAAATCATCTCATGGTTGGTAAACGGGCAGTGGCTCGGGCTTACAACAAGAGGGTCCGAGGAGGAAAGACGTTTGAAGAAGGAGAGCTCGTCTGGGCGCTATTCTACCCCTGGGAGCCCACGTATCAGGATTTGGAAAATAGAGCCCAACTTGGGAAGGTCCATTTGTGGTACACAGAATCCTGGGAAAAGGGGCTTACCTACTGCAAGAGAGGGGGACGGAACCCCCCACCAACATCCTATAAATGGACAATGGTTAAAGAAGTTCATTCCTTCTCTATGGGAAACAACAGGCATCGATCTTAGTAATGACTGAGGGAAATAACGAATAATGCAGGATCTTGTATAATAAGATGTTGCAACAAATTACCCGCATTAAGGGTGAACATGCATAATGATCCTTGAGCAAAGCCTTCTAACTTTTATATACATTTGCAGTCTCATCCCACTTAGTTAGTCATCCATCATCAAAAGCATTTAAAGGGCAATTAAAAGATTAGAAAAACAACACGGTGTCCAGAACAAGGTTAAATAAAATTTACACCAGCAAATCCAGCAGAGTTTTGATCTTGTCCGAAAAATGTAGCACTTCCACACGCAGCCGATCAACACGAATCTTCTTCAGCTTTTCATTCCACAGCTCCAGCCCGACGTCCATGTCCGCCTTATCCAAACCTTCTTTGGCTGAGGATAGAGTTGTGAGCATTTGGTCTGCCGCGTTCTGAAGCTCCCTCTTCTGCACTAGCACTCTTGCCAATCGGGCCTCTGAGGTTTTCAGACGCCAACATACTTGCTTCAGCGTGCGTCCTGTTCATTCAACTCCTGGTGCTGCGCTTCCATCACTTTCTTCGCTTGGGCCAGCTCTCCTCCAATCCAGGAAGAACATTGGATGTTTGCAACAATGGATCATCGCGTTTGAATTTACCGACAAGGGTTTCCAAATCGGTCTTAGCAGTCTCGCAGAATGTTGCAAAATCGGGGCAGGCACGGCAGATGGAGTCTAAAGCGTTAAGAACTTTGGCACCTTGCTCGTCCGCCACCTTATCTTCCAAAGGCGCGCCAGCCACTTCCCTAGCAAAATCTTCGCTCTTGCATTAGAGATGAAGGTGCTGTCAGAGCTCCCAGTCCCTGAGTCTTCAGGTGCCTTCGCACTCGCAGAACCAGAAGAAGGTTCAGGCAGGTGTGTGGCAACCGGTCTCTCAGGCGCATCTTTTCGGGCTCGGGGGGCATCATTATCTGGGGCATTCCCTTCTTGGCCATTCTTTTTGGCCGGAATTTCTGCTGCATGGCTTTTTGCCACAGGAACTCCAATCGATGTCCTCCAAGCCGTATGAAAACGGAGCGCAAACCAACTGAGTATCTGGGCGAAAGAAGATTTTCGGGTTTGACTTGAGATAATTAGGACCCAGAAATGGTGTCTGAAAAGGGCCTCTCAGGGTTATTGGGAAAGGAGAATAAACCGCGACAGAACATCCGTCCCGTTCCTAGAGCCAGGGTTGAAAGGAACTCATCGGCATGTTCTGCTGCAGCCTGCTCAGAGAGAGCCACTCAGGGACTCCGGTAGAGACTTTCGCAGCCTTTGATTTCTTAGGAGCCATGGCGAAGAGCTCTTTTTCGTTTAGGGTTCTTCGAAGGAAGAGGAAAGGACAATGAGCGCGAAAGCAAGTTGAAAGCAAGTTGGAAGGAGATGTGCGTATTGGGGAAATAGTTTCGAAAATAAGAAGTTGAGAGGTTTTTGACAGGCCGAATTAATTGCCAGAAGTGATGGGACAGTTGCTATCACGAACTTGGCGCGTTACTTTCAAAAATTCTCTTTTCGTACGATTTGACATCGTAGGAAGCTGGGGTCAGTTTTAATAGACTTTACCCAAGCCCATTAAAACCGGGGGGCAATGTTTGTACCAATTTTGGTCAATAGACCAAAACTGGTTACCTCCCCAAAAAAGAGCATAGCAAGGGCCCAAGCCCAACAATTGTTTATAGTTCAAATTTTTCATCTAAAGTAAAGACCAAGACAAAAACCAAAGCCCAAGGGCAGAGGGCCCAAAGCGATTGGACTATTGAAAAATGGGAAATCGGAAGCTGTTCCAAACCCACGCGAAGGTGAGAAGGACCATCAACATTTAATGACGATTTGACTTTTCCCTCTTCCATTAAGAAAAGCCAGCCGCCTAAGGAAGCCATCAAGCCAGATAAGAAGCCAACCTGCACATCAAATTGCCAAGGATGAAGACGCTTCAGACCAGGAAACTAATTCGAAGGACCGGCGATTCTCATTAGAAAGATCGATCTCCCCCTCTATGGACCAGTTCAGAACGTCAAATCAACAACTGACTTTGGACAACAGCCAAATATCCTTGCTCAGTCATCATCACTTAAGACCTCTTCTGCTCCTATAAATAGAGAGCTTCCAGGCACAGAAGAAGGGGACTCTCTCTCCAAAAACCAGACGCAACATCTTAAAAAAAGCACTCAAGGCATTCCAGTCATCTCGTTCTAACTTCAGATAGCCAGATGATCTCTGTGTCCATCTTTTTATTTCTCTGCCATTTCCATGGTATGATTAACTTCTGAAAATGTTCAATTTGAATTTGTATAATTTAGTCGGCTATGAACCTTAGATCACCATGATAATGTACTTCTTAGTTTGGAATTAATAAGCATGGATCTCTGTTGTTTCTGTCATTAATTTAAGAACTAAGTAAATGAGAATGATGGAACCCATATCTAAAGAGCTTTGTTCTGCTTATGTTTTCTTCCATTTCCATATCTGTAATATTTAAGCCATTTCCCGCTTTTCTTTTATTTAAACTATAACATCACGAAAGGTTTTTAGCCCGAATCGGGCCGCATAGGCTTGAGGGATACAAACCAGTTGGGCCCGAAATTGTGGTTAAATTATGTATATAAATTTAAATTCAGACTTAGGTTCGTAAACCCGCGTGAGGTGTTTGCTGACCAATAACTTTGTCTTTTTCCCTTGCTTGGATAGGTGTTGCTCGCACCAACCATAGCCGACATATACACGAGAGAAAGAATTGTGAAGTCCTCTTAACTTGGGCATAGAAAAGAACCAAACCAGGCCAGGACCCCACCTGGTGCACAATGGCTTGAATAGAGGTTCAGGAAGAAGGCGCAGACTCCACAAAATATTAACCACGCTCGCTCATACCAGGTCTGTTGGACTGGTCATATATCCAACAGTGGCACGCCTATAAAGCAGAACCCATGAATCAGAAGAATTTCAGAGGTTAGGCCCAAGGGGGCTGGACTGGATTTCTTATCAACCTGATTCAACTTTCAATTTTGTTGAATATTGAAATAACATCTACGTGGCCCAAAAAGGAAACAATCGGGGGCATTGGTGTAGGTCTAACAGCTCCTGTAT
Organism: Prunus fruticosa; assembly: GCA_018703695.1. Lineage (NCBI taxonomy): Eukaryota > Viridiplantae > Streptophyta > Magnoliopsida > Rosales > Rosaceae > Prunus > Prunus fruticosa. The sequence continues at coordinate 27,403,113 of CM031920.1, forward strand.
TCTTTCAGAGCACGCCTACTACGACATTGGGCGAAAAGAATACTTGACAGGAAAAGAGATCCAACAATTTTTTTTTTTTAAATCTCACTTTGTAATGTTAAACTGAATTTTAAGAAAAAGAAAAGGCAATAAGATTTTTAATTATTTATAATTTTAAATTAACCCGTTGTTCTGTTAGATTAATGAAATATATAAGTTGACCAAAATTGATAACATATATAAACTACAAACGGTAGGATTGACAAGAGAACTTTTGGCCAAAACTTACCAAACACAATATAGCCTTGAACCAAGAGAAAAACTTTGAATTTGCCTATCACGGCTGACAAACAAATATCAAACCCAAGAAATATTTAGGCCTTCCCATTGTAGGGGTAGGGTTGGAATATTGCTACTAAACAAGATAGAGTGGCTAAGGTTGGAAGGGTTGGAATAATAATTATTATATGCAGACATGCGTACCAAATTGGCTAGAGTGAATGTTCTCCTCGCTCTGCACCCGAGTTAGATCCCCCTCATATAATTTAAATTAGATTAAAATTGAATATCACTTATTTTAAAAAATAATTATTATTGTATTACGTCTGACAAAAAAAAGGGAGCCCTTGTGACAAATGGATACTCCTTGGATATTGAGTCCAACTGTGTGGACTTTGGAAATAATCAGAGCCACGGGAAGAGAATAAATTTAACTCTATATATGCGCATTACAGAAAAAGAGAAGATAAGCTAACATAACCTTTTTTTCTCTGATAAAGCCATCGAACTCACTCACCATTGAGAAGAAAGGAATAGGATATAAAGAAACGCAAAATATAATCGAACATGCTAGTTGGATGCAAATGAATCATAAAGAAATCTTTGATAAAAAAAAAAAACAGAACCATAAAGAAATAAAAAATAGACAAATAAAAACAAAACGAAGTAGAAAGGGTAAATCAAGTCTTTGATAAGCTAGCATTTAAAATGGGTAATGTGTTCATATGTCAATAAAGAGTACTGTTATTTCCTCCCCCTTATTATGTTTTCCCACTCACTTGATTTTCAAAATTTTAAAGACAAATTTACCCCTTTATAATATAACTTCTAAGGACTTATGAAAAAAATATTTAATATTTAATATGAAGTTAAAAATAACGAACTGAAATGTAAAATGTAAAATTTAAATATTTTTAAAAAAAACTTTAACAAAGGGAAAAGTTTTAAAATTAAAAATTCATCTTCAGCTTTTCATAAAAATAAAAAGGCCAAAAGTCACTTTTGGTCCTTGTAGTTTGGCACTTCAATCACTTTTGACCCTGTAGTTCTAATTCCGTCAATTTTGCCATTGTAGTTTCGTATTTGTAGCAATTCAAGGACATGTTAGTATTCTTGTCAATTTCTTTAATGATGCAAGGGGAAATTTCGTCAACCCAAAACCCTTGAGCGTAAAAGCTTGTCTGAAATTCTCTCCATTTCATATTAGGGCTCGAAATTCAACCACTAATCCCAATTTTTGTAGAACCCTAAACCCAAATGACCAATTTCAAGCCATAATATGAAATTAGGGGAGTTTCAGACGAGCTTTTATGCTCAATGATTTTGGGTTGACGAAATTGCCCCTTGCACCGTCAAAGAAATTGACAGGAATACTAACTTGTCCTTGAATTGCTACAAATACGAAACTACAAGGTCAAAATTGACGAAATTGAAACTATAGGGTCAAAAGTGGTTGAAGTGCCAAACTACAGGGACCAAAAGTGACTTTTAGCCAAATAAAAAATCATCCCCAGACCTCACCTTCTTCCCTAATCCATCTCCTTCTTTCTCTCTCTTCGAATGAACCCACTCATCCCTAACAGCCTTCTCCAAACCCTAGCACCCCACCATCTCCTCACTGCCACCCACCCCCACCCTCTCCTTACTGACCCGACCCTAGCCTCTCTCTCTCTCTCTCTCTCTCTCTCTCTCTCTCTCTCTCTCTCTCTCTCTCTCTCTCTCTCTCTCTCTCTCTCTCTGTGCAAGTTCTTGTTACCCGCTATTGGATTTTTTGTTTTGATCAAAGTAGTCTTTCATTAACGAAGAGGACAAACATATCGTACAAAGCTAGGCTTCCAGAAAGGAAAACCACGCGAGCACAACACCCACAAAAAAAAAGTAAAACTAAAGTACAAAGAAATTGAAATACAATAAAGAAACAAATTTGTTACCCGCCATTGGATTTGTGATGCAATGTTTATGGTTTTCAACTCTTCCCAAATTTGAAGTTAGTTTCAATTCCTCAGTTTCTATCTACACAGACAACTCCCAAACTTGTGTTATGCATTTAAATTCATACATTGATTATGGATGATTTACAAAAACAATGGTTGGATGCACGATAAAGGGTATTTTAGGAATAATGGTGGGTAGAAAAATAGGATTATGTTTTTTCAAATTTATATAGTGGGTGGTAAAATAAGATAGGTGGGTGGAAATAGCGGCACTCGTCAATAAATTGTCAGTACCGACTCCTTTCATTCATAGTACCTAAGAAATCAATCCTAAAATCAAGTTTCATGTATTTCTAAAATTAAACTTGTCACAAAATGAACATTCAAGTAATAACAAAACCATTATTAAAAACATATAGTCTATAACTTATACAACTTATCCAACAATACTTTATTAATAAATAAATAAAAAGGAACATTCTTCATATGGATAGAAAAGGACATGCTACTTGCCTTGGTTAACTACATAGACATGGCGACTTGAGTTGCTCTTTGAGTTTCGATGGCATAAATCCCTCCTGGTTTCGGGTCGTCATCAGGTCTCGAACCCTAACGGGGGGAGATTTCGAGGGAAAATCAGGGGCAGGTTGGGGGATTCCCAAATTTTAAAAATTCCTGATTGAGGAAGAGTCGGGGGATGTTATTGTTATCCTAATCCCCATACCTCTGATGAGCAATATAAATATATATTAGAAATTCTCCTATTCGGACATCCGAATGTTATTTCGTGCGGACACTATGTATTTTGTACTACTTCTCTTTGTTTTTCTGCCTATTTACAATAGTATCTACACGATAATTACGTGTGTGTGTATATATATATATATAACCAGAAAGGAAGAGAACCAGAAAGGCCCAGACTAAGAGAAGAGAATAGAAAGAATAACTAAATAATTGGCTTGGAAGACAGCTTGAGCAACTAAAAAATAAAAAATAGAGAAATAATGAATAAAATAAATTATTGAAAAAACATAAATTGAAACTAATAGATGAATCATTTAATGCTTAAAATTAGAATTTGAAGGACTATGAATAACTCAGATAGTTTTAACTAGAAAATAATTTAACTTTATTAACTAGTGAGGCTTGAAAAACAATGTAAAAACTTACAGAAATCTTAGTTCCTAGCGAAAGCAATGCCACGCAGGACACTCACACTCTCACTCTTACAACACTCGAGCAATGCCACGAAGGACACTCACGCTCCTAAACTAAGTGTTGTCTCAGGTCTCACAACTCTAGAGAACTTTGAAATCTGAAAGAAGATACAATGCTTACTAAATCAAGCCTGAAGATTACAAATGACTCGAGGCTTCTATTTAAAAACTTGGCATATGAGTAGAGACAAAATAACTTTTGAAATTACTTCTACTTTAATTTGGGTGAAAAACATTGAACTTTAACTTGTCGGGGCATCTTTGCTTTAACTTGGGCATCTTTTGCTTTAACTCAGGTAACTTGCTTTAACTCTGCTTTCGGCTACTTTGGGCTGCATTAACTGAAAGGCTTAGTCTTCATTCAGATCATAAGGATCTTGACTATTGGGGACATAATCTGACCATCTGGGCTTAGGCTTTTGACTAAAAGGCTGACTTATCATCTACTGGAGGAAGATTTAGACTTTGGATTGGCATCGTCATCATCTTCATCTTTCATTTGAGTGACTTGGGCAAGAATTTGCTCAGCTAACTCTGTTAACTCTTTTTTGGATTTTCCTTTGAGAGAGGCATTAGAATCGGTAGGAGAGGCATCTTTAACTTGCTTATCTGGCTCCTGGAGAGGTGGAAACTCTGCATTGACTTGGTAAATAATTTTGTTTATGGTAACTTTATCCCACCATTTAACTGCAAAATGACGACTTAAAACTCTTGTTTCCCAATTAACTTGATAATTCCACTTTAAGATCCAAGGCACTTTGTATTTGGCCATGAAATGAAGGAGCATAGGGAAAAACTTTTCTGGCTTAGTTAACTTATGCTTTTGGCTAAAATAATTAACTGAATTTTGGAGTTCAACTGGAATGATTTCCCAAATGGGGCCATGGATATTCCACCATTGGAGAAACCATAAAGGAAACTGGGCTTCGAACTTGGCATCAAAATTAAGAAACCATGAATGACTAAAATCTGGGTGCTGATCATAGAAAATTGTATACCATGCATCAATATAATCACCATAATTATAAGTAAGGCCTGGGTGCGGCTGGAGAGGTAACTAGTCATAGGGATTTCGGCACCAATTTTGAGGCATAAGAATTTGGCGTATGTAAAGAGAATGGAAAATTGTGGCATTTGTTTCTTTGTCTTCGATTGGCCTAATATCTCCTGACTGAGTTTCATAGAGGATATCCCTGTAAAACTTAATTGACTTTGAAGGATGACTCAGAAAGTAATGAAGATTAGGAGGGAAGAACTTCTTAGCTATTTTAACTGGGTCGCATAGTTCTTCAAGATAAGACTCTACAACAAACAAATGGGTGTGGATTCTGGCGGCATAATTGGATCTTCTGACTGGGCTTTGACTCTAGAAGGAACTGAAGCAGGAGAATTAACTATGAAAGGATCCTAATTTGAAACTAAAGCTAACTGATAATTAGGGCGTAAAGAAGGTTGGCTAAATGGATTAAACCTATTATTAACTGGAATTGGGGCATAACCTGGGAATGGCACAAGTTGGGAGGATGACTCTTGTTTAACTGGCATATTGAGGCTGGGAGGATTCTAGGTTGACTCTGGCCTGGGCTTGGTTGACTGTATTGCATTTTTTGCTTGTCTTTTTCTTTGCTGGACATGATTCTGCTTGTTTGTCCTTTAAGAATTCTCTTGTAAGAAAGTCAGGAATACCTGTTTTCACTACCTCTCAAATATTTTAATTCAAAATCAAAAACACTCAGAATGGCTTGCCATCTTGCAAAAATCTGTTTACTAGCTATATTTTTGACATCTTTTTCTAAAACATGTTTTGCTGACTTACAATCAACTCTGACTAAAAACTTTTGATTTAATAAATCATCTTGGAATTTACTTATGCATAATGCAATAGATAAAATCTCTTTTTTAATAGTACTATAATTTACTTGAGATTGACTCCAAACTCCGGAATGGAAACGGACAATTTGTTCAGGAGACTCAGGATTAACTCTTTGCTTTAGAATACCACCATAACCTGTGTTAGAGGCATCAGTTTCAACAATTTTAAAAGAATTAACTGAAGGAATGCCTAGACATGGAAGTGATTTGACATGAACTTTGATTTGCTTAACTATTTCTATATGACTCGGAGTCCAGGTAGGAGGATTGCTATGGAAACTTATCTACAAATTGGATAACTAGATTAATCAGGCTTATTTGACTGTGGCTTATGTTGAATCCTAAAAACCTGACATTGACTTGGAATAACTTGATCTTCTTGGCTGAAATGACTAGACCATTAGTTTTAACTATCTGTAAAAACTTATGCAAATGCTTCCAAGTGTTGCTCAATTGACTCAGAAAATATGAGAACATCATCTATATAAACTATGGAAAATTGATTGTATTGATTAAAAATTTCATTCATTATGTTCTGGAATTCACTAGGCGAATTTTTTAATCCAAAAGGCATAACATTCCACTCATAATGACCAAAAGGGGTAACAAATGCAGTTTTATATCTATCTGACTCTTTAATTTGAATTTGCCAAAAACCGCTCTTCATATCAAATTTACTAAAATAAACTGCCTTTTCTAATCTGTTAACTAGGTCTCTTTTATTGGGAATTGGGTATCTAATCCATTCTAAAACTGAATTAAGGGGCTTATTATTGATAACTAGGCATGGAGCTCCTCTTTCTAACTCGGCATTTTTCTGAACATAAAAAGCTAGACAAGACCAGGAAGATTTACTTTTTCTAACTATTCCTTTGTTAACCAGATCCGTGACTTCGGCTTTGCATAATTCCATTAACTCTTGGCTCATTTGAATTGGATGGGCTTTGGTAGGAATGTTCTTTTTACTAAAGGACTTAACATATGGTATGGAAATGACATGCTGCTTTCGGTGCCAAAAAGCATTGGGCATATCAGAACGACTTCAATTTTTAACTTTTCTTCAAATTTACTAATTTGTGACTGAATTGACTTGTCGGCTAATTGTTGTTCTACTCTTTTAAACTTAATTTCTTCCTTAAGAAAATTAACTTGTTTGCTTTTATTATGAATTAAATTAACTAACTTAGACACAGAAGACTTTTGAAGTAACTTAAGACTGTGTAGCTCTGGTTTAGTTAAAAACTCAAATTTAACTCTTTCTCCTAATTGACTTGAGGTAACTCCATCGTATTCTACCTGGAAAGGGTAAAGTAGTGAAATAAAAGGTAAACCTAAAATTACTTCATCCGTGATATTCTGGATTAGGACGAAGGACGTCTTAAAGCATATCTTATTCTGGCAAACGTGGGCTTTGGTAACTCATATTTTAATTTTAAGGCTTTACCAGGGGCTGTTCCTAAAACTTCTTTTGACTTCTTGTAAAACTGGTTTCGGAACTAGGCCCTCCTGTATACAATTTAAATTGGCTCCTGAATCAAATAAGGAAATTGTGTTTAACTCAAATTCATTAATAAAAATACTAACTCGTGAGTACCATTTCCTAAAATTAATTTACTTAATTAAATTAATAACTTTATCTTCTTTGTTGGACAACTAGGTTCTGAACTCTAGAACTAGATTTTCCAAAGGGATTACTAGACTCTGCTCTAGATTCCATTAGTTTAACTAGACCTTGCTTAATTTCATAATTCTCAGTTTGTAACTTCTGACTAATCCGTTTTAATTCTAAAATTTCTTTTTTAATTGTTTTGACTTCTAACTGAAGATCCTGGAGGGTGACTTCTTTCTTTTTATTAAACCTTTCTAAAGTGGCGTTAAGGCTTATCTTAGGTGGCGTAGGAGAACTGGACTCTTCTTGGCTTATGACATTCCTAAGCTTTCTAAGGTATTCAGATTTTAACTTGGGATCCTGGACTTTACTAATTAACTCAATTAGTAGCTCTTCTTGTTCTTCTTGCTTAGTGAGGACACAAATTGATTTACTTAGAATTCTACAGCATTTTTCTTTACAACCTAATTGGACTTTAGGTGAACTAGACTGGAACTGTCGAAACTGGAACCATGTGAACTGGCTAGGACACGGGATCTGACTCAATGCCTGGCTAACTCAAGGACTTTAATTAGCTTAGCTTCGTCATCGGATGCTAACTTTAACTGCTTAATTGTATCTTTAACTTTGCACTCATTAGCGTAATGACCTTGTTTTTTGCATTTAAAACATTTAACTTTGCTTTTATCTGTCTTTTTCTTAACTCTAACTCTTTTTCTCTGGGTAACCTTTTGAATATCCTTTTGACCAATTGCTTTTCCTAGGGGTAAACTTCTTTTTACTATAAAACTCATAATTATTCTTGAAAGAATTTTTCTTACGAGAATAATGGCGACTTTTACTAAAGCATCTATCATTATTTCTTTTGACCTGCCCAGACGGTGGGACCGGTGCTAGACCATACTGTTCGCAGAAATTACCTAACTCATACTTGGCATTTTTACTATCGGCTTGGATTGATTTACCTATTTTTAAATCTACACACATTTTCATACCGACCTAGTTCATTGTACTAATTATATTACCGTAGGTTAACTCATCATAATTAATCTGACCTGATTCGTTGCTTAAGACCGTTCTAATTTTATGGGCAAACAAATGAGGGAGACCATTAATAAACTTTTCTTTCCAAAAGGCTTGATTGCTATCATCTCTTAGCATGACTCTGGAAATAAAAAAATCTTTATACCATCTAAAATCGCTTAGCTTAGGACATCTTAAATTACTTAACTGGTCATGGATTCTGGCTGTTGTACTACTAGGTGTACCAATAAAATGCTCAATTATAGTATATAAAAGAACATTGACTCCGTCTTCTATACTTGTTCCTATACGTTCATCTAAAATAGGGTAACCTTCTTCATTTTTCTTAAAGGCATGGATTATTCTTAGCTTGGCATCTTCTGTGAGATGTTTATCCCACCAAAAACAAAGTGTTCCTGTGAAACCTGTTTCTAAAAGGCTAACTATTTCTGACGTCTTAACTGATGATTAGTGGCATAACTATTGGCTACCACAGACATATGTTGTAACTTGTTAAGTATCTCCTGTTCGGACAAGCCATCGATATTTCACTCGTATAGCTTATCAAAAGACACTAAACTGACTCTGGGTTCTTTCTTCGAACTAGACGTCTGGAGGCGTAAGCTTAGGGTACCAATTTTTGCTAAGACTTGTGTGGTTAACTTTGCCTGTTAAACAACTTACTTTGAGACTCTGGGCATCTTGGTTAACTTGCAGATTACTAAAGGCTTGCTCAATTTTAGAAATATTGCTAGTTTCTGACTCTTGACTAGAGGTTGATTCTAAAGACATAATTGACTCACTGTCAGAATTAACTTCTAATTGTAAAACTTTAACTGAGGTTTCTTCTTCTTTACCTTTGTCTTTATCTTTATTTGGCTTAGATTTAACTGGGGTTAATTCCTGAAACATTTCTTCAATTTTTCTCATTGTTGGGTTAACTTTAAGTGCAGACTCAGGCTTTAACTCGAAGTGAACTAAGGGTTTTTCTTTCTTAGCCTTAAGGGTTACTTCCTGTGGAATTAACTTATCAACTTTTGTCTCTATTTTATCTAACTGTTTTCCTATGACTATTAGACTTGTGTTGGTGTAATTATTTTGTTCTATGACTTTCTTAACCTGATCATCTTTTGACTCAGCAACTTTGTAAGGACTGGCTATAACTTTGGCGTTCTTGTGGTTAACTATTATTGACTCAACAGGGGGGGAGTACTGGTAACTTTGGTATTATCGGCTTTTTCCCATTTTTCCTGGGTTAAAGTAACTACCTTTTGACTCATATATTTGCTTTCTACGTAATCTAGATAAGGTGACTCTGACCTAGTTGTTTTTAGATATTCTTTCCACTCTTTGAAAATTTCTTTTCTTTGAGCTTTGGGGAAAGAATCATGATACTTGGTTTTTCGTGACTCATTTTCAGGGGCTTGGAAATGGGCATCTAGTTTTGACCAATGAATTTTAAATGGTTTACTGAGAACTCTTAGCTGGGCATCATAGACAAAGGTGGAACCATCCATCATATCTGACCTAGTAGGTGACTCTGGTTGAATAAATTCAGGAGGGGCAGGAGGGGCTCTGTTGTAACTTGGTTTAGTAAGCATTGTATCTTCTTTCAGTTTTCAAAGTTCTCTCAGAGTTGTAGACCTAAGACAACACTTAGTTTAGGAGCGTGAGTGTCCTTAGTGGCATTGCTCGAGTGTTGTAAGAGTGAGAGTGTGAGTGTCCTGCGTGGCATTACTTTCGCTAGGAACTAAGATTTCTGTAAGTTTTTACATTGTTTTTCAAGCCTCACTAGTTAATAAAATTAAATTATTTTCTAGTTAAAACTATCTGAGTTATTCATAGTCTTTCAAATTCTAATTTTAAGCATTAAATGATTCATCTATTAGTATCAATTTATGTTTTTTCAATAATTTATTTTATTCATTATTTCTCTATTTTTTATTTTTTAGTTGCTCAAGCTGTCTTCCAAGCCAATTATTTAGTTATTCTTGCTATTCTCTTCTCTTAGTCTGGGCCTTTATATATATATATATATATATATTAATATACCATGTAAAATTATGATTTAATATAATATTAATTTTGTTTTTGTAGGGGTCTTTTTGTTACAACAGCTCCAGGTGGACTTGGGCCGCTGTAAAGAGAGGGTGACATTGCCCCTTTGCCTGGGTTCGAGGACTAGGCCCCAAAATATCCCGAAAGAATGCTGATTCTTAGGGAATATTCTGGTCATCTTCAGTGGCTCCTTGCAGGTTTGATGTATAACAGGTTCTTGAATGATTTTGCTTGATTTTGTTGTATTGGAAGTGCTTTTCTTGAAGTGGAGTATGTGTTGCAGGTAGTGGAGTAGTGCTGGAGAAGATGTTGAAGAAGATGGAGTTCATGGCAGCTGGGATGGCATACAGGGTGGTGGAAAACGTACGGCAACTCATGGAACGGTGTGAGATGGCTCCGGAAAGAGTTCATGTTGTACAGAGAATATGCAAGCTTGGCATGAGAGCACGTTTCGATGAATTAAAATGGAAGAGCTTGGCATGAGAGGCTTGCGGTGTGGGAGCTAAGTCTCCATGAGTTTAGCAAGAGAGAGCGTTCGCTTGAGTTGAAATGGGATGCTGGGTAAAAGACATTTTAGGGCTTGAAATGGTTTCTAGTTGCCGGGAGAAGAAGATGATAGTTTCTGGGTAAAGATTGAGTGTTTTCTAGCAGTGAGACTATGGCTTGTTCTGTGTTGGTTGGTTTCGGGATGGCTTGAGATAGTTTTTGGATGATGTTTTATAGCTTGGAGTGGTTTATAAAAGAAGAGAAGCATGATGGAGGAAGGCTTGGGTTTTGTGTGTTTAAGGATTTTGATACTTGAATGCTGTTGAAGCATGGTAAGGCTTGTTTCTGGGTTTGGAATGGCTAGGGCTAGGTGCTTTCCAGCGGCAATGGGAATATGCTTGCTCATGCTGGCCCCCAAAATGGAGGTTTGCTAGAGTACGGCAGCAAAAGAATGGTTTGCTAATTTCTGGGTTTGGAATGGCTAGAGCTTGGGGTGTTTTGGGGTGAGCACGCAGCAAGGGTATGACAGGCAAGAACGGTTGTTGTTTCTGGGTTTGGAATGGCTAAAGCTTGGGTGTTTTTAGGTGTCCCCCCGGTTGTGTCCCCTCTCCTTTGTTCTTCCCCTTTTTATAGGCCTTGGGAGTTCTCCTCTCTATGCATGCATGCTGCTCCAACATCAAGGTGGTTGCGCATGCTACTCCTGGCTATGCACCCTTGTCTCCCAGTGGAGATGACAAGGCTTCTTTATTCTATGTAGGTGCGGGGTAGTTGGTTTTAAAAGAAGTTGTTTGTTTGTTCTGGTGTTGGGTGCTTGTTTAGTGTCGTATGGTTGGTTTAGTGCCGTATGGGAGAGGTGCTGGACATATGGGTAGGTGTTGGGTGCTGGTGAAGTGACGAATTCATCTCTCTGCTTACCCATTCAGTGGGCTCAAGAAAATGGGCTTGGATTTTGGGGCTCCCAAGCAGCCCAAAATCTCCATTCTTTGAACCTTTAATGGGCCTCATGGATCCTTGTAACCATCCACACCACAACCCGCTCAGCAAGCCCCGGGCATATACGTGGCTTGGGCCCACTTAAGCTTGTCGGGTGGTTTAGCATAAGAAAATGTATTATTTGCTTGGCATGGCATGTACATTATTTGTATATTTATTTAATGAATTAATTCCCAAAATACCATTTGGGTTAGCATGAGGCAATTATTGTATGTTATATTGGGCTTAAGACATCTTTGGGCTTCTCGTAACATTTTGGGCCTCAACAGTTTTGTCAAATTGAATTAAGATTATTTTGAGTTGTTGAGTTGAATTTTATAATTCAATTGAATGAAATTGAGTTGAATGATAATTTCAGATGAAATTGAAGTGTTATGATGTAGGATAAATATTTTTTAAAATAAAAAATCGGGAATTTAGGACGGGTTTGGGAGGTTGACCCCAACGGAGATGGGATTCCCAGAATTTTTATTACCGAGAATAGGGCCAGGAACGGGTATGGTATTGCCATACTCATCCCCCAACCGACCCGTTGTCAACCCTCTTTGAGTCGGTGGAAGGGCAGCTTGCCTGCAGCAACAGAAACAGAAACTGCACGAATTTGTCATATCTACAGAGAAAGAATGGGACATGCGGTAACTGATGTTTACAAAATCTGGGCTTATCTTTTCTATCCCCAGCTGTCCTCTTGGACATCAGATGGGTTATCTTTTGCTTTTGGGCCAGGTTCACACATACATACGCAAATATAGAACGAAAAATTGTCTGCTAATTTCGTTCTGGTTTCAAGAATCTATCCAAGTTGTAAACAAAAGGAGAAAGAGACCCTCAACTTACGTGATTAACACATTTTATTTAATATGACGAGTACAAAATAGAAAATACGTACATATAGGCGTACATAGACGAATGACACGCTACAAGAGTGATACATTGTAGAAAAACAGAAAATACGCATAGTCCACAAAATATTACAAGTACAGATTATGATCATTTATGAAGGCGATAGGAAGGAATAGCGAGTAGATGCTTGGCCCTTGATATCGTAAGACCAAACACCTCAGTCATGTCCAACTCTTCTGGCAACATGCTATCTGGAAGCTCCCAATCAAAACAATGCACAAGTTGTGCCAACACTATCTGGACCACAGTAAGGCCTAGATGCATTCCAGGGCAACGTCTTCGGCCAGAGCCGAATGGGATAAGCTCAAAGTGATTTCCTCTAACATCAATGTTGCTACCCTCAAATCTTTCTGGTATGAACTCCTCTGCATCTGTCCAAGCACTCGGGTCTCTCCCGATTGCCCACACGTTTATGATAACATGCGATTTTTTGGGTATGTGGTAGCCATTGACAGTGCAATCTTTAATGGCTGCATGAGGAAGCAACAATGGTACCACTGGATGTAGCCTCAAGGTTTCCTTCAATACCATGTTCAAGTACTCCAATTTCTCCAAGTCTGATTCCTCCACCATTCTGTCCAATCCAACAACATTTTCTAGCTCTTTTTGGACTTCATTCATCGCCTTCGGATGCCTCATGAGTTCGGAGAGTGCCCACTCAATCGTTGTCGATGATGTATCCATGGAGGCCGCCAGCATGTCCTGCAAAGAAATTCGCATTGTTTACATGAAGTAGTGTAAAATTTGGACTCAAATTCTGTTTCAAAGTTTAAATTTTGGATTCAAATAGAATACCAAACAAGCTTTAAATTTTTATTTATACTCACCAATATTATGGCTTTGATATGGGGGCGTTCGATAAGGTATTGAGATTGTTCAGATCCCATGAAGCCCACCATGACATCAACAAAGTCCTTAGTTCTTTCTTCATCAATGATCTTCTCAAAGAAGGTATCAAAAGCCTTGTTAACAGACTTCATGCGCTTTGTAAACCCTTGGAGGTCAAGGGGAGCAATAAAAGGAATGTAATCGCCCAAGTTAGGGGCAGACAATATTTGTGCGCCCTCTTTGACCACAGACCTGAACCCCCTAGCATCAAACTCCTCATCCATGTACTTCTTCCCAAACACCATCCGGCAGCTCATGTCTACGCTGAGAGATGAGACCTTGTCACTCAGATCAACAGTAATACTTCCACTATTCGCAGCGGCACGAATAGCCTCAACACATAGAGCAACCTCTTCTATCCGCATAGACTTGAAGGAGTTGATTTTTTGGTTGCTGAGCAACTCAAGGGTGCACATCTTTCGGGTGTCGCGCCAATATGGACCATATTCAGCAAAGCTCAAGCTCCTCTGCCCAAAAGAGATGTGCTTTGCACCTTCATGGGGTGGCCTGCTAGCAAACGCAAGGTCGTGTGTTTTGAGGAACAGCTCGGCAGCTTTTGGAGATGAGACAACAATGGTAGGCATAAGGCCTAACCGCATGTACATGATGTCGCCGTATGTTTGGGCTAGTCGATGAAGGTCCTTGTTAGGGAACTCCCTTAGCAAGTGAAGGCTTCCAAAAATGGGAAACCCTCTTGGACCAGGAGGTAACGTCGTCTTCTTGTTCTTGCACCATGCTTGCAGGATAGCAAGGGCAAGCAACCCAATTGTTACCCAAATCCAAACCATTGTTCTTTGGGTTTTTTTTGTTTTTTGTTTTTTTGTGTGGGTCGAATGCTCTTTGGGATGATCTCAAATGGTTGAGCTATTTATAGCCGAGTGTGTTGAGCTATACGCCACTTTTGAATAGGTCTTACTTTGTTTCCTTGTGTAAAAAGAATGGGCTTGATTAAAAAAATGTAGCTGAGTGTGACTTAAATATTATTGTACGTGGGATTTTCAAAGGGATTGCTCTTTTTAGGAAAAGCATTGAAATTCTAGTGCCTCTTATCAATCCAGGCCTTGTAAATGCTTACGTCACAGGTCGAGACGTGAGTGTGACTGTCATCCATTATCTATAAAAAATTTTCTGGAAGACGTATATATGGAAATTACAACGTTGTTATGTCTATATACATAAACTAGATTGAAATTGCTTTGAAGTCATGTACCACATATGTGACTTCTTGGATGAAAAATAGATGAAATTTGAAAATTTTGTTGATAAAGGTTAAATTGGTTGTCTTAATGAGTTCGACGCTAAATTGATTGATTTGTTAATTTTGGAAGTTAAATTCGATTAGGGTCATAATTCGGGGGATAAAACAGCTAAAAATTCAAGCTAACTTTATGAGAAACAGAATGAGGAAAATTGCAAAACCAAATACAAAATAGTTGATTATGTCCCAGATTGACTAATATATGCTACCATGTTTGCTTCTCATTATCTCTAATACTGTGATTGCATAAACCATGCTTCGTTGACAAGTTCACGTGAGGAGAGGCAACTCAGTAAGACAATTTTCTTGGTTTATTCATGTCAGCAAGACTTGAGTAGGTGGCTAAATTCCACGGCACTGACTGAGTTATCAGCTCTTATCTTGTTCAGCAAAACTTCTCTAATTTGGTGGGCCATTGGAGCCAACCAAATTAGATTTGACCATCTTGTCTTGTTTCTGTATCTCCATTTGAAAGTTTTCTGTTTTTAATTTTTTTACAATTGAAAACAAAGAATATGAAAATTGAAAGAACGGACCCACAAATTTAACAGGTCGTGTTGTGCAGCCCCTCTCACTTTAAGTGATCAAACACAATTTATTTCTTTATCATCTTTTATTTTCCTCAGGTGAAGAAAACAAATGTATGGAGCTACAAGAGTGGTACATGCACCTTATGCTGTGCGAAGGCGATAGGAAGGGATAGCGAGTAGGTGCTTGGCCCTTGGAACCGTAAGGCCAAACTCCTCAGTCATGTCCAACTCATCTGGCAACATGTTATTCGGAAGTTCCCAATCAAAACAATGCACAAGTTGTGCCAGCACTAACTGGACCACAGTAAGGCCTAGCTGAATTCCAGGGCAACGTCTTCGCCCAGAGCCGAATGGGATAAGCTGAAAGTGATTTCCTCTAACATCAACGCTGCTACCCTCAAATCTTTCTGGTATGAACTTCTCTGCATCTGTCCAAGCATTCGGGTCTCTCCCGATTGCCCATGCGTTTATGAGGACCCTAGATTTTTTGGGTATGTGGTATCCATTGACAGTGCAATCTTCAATGGATGCATGAGGAACCAGTAATGGTGCTACTGGATGTAGCCTCAAGGTTTCCTTCACTACCATGTTCAAGCAGTCCAATTTCTCCAAGTCTGATTCCTCCACCATTTTGTCCAATCCAACAACATTTTCTAGCTCTTTTTGGACTTTCTTCATCGCTTTCGGATGCCTCATGAGTTCAGAGAGTGCCCACTCAATCGTTGTCGATGACGTGTCCATGGAGGCCACCAGCATGTCCTGCAAAAAAATTCACCATAGTTTACATGAAATAGTGTAGCACACATGACATAGATGACAAATTACATAAAGGATTTACATGTTAAATATATTTGAAGGTAATGTTCACTTAATAGCCAGAGAGATCATATATGACATATCAATTTCAAACTCCTAAATAATGATTCAGATTCACAATCTCAGACAATGACATGTTAAATTACCTAACATGAAACAATGTCCTTTTACTTTGAGCAATGCAAAAATAAAAGGACAAATAATTTTAAAAAATGATGCTAGGATTTGGTGTATATGTATACTCACCAATATTATAGCCTTGATATGGGGGCGTTCGATTCGGTATTCAGATTCTTCGGACCCCATGAAGCCCACCATAACATCAACAAAGTCCTTAGTTCTTTCTCCATCGTTAGGTTGAAGATGCTCCTCAATGATCTTCTCAAACAGGTTATCAAATGCCCTGTTAACAGACTTCATGCGTTTTGTGAACCCTTGGAGGTCAAGTGGAGCAATAAAAGGAATGTAATCACCCAAGTTAGGAGCAGATGCCAATTGGATACCCTCTCTGACCACAGCCTTGAAACCCCTCTCATCAAACTCCTCATCCCTGTACTTCTTCCCAAGCACCATCCGGCAGCTCATGTCCACGCTGAGAGACGAGACCTTGTCACTCAGATCAACAGCAACACCTCTATTATTCGAGGCCGCTCGAATAGACTCGACACAGAGAGAAACCTCTTCTCTCCTCATGGACTTGAAGGAGTTGATTTTGTGGTTGCTGAGCAACTCAATTGTGCACATCTTCCGGGTGTCGCGCCAATACACGCCATACTCAGAGAAGCTCAAGTTCCTTTGTCCGAAAGAGATGTGCTTTGAACCTTCATGTGGTGGCCTGCTAGCAAAAACAAGGTCGTGTGTTTTGAGGAACAGCTCGGCGGCTTCTGGAGATGAGATGACAATGGTAGGCATAAGGCCTAAGCGCATGTACATGATGTCTCCGTACTTTCGGGCTAGCCGATGAAGATCCTTGTTAGGAAACTCCCCTAGCAAGTGAAGGCTTCCAAAAATGGGGAACCCTCTTGGACCAGGAGGTAACCTCTTGTTCTTCCACCATGCTTGCAGGATATGAACAAGGGCAAGCAACCCAATTGTTGCCCAAATCCAAACCATTGCTAGCTCCTTGGGGATGATCTCAAATGGCTGAGCGAGGAGAGAGAGAGAGAGATCTCTTCTATAACTTTTGGAAAAGGTCTTACTTTTGTTTCTTTGTGTTCCTATACTTTTCTCCCCTTTATAGTAAAAGCTTAATCCTCTGAATGGACACATGTCTCTTGGTGCGCAAGTAAGACGATTTTCTTCGTTCTTTCATGTCAGCAAGAGTAGGCGGCATTTATTGTTCCACGGCAGTGAGTATAATTCTTTTCTTTATTTTTTCTTTACTTGTTGATCACCCTCCCTAGTCCCTTTTAGGTCCAATTGAAAACGTCACCACCTCTAAGTTTCGAAGAGTGGGCCAGTGGAGAGCCACTATATTAGAATAAATCTAGATCTCCAATTGAAAATTTTGTCTTGTTTCGTATGTTATCCCACCCACTGCTGAGAGATAGTGATTTTTATTTACATCTTTTGTGTAGGATGAATTTCAACATCAATGCTTGTTATATCTTGATAATTTTCTGAAAGGTCAATAATGTTAGCTCTCCTGTATGAGCAACTGTTTGGCTAAATAGCTGACGGGGCAAAGTTGCTGGTGTGTCAAGACTGTTGCGTTAACCATGTGTGTTAGTTTGTATTAGCTTTTGTAATAGTGACGTGTATCTTTCAGTTAGTTACGGAGAGCTAGCTTAATTACTAAGCAAAGCCCAAAGTATAAAGGTCTCTTGGTACTGTAATATTCAACAATTGAAAAAAGAAATCTCAGATACTATTCTCATTTTTCTCTCTCTGATTTCTCGATTCTTCTTCTTCTTCTTCTTCTCAATTCTTCCTCAATCGTTAGCATGGTATTAGAGCCCTACGTGGCTCGTACCCTCTAATCCTGATGTGCTTCCACTGTTTTCAACTCTGATTTCCTGTTCTCTTTCTTTCCCCTTCTTCAATTTTACGCTCAATTCCTTTACTGTTCGTTGGATCAATTTTTTTGATTTCACGCTCAATTTCACGTCTTCTTCTTCCATTCCAAAACTCTCATCTTTCTTTTGAGTTGTTCGACAATTTCCTCTTCCAAGGTTTCTTTGACATTCTATTTTTCTGCATCAATGGCAACTTCGTCTCTCAAAATTGAAGGATTGCTAGGAATGGTCACTCTGAGTTTGATAGATGATAATTTCTTGAAATGGCAGTATCAGATTGAATATGTCCTGGAAGGTTATGATCTTTTCGGCCATTCGATGGATCTACCATTGCTCCCCTAAAATTTGCTATTTTGGATGAAGGAGTCACCTTGGAGGTTATTGCAACATATAAGGAGTGGCTTTGGGCTGATAAAACGTTATTGAGTTTTCTGATTGCAACACTCTCGGACAACATGATTGAAATGTTATCGGCAGTAAAACGACTCGTGATGCTTGGTTAAGCCTCTGTGATAGCTATGCCACAGTGTCTCGTGCTGGGATCAATCATCTCAAGACTGAGTTGTAGACGGCTCAAAAAGGTGTTGATTCAATCGATAAATTTCTCCTGCATCTTAAACATATCAAGGATCAGTTGTCCATTACTGGAGTTTCGATTTCGGATGATTATCTCATGATCGTAGCCCTCAATGGATTACCTTCTGAGTACGATATGATCAAGACATTTCTCATTGCTCGAGATACTTCCATTTCTTTCAAAGAGTTTCATACTCAGCTTTTAGTTGCTGAACAATCTGTTGAATCGCGCATTTTAGCTCTTCATACTCCTTTGGTGGTCATACTTCTTCTAGCTCTAGCAATACAGGCGTTGGTTACTTCCAACTCCCCTCGACTGCTCTTGTATCTCCTTTTGGTTTTCATACCAGTCTTTGCGGATTACCATTGTCCAATTGGTGATCCTATGACCAGGAATAGTTTAGGATTCGATATTACTATGATGGAAAGGTCCTGTGAATCTAACTTCTTTAGACTGCTTTCCATTCATATCTTTATCCATGTACTTGTTACTTTATGTACATTATGTATCTTAGAGTCATGCCCCTTTGATTATATTAATTATATTATATACTTAGAATATTCTATTTTTATATTGGCTTCTAGGGCATATATGGACACGTCATCAGTTAACATCTGACCAAACGGTCAACTTAAGGGAAGGCTTAAATTGGTCAAATTTGAAAACTGTAGAGTGTAAATTGATGAAAGGGCTAAGGTCAAAAGACCCCATGAAGGTTCGGGATCACTGTCAATATGGGCCCTCGAGTTTCAATTTCATCAATTTACACCTTATGGTTTTCAAATCTGACCAATTTCCGCTAAATTGACCATTTGGTTAGACGTTAATTGATTACGTGTCCACTGTGGGACCCACCAATTCCTATAAAAAAAATTAATGGATGAGCTCGAAGGAGTAGTAGTTGACAAAGTTGCGCTTTGGAGAGGAGGTGCAAGTGGCTGGATTCGTTAGAGAGGGGTTTTTTTAAAACAAAAAAGATTTTTTTTAATGTTATTTTATTATATTGTATAATTGATTTATTAAATATTTTAAGAAATTAGTGGGTCCTACAATAAGCACGTCATCAATTAACGTCTGACTAAACAGTCAACTTAACGAAAGACTTAAATTGGTCAGATTTGAAAACCATCAAGTGTAAATTGATAAAATTGAAACTTAGGAGCACATGTTGAGAACGACCCCAAACTTTTAGGGGGTCTTTTTAACATTAGCCCTAAAAATAATTTTTGGAAAGTTCAAAATTATAAGGGCCCAAATGAATATCACTTCAAATCTTTAACGATACAAGGGCCCACATTTGAAAATTATTAATTGGCTGTGGAATAAGAAATATGCAATTAATTAAACATTTCCTTCAAGAAAATGTTTAATTCTTCTAGTTTGATGATTTCTTTTTGTTATCAACCGTATGATGGTTTGCATTTGTTTTAGTTCGATTAAACTACTATATTTAAGCCAAAAAGAAAATATATGTGTAGAAAATCATCTTTCTTGTTAAATTATGATTTGTGTATAGAGAAATTAAGATCCAACACCTAGAATATTGTATGTGGGCTCTTCAAATCGGCCATACTTTTTGTAGGAAAATCACAAGCTTCTTGATCTACAACCATTCATAAAGTATCCTAAGGCACCATTTCAAATGAAGCATCAGAATTGAATCGTACATGCCAGCATGCAATAGCTAGCACAGACCTCAGCTGGTCCTATTCATTAATTCAATTCTCTTCTGGAAAGTTGTCTATAAAGACATTTGATTTGTTCATTGTGTAACTACATTCAGCAATACAGTATACTGCTAGACCAAGCTCAATATTAATTACAGCAAAAATTTATACAAGAAGTAGGCTTGCTAACCAAGCTCAATATTAATCACAAGTAGGTGGGTTGCAGCTGGTCTTGAGCTCCAAATCCTTGAGCCCCTAATCCTGGAGATTGCAGCAGCCTCCCAAAGTAGAGCCAAACTCATTAATTCAATCAACCTCATTAATGCAGCCGACCTACAGCTGGTCTAGCTAACATAAAAAGAAAAAGAAAAAAGAAAACAGAGAAAGGGAACTATTAAAAAGTAATACACATTTGTACTAGAATAATATAGAAATGTCTTGAATAATCTAGAAAAATCAAGAAAGATTGAGAGAAAGTAGAAGTTAGAAATATCTATTAACTATAACTAGATAAATCTAGAATCATGTGAAAAATTGTGGCTAAAAACAACTTTGGAAAAGTCAAACCAACTTTTCCAAAGTATGCTGCCGACATAGCACTCCTGTATAGGGAGCATTTTTGCTCACCACTTTAACTATAGGTGTACCCTCACCACCATCCTCAATGCTTGACACGTGTTCATAGACATAACCATAGTTAACTTTTGCTTTGTATTTATGGAATTATGATTATGTCTATGGACACGTGTCAAGCATTGAGGATAGTGGTGAGGATACACCTATGGTTAAAGTGGTGAGCAAAAATGCACCCCTCCTGTATATAGCTATTAGTGAAAAATTGTGGCTAAAAACAACTTTGGAAAAGTCAAACCAACTTTTCCAAAGTATGCTGCCGACATAGCACTTCTATATATAGCTATTAGCAGCACATATGTATTTATTCAAGGAAAACTTGAAATCTACAGCTGCCTAACTCCTCCCTTTAGCCAACCCTTGTATCCAACCAATTCTAAAGCCTTGTACCCTTCTTATTTCAATCAATAAAATAAAATAATCTTGTTACCCTTTCAAAAAGGCTTTCTATTCCACATAAAGAATATTGTCCTAAATAAATCAACTATTCTCTAAGCCTCTCTTCTCCCTTCAACTAACAGGAACTAACAAGTCTTTGATAAGCCAGCATTGAAAATGGCTAATATCAAGTCATTTTTACTATGTCGTATCATTCCGTGTTCATGTCACGAACCCGTTTCATTAATAGTGCCCAAGAACTTAAACCTAAACCAACCTAAAATCAAGTTTCCTGTATTTCTAAAGTTTCACATATACATTAGTTACAAAATCAATACATGTCCCTCGACCAACACTCATGCGCTTGACAAGTAACTATAAAGCCTTGGTATAATAGACATGGTGACTTGTGTTGCTCTTTCAGTCAGCTTGCCTACAGCAACTGCAGGAATTTGTCATATCTACAGATAAAGAATGGGACATGGGGTCCCTGATGTTTACAAAATATAGTCTGCTTATTTGTATCTCGTTTCAAGAAATCTATCCAAGTTGTAAACCAAAGGAGAAAGTGACCCTCAAATTAAGTACTGTTTACCCCAAAAAGGACCCGCCGGCCATTCGCGTGGGGTTTGACCGTGGAGTTTTCTTGTTGCGATTGCGAACGCGTGCCACTGTTGGCAGTGAAAAACTCCAACAGACTAAGAATGGTAAGACTGAAAAATGCACACCGACATTGACTTTAATCAATTGATTGTGGATTGGGTGGGGAATTGACCCAATACAAGGTTCTTTTCTATGCCTCAATTAAGAGGACTTCAATATTCATCTAGTGCGAAAATTATAACTGACAGAAGCTAAAATTGAACGGTAGTGGAAATGACATAAGTTTATTGGAATATTTCTCTATTTGGACAACTTGAAAGAAAAAGGAACAACACAGCCTGAAGATTTCTCTATTTAGACCTGGTACAAAATTAAAATGGAGATTGAAGATTTCTTTATTCAATCTTGTACAAGAATAAATCATGCCAAGAGTTGGCATAACAAAATAAAGAAAATTCCTCAGGAGTTGTCAACTGGGAAATTCAGAGAATGAAAAAGGAAGGTTGCTTCAAGCTTTTGAGCTGGGTTTATAAACGTTGAGTCTGGTTTTTGTTGGTTGAGTTGTGTGTGTCATTTGCTGATGATTTCTCCTTCAATTTATAGAGAATGGAGGTCGGTTGAGTGGACCAGTAGCCAATTTGAAGTACCCACTTGCCATTGGTTTTGATGAGTGGGTTGTTGAAAATACAAGTAAACCCAAAAAAGTTGATAAGAGGCTTTAATGTGATTTGACAGAAATTGTCACTAGTAGACTTAAAGAAATCCAAACTATTAGTCCACTTGTCATTGATTGGTGAGTGACAACTAAAAGTAGCTGACTAAAAGACAAAAAGAAATGGAGAGACAATGACCACTATCTTTACTTCTTTCCTTATTAATTCTTTAAGTCCACTTGCATATTATTTTATTCTTCTTTCAACCTTGGTGTAGACTTTTAACGTGTATGTTGGGCTTTGGATTTGTTTTAATATTCTTCAGATATCACAGAGAATATTAAATTGTTTCCATCTACCACATCTTCATTTTATTCTTCTCTGAATCAACTCACCGGTGATGAAGTCCCTCCATTGATAAAGTGAAACTTGATTTGCAGCCACAGAGTTTCTCCTCCGAACATGCCTTGATGCATAATAAACTGGGAATGCTAGGTTGATCCAATTGCTGCCAATTTCAGATATGTTGTTGTCCACATAAGTAGGAACAACATTCATGAAGAACTTAATTCCATTTGAGCAATAGAAAATCTGATTTAGCATGATTGCTACTGACTGGTCGTCACAGACTGCTATCACAAACAGAAATCATGATTAGTGCTATGTAGATTCAATACTTGTGCAAATGACGCCAAATTTGGATATGTCGTAGTAGACATCCAAATGAACAACTTTCATGAAGAACGAATGTTCATTTGTGTCATGCCCCAACCCACGGGTTTACGTAACCTTGGATTAAGACGTGATTCACACCTTAATTACAGAATTTAATAAAAACTATAACTAAAATGTGAAGAAACATTTAAATAAATAAAGTAAATATTTCACATAGAATATTCAGGGAAACGACAACATCTGAAATCTTGAAATTGTTACATTATTTTATAAGTCAGAACTACTCAAGAGTTCACTAAAAGAGTAGCTCATTATTTATCCACAAGCTATGTACACAGTACACTCTTATAAATAATGCCAAAATCATCACAAGCTCTAGATTTCAGGTTCGGTACCTGCAAAATCTATTAGGGGTGAGCGAAACCACAGCTCAGTAGAGACATAAACCTTTTTATAGGAAATTAATATAATTAAATTAAGTGACATACAATCACACAGTCAAATATCACATTAATAATAATAACGCATGAATGCTCTTCATCTAATCCCATTAGTTCATAGAACTGGACAGCAGACCTGCACGTCCCATACCATGCTTATACCACTTGGTCCCGAATGCCCATTTATATGAACTAACACCCATCTCAATCATCCCAAAATTCCCCTTTTGTTAGTCATCTTATCTAACTCCCTGTTGCTAGTCCCGAATCACCCAATAAAAACCATGTGCACTGTGGGATCCCTTAGACCTGGTACTTGCCAAGAGTTAGACTCAACTACACAAACGACTATTCCATTACCCTCTTTCCCATCATTATTTTCTCAATCTAGCAATTCCAACCAATTTCCATGACATGATATAATTATGCATTTCACATATCTCATGTATCTCACAACAATGTAAGCATTTAAAACATCACCAATGTATATACAATTATGCCAACATTGTTCAACCAGTCAAGAACATATAAACATTCCAGGAAAAACATTCAATTGTAACAAAAATATTAATCAAATAATCATATCACGCATAATATAGTGTTCACAAAATTTAATTAAATCAATCTCTGAAAAATGCCCCCAAGAAACCCCTACCTTGATTCCAATGTTTTTACAACATAAGATAACTCTACAATCCAACACTTTGAGTTCCTCCAAAGTCTTTCTTGTTCTACCAACACTTTCTAATATTTTTCATCTTCTTTCTTCTCTCTATCACTTTCTTGTTTCTCTTTCAATTTCTTTCTCTCTTCTCATGCACAACTATGCATGAAAACAAGAAATGATGATCCTATTTATACTAAGAAGAAGTGGCAACTGTCCTATGCTTTCATTGGCTGCATGTTGATTTGCTTCAAGTATGGATAACTATTTCTACAATTACAACAACTCATGGTAATGTTGCTTAGTCACAATGACACTTGTAAGCCTTAGTGTGCTGCAAGTAGGTGTTCTTCCACGTTGATTAACTAGTAGGCAAGGAAATGTAAAGTTGCCAACTACAACAATCAAAGTCAAGAGGTGTTGCATGCAAGAGATGAAGATTGAGTTTCCTAAGCCCAATTCTAATAAGTCCATGAATTAAAACTATTATTAGACCTTAGCTTCTTAACACATAGAAGATAAATAACACAATTCTAATAATTGAATATTATTCTAAATATATACAATTAAATACCCAAAAATATCTAAGGGTACCCATTTTAAAGAAAAACAAATAAAATATATAATTTATAGTTATTCAAATGAAGATATATATATATATATATATACTAAATACAAATAATTATTAGAATAGTTTTGTACCAACCCCCGATCTCTTGGACCACAGGGGTCCAAGAGATTTGTGGTCACTCACCGTTGGATGTAAATTCAACGGTTCACTCACTCTTGCACTCCTTTTAAGAAACTTTTTTGAACCATTGGATTAATATCCAACGGTAGGTGACCACAATTTCTTGGACTCCTGTGGTCCAAGAGATCAGGACTGTAGTTTTGTAAACGTAAAATAATATACACACATATATGTATATATATATATATATATATTTATTTATTTATTTATAAATGTTTAATCTTCTTTAAAAAATTTTAAGAATACGGATTCTCACAATTTGAGGACTGGAAGCTGGCCCGAATTGGGCCATAATTAGGCTCAAATTGCCAATGTTTTCTCGCTTTCGCCTTTGCTGGTATGCTTATGATTTTTGATGTTGCAAGGATTTCACATTTATCCAAATGATCCCAAATTTGGATATGTCGCAGTAGACATTCTAATGAAAAACTTTCATGAAGAAAGACAATTCATTAGAGCATTGGAATTAGGCCCGAATTGCTGCTATAAGCTTTTTGCTGGCGCTGCGCATCTGGTATTTTCAGCTCTTAGGATTCCACATTTGTCCAAATAAACCCAAATTTGGATATATTGCAGTAGACATAGAGATGAATAACTTTCATGAAGAGCAAAACTTGATCCGAGCGCTGGAAGTTGAATTTTGGACTCACTCCATCTGACTGCAGCAATGCATGTCTAGCCATATTTTGGCCATTTTGATGTTCATGGAACATTATCTTCCATTTTAGGCAAAAATATGATTTTTGGTACAAACAAGTACGTAATGCAATTTTATTTAATTTATTCTATTTTTTTTTATAATTTTCTTCAGGTGAAGAAAACAAATATAACGCGTTACAAGAGTGGTATATAGTAGAAAAACAGAAACGACACTACAAAATATTAAAAGTACAAATTTTTTTTATAATTTTCTTCAGGTGAAGAAAACAAATGTAACGCGTTACAAGAGTGGTATATAATAGAAAAACAGAAACGACACTACAAAATATTAAAAGTACAAAATGAGGCATTACAGACATATTATGATCATTTGTGAAGTCGATAAGAAGGAATAGCGATTAGACGTTTGGCCCTTGCCACCGTAATGCCAAATGCCTCACTCATGTCCAATTCTTCTGGCAACATGTTATTTGGAAGTTCCCAATCAAAACAATGGACAAGTTGTGCCAACATTAACTGGACCACAGTGATCCCTAACTGAATTCCTGGGCAACGTCTTCGGCCAGAGCCAAATGGGATAAGCTGAAAGTGATTTCCTCTAACATCAACGTCGCTACCCTCAAATCTTTCTGGTATGAACTCCTCTGCATCGGTCCAAGCACTCAGGTCTCTCCCGATTGCCCAAGCGTTTATGATGACGCGTGATTTTTTGGGTATGTGGTAGCCATTGACGGTGCAGTCTTCAGTGGCTGCATGAGGAACCAACAATGGCGCAACTGGGTGTAGCCTCAGGGTTTCCTTCACGACCATGCCCAAGTAGTCCAATTTCTCCAAGTCTGATTCCTCTACCATTCTCTCCAATCCAACAACATCTTCTAGCTCCTTTTGGACTTTTTTCATTGCTTTTGGATGCCTCATGAGCTCGGCCAGTGCGTAGTCGACCGTTGTTGATGACGTTTCCATGGAAGCCACCAGCATGTCCTGCAAAGAAATTTGCCATTTTTTTTAACATTAAGTGGTGTAACAGACACAGACAAAACTATATACACATGATAAATAACAAAAGGGACATGTATAACAGATCAATTTAAACAAAATTCCACCTAATTAATGGTTCAGATTCACAAATCTTAAACCTCGACATGTAAAATTTTCTCACAAGAAACTGTTTCGTTTTACTTCGAGCAATTCTAGAATAAAAGGACAAATAATTAAAATGATATGCAAGGATTTGGTGTTTAATACCACCATGCCTATATGTTTAAGTTTTTGTGTATACTAACCATTATTATCGCTTTGATATGAGGGCGTTCAATTCGGTATTCAGATTCTTTGGATCCCATGAAGCCCACCATGACATCAACAAAGTCTTTAGTCCTTTCTCCGTCGTTAGATTGAATATGTTCCTCAATGATCTTTTCAAAGAAGACATCAAACGCCTTGTTAACAGACTTCATCCGCTTTGTGAACCCTTGGAGGTCAAGGGGAGCTATAAAAGGAATGTAATCAGCCAAGTTAGGGGCGCCCGCCAATTGAACGCCCTCTTTGATCACAGACCTGAAACCCCTCGCATCAAAATCCTCATCCCTGTACTTCTTCCCAAGCACCATCCGGCAGCTCATGTCCACGCTGAGAGATGAGACAATGTCACTCAGATCAACAGCAACACGTCCCTTATAGGCAGCATCTCGAATAGACTCAACACAGAGAGTAACCTCTTCTCGCCTCATGGACTTAAAAGAGTTGATTTTGTGGTTGCTGAGCAACTCAAGGGTGCACATCTTCCGCATGTTGCGCCAATAAGAGCCATATTCAGCGAAGCTCAAGTTCCTTTGCCCAAAAAGGATGTGCTTTGCACCTTCATGAGGTGGCCTGCTAGCAAACACAAGGTCGTGTGTTTTCAGGAACAGCTTGGCAGCTTGTGGAGATGAGATAACAATGGTGGGCATAAGGCCTAAGCGCATGTACATGACGTCGCCATATTTTTGGGCTAGTCGATGAAGATCCTTGTTAGGGAACTCCCCTGATAGCAAGTGAAGGCTTCCAAAAATGGGAAAACCTCTTGGACCAGGAGGTAACCTCTTCTTCTTGTTCTTGCACCATGCTTGCAGGATGTGAACAAGTGCAAGCAACCCAATTGTTGCCCAAATCCAAACCATTGCTCTTTTGGGGATATGATCTCAAATGGTTGAGCTATATCTAGCTGAGTGTGTTTATGTCTCTCTATACTTCTTCTATTTATATACTTTGTTTAGATCTTCCAAACACCTAGACTATTTGTATGTGGGCTTTTCAAATAGGATTATATTCTTTGTCAGAGGTCGAGAATAAAATAAAGCCTAAAATAAATGTATCATCAGAGGAGAGGAAACTCCATTTTAAGACCTCTTCAAGGAAGTCGTTGTTTTTTTCTTTTTTTAATAATTAGTTGGATTAAAGAAAAAATAAAGGGTATGAACATGAAGAGACGTAGATAAATGTTTCTTGATGCACAAGTAGGCGGCAAAATTATTACTATACAATAGCACAGTTGTTGGGATATGTCCAATTGGGCCATTCCAAGTCCCTTGATCTTTTCTTACCATTAGAGTAAATCTATATCTCCAATTGAAAATTTTGTCTTGTTTCATACCGACATACAGAGATCAAGACTAGAACTCTTTAGTCAATATTGTCATGTCAATTTTTTGGTCAGAATATTCTCATGCGCTTTTTTTTTCTTCAGAATATTGTCATGTCACTTGTGATCTAGAATTCAAGAAACCTCTATTAATATCAAGACATAAATTATTAGATGACTTAAATTATGTTCTTAAAAATTTAACATTCGCTCGATCTTTTAATCAACAAAGATGAGGGATTTGAATTTGAGATTTCTGTCAATATTTGAAAAAAGACAAATACCAAGAGTTAGTTTCAACTTTTTTAGAAAATGCTATTAAGTTAGTACCATCTTGAACAATGATGTTAATCAACTTTTTGTTATCAAGTTATGACATGGGAAAAAAATATAATACCTAGAGAGCCAGCATTTGAATATAAGTGATATTCTAAACTACAATGGAAGGGGGTCTCTCAAAAACCAAAAAAACTTATATGAAACTGGGATAGCACTGTTTTGCTATCCCCGGCCAATAACACAATGACATGTGGAAAAGTGATCCTACATGTCATTGCGTTATTGGCCGGGGGATAGCAAAAAGTGTTATCCCCGTTGCATGAGAGTTTCTCTCCTCAAAAACACACTATCAAGGTGTCATGAGAGTTCGAACGTGAGACTAGGGATTATCATTTGGCCCATGGGTGGAAGTGAGTAGCCCAAGGGTTTAGGGCCAAAGCCCGACCTAACCTGATGGTTAGGCCCACTCAGACCCAGTTCATTCTAAGATTGGCTAATTCAGTTACCCCGCTTTAGTTAACCAGAACTTTTTGAAATATGTTTTTAGTTCAATTCTATGATTGTTTGCTCTGGAGAGTGAGGAATTGAATTTGGAATCACTTTCAACATTGAGATGAGAAATACCGATACACCAATAGCTAGTTGGTAAAAACATGTTTGTTGTCTTTCCAATAACAAGTATTATTGTATTGTGGTTTTGTTATGGGAGACAATGTCACCTAAAGAAGAACAAGAATAAAAAATCTACGATGAAAACATAATATCCAAGTCAAATGATGGATAACTCGTCAATGTAATTACTGTCTCTTTAAAATATCATTTTCAATTTGCCATTGTTTTTCCTTTAACAATTTAAAGGAAATATATATATATGTGTGTGTGTGAAAATTAAAAAAATTATCCCTTCTTTTCCTTTCATTTTGGAAAATATCTCAACAAAAAAAAACAATTATAATGTGTATTCGGAGATAAGGGGACGTGAAATTTGACAATGAAGAAAGAACTTTAGTGCCAGTTTTATAACTGATTTTGAACATGGTAGTGGGACTCAAATGAATCATAAGGAAATAAAAAAAAGAGGCGAATAAAAACAAAACGGAATAACAAGGGACTTGTAGCTCAAGTGGCTAAGAGCATTTATCTGTGCTCCCAAAATTCTAGGTTTGATTTTCCCAATATCGATTGTATAAAATGATAAAATCTGGAAATATGAAGTGTTTGAGAGAATGAGAATGACAGAATTTTCTGGTTATTCCAACTTTTTTTTTTTGTTTTTTTGGTATAACTTACCGCAGGAATTTATACAAGAAGTAGGCTTGCTAGCCAAGCTCAATATTAATTACAAGTAGGTAGATTGCACCTAGTCTTGAGCTCCAAATCCTTGAGCCCCTAATCCTGGCCTCCCAAAGTCAAGCCAACCTACAGTTGGTCTAGCTAACATAAAAAGCAAAAAAAACAAAACAAAACAGAGAAAGGGTACTATCAAGTCTTTGATAAGCTAGCATTTAAAATGGCTAATATCAAGTCATTTTTACTACGTCGTATCATTCCGCGTTCATGTCACGAACCCATTTCATTAATAGTGCCCAAGAACTTAAACCTAATCCAACCTATATAACTGTATCATGTTCTCGTTGACTCACCTATATTTTGAGCTAAGAACAATCAAGTTTCCTGTATTTCTAAAATTTCACATATACAGTAGTTACAAAATGAACACATATATGTAACTACTCATGCGCTTGACAAGTAACTATAAAGCCTTGGTATAATAGACATGGTGACTTGTGTTGCTCTCTTTCAGTCAGCTTGCCTACAGCAACTGCAGGAATTTGTCATATCTACATATAAAGAATGGGACATGGGGTGCCTGATGTTTACAATTAATATAGTCTGCTTATTTGTATCTTGTTTCAAGAAATCTATCCAAGTTGTAAACCAAAGGAGAAAGAGACCCTCAACTTAAGTACGTAACGCGATTTTATTTAATTTCTTCAATTTTGTTTTATAATTTTCTTCAGGTGAAGAAAACAAATGTAACGCATTACAAGAATGTATATGGTAGAAAAACAGAAACGATACAACAAAATATTAAAAGTACAAAATGAGGCATTGCAGACATATTATGATCATTTGTGAAGTCGATAAGAAGGAGTAGCGATTAGATGTTTGGCCCTTGCCACCGTAATGCCAAACGCCTCACTCATGTCCAATTCTTCTGGGAACATGTTATTTGGAAGTTCCCAATCAAAACAATGGACAAGTTGTGCCAACATTAACTGGACCACAGTGAGCCCTAACTGAATTCCTGGGCAACGTCTTCGGCCAGAGCCAAATGGGATAAGTTGAAAGTGATTTCCTCTAACATGAACGTCGCTACCCTCAAATCTTTCTGGTATGAACTCCTCTGCATCGGTCCAAGCACTCGGGTCTCTCCTGATTGCCCAAGCGTTTATGATGACGCGTGATTTTTTGGGTATGTGGTAGCCATTGACGGTGCAGTCTTCAGTGGCTGCATGAGGAACCAACAATGGCGCAACTGGGTGTAGCCTCAGGGTTTCCTTCACTACCATGCTCAAGTAGTCCAATTTCTCCAAGTCTGATTCCTCTACCATTCTCTCTAATTCAACAACATCTTCTAGCTCCTTTTGGACTTTTTTCATTGCTTTTGGATGATATGCAAGGATTTGGTGTGCAAGGATATGCAAGGATTTGGTGTTTAATACCACCATGCCTATATGTTTA
This sequence comes from Prunus fruticosa, assembly GCA_018703695.1. NCBI lineage: Eukaryota > Viridiplantae > Streptophyta > Magnoliopsida > Rosales > Rosaceae > Prunus > Prunus fruticosa. The sequence continues at coordinate 27,434,318 of CM031920.1, forward strand.
AGTTTTTGTGTATACTAACCATTATTATCGCTTTGATATGAGGGCGTTCAATTCGGTATTCAGATTCTTTGGATCCCATGAAGCCCACCATGACATCAACAAAGTCTTTAGTCCTTTCTCCGTCGTTAGATTGAATATGTTCCTCAATGATCTTTTCAAAGAAGACATCAAACGCCTTGTTAACAGACTTCATCCGCTTTGTGAACCCTTGGAGGTCAAGGGGAGCTATAAAAGGAATGTAATCAGCCAAGTTAGGGGCGCCCGCCAATTGAACGCCCTCTTTGATCACAGACCTGAAACCCCTCGCATCAAAATCCTCATCCCTGTACTTCTTCCCAAGCACCATCCGGCAGCTCATGTCCACGCTGAGAGATGAGACAATGTCACTCAGATCAACAGCAACACGTCCCTTATAGGCAGCATCTCGAATAGACTCAACACAGAGAGTAACCTCTTCTCGCCTCATGGACTTAAAAGAGTTGATTTTGTGGTTGCTGAGCAACTCAAGGGTGCACATCTTCCGCATGTTGCGCCAATAAGAGCCATATTCAGCGAAGCTCAAGTTCCTTTGCCCAAAAAGGATGTGCTTTGCACCTTCATGAGGTGGCCTGCTAGCAAACACAAGGTCGTGTGTTTTCAGGAACAGCTTGGCAGCTTGTGGAGATGAGATAACAATGGTGGGCATAAGGCCTAAGCGCATGTACATGACGTCGCCATATTTTTGGGCTAGTCGATGAAGATCCTTGTTAGGGAACTCCCCTGATAGCAAGTGAAGGCTTCCAAAAATGGGAAAACCTCTTGGACCAGGAGGTAACCTCTTCTTCTTGTTCTTGCACCATGCTTGCAGGATGTGAACAAGTGCAAGCAACCCAATTGTTGCCCAAATCCAAACCATTGCTCTTTTGGGGATATGATCTCAAATGGTTGAGCTATATCTAGCTGAGTGTGTTTATGTCTCTCTATACTTCTTCTATTTATATACTTTGTTTAGATCTTCCAAACACCTAGACTATTTGTATGTGGGCTTTTCAAATAGGATTATATTCTTTGTCAGAGGTCGAGAATAAAATAAAGCCTAAAATAAATGTATCATCAGAGGAGAGGAAACTCCATTTTAAGACCTCTTCAAGGAAGTCGTTGTTTTTTTCTTTTTTTAATAATTAGTTGGATTAAAGAAAAAATAAAGGGTATGAACATGAAGAGACGTAGATAAATGTTTCTTGATGCACAAGTAGGCGGCAAAATTATTACTATACAATAGCACAGTTGTTGGGATATGTCCAATTGGGCCATTCCAAGTCCCTTGATCTTTTCTTACCATTAGAGTAAATCTATATCTCCAATTGAAAATTTTGTCTTGTTTCATACCGACATACAGAGATCAAGACTAGAACTCTTTAGTCAATATTGTCATGTCAATTTTTTGGTCAGAATATTCTCATGCGCTTTTTTTTTCTTCAGAATATTGTCATGTCACTTGTGATCTAGAATTCAAGAAACCTCTATTAATATCAAGACATAAATTATTAGATGACTTAAATTATGTTCTTAAAAATTTAACATTCGCTCGATCTTTTAATCAACAAAGATGAGGGATTTGAATTTGAGATTTCTGTCAATATTTGAAAAAAGACAAATACCAAGAGTTAGTTTCAACTTTTTTAGAAAATGCTATTAAGTTAGTACCATCTTGAACAATGATGTTAATCAACTTTTTGTTATCAAGTTATGACATGGGAAAAAAATATAATACCTAGAGAGCCAGCATTTGAATATAAGTGATATTCTAAACTACAATGGAAGGGGGTCTCTCAAAAACCAAAAAAACTTATATGAAACTGGGATAGCACTGTTTTGCTATCCCCCGGCCAATAACACAATGACATGTGGAAAAGTGATCCTACATGTCATTGCGTTATTGGCCGGGGATAGCAAAAAGTGTTATCCCCGTTGCATGAGAGTTTCTCTCCTCAAAAACACACTATCAAGGTGTCATGAGAGTTCGAACGTGAGACTAGGGATTATCATTTGGCCCATGGGTGGAAGTGAGTAGCCCAAGGGTTTAGGGCCAAAGCCCGACCTAACCTGATGGTTAGGCCCACTCGACCCAGTTCATTCTAAGATTGGCTAATTCAGTTACCCCGCTTTAGTTAACCAGAACTTTTTGAAATATGTTTTTAGTTCAATTCTATGATTGTTTGCTCTGGAGAGTGAGGAATTGAATTTGGAATCACTTTCAACATTGAGATGAGAAATACCGATACACCAATAGCTAGTTGGTAAAAACATGTTTGTTGTCTTTCCAATAACAAGTATTATTGTATTGTGGTTTTGTTATGGGAGACAATGTCACCTAAAGAAGAACAAGAATAAAAAATCTACGATGAAAACATAATATCCAAGTCAAATGATGGATAACTCGTCAATGTAATTACTGTCTCTTTAAAATATCATTTTCAATTTGCCATTGTTTTTCCTTTAACAATTTAAAGGAAATATATATATATGTGTGTGTGTGAAAATTAAAAAAATTATCCCTTCTTTTCCTTTCATTTTGGAAAATATCTCAACAAAAAAAAACAATTATAATGTGTATTCGGAGATAAGGGGACGTGAAATTTGACAATGAAGAAAGAACTTTAGTGCCAGTTTTATAACTGATTTTGAACATGGTAGTGGGACTCAAATGAATCATAAGGAAATAAAAAAAAGAGGCGAATAAAAACAAAACGGAATAACAAGGGACTTGTAGCTCAAGTGGCTAAGAGCATTTATCTGTGCTCCCAAAATTCTAGGTTTGATTTTCCCAATATCGATTGTATAAAATGATAAAATCTGGAAATATGAAGTGTTTGAGAGAATGAGAATGACAGAATTTTCTGGTTATTCCAACTTTTTTTTTTTTTTTTTTTGGTATAACTTACCGCAGGAATTTATACAAGAAGTAGGCTTGCTAGCCAAGCTCAATATTAATTACAAGTAGGTAGATTGCACCTAGTCTTGAGCTCCAAATCCTTGAGCCCCTAATCCTGGCCTCCCAAAGTCAAGCCAACCTACAGTTGGTCTAGCTAACATAAAAAGCAAAAAAAACAAAACAAAACAGAGAAAGGGTACTATCAAGTCTTTGATAAGCTAGCATTTAAAATGGCTAATATCAAGTCATTTTTACTACGTCGTATCATTCCGCGTTCATGTCACGAACCCATTTCATTAATAGTGCCCAAGAACTTAAACCTAATCCAACCTATATAACTGTATCATGTTCTCGTTGACTCACCTATATTTTGAGCTAAGAACAATCAAGTTTCCTGTATTTCTAAAATTTCACATATACAGTAGTTACAAAATGAACACATATATGTAACTACTCATGCGCTTGACAAGTAACTATAAAGCCTTGGTATAATAGACATGGTGACTTGTGTTGCTCTCTTTCAGTCAGCTTGCCTACAGCAACTGCAGGAATTTGTCATATCTACATATAAAGAATGGGACATGGGGTGCCTGATGTTTACAATTAATATAGTCTGCTTATTTGTATCTTGTTTCAAGAAATCTATCCAAGTTGTAAACCAAAGGAGAAAGAGACCCTCAACTTAAGTACGTAACGCGATTTTATTTAATTTCTTCAATTTTGTTTTATAATTTTCTTCAGGTGAAGAAAACAAATGTAACGCATTACAAGAATGTATATGGTAGAAAAACAGAAACGATACAACAAAATATTAAAAGTACAAAATGAGGCATTGCAGACATATTATGATCATTTGTGAAGTCGATAAGAAGGAGTAGCGATTAGATGTTTGGCCCTTGCCACCGTAATGCCAAACGCCTCACTCATGTCCAATTCTTCTGGGAACATGTTATTTGGAAGTTCCCAATCAAAACAATGGACAAGTTGTGCCAACATTAACTGGACCACAGTGAGCCCTAACTGAATTCCTGGGCAACGTCTTCGGCCAGAGCCAAATGGGATAAGTTGAAAGTGATTTCCTCTAACATGAACGTCGCTACCCTCAAATCTTTCTGGTATGAACTCCTCTGCATCGGTCCAAGCACTCGGGTCTCTCCTGATTGCCCAAGCGTTTATGATGACGCGTGATTTTTTGGGTATGTGGTAGCCATTGACGGTGCAGTCTTCAGTGGCTGCATGAGGAACCAACAATGGCGCAACTGGGTGTAGCCTCAGGGTTTCCTTCACTACCATGCTCAAGTAGTCCAATTTCTCCAAGTCTGATTCCTCTACCATTCTCTCTAATTCAACAACATCTTCTAGCTCCTTTTGGACTTTTTTCATTGCTTTTGGATGCCTCATGAGCTCGGACAGTGCCCAGTCCACCGTTGTTGATGACGTGTCCATGGAGGCCACCAGCATGTCCTGCAAAGAAATTTGCCAATTATTTTTTACATTAAGTGGTGTAACAGACACAGACAAAACTATATACGCACGATAAATAACAAAAGGGACATGTATAACATATCAATTGAAACAAAATTCCACCTAATTAATGGTTCAGATTCACATATCTTAAACCTCGACATGTTAAATTTTCTCACAAGAGTTTCGTTTTACTTCGAGCAATGCTAGAATAAAAGGACAAATAATTAAAATGATGCAAGGATTTGGTGTTTAATACCACCATGCCAATATGTTTATGTTTTTGTGTATACTAACCATTATTATCGCTTTGATATGAGGGCGTTCGATTCGGTATTCAGATTCTTCGGATCCCATGAAGCCCACAATGACATCAACAAAGTCTTTAGTCCTTTCTCCATTGTTAGATTGAAGATGTTCCTTAATTTGATATTTGAGGTTTATAATTGTTTTGAATATGTATTATATGTGTTGAGGCCCAAAAAAGTCACGAGAAGCCCAAAGACATTTAAACCCCAATATAACATAAAATGTCGGTCATGTGTTGATCCAAGCTGTATTTTGTGAATTAATTCATTAAATAAATAATAGTGTCCATGCCAAGTGAGGCCAATAATACATTTTTCATATGTCAATCACCTATCAAGCTCACATGAACCCAAGTCATGTGATTTACGGGGCTTGCACAAGGGATTGTGGTGTGGAAGGTTACGGAGGCCTACAAGGCTCACAGAAGCTTTTGGATAATGGAGACTTTGGACTAGCTACTTGGGAGCACCAAAGTCCAAGCCCATTACTTAGAGTTCTCCAATGTGGGTAAGTAAATGATATATTTTCCAAGCATTTCCTTTTATCCATAGGAAATAGTCATTTTCCAAATGCCTAGCTTTATCCGTTGGAAATAAGCCTTTTCCAGCACTCCCCTATTACCCATTGGAAACATGCCAATTCCGACACTTCCTTTTACCCGTTGGAAATAGTCATTTTCCAATGCTTAGCTTTACTTGTTAGAAATAAGAATGTCCCAATGCTCCCTTTTACCCATAGGAAATAGACTAGCTCCAACACTTCCTTTTACCTATTGGAAACCAAAGAGAGCCTTCCCCTTCTATAAATTGGGAGGCATTGCCCAAGCAAAATCAACATCTCTTGGTTGCTGCAAGCCTCCTAGCAACCATGAGAACTCACCTTTCTTCAGCTGTTGCAAGCGTTCCAGCAACCATCAACCCCCTTCTTCAGCCATCGGCTCTTCCTTTAGCTGCTGGAGTAGCTGTTGTATTCGTAAAAGGACACAAATTAATGTGCAAACAACCAATTAAAAATACCCGCAAGTGCACGAATCTATTGAGGTATAGATTATGTAAGTACGGGGTCGATCCCAAGAAGAACTGCGGCTTCCTACAAGTTCTAATTTGAGTACATAAAGAACACTTATTTAACACACCACACATGCACAAAACAAATTGGAAACTAAAAATGAGTAAAGAAGGTAAAAGAAAAGAAACAAAACAAGAAACCAAAGAAAAACACAAACAGCACTTTCTATCACCCTTTTATCACATGTTTATCACCTGTGAACAGTATGTGAATAGTGATGGAGACTGGTCATGAACAGTGACGACCGGTCATTTTTTGGCAGATTGGCTCAGCGACCGGTCGCCTGAATAGTAACGACCGGTCGTTTTGGGCAGATTCGTTTCTCTGCTTTTTTCAGTTTCGAACCTCTGTCCAATTGTTGACCTATAACTTTCCAACCGTTTGTCCAAATTTCACGTTCTTTATACGGTTGGATTCAGCACACAAAAACGAAGAACACAAAGCGAATCAAAATCCAAAACCAAGTACAAACACAGACAAAAAGCGATGACAAAAACACACCACATTTCAAACAATGTAAACACACAAACACAATTTGGGGGGGGGGGGGGTTGGTTTGGTTCATGTGATCTAATGCATGAAAGTAAATGAAACTTAAATTTAAAAGAGAATGGCAGAGATGAGTTATCAAAGTGTGAAAGTACAAAGTAACAAACACTAGGATTTCGAATCCACCCTAAACAATCCTACTCAAGTTCGTGAATACTCAAATGATGAATTCTAAACGTGTTGATGAAGATGTTCGCAATCAAGATCGGGTTTAGTGGCTCAAGATGCATGAAACTCTCTAAAATAAGTAGAGTGCAGGGTTCGTGCTACAATACTCGTGCCCTCCCCATAACCGAACCTAGGTATGGTTCGTACTTCGATTCAATTACAAGGAAAACCCATTAAGTTCAAAGAGAATATGAGCATCACAAGAATCCTAATAGCATGGTGTTTACATTAGGCATTCAAGAAACCAATTCATATGGATGGTTCTTAGTCCATCCATTTGTTTCTTAGGAAAATATGAAGATACACACAATCCCAACAACCTCAAGAAGCATGCTTTCAAAGGTGATCAATCAAAGAAGAACATACATCAAGGATAGATTATTTTAGTGAATTGAAATTCATCAACAAAATCTAGAAATTCATACACTCAAGTATCAAAATAATAGATTAATCATGTTTAGGGCTTCAACCTAAGCCCTAGCTATGGAGTTTAGTTCCTCATACTTATTTCAAATACAAACTCAAAACAAAACTAGAAAGAGTATAAATATTTTGTGAAAATGGGAGCTCAAGGTCTTCAATGGTGGAAATCTCTTCCACTTCTTGCTTTGTTGCCCTTGTCTTCCTCCTTGAGCTCCCTAGCTCCAAGCTTCATCTCCAACTCCAAAATCTCTGCAAAATGTAGAATGAATCACTTCCAATCTTATTGCACTCCCTTTGCTCCTTTGCGCATCCTTCACCTTGCTTTCCAGCTCTCACTTTTAATATAAAACTCATTCTTTTGCCAAAGCCTTTTGCCTTGTCTCCTTGCCAAGATGGGTTCTTTTGTTCTTGTCTTCACCAAGATGCTCTTTGTTTCAGAAAATATATTTCAACCAAAGTAATTTCTTGTTACCAAGTGTTATGGTAACAAGAAGAATCAAGATGACACTTATGGAGGTAAAAACTGGAGCAAGATAATTCTCTGGAGCTATGGTAACATGTAGGATCAGTTGGATAGGCTATACTTGTCCAATGGAGCTCAAATTTGGATATGTTGTAGTTAACATCCATTGGAACAGGTTTCATGAAGATCTTCACCTCATATGAGCACCAGAGCATGCTGATCCAAGGCCAAGAAATGGACCTACGAAAATGAACAAAATCAGAATTTATAACCAATAATGCACTATTAGCTCATTTTCATTCTAACCAAGGTAAAACCTATGAAAACACAAAAAGGAAGTAAAAAGCTATAAAATGTCAAGAACTAACTCAAAATATTAGGTGAATAACATGATAAATCATGTGTAAAAACGAACCGAACAGCAGCACAACAACTTCTTGCTTTGGCTGCCAAGCATCCCAGCCATCAATCCCCTTCTTCAGCTTCTTTTAGCTGCTGGAGCAACACAACAACTTCTTGCTTTGGTTGTTGTAAGCATTACAACCATAACCTCCTCCTCTTGAAATCCATCTTCTTTTCTATGAAGCCTCACCAAGCATAACTCCAAGCTTTCCCTTCCTTCCAAGCTATAAGCACCATAGCCACAAACATCAAATTATCAACACCCAAACTCAAGCATATCCAACACCAAGCCAAGCACATGCATTCTCATTTGCTAAACTTGTGGATCTTTAGCTCCCACACTCCAAGCTCTTATTCCAAGCTCATATAATTTCATATCAACATCAGCAAGTCATCTTTAACTCTTCGTCAAGCTGCCGAAACGTCAGAACCAAACACGCAGCCACTGGAAGAAGAACAGAGTACTCCCCTGGGACATGCTTCTCCCTTGGGATGCTTTGGGCCTAGTCCTCGCTAACTCAGAAAAAGGGGCAACGAAGGCTTGATCCACCACTCTATGGCGGTCCGAGAATCAACAAGCCTGAAGGAGCCTTCCGACGGAAAAAGACCCCAACATAAATGGCGACTCTGTGGGGACTAGGCCATTAGTCTTGTAGTGGCTCCTGAAAATCACAAGCTTTGAAATTAGTATTCATGCAACTACACTACAAGAAAATTTGAAGATAAGAGCATTCTCTTCAATTTTGCTTTGTTAAGTTGTTCTGAAAAAAAAAATGATGCAAAAACATTTCTAATATTTTCTCTTATGTTGTAGATATACCTTCTCTAACAAAACATCTTGCAAAAGGCCTATGAGGGCTTAGGCAAATCCATCATAGCAAACTACACATGCAAACTCCAAATGACTTGGGGGCTTCATGCCAAGCAAAAGAGAGAGACAAGAATCCAGAAGCTCTGTAAATTTCAGTTTTCCTCCTGGAAGAAAGTAAACTGTTTGTTACTTATTTGGAGGAAAACAAGCTGTATGTATCTCTTCCAGCAACTCGCTTCACCTCTTCCTTCTCATCTTCAGTTTGCTTCTTCCAAAGATCTTCTTTGAAGCAAGTTGTAGGAGAACAAAAAAAAAAGCAGGCCTCTACGTACCCAACTCTGCAACCAATTGTTGACCCCAACAAGCTGACTTGGGGGCTTCATGCCAAGCAAATTCAAAGAAGGACACCATGCCATCCAAACAAGAAAACCCATCCACCTTTTTTGCCATACAATATAAATCATCTCTTTGATTACAACAAGCCATCTACCTCTGAGTTTCCACCAGGAATGAGTTTCCACTAGTAATCAGCACACCTAGCCTTTGTCAAAAATCAATTTTGCAATTCACTCCCAAACATTATGCCTTTTCGAGACTTTAACCTCTTAGGGGCTTACCCATGTTAAAACATGTTGCCATTCAGACTCATGCAACCCCGTGCTGTAAATGAGCAAACATGACCTCAGCAACATGCCAAGAAGGAAATTACAACATGCCAAGCAAATCAATCAAGCCAAATTTGCATGAAAAAAAACCAACTCAAGGACAAGTCAAGCATCTAGCACATAAATTTTAGGAAACTTCAAATTTTCTCATGTCATACCAGGCTATACCTTGATTCCAAGGAATTGTATGACTCAACTTCATTCCATTCTCATGCCAAACCAAGCTAAATCTTGATTAGATTATCTACATCCAAAGGAAAAAGACCCCAACAATATGTTTTGAGAAATTGTTATTTACTCTGGATTGAATAATTGGGCAAGAGATTAAAATGAGTTGGGGTACTTTATTGATTGTTATGTGAATATGTGATTTCACCATGCTAAGTACCCTCCCCTGATTCCTGTACCCACATGTGGCGTCTGGATTATCCGGCTTGTGGGCAAATTTGGTTATGTTGTACTTTATCACGGCGTGTGATAAAGCAGTCTGTGCACGTAGGACTTAGTGGTTGGGTTTCGCCACACGTGGCGTTGGATTTCCTGGCGTGTATGCTGTAGAGTGGTAGTCCCCCGGTTGGACAGCTTATCCCTAGACGCAGGGTAGAAAGTTGAAACCCTGCGGGCTTGTCAAACAATCCCCGTGTTAGATTGTTTCCCTCATACTCTTGCTAGTGTGACACTGCCATATATATATATAAGTCTATGTTTCGGGAACAGTTTGGGTGGAGTCAAAGGATTTGACTTGGATATTATTATATGATATTGGGGATGTGAGAGTACTTCGATTCCACCTAGATTACGTAGGAATAGATTCAATTGCATGTTTTTAGCATTGTTTTCCAAACAGTGGGGTTATTATATGTGGTTTTCAAATATAACAAAACTTTGTTTTTGTGAACTTACAATTTTCCTGTTTTGCACCCCCCCCCAGAAAGTAGTAGACCTGAGCTCAGCAGTGAGAGCGGAGCCCTGAACTTCCAATCCCCGACTTTGTATAGGACAATCTTTATCTATTTTGTTTATGTTGAACTCCGTTCCGTTTGTAAACTGGATTTGCTTTAGATATGCTTTGTTATCGCCTATGTTAGGGTTGAATTTAAGGCCGGAGGCCATTTATGTAAATTGCATGTTATTACCTTGTGCGTGCTACTGTTGGAACTATATGATTGTGTTTTTAACAGGTTGAAAAATTTGGAAAATGTCCATTTTCCAAGGGAGACTTGGACGAAATTTCAGCAGAAAGTCTCGCTCCTCTTTTCCTTGATTTGGAAAAGAGGCTATGGTTAGTAAGTGGGCCCGGATCAGTTGGATCTTGGAAATACCATGGAATTGGTCACGAATTCTGAGGAATTTTGGGACGGGTCCTGTCAAGGTTGAGCACTTTCCAGCAATTGTGCTTCAGTTCCCGTCATTCTTTTATATATATAAATACAAGGGTACATGAACTGGAGCGAGGACAACCAAAAAAGAAAATCAAACCAAAAACTCTCAAACTGACAAAAATCAAGAAAGATCACACGATCTCAAAAGTCTTCAAACTTAGAAGAAATCAAGCTATCTAGCTTACAAAAGCCATCCAGTTTCTAACAAAACAGGCATAACTTAGATTTATGAGCCCAATTCAGAGCTGAGCCAAGCAGCTCAAAAGGCTCTCGTTGCAAATGCCATTCAGCTCACATGAATCAAGCAGAACTCGGCTTTCTGCCGTTACAAATTTGGTTCTAAACAAGTGAACCAGGCAGAACTCAGGTTATTCATCATATGAAAACCTCAACAAATGCTCAGAGACACTTAATGTCCTAAGCATACCAGAATAGTACACAAGTGATCCCCAACCAAGCAGAACATGTACAGAAGTGCAGTCACAAGTCAACAACTGCCAATCCAGCCACTTCCAATCAAGCCCAAGTTAAAGAAACCCCAGATCAAACACAGAAAAGACACCAGCCTGTCTTAATCTCATATAGATGGCCTCTAGAACGGTCAGAGAGCGGACACGAACTTTCAGCTCTGCCCATTTGTCAAGCCTCTCCATGGCTCAAACTCGATTACAGCTCTTGCCAATTTCAACATTGGTATCAATTTCCAGCTAATCTCTATTAGTTGATGGTGCTGACGTGCAATTCCAGGTACAGATACATCCAATCCAGCCTAAGTCACAGGCGGCAATCCAGGCATAAATTAAAGCCCAATGTTCTAAATTCTTTCCAAACTTGGCAGTTCCTCTCCTTTAGTGTATAATAAACAGTTCCCCCATGAATTCGTTTGTTTTATCATTTTCAAACACTTGTATTTCGACTAAACTTACTAGTTTTTACTGTAGGAAATTATAAAGTCCTTACCCGTTTGAGGCAGGAAAAGAACTTACTTGGGAGATATTCCTTACCCAAATTCACAATTGTTTGTTCAAGTCAATAGCTTGGGGCGCAAGTTATTACATCTATTAAGTCTGTTAAGGTTTTTAACTACTAAAAGTGGTATGCTCGCACATAAAGAAAGTTGACTTCTTGACCACCAATGGTTTTCAGGTCAATGGGGAAGTTTACCCAACTAGGACAGGTAGAACAGAAAAACAGGGTAAAACAGTTTGTCATAACTCACATCCCACCAAACAAGGAGTAGTTGGCCATGCCCCTTCCTATGCCTTCTCAATGCACAAGGCCCCAAATCAAGGAGAGCAATGTATACTCTACCACTACTTGGACTACAAAAGGGAGCTCACCAACTCCAAGCAAAGGGACCAGCAACTACCACTTCTCCAAGAGCTCTCCCAAGCCCTTTATTTCTCTTCTACAAGAGCTCTTAAGCCTCTCTTCACATATCTCTCTCTCATGTAAAATGTAATCTCCATATTCAAATACAAATATAAAGCTATAAACTGTAGTGGATGTAGCCCCATTATGGGTGAACCACTCCAACACTTGTGTTACGTATGCGATTATTTCTTAATTCGTTAGGTACAAATTCACTCGTTAACAATAAGCTAGCATTTAAAATGGATATTATCAAGTCATTTTTAATGATTCATTCGTATTCATGTCGTATCATTTTGTGTTCATGTATCAAGAAATTGTCACTACTACAAAAATCGAAATAGACGACGGTAATCCACCGTCGTGTATTCGGTTTTTCAACCGTCGTAAAATCAAGCGACGTCTTTTCATGCATATAACCACGACGGTAAATCCCCGTCGTCTATTATTTTTAAAAACGACGGTTTTTTAATAAAAAGGGTAATCTATTATTAAGTAAAGACGACGGTTTTTTTATAAAAAGGGTCGTCTATAATATATAAAGACGACGGTTTTTTATAAAAAGGGTCGTCTATAATATATAAAGACGACGGTTTTTTTAAAAAGGAGTCGTCTATTATATGTATAGACGACGGTTTTTTTTATAAAAAGGGTCGTCTATTATATGTAAAGACGACGGTTGTTTTATAAAAAGGGTCGTCTATTATATGTAAAGACAACGGTTTTTTTTATAAAAAGGGTCGTCTATTATATGTAAAGACGACGGTTGTTTTATAAAAAGGGTCGTCTATTATATGTAAAGACGACGGTTGTTTTATAAAAGGGGTCGTCTATTATATGTAAAGACGACGGTTTTTTTAAAAAAGGGTCGTCTATAATATATAAAGACGACGGTTTTTTTATAAAGGGGTCGTCTATTATATGTAAAGACGACGGTTTTTTTTTTAAAAGGGGTCATCTATTATATGTAAAGACGACGGTTTTTTTTATAAAAAGGGTCGTCTATTATATGTAAAGACGACCGTTTTTATATGAAAATGGTCGTATATTATGAATTAAAGACGACCCTTTTCATATAAAAAGGGTCGTCTATTATATGTAAAGACGACGGTTTTTTATAAAAAAGGGTCGTCTATTATTAAGTAAAGAACTATGTTTTATTATATCCAAAGACGTCGGTTTTGTTAAAAAGCCATCATCTATTAAATGTGAAGACGACGATTTCTTGAAATATTGTCGTCTATTAACTCTAAAACAACGATTTTTTAGTAAAACCGTCGTTGATTGTATATAAAAAGACGTTATGGTGTTAAAAGAGGTCATTGATAATATATACAGATGACGGTTTTTCCAATAAAACCATCGTTTTATTATCTTTAGTTTTTTGAAGAGTCAATAGTTATTACATAGTCAACCAATCTTTATTCTATTACATACATACTTCCTACCTATAATTAGAAATAACGGAGCTCACAAATTCTACTAATTTGATTTTAACTTCATCAATTTGTTCTTGGGTTGACTTAGCTCTGCCTTCTTGCACATTTTCCAAGTTGTTGGTGTCGAAAAGGAAAGACCTACGCAAAGAGACCCCAATACTCTTAAACATAAACTTGTTTAGCAGTAACCTAACCTTAGCAAAAAGATCTATGCAGCTCTAGAATGACAGCAGAACACAATTGGCATAATTGGCAAAGTACCTGTTCTTGTGGTGGCACCATAACCTGTTCATGTGGTGGCACCATAACAAATGAAAAATCAGAGATTCAGAAAATTAACAATGAAATTCCAAAATAATTAAAGTAAACAACAAAAACAAAAAGTATTTTGGACCTGATGATGTTGTCTGGTCCAAAAACAAACGGATCTAGTGAGGGATGGGTATGTTTTGCCTCATCTTCTTCGTCAGCTTCTTCTTGATTACGAAGGCCTTGTGGGACGGCTGTGCATATTTATAAAAAACCCAAATGAGAAACTCACTTAAATCCCACGAAATTAGCACAATACATGAACAAACATATATATATATATATATATATATATATATATAATCGATTTCCATAAGTCTTTCTAGATCTAGTCAGCTGAGTTTGATGAGCGAGTTGAGTGCCTGAGAGCGAGATCTTCTTTGAAGAAAGTGAAGGTTGAGATCTTTCAAATCAAACCTTTCAACCAGCTTTGATTCTCAAATACAGAACCTCCCTCTACATCTTATGGATCTGCGAAGACCTCAATCTCTCAACTCCTTCATTGATATCGATTTTTTGATGATTTTGTAGAGAGTTTCATGATGGTGTTTTAGAGAGTGCAGGAGGGTTTCAAGGAGGGAGAGATAAGGTTTTCAAACACGGAGGAAATTCTGAAAATTTGTCGAGCGCGAATTCACTTAAGTAGCCTTTTTTTAGCGTGTTTTAAAAGACGACGCTTGTTAATGAGAGATAAGGTTTTCAAAGACGGGTGAAAATTTGAAAATTTGAAAATTTGTCGAGCGCAAATTCACTTAAGCGGCCATTTTTTCGCGTGTTTTAAAAGACGACCATTTTTATCAAAAACCGTCGTCTTTACTTAATAATAGACGACCCTTTTTATAAAAAACCGTCGTCTTTATATATAATAGACGACCCCTTTATAAAAAAACCGTCGTCTTTACATATAATAGACGACCCTTTTTATAAAAAAAACCGTCGTCTTTACATATAATAGACGACCCCTTTATAAAAAAACCGTCGTCTTTACATATAATAGACGACCCTTTCATAAAAAAAACCTTCGTCTTTACATATAATAGACGACCCTTTCATAAAAAAACCGTCGTCTTTACATATAATAGACGACCCTTTCATAAAAAAACCGTCGTCTTTACATATAATAGACGACCCTTTTTATAAAAAAAACCGTCGTCTTTACATATAATAGACGACCCTTTTTATAACAAAACCGTCGTCTTTACATATAATAGACGACCCTTTTTATTTATACTTTCATTAAATACAACATAAGATTTTGTGGTATCCACTAGTGTAAATATTTTAAATTGAAGATCAAATTGAGTCATTGTATTCATATAGGGTCAAGGAGTGTAGCTGTAAAAAAATCATCAAAATCGGAGTTAAAATAACCGTTAAATCTTAATTTTTCGTTTATAACCGTCGAAATGTTTTGTCCCGTTACTTGATCTCTGATTTATTTTTTTTCCCGATTTTTGGCGTATATGATCACGATGTGTAAACAAACAAGTTTGAGGGTTGGATCGTTGAAACTAGTTTCGTAGAATGCATATGCCATCAAAACAATATATTCACTAACAATTAAGAGTTTATTTATACTTTCATTAAATATAACATAAGATTTTGTGGTTTCCACTAGTGTAAATATTTTAAATTGATGATCGAATGCAGTCATTGTATTCATATAGGGTCAAGGAGTGTAGCTGTAAAAAATCATCAAAATCGGAGTTAAAATAACCGTTAAATCTTGATTTTTCGTTTATAACCGTCGAAATGTTTTGTCCCATTACTTGATCTCTGATTTATTTTTTTTCCCGATTTTTGGCGTATATGATCACGATGTGTAAACAAACAAGTTTGACGGTTGGATCGTTGAAACTAGTTTCATAGAATGCGTATGCCATCAAAACAATATATTCACTAACAATTAAGAGTTTATTTATACTTTCATTAAATATAACATAAGATTTTGTGGTATCCACTAGTGTAAATATTTTAAATTGATGATCGAATGCAGTCATTGTATTCATATAGGGTCAAGGAGTGTAGCTGTAAAAAATTATCAAAATCAGAATTGAAATAACCGTTAAATCTTGATTTTTTGTTTATAACCGTCGAAATGTTTTGTCCCGTTACTTGATCTTTGCTTTATTTTTTTTCCCGATTTTTAGCGTATATGATCACGATGTGTAAACAAACAAGTTTGACGGTTGGATCGTTGAAACTAGTTTCGTAGAATGCGTATGCCATCAAAACAATATATTCACTAACAATTAAGAGTTTATTTATACTTTCATTAAACATAACATAAGATTTTGTGGTATCCACTAGTGTAAATATTTTAAATTGACGATCGAATGTAGTCATTGTATTCATATAGGGTCAAGGAGTGTAGCTGTAAAAAATCATCAAAATTAGAGTTGAAATAACCGTTAAATCTTGTTTTTAAAAAACCGTTATCTTTACTTCACAATAGATGACCCTTTTTAAAAACAAACCGTCATCTTTACATATAATAGACGACCCTTTTTTAAAAAACCGTCATCTTTACTTCATAATAGACGACCCTTTTCATATAAAAAAGGTCGTCTTTACTTAATAATAGACGACCCTTTTTATAAAAAACCGTCGTCTTTACATATAATAGACGACCCTTTTATATGAAAAGTGTCGTCTTTACTTCATAATAGACGACCTTTTTCATATAAAAAGTGTCGTCTTTACTTAATAATAGACGACCCTTTTTATAAAAAAACCGTCGTCTTTACATAATAGACAACCCTTTTTATATGAAAAAGGTCGTCTTTAATTCATAATAGACGACCATTTTCATATAACAAGGGTCGTCTTTACTTAATAATAGAAGACCCTTTTTATAAAAAAAACCGTCGTCTTTACATATAATAGACGACCCCTTTATAAAAAAACCGTCGTCTTTACATATAATAGACGACCCTTTTTTATAAAAAACCGTCGTCTTTACTTAATAATAGACGACCCTTTTTATAAAAACCGTCGTCTTTACTTAATAATAGACGACCCTTTTTATAAAAAAAACCGTCGTCTTTACATATAATAGACGACCCTTTTATAAAAAAAACCGTCGTCTTTACATACAATAGACGACCCTTTTCATAAAAAGGGTCGTCTTTACATATAATAGACGACCCTTTTTATAAAAAACCGTCGTCTTTACTTAATAATAGACGACCCTTTTTATAAAAAAACCGTCGTCTTTACATATAATAGACGACCCTTTTATAAAAAAAACGTCGTCTTTACATACAATAGACGACCCTTTTCATAAAAAGGGTCGTCTTTACATATAATAGACGACCCTTTTATAAAAAAACCATCGTCTTTACATATAATAGACGCCAGTTCTTTCAAAACAACCATGTCTTTACCAAAAAAAGGACACTTGATTTTTAAAAGACGACGCTTGTCATACCTGCGTCGTTGTTTTTTGGTCCGATTTTAACTATGAAGAAAAGCTTTTTAATAAGACGACGCTTTTTTATTTGTGTGCGTCGTTATAAAAAAATTCTCAACAGTATCTCCATTTTTTAGTTGTTTAAGTCACTTATCCACGACGGTCTTTTGTTACCGTCGTCTTTTAAAAACAACGACGGTTTTTTGTTCTTCCGTCGTCTTTTTCTGGTTGTCTTTTGCCCTTTTTGTAGTAGTGTGTCAGTACCAACCTCTTTCATTCATAGTACTGAAGAAATTAACCCTATTCCAACTCATTTATAACCGTATATCATGTTTTGGTTTTTTTTTTTATTTTTAAATATCGTGTTTCGGTTGACTCACGCGTATTTTGAGTTAAGAACCAAAAATCAAGTTTCATGTATTTTTAAAATTAAACTTGTCACAAAATGAACATTCACTTAATCCGGAGTAATAACAAAACCATTATATAAAAAAAATAGTCCCGTAACTTATCCAACAATACTTTATTAATAAATAAATACAAAAGAACATTTCTTCATATGGATAGAAAAGGATATCCTACTTGCCTTGGTTAACTATATAGACATGGCGACTTGAGTTGCTCTTTGAGTTTCCATGGCATAAATCCCCACCGGGTTAGGTCCTCATCAAGTCTCGGACCCCTAATGAGGGAAGATTTCGGGAGAAATTCAGGGGCAAGTACGGGGATCTCCAAATTTGAAAAATTCCCGGTTGAGAATGGGTCGGGATGTTATTGTTATCCCAATCCCCATACCTCCGATGAGCAATATATATATTAGAAATTTTTTTCCTATGCAGATATCCGAACGTATTATTGTGCGGACACCATGTATTTTGTATTACCCCTCCCTATTTTCCTGCCTATTTACAATAACATCTGTACGATAATAACGTGTATATATAATATATAATATAATATACCCATGTAAGATTATGATTTAATATAATATTTATTTTGTTTTACCAAATTGAATTAAGATTATTTTGAGTTGTTGAGTTGAATTTTATAATTCAATTGAATGTAATTGAGTTGAATGATAATGAAAGATGAAATTTAAGTGTTATGATGTAGGATAAATATATATATATATTTTAAAAAAATTGGGGATTCGGGGCTTGGGAGGTTGCCCCCGATGGAGAAGAGATTCCCCAAAAAAATTTCACCGAGAATAAGGTCGGGAATAGAGATGGTATTGCCATACTTGACCCCAAACCGACCCGTTGCCAACCCTCTGAGTCATTGGAAGGGCAGCTTGCCTGCAGCAAAAGGAACAGCAATTGCACGAATTTGTCTTATCTACATAGAAAGAATGGGACATGGGATGCCTGAAGTGTACAAAATCTGGGCTTATCTTTTCTGGCCCCAGCTGTCTTCTTGGACATGAGATGGGTTATTTTTTGCTTTTGGGCCTCTTGGTTCACACATACGCAAATATAGAACGAAAAATTGTCTGCTAATTTCGTTTTGGTTTCAAGAATCTATCCAGGTTGTAAACAAAAGGAGAAAGAGACCCTCAACTTAAATGATTAACACATTTTATTTAATATTACAAGTACAAAATAGAAAATACGTACATATAGGCGTACACAGACAAATGACACGCTACAAGAGTGATACATTGTAGAAAAACAAAAAATACGTATAGTCGACAAAATATTACGAGTAGAGACATTGCAGACAGATTATGATCATTTGTGAAGGCGATAGGAAGGAATAGCGAGTAGATGCTTGGCCCTTGATACCGTAAGGCCAAACATCTCAGTCATGTCCAACTCTTCTGGCAACATGCTATCTGGAAGCTCCCAATTAAAACAATGCACAAGTTGTGCCAACACTATCTGGACCACAGTAAGCCCTAGATGCATTCCAGGGCAACGTCTTCGGCCGGAGCTGAATGGGATAAGCTCAAAGTGATTTCCTCTAACATCAATGTTGCTACCCTCAAATCTTTCTGGTATGAACTCCTCTGCATCTGTCCAAGCACTCGGGTCTCTCCCGATTGCCCACGCATTTATGATAACATGCGATTTTTTGGGTATGTGGTAGCCATTGACAGTGCAATCTTTAATGGCTGCATGAGGAAGCAACAATGGTGCCACTGGATGTAGCCTCAAGGTTTCCTTCAATACCATGTTCAAGTACTCCAATTTCTCCAAGTCTGATTCCTCCACCATTCTGTCCAATCCAACAACATTTTCTAGCTCTTTTTGGACTTTATTCATCGCTTTCGGATGCCTCATGAGTTCGGAGAGTGCCCACTCAATCGTTGCTGATGATGTGTCCATGGAGGCCGCTAGCATGTCCTGCAAAGAAATTCGCATTGTTTACATGAAGTAGTGTAAAATTTGGACTCAAATTCTGTTTAAAAGTTTAAAATTTGGATTCAAATAGAACACCAAACAAGCTTTAAATTTTTATGTGCACTCACCAATATTATGGCTTTGATATGGGGGCGTTCGATATGGTATTGAGATTCTTCAGATCCCATGAAGCTCACCATGACATCAACGAAGTCCTTAGTTTTTTCTTCATCGTTAGATTGAAGATGCTCCTCAATGATCTTCTCAAATAAGGTATCAAAAGCCTTGTTAACAGACTTCATGCGCTTTGTAAACCCTTGGAGGTCAAGGGGAGCAATAAAAGGAATGTAATTGCCCAAGTTAGGGGCAGACAATAGTTGTGAGCCCTCTTTGACCACAGCCTTCAACCCCCTCGCATCAAACTCCTCATCCATGTACTTCTTCCCAAACACCATCCGGCAGCTCATGTCCGCGCTGAGACACAAGACCTTGTCACTCAGATCAACAGCAATACTTCCACTATTTGCAGCGGTACGAATAGCCTCAACACATAGAGCAACCTCTTCTATCCGCATGGACTTGAAGGAGTTTATTTTTTGGTTGCTGAGCAACTCAAGGGTGCACATCTTTCGGATGTCTTTCCAATACGGACCATATTCGGCAAAGCTCAAGTTCCTCTGCCCAAAATTGATGTGCTTTGCACCTTCATGGGGTGGCCTGCTAGCAAACGCAAGGTCGTGTGTTTTGAGGAACAGCTCGGCAGCTTTCGGAGATGAGACAACAATGGTAGGCATAAGGCCTAAGCGCATGTACATGATGTCGCCGTACTTTCGGGCTAGCCGATGAAGATCCTTGTTAGGAAACTCCCCTAGCAAGTGAAGGCTTCCAAAAATGGGGAACCCTCTTGGACCAGGAGGTAACCTCTTGTTCTTCCACCATGCTTGCAGGATATGAACAAGGGCAAGCAACCCAATTGTTGCCCAAATCCAAACCATTGCTAGCTCCTTGGGGATGATCTCAAATGGTTGAGCTAGGAGAGAGAGAGAGATCTCTTCTATAACTTTTGGAAAAGGTCTTACTTTTGTGTCTTTGTGTTCCTTACTTTTCTCCCCTTTATAGTAAAAGCTTAATCCTCTGAATGGACACATGTCTCTTGGTGCGCAAGTAAGACGATTTTCTTCGTTCTTTCATGTCAGCAAGAGTAAGCGGCATTTATTGTTCCACAGCAGTGAGTATAATTCTTTTATTTATTTTTTCTTTACTTGTTGATCACTCTCCCTCCCTTTTAGGTCCAATTGAAAACGTCACCACCTCTGAGTTTCGAAGAGTGGGCCATTGGAGAGCGACTATATTAGAATAACCTCATTTTAATTTTCGGTCATGGTCCACTCAAATGTTAGGGTTGGCCATAGCTAGCCGGTGAAGATTCTTGTTGGGGAACTTCCCTACAAGTGAAGGCTTCCAAAAATATATATGTGTAGAAAATCATCTTTCTTGTTAAATTATGATTTGTGTATAGAGAAATTAAGATCCAACACCTAGAATATTGTATGTGGGCTCTTCAAATCGGCCATACTTTTTGTAGGAAAATCACAAGCTTCTTGATCTACAACCATTCATAAAGTATCCTAAGGCACCATTTCAAATGAAGCATCAGAATTGAATCGTACATGCCAGCATGCAATAGCTAGCACAGACCTCAGCTGGTCCTATTCATGAATTCAATTCTCTTCTGGAAAGTTGTCTATAAAGACATTTGATTTGTTCATTGTGTAACTACATTCAGCAATACAGTATACTGCTAGACCAAGCTCAATATTAATTACAGCAAAAATTTATACAAGAAGTAGGCTTGCTAACCAAGCTCAATATTAATTACAAGTAGGTAGATTGCAGCTGGTCTTGAGCTCCAAATCCTTGAGCCCCTAATCCTGGAGATTGCAGCAGCCTCCCAAAGTAGAGCCAAACTCATTAGGCCCCGTTTGGTTCACGGAATGGATTTGAGGGGAAATCAATTCCCATGTCATTTCCCAAGGAATGGGAATGAAAGATTCATTTCCCACGTTTGGTAATGTTGGGAAAGTAATCGGGAGATTTCACTTTGTTTCCTTTCCCATGTTTGTTTTGAGTAGGAATGAAAAACAAAATTTGTATAATTTTCCAATTATACCCATATTAAATCAAATAAAAAAAAGAATGCATTTAATTATACGTTGTAATTATAAATTGTTCATAGGGACAAAATAGTCATGAAAATTGTGCATTGAATGTTGGCACATTTTCCCAAACTTTCCCATGAGGAGGGAAAGCAAAACCCAAGTTAAGAGGGGGGCATCATTTCCCCCCTACTTTCCCATGTGCCAGGAATCCGTTTCCCATTCCCGGACTTACTAAACATGGGAAAGCAATTGAATTCCCATTCCTATGCCTCCTTTCCCATGAACCAAACGACCCCTTAATTCAATCAACCTCATTAATGCAGCCGACCTACAGCTGGTCTAGCTAACATAAAAAGAAAAAGAAAAAACAAAACAGAGAAAGGGAATTGTTAAAAAGTAATACACATTTGTACTAGAATAATATAGAAATGTCTTGAATAATCTAGAAAAATCAAGATTGAGAGAAAGTAGAAGTTAGAAATATCTATTAACTATAACTAGATAAATCTAGAATCATGTGAAAAATTGTGGCTAAAAACAACTTTGGAAAAGTCAAACTAACTTTTCCAAAGTATGCTGCCGACATAGCACTCCTATATGGGTGGTGCTAGAGGCACCAACTTCGGGCACCAACTTGCTCACCAACTCTCTAATAGAGGTGGAGCCCACCAATACAACGGGTCCCACGCTCTATTAGAGAGTTGGTGAGCAGTTGGTGCCCAAAATTGGTGCCTCTAGCATTTTCCCTCCTATATATAGCTATTAGTGAAAAATTGTGGCTAAAAACAACTTTGGAAAAGTCAAACCAACTTTTCCAAAGTATGCTGCCGACATAGCACTCCTATATATAGCTATTAGCAGCACATATGTATTTATTCAAGGAAAACTTGAAATCTATAGCTGCCTAACTCCTCCCTTTAGCCAACCCTTGTATCCAACCAATTCTAAAGCCTTGTACCCTTCTTATTTCAATCAATAAAATAAAATAATCTTGTTACCCTTTCAAAAAAGCTTTCTATTCCACATAAAGAATATTGTCCTAAATAAATCAACTATTCTCTAAGCCTCTCTTCTCCCTTCAACTAACAGGAACTAACAAGTCTTTGATAAGCCAGCATTGAAAATGGCTAATATCAAGTCATTTTTACTATACATTAGTTACAAAATCAACACATGTCCCTCGACCAACACTCATGCGCTTGACAAGTAACTATAAAGCCTTGGTATAATAGACATGGTGATTTGTGTTGCTCTTTCAGTCAGCTTGCCTACAGCAACTGCAGGAATTTGTCATATCTACAGATAAAGATTGGGACATGGGGTGCCTGATGTTTACAAAATATAGTCTGCTTATTTGTATCTTGTTTCAAGAAATCTATCCAAGTTGTAAACCAAAGGAGAAAGAGACCCTCAACTTAAGTACGTAACGCGATTTTATTAATTTATTCAATTTTGTTTTATAATTTTCTTCAGGTGAAGAAAACAAATGTAACGCATTACAAGAGTGTATATAGTAGAAAAATAGAAACCATACAACAAAATATTAAAAGTACAAAATGAGGCATTGCAGACATATTATGATCATTTGTGAAGTCGATAAGAAAAAATAGCGGTTAGATGTTGGGCCCTTGCCACCGTAATGCCAAATGCCTCACTCATGTCCAATTCTTCTGGCAACATGTTATTTGGAAGTTCCAAATCAAAACAATGGACAAGTTGTGCCAACATTAACTGGACCACAGTGAGCCCTAACTGAATTCCTGGGCAACGTCTTCAGCCAGAGCCAAATGGGATAAGCTGAAAGTGATTTCCTCTAACATCAACGTCGCTACCCTCAAATCTTTCTGGTATGAACTCCTCTGCATCGGTCCAAGCACTCGGGTCTCTCCCTATTGCCCAAGCGTTTATGATAACGCGTGATTTTTTGGGTATGTGGTAGCCATTGACGGTGCAGTCTTCAGTGGCTGCATGAGGAACCAACAATGGCTCAACTGGGTGTAGCCTCAGGGTTTCCTTCACTACCATGCTCAAGTAGTCCAATTTCTCCAAGTCTGATTCCTCTACCATTCTCTCCAAATCCAACAACATCTTCTAGCTCCTTTTGGACTTTTTTCATTGCTTTTGGATGCCTCATGAGCTCGAACAGTGCCCAGTCCACCGTTGTTGATGACGTGTCCATGGAGGCCACCAACATGTCCTGCAAAGAAATTTGCCAATTTTTTACATTAAGTGGTGTAACAGGCACAGATAAAACTATATACGCACGATAAATAACAAAAGGGACATGTATAACATATCAATTGAAACAAAATTCCACCTAATTAATGGTTCATATTCACAAATCTTAAACCTCGACATGTTAAATTTTCTCACAAGAAACGGTTTCGTTTTACTTCGAGCAATGCTAGAATAAAAGGACAAATAATTAAAATGATGCAAGGATTTGGTGTTTAATACCACCATGCCAATATGTTTAAGTTTTTGTGTATACTAACCATTATTACTGCTTTGATATGAGGGCGTTCGATTCGAGATATTCAAATTCTTTGGATCCCATGAAGCCCACCATGACATCCAACAAAGTCTTTCACTACTACAAAAATTGAAATAGACGACGGGAATTCATCGTCGTCTGAAAATTCCCGTCGTCTAGAAAATTTTCAAACCATCGTGAAATTGACTGCCATCTTTTGATATATAAAACAACGACGGATAATAACCAACGTCGTTAAATCCTTCAACATCACAAAATATAACCAACCGACGTCTAAACCCTATTATTTATATTGTAAAATGAAACCTTGTACAATATTAGACGACGGTTTTATTAAAAATTAGACGTATAAAGAATATTATATGTCAAGAACAAAACACAAACCGCCGTAAAACTAATTATCCACATCCCTAATTGAAGGAATACGACTTGTATAACCTAGAAACCGTCATGGTTAACGTATACTACGTTAAATAAATAAAAAAAACCGCCGTCTAAATTATAAACGACGACGCATACACAATAGAGCGCCCTTTTAAAGCGGATTACATGTCAATAATCACACAGGAATGGACGTAAAGATAATTATTCACGTCCCTAATTGAAGAAATACTTAGAAACCGTCGTGGTTAACTTATATTACGTTGAATAAATAAACAAACCGACGTGTAACTAAAGAAAGACGATGTAAACACAAAAGAACAGACGTTTCAAGAATATTAAATGTCAATATTCACAAAGAAACCACCGTACCAGATAATTATCCACGTCGCAAATTGGAGAAATAAAGATTTGTATAAACTAGAAACTGTCGTGGTTAACATATACTACATTAACTAAATAAACAAACCGACGTATAACTTTTAAAAAACAACGTATATACAAAAGAACAGCCGTTTAAATCATATTACATGTCATTAATCACACACAAACTGACGTAAAATGTATTAACCACGACATATAGGTAAAAAAACGTCGATTATATGATTATCCACGTCGGACTGGAGAGAAAAACGCCTTGTTAAACATATTCCACGTCCATCTCTTACGATATTCGTCATGTAAATTGTATAAAGAAGTCTCTTTGACAGTGTTAGACGTCGCTTTTTCTAAAAAGCAGACATTCTGGATATTTTAAAATGACACAATTTTACTTAATACTGCCGTAAAAAATGCCATCCACGACACCTTTTTTTAATGGATGACGTTAAAAATAATATTGAAGTCGTGGACAGGAAAAGAAACGACATGGATTATAATTTGAACGTCGGTTTATATAAAATAAAGGCTGTGGATTTTATGGAAATATACGTCGTGCGTTGTTTAGTAGGCCGTCGATGATGTTTATTATTACCGATATGATTTATTTTAATAAACCGATGTATTTTCCTTTTTAGATGGCAGTGTTTATTTCTGTACGATTGCATTTTCTTTCCACAATGTTTGTAAAAATACGACGTTGGTTTTATTTTAGATGTCTGTTTTTTAGAGTTTTTTAACTAGACCATCGTATTTCCCACCTTTAAGCCATTATTTTAAAATTTTGATTTGTCGTGTCCCAGAACCTGCATAATGAAAATGTGATCAGAATTAAAATGATATACAGAGCTATTAATTAATGTCATGCAATTAAATGCATAACTAATGTGATACATTACAATAATCAATCAATTCATATATCTTCACACCCATCTCTAATATTCTCACTCCCAAACTCAAAACACATGCATAACTAGAAATGTCCCCTTCAAAAGAATGAATTGTATAAATAAAGATGAAGAAGAAATGGAGTACAACCAACAAAGTGAAGCATCCAAGCAATTAACACATGCAAATGGGATGGAAGCAAGAAAGAATCAATTAAATTCACATGCTTGTGAGATGTCATCCACTCCAAAGATGCTCCAATTCAATGTCACTTGACTAAAAAGATGATGAAAGCCACAAGAAAAGGGAAAAGAATAGAAAAGAATTCAACAATGGAATTATGGCAACCTCACCAACATAGACAAGATGAAGTGGCAGTTATGGATTGTATTAAAATAGGAAAGGTGGTGTTGGAATTCATCATGATGTTCCTCCCTCTTAGCTCTATAAATAGAGAAGTCTTCAAGCTTCAAAACATACCAAGCTCACAATCTTCTCTTGAGCTCTCTCTCCTTCCTCCAATTCTTCTAGTTCTAAATTTCTGTTTTAGTTTTATTTTATGGGAAACTAACTCCCTAGCTAAGGCTAGGGAGAAAACTTTTAATATGAGTGTGTAATCTTTGTTAGTTTGATCCAAACTTGCTTTAATGTGAATTTATAGTTTTTGTTCAAATGGAATTTGTAGTTTTCTTTTTAATTAATTGATGAATGTTTGATAATCTATTTCATGGGTTCAATCATGTTTTTCCCATTGTGTAGTAAAAACTTTCATTCTTTTAAAAGAGAAGAGAATTACTAAGATTAATAAAATTTCGACGAAGATTATTTTTTGATAGTTTGTTGCCAATGGTACAAGTTATGCTTAGACACTACTACAAAAAGTGAAAAAGACAACCAGAAAAAGACGACAGCAGAATATAAAACTGTCGTTGTGTTTAAAAAGACGACGGTAACAAAAAAACCGTCGTGTATAAGTGCCTTAAACAACTAAAAAATGGAGGTATTGTTGAATATTTTTTAAAAACAACGCACACAAATAAAAAAGCGTCGTCTTATTAAAAAGGTTTTCTTCAGAGTTAAAATATGACCAAAAAACAACGACAGCAAGTATGAATCCACCGACGTAGAAAATAAAGACGATAGTTCACCAAAAAACCTGCCGTGTTAACTCCTAACTAAACTCGACCAACTGTTCTTTGTCCGCGTCGTATAATATTATGGAATCCACGTCTGTATACTACGACGGTGCCTTCTCTGTAAACCGTCGTCTTAATATTTATTTCTTTTTAAGATTTAATTATTTTTTAATTTTGTTAGCCTACGAAAATTAAAAATGAGATCCCAAGAGGTCTTACCATTGAGATCTTTGGATCCTGATCATAATCGAACCACCAAAGTGAGAAATACACAAAATTCAAAAAGAAACCAAAAATTAAACTGACCACGGCAAACTTTGAGAAAGACAATGTTTTGAAAAGTTAATGATGTGTGCGTTTTTGTGTCTTTGAGATACACCAAAATGCATACATCATTAACATCCAAATTATTGTCTTTGAGATGTGAGAGAGAGTGATGAGAGAAGAAGAACTTGGAACCCTAAATGAAAACTGAAACTGAAAGAAAGCATCAAATTTATACAATAAATCTTTAAAACCCACGGCGGTCCTTATACACATACCGCCGTCTAATTGTACAAGACCACGTCGGTTATTCTTTAATGGAATCCACGTCGTATAATTGAATGGAATCCACGTCGTATAATATAATGGAATCCACGTCGGTATATTACAAAAAACGACGTGTTAAACAATGTACCATGACGCGATAGATTAATTTATTACAAATTTATAAATAAACCCAATCCTAGACATGTATTTATAAAAAAAACCCAAACACTATTTAAACATAGAAACACACCCAAAATCAACAATTGTATATTTTTTGTGTGTGTTTATAAATGGGTTTTGAGTGTGTGTAATGATGGGTTTTGGGTGTGTTTATAAAGTGTTTTGGGTGTTGGGTTTTTTTTATAATTTCAGCCCCCATTTTGGATGTTTTAGTGAAACTCCCTAATTTATCAACTTATTATTTTGGAGTGTACTACGACGGTACATACAACACTACTGTCGTATTTATTTACCACGTCCTAAGTTCAAATTAAAGTCGTATTTTTTCTATTTATACGTCTTCCTTCTCTGTAAACCGCCGTCTTATTTTTATTGCTTTTTAAAATTAATTAATTTTTCTTTTATTTTGGTAATATCTTTCTTAACACAAAACAAAATTTAATTCTCAATCCTCAACAACATTTTCGTCTTAAAAGGCAAATCTCTTCGTGGTTTCTTTTCTGCCTTCACCCTCAGCTTGTTCAACCGTTTCTTCCTCTCATATGCAAGCTGGGCCCTCTCCTTCCTCTTGTTTTCAAGCTCCTGCAGATCAATATTTAATAGGAGCAATATTTAAAAGGCAAAT
Organism: Prunus fruticosa; assembly: GCA_018703695.1. Lineage (NCBI taxonomy): Eukaryota > Viridiplantae > Streptophyta > Magnoliopsida > Rosales > Rosaceae > Prunus > Prunus fruticosa. The sequence continues at coordinate 27,462,581 of CM031920.1, forward strand.
CTCTACCTGATAATCAAAATCAATAGGAATGACCATCTTGGTCTTGCGAGGAATCATTCTGCAAACCAAAGACAATTTATACAAAGAAATTCACCATGCTTGGTCTTGTGAGGAATCATTCTGGAGAAAATGCAACTAAAAACATTTGCTTTCAGAAAGAGCAAAGGGCAAGAAGAAGTTGGAACCCTAGTTGAAAACTAAGAGTTCAAAAACGCGTGAAAAAATCATATTTAAACAAATTATCGTAAATATCCACGTCGGTTCTATTACAAATAGCGACATCATATTTAACAAATCAACGTCGTCCTTTTCACTTATGCAAAGAGAACGACGTCGTATATTACAAACTTTTGTCGTGTATTAAAAAGAGAACGACGTCGTTTTCAGAAACCCAAAGTAACCACGTCAGTTTATTAAAATACATAGTCGTTGAATTTCGAAGTACAACGTCAGTTTAGATAAACAAGCGCCGTCATAACCACATCGGAATTCCAAAAGTTGTTTGGCCATAGTGATAACCACGTCAGTTCTGACTTATTTACCGTCATTATAACTAAATACTAGGGCGGTTTTTAATAAAAACGTCGTTGTATTGAACTCTGGGAAAATATATAAACTTTTCGTCACCTGACCTAATGTTCTACAGTTTTCTCTCACCGATAAAATATCTCAGTTTCCCTCTCATTTCCCAAAAGCAGCATCATCGTCTAAATCTCGTCATCGTCATCGTCTTCGTCTTCATCTCCAAATCACCATTTTCCTACATCGGAAGGAAACTTTCTTTGCACGCCAAAGGTTTTTTCTCACTCTCTTCCCTTTTTTTACATTTCATTTGAAAGCCGTCGTTGTCTGGAAACAAGATTCTATCAAATTGAGGAAATCTTTCACTGGTTTTGATTAAATTCATTAGTCCATACTCTCACGATGCCAAAAGACGACAGTTCTATCTTGTTTGCGACGATAGAATGGACACACCACGACGGTAGTTAAATTCGACCGAATGCAAACTGCACGACGGTGGTTAATAACCATCATGGTGTGACAATTAATACATCGGAAACAAGATTAAACCGTCGTCTGGTGGGAGAAGAACAGTCGTTTTGTTTTTGATGTTGTAAATTTTAAACCACATCGGTTCTTAGCATGAATAACCGACGTGGTATATACACATTTACGTCATGAATGATATAAAACCGTCGTCTTATTTCCATACATGGTCTGAGAGACTGTTTAATAGGACGTCGCTGTTTTTGTATTACCGTCGTGGTGTTTTATTTACGACGACGGTGTTGTTTTACAACCGTCGTCCTACCTGAGATATCACGACTGTATTTTTAGGACGTTGTTTCTTTATTATTACGTCGTTTCTTTTTAATAACTGACGTTGTTTTCCTTGCAGATTAATTAAAAATGGTTTAGAAATCTCAAAACAAGAAAGCTCAAGCGTCAGAGGCCAAATCTGTTTCAAATGCTCAACTAATTGAAGCCAAATCAGTTTCAAAGGCACAAGGGGATGAAGCCAAATCGGTTTCAAAGGCTCAAGTGGAAGGAGAAAAATCAATTCAAAGCAAACCCTCGAAGAGGATGAGATTTTCCTCAACCTCCGAGAAAGACTCGAGCACAGCCATATTTGTTGAGGAGCCAAAATCCGGCCGCGGTATCAGCACAATGAGCCGTGTTGTGAAGAGGAAAATTCAGAAGATTAAGCCTGTGGTTGAGTTCAATAAAAGTGGCAGACCACATGGCAAGGCTGCTATTGAGATGCAGTCTTATATTGGTGTTTTGGCACCCACCAGAGTCCCTCTTGTGGACAAGAAATGGACTCAATTGCCCATGGACGTGAAGGAGCATATTTGGGAAGCTGTTCAAATGGCCTATGTTATTGGGGATGGGTGCAAGAACATGGTCTTGTCGTCCTGCCGTCAAAAAATGGAAGGATTTCAAGTATAACGTAACTAGGCAGTATATCCTTCCATTCGCACATGACAAGGAGAAGTTAAAAGAACCCCATGAGCTTTATAAGTTCATAGAGAAATTGCAATGGGATGCCTTTGTAGCGTCAAGGTTATCCCCAGATTTTGAGGCTGTGCATACTGAGCAGAAACAGAGGAGGGAGAAATTGGAATACAACCATAGGTTGTCTAGAAAAGGGTATGTTGGTTTGGAGGACCAATTGGTAGAAACCATGCCCGATGAAGAAATCGATCAAGCTCTTCTATGGAAGAAGGCAAGAGAAGATAAAACAGGAAACATCCCTGATCCAAAGGTTGCAGAGAAGGGAAAAATAATCGTAAGTCTCACTAACTCTGTTCTAAATTTGAAAAACAAAGTGTTTTATTTTGGTATAGACGTCGCACGTTTAAATAAGCGACGTTATAAAATAAACACCACTACGAGTTTTATTTACCGCCGTTTAAAAATGAATAGGACGTCAGTTTTTAAATAAAGTAGACGTCTAGATAGAATTAATACGACGGCTTAAATTCCTCTATGAACTGCATTTTTGTTTTAAGTTTACTCACGCACACACTCTCCCTCTCTCTCTCTATTTCACTGAAATTTGTGGTGCACAATTTCTGGAAAAAATGCATATTTCAATCGAGTTTTTTCACTTCTTCATTAAAATTTACGACGATTTTATCTCATCTAGACGTTAGAATGTTTATACAACGACGGTAATTTTGTGCTGCCGTATGAAATTAAGTCCTACGTCCGTTTGTTCAATAGTCCACCGTCTTACTTTAAATACTACGACGGTCTTTGATTTATGTTTTAATATGTTTTATTTTGAATATACGACGGGTTTTTATCTCCTGACGTTGTAATTATAAACAACGACGTGTTAAATTAATACTACGTCAGTAATTTAAGAAAACCGTCGTTGTTTATAATTTACAACGTCGGTTTATTTATCTGTTTTACACCCTGCTCAGTTTGTAACAATCTCTCTTTCTCTCTTTTAGGATGATTTGCAAAAGCAAGTCTCCGAAGGCACTCTAACTGTCTCCGGGACCAATAATGTCTTGACTCTTGCTTTGGGAACCCCCGAGCATGGTGGGAGAGTCAGAGGAGTTGGTGCTGGCGTTTCCCCAAACTCAGTTCTTTAATTTGCCGAAACAGCAGAGAGTGAAATTTGGTGACAAATTGAAGGAAAGTGTAAGGGAGGCAGTCAGAGAAGAGACCTTGAGGATTGAGGCAAGGTAAAGGGAAACTATAATGGAAGGTTAGAGCGAGAGGGAGGCTATGTTGGCACATTTCCGTCAACTAGTTCCTAATTTTGATCCCAACCTGATGCTCAAAACCCCAATTACTCCAATTACTTTACCCCTCAAGATCAAAGCCCAAAATCCAATGTCTAATAAGGCTAGCTGCTCTGGGCCACTGGTATCAGACCCCTAGCTTTGGGATTAGAAGATCCAAAGCCTGAAGTTGATACTCCTGCAAAACAGCAAGAGGACACGGTAAAATCTCTGATATTTTCTATTTCTGCCTTTTGAATGTTAAATAGACGTCGCTCTTTTTAATATCCGACGTTAAAATTTAAAACAACGATGGTATATATGTACAGACGTTGGAAAACAAAAATACGTCTGTTTTCTTCCAAGAACCGTCGTGTTGAGTTAAATACCACGACGCTTTTACTTGTTTTGCAAATTATTGGACATTAAAAATAACGACTGTGCTTTTTGCCGTCGTCTAATTCTTTTATAAACTGTCGTCTATTTCATGATAGCATTAACTGCATTTTAATTAGACGACCTTTCTTTAGTGTAGCGACGTTATAAAGTTTACACAACGATGGTTATGTATTTACCGACGTCTATAACCTTTCCTTCGTCGGTATTTACTAGAAACCGTCGTTTATATTATATACCACGTCTGTTTTTTAGGTTTAGTTAGAGTCGTCAATTATAGTTCACACCCAAACTAACTTTTATTTATTTAGTTATTTCTTTTAGCAGGATCTCTCAAAGCTAGACATGCCACCTTCTCTGTTAGCCTTATGCCAACATGTCCAGACCAAGTTGTTGCCTACTAACGAGGCTCTCGCAGTTCACATGCCCGAGGAAGTGTTTGGCTTTGAGCATGATACCTTCCTCTTACTTGATGATATTTTGCAGTTTGGTTCCATGGTTGAGATTGGAACCACAGTGATATCAATATACATGAGGTAATTCTAGAAATCCCATTTTGTTTTACATTTCCCTTTCTTTTAAATTAAAATCTCATTTAATTGACTTTCATATATTTAGGTTCCTATTGACTATTTAAAAATGGCAAATATGGTAAACCATGTTGGCCTCGTGGACCCTGGGCTAGTCAGCTCTCAATCTGGATCTCTCTCAGAACGAACAAAAAACCTGTCAAACCGCCTGAAAACGGCATATGGGAATCAATTTTTCTTGGTCCCTTATAATCCAGGGTTAGTACCATTTAAAGTATTTTCCTAAGCTTGTAATATTTTTCTTTGTAGTACTATTTAACCTATATGGATCATTATGTGTAGGGGTCATTGGGTGATAGTAATTGTGAGACCAGCAACGAGACTGCCTATTACATGAATTCACTGCCAAAACGCTTAGTTGACGACGACATGAAAAGTATAGTGAATACGTAAGTTGATTTCTTCTGATCTAAGATTTTTTTTCCTTTAAAGTATTTGAATATACGACGGCTTTTAATAATACCGACATTATAATGACAATATAACGACGGTAAGTTATTACCGATGTTTTAAATAATTTATTACATCATTATTGTCTTAAAAACGTCATGTTAATTTAACTACCACATCGTTTGGGTTTTATTTAAGAACGTTTTAATTTTTTATGTTCAATTTTTTGTTATACGACGTTTTCCTCTTATCGACGTTATAATGTTACACAACGACGGTAATTTTGTACCGCCGTTTGAAACAAAATATCACGTCATTTTTTTTAAAACTCCGTCATTTTGACTGATTTACCACGATGGTTACTATTTGTATTTAAATTTTTCGTTTTGTCATTAACACCCTTTGTTTTCTTGTAACAGGTCAATTAAAATGTTTAACATTCATATAAACAAAAATTCACGTAAATAGGCCATTTGGAAAAATCTACACGGCACTCCTGAACAACCAACAAGTGTAGAGAGTGGCTATTACGTGATGCGATTCATGAGAGATATAATTCATGATCCAGACCTAAATTTCGAGAAGAAGGTAAAATGCAAAATTTTAGATATACTTTCTTTATTTTACTACGTCAAATTTTTGTTTAAAACCGTCGTTTGTATCTTTATAACACGTCGGTTTTTTGGTTTATTTTGCAGTTTGAAAAGAAAAAAGATAAAGTTTAGTATAAACAAGAGGATATTGACGAAGTTAGGCATGAATGGGCAGAATTCGTGAACAAGTTATTACCAAAGGATAATTGATGTACATAAATATTTATGAACAATGTTTAGGTTTATTTTAGTTTATTTAAAATGTACATAAATATTTTTGTTGTAATCAATCGAACAACCACCAAAAAAATTAATTTTTTTTTTATAAACTTGTTTAGTTCCCAAAAACCGACGTCTGATTACAATTTACACGTCTCATATGTGTACACAATGGTCGTCTTGCTATAACTGGAAATATAATATCGACGGTAATTCTTAAAAACGACATGTAATAGACATAAACACGACGGTTTATAATTAATTCATCTTGTACAGATGAATTTTGTACCAATATACTACGTCGGTTAGTATAACCATATCGACGTCTGAATAATATACAAAGGCGGTGATTATTAAAAATTTGACGTTGTATAGATAAACAACGTCGGTGATCTAAAATAAGATGACGTGGTAATACAATAACCCACGTCGGTTCTCCAAACAATTAATGTCGTTTTTATTCGTTTCGACGTCTAAAAATTATATGACGTCAATTTGTGATGTTTAACGTCGTTGTAAAAGGATACAACGTCGGCTAGGTCATTTTTCATTTAATTTTTAATGACTTTTATATTTTATTTAATTCCATATTAAATTCAAAACTAAATCCAAAAATTAAACTCAAAACTACCAAGCACTCATTGAAATATTGTCTCTCCCCTAAAGCTTTAAAAAATATAATTTTAGAAATATTTTTTTATTGTATTTAATTTCTAATATTAATAATATATTCAAAACAAAATCCGAAAAATATACCGACAAATTCTATGCACTCATTGAGACAATATCTTGCCCGTTAAGGCCTGAAAAATGTAATTTTAGTTTTCAAAGTTCAAATGATAACAAAATTCAAACAAATTTAGAGACAAAGCACGGTACTCCTTATACTTTACATAACATAACCATAAAGTTTATGTGATCCATTGGTGCCCATAAATTCAAAATTATGAAATCCATATTTTAGCCTACTATTGTAGAAGGCATTGTTGTAAGGAGTCCATAGCAATTTTCGGTTCATTTTTCTCATACTTGTCTATTTTTTTAAAATTATTGTAAAATTTAGGGTTTAGGGTTTATTGAAACGACGCCGGTTTTCTCCTGCTGTTTTTGGTCAACTACGTAAACCAAGACTAATTGAATTCGGTCTACGACATCGGTTATTAAATAGCGACGTACGTTATGTTTACAACGTCGGTCTTGTGTAGAAACCGCCGTCTTAAGTAAGAATTAGACGTCCATATATAAGTATTGACCGTTGTCGTTGAAAACGCGGTACTTTAAAATTTTTGACCGCGACCTAAAATTTTTAGAATGTCCCTTTTACCCTAAAACAGTTCATTCTCACTCTTCAACATAAATTTGTCTTAAAGTTTTCGCTCTCTCTCAAGCAGTTGTTATATTCTCTCAGCTCTCTCTCAATCTCCATGTAAGTACAACCCTAGTCCCTTTAACCCTAATCTCTTCTTAAATCCATAAATGTTTTCGTTGGTAGCTATGGGTTCTTAATTGATAGCTTTTGTTATATTCTCCAGCTCTCTCTCAAAGCATTGGGTATATTCTCCAAGCTCTCTCTCAAGCAGTTGTTATATTCTCTCAGCTCTCTCTCAATATCCATGTAAGTACAACCCTAGTCCCTTTAACCTTAATCTCTTCTTAAATCCATAAATGTTTTCGTTGGTAGCTATGGGTTCTTAATTGGTAGCTATATTAGGGTTCTTTTATGTTTTGGTGTTTACATTCTTGTAATAATTACTCTCTGTTTGGGTTCTTTTATGTTTGTTTGGCCATGGGTTCCTGGAAATGGAATGGGGATGGGAGATTTAAGCTTTTTTTTTTTTAAACGATGATGGTTGGCGGATCAAACCGTCGTCTAAATGTTTATTATACGTCGGTTGTTCATTTACTCCCGTCGTCTGCGTTTTAAGCCGCAACTGGTAGCCTAAAGACGACGTTTTTCTCCATTAAACTTTGTCTTTAGGCTACCAGAACCCCATACAAATTTCTGGGTTTGGGTATCTTAATGACGATGGTAACTATAGATGCCGTCGTCTGAATTTATATTAAACGACGATTATTTTGTAAAAACCGTCGTCTTGTTCATGTTTTATATTTTATTTTCAATTTGTTCTCTGCTATTTGAATGAGGTAGTGTTTCATTGATGGTCTTTCCATTTTAATATATATATATATATATATATATTTATGATTTTATAGAGTGTGAGATGGATAAGTCATGAATGCATGCGGATAGAAGATCGAAGGCATATGAGTTAGGGGTGGAAGGATTTTTTAATTTTGCGTCAGAAAATCTTGAAAATACAACTGAGATTCGTTGTCCATGTGTTAAATGTGGGAATATTCGATTGTTTGGGGTTGGAATTATAAGGTAACACTTATACTTTAATGGAATTGACCAAAGCTATAAGATTTGGACATGGCACGGAGAACCTTGGGAATGGACTACCAATGCTAGTAGAAATATGGAAGAAGATGAGCAAAGTAGGTTCAGTTATGTTTCTGAAGAATTAGGGATGGATGATAATGATTTTGCCAATATTGGATCTGATCCTTATGAGTTTGTCAGTGTGATTGGGGATGGCAATGAACCCTTATACCCTGGTTGCAGTAAGTACACGAAGTTGTCGGCTTTGGTGAAGTTATATAATTTGAAAGCAAAACATGGGATGAGTGATGTTTGCTTTACAGAATTATTGATACTTCAAGGAGAATTGCTTCCAGAAGGAAATACACTACCTTCCTCTATGTACGAGGCAAAAAAGACTTTGTCTGCTTTAGGGATGAGTTATGAGAACATCCACACATGTCCCAATGACTGCATTTTGTATTGGAAGGAGTATGAGGATGCAACTAATTGTCCTACTTGTGGTATCTCAAGGTGGAAGGAAACCAAAGATGGGTTCTTGAAAGAGGGTGTGGCAGCGAAGGTGGTGTGGTATTTTCCTCCAATTCCAAGGTTTAAAAGGATGTTTCAATCACATAAGACAGCTAAGAGTTTGACTTGGCATGCTGCAAGAAAATCAGTTGACGGTCATATGTCTCATCCAGCGGACTCCCCGTCTTGGAAACTTGTTGATGAAAAATGGCCCGACTTTGGTAATGAGCCAAGAAACTTGAGATTGGCTCTCTCATCTGATGGATTCAATCCTCACAGTTCTTTAAGTAGCAGATACAGTTGTTTGGCCAGTTATGTTAGTTACATATAATCTCCCACCATGGCTATGCATGAAGCGGAAGTTCATGATGTTGACCTTACTGATTTCCGATCATAAACAGCCCGGAAATGATATAGACGTCTACTTAGAACCTTTGATTGATGATTTAAAATCTCTGTGGGATGGGATTAGAGGAGTGTATTGATCGGTTCATAATTGTATATCATTTTGTACCCTTCTAGCTTATGATTTGGTTATGTTTTTGAGTTAAACTTGTGCTTTTAATCCTTTTTGTGTTTATCTTTCAGCTTTAGGTAACAATGATGGCTTTGGATAGGAAATGATGCAATTCAAGCATGTTAAGGCCTAATTTGGATGAATGGATGAAGAGCTTAAAGACAAACTCATTTTGGCTACAGCCCCCTGCCAGTCCAGTTCCGTAGGTCACATTACAAGATTTGTTTCAGAAACCTACACAGCTCGGATGAGGCCGCATTCTTCATGAAAGTTGTTCCAATGGGTGTGTACTATAACATATCCAAAATTCAGCCCCATTGGATAAATATGGAGTCTGTTACCTAGCAAACACAGAGCCATGCTCAGGATGGATTTTATCAGCGCGCAAAATGAGTTAGCAATTTGTTTTGGCCTTAACTTCCTCCTCCGACCTTGGATTGGCCCAAATGATATATGGCTGGAAAGAAGACATTCTGAACTTCAAGTTTGAGTGCTTGAAGTCTTAATTTGCTTAAGGGAAGCCCAATTCGTAAGCCCTTGAAGTTGCTGGTCATGCAGACCTCAGGATGAGCTATTGTTTCTGGTTGGAAGCTTGGTCATGGTGACATGAAGATGAGCTGGGGTGCTGGTGGGATTTATTGGTGAAGTGCATCAACCAATTCAAATTTTCTAATACAAGTGCATCAACCATTTCAAATTTTATAAAACAAGTGTTGTATGCATTAGCCATATTGAATTCAGATTTTTCACTTCCTTAGGCCTATAAATAGGGAGGTTCTCTAAGCTTGTAAACACACCCCAAGGGGGGGAGCTCTCAAACACTTCTCTAGAGCTCCCTTCCCTTCTCTCCCTCAAATTCTCTTAGTTTCTCTTTCTAGTTTTCAATTGTTGTAATGAAATCTTTTGTGTTGAAATTTTCCTTAAGTTTTTCTTAGTTCCACTTTACTTTTCATTATGCAAATTCTTTTCTTTAGTCTCAAGTTTGATTAGTTTCCAAGTTTCAATTATGGTTCATGTTCTTATTCATTATGCTTATAAGTTAATATGCTAGTTTGAATGATTGATCACCATTTAGGCTTGCATGTTAGCTATCTTGGTTTGAATTAAGAGTATACATCATGCTTTAATTCGAATTGAACTATGAATAGGAAGAGTATGTATGGACATTCGACAACAGGGATTAGATACATGCTTGGTTGTTTAAATTGTTCTTCTTTGCTTAATGGGTTCCTAATGCTTAATTTTAGGTTAGACAACAAATGATCAAATTAGGGAATTAGGAACACAAGGTTATGACCAAACACCATGGCTTAATCATACTTTAGCTAGAATCAATCCGTTAATCTAATTGAACTTGGGAACTTATCTGCTTGAGTTAGTTATTTTCTTTCTTTCTTGTTGTATTTATTTCCTTTCTTTTTCATTTCTATTTTGTGTAGGGAAATGAATTGGATCATTCAATCACCAATCCTCGTGGGATCGACCTCGCACTTACATATGCTATACTACCAAACGGCTCGTGCACTTGCGAGTATCACAAGTTGAGGATGCAACTGAATTCATTTTGGTGCAGCTGTATCTACACAACAAGTTTTTGGGGCCGTTGCCGGGGATCGGTAACATTGTTTGATTCTATTTGGCTTTCCTACTTTAATTTTTTTTTCTTAACTGGACAATTTCAAGTTTTAAAGTTAATGACGTTAATGGACAAGTTGTGTTTGTAGTCCAACAGAAAAGGACAATTGCCCAACAAGCAAGAGAACTGGGTTTAAGGCCCAGCTTACACAACCCATTGGTGCTTGTTGCTTTGAAGCATGGAATTGGATGTGTGTTGATTTTCCTTTTCATTTTAGTTTTTATTTCCTCATCCTTTTAATTCTATTTCAAGTTTTCTATGTTTGTTTTAGCAATTTATTATAGCTCAATAATAAATGGAGAGAGATGGCAACCTCAATCATAAGAATGGGAAGTGTGGAGCAGTGGGAGAAGTCGCGACCTCCAAGTGCATCCATGCTTGACCTAATCGCTTCAAGGGGGAGCATTTCAATCCTTTCTTTTCTTTGAATTCTGTTTATTTTCGTAATAGTTTTTGCCTTTTGGTCCACGTTGAGTTCTTTGTTTTTCTATGCTGAATCCAACCATATAAAGAACGTAAAATTTGGACTTACGGTTGGAAAGTTATAGCCTAAAAACTGAACATAGGTCGAAGCTGAAAAACATAGAAACGAATCTGTCCAAATGGTGATAAATAGGTGATAGAAAGTGCTGTTTGTGTTTTTCTTTGGTTTCTTGGTTTGTTTCTTTTAGTACAACAATTTATTTCGTTTGTTTGAGTTTGTTTAGAGTACTTAGTTCATTTTCGTTTTTGGTTTGTTGTTTCATTTTATCTTAATTTGCTTTTGTTTCTTATCTTAAAAATTTATAAAATAAAAAATAAATAAAAAAAGATTTTTCATATGAGCTGACTTATGGTAACTCCAGCTGAGCACTTCCGTCAATATAGTGTCTAGGAGTTCTATAGGCGACACCTTCGGTGTCTAAGAAGTTTGGGTTTTAAGCGGGACCATTGTGACCCCTCCAACCTTCCCGGATCTCCTGGCTGTGTTTTCTGACGCCCTTAACTGGTCATCCGTGAGTTGCTTGTATATTCGTGTGTTTTTAAATCAAGTTTTTTTATATTTTCTTTGTTTTATTTTCTGTTGAGTCTTTGTTTTTGTTTTGTTTCTATTTTTGTTTTGTTAAGTTAGTTTATGTATTTATTTACGTGGTATGGTTAGTTAGTTTATTTCTAAGTGTTAAAACACATTTTTATTTTATTTCAAACTTGCATTTAAAAAAAACAAAAAACAAAAAACAACAACAAAAAAAAAAACAACAAAAAAAAAACAAAACAAAACAAAACATTCAAGTAAAATAAAAAAAAACAACAACTTCTTTTTCATCTTTTTCATCTTTTTCATCTTCTTCATCTTCATCATCATCATGGCTTGCCTCTATTATCTCGCACTTGTAGAATCTGCAGCAACTCTACATGGTCATCATTTTTCCTCTGGAGTGCTTCCACATGCTGATTAGCACAATAGAGCCGCTTCTGCAGTCCGCCACCATAGCCTTCAAGGAAGCTATTTCCTCGCTCATCGCGGCACACTCCCGTGTCCTCGCCAATAATCGCATGCCCAAATTGGTAGCCGAGACTGCGTGGAGCACAGTTAAATTGTGGGACTCCTCTACCGCTGCCTTATCAGGACCTCTGTGCCACATGCAGATGATCTGTCGGAGTGAGCTTGCTGCTAATCATGCCTCCTAGCAGCACTGCTCTTTTCGACAGTGCCTCATAAAAGTTCGGTATTGCCTCAGGCAAAGTTTGAGGCCGTGCCGTGATGATATGAAGAGTTTGGGAAGACAGGAGTTGGAGGAGCCCTTGGCTGGGCATTCGGTGGTGCAAGTGAGAGCTCAAGGTTGAGATCATCAAGGTGAGTGCATGAGGATGCCATTTTTTTTGTTTCTGGATTTTTTGATGTTTTTCCTTGAGTTGGAGGAAGAAATGTTGGGTATCATCCGCTTGCAGAGGTGTGGTTTAAATAGACATATGCTGATGAGAGAAAGCCAACACCATTTCGGATTTCCTGGGCATGTCTGAACCTAATCGCTTCAAGGGGGAGCACCTTTACTTTTACTTTACTTTACTTTTTTCCGTGTTTTCTGGTGTTTAATGTTTTTGCCCGTTACTTTCATTTTCTAGAGCTTTGTGTTTTTGCTTTTCCCTTTCGGCTATCATCTTTATCTTATTTTAGTTAGGGAAATGTGTTTTCTTTTCCGTTTGTCGTCTTTGTTTTCTTTTTTTTTTTTTTTTTCTTTCTGCAACCTTACTCTTTTATTTCCGAAACAAAATAACGAAAATACAAAAACAACAAAATAAAATAAAAACAACAATAATGCAGTAGGAAATCATTTCTTCTCAGTGCTTGGTGTCTCGACTATTGGAGCTTTGAGTTTGGCCCTCTGGCTGTCCTCTTCCGGGGCTTCACGCACAGCTTCTTGGGGCTCATCACTTGAGCTCCCAAAGATCGCAATCTTAGCTTGAGCGTAACTACTCTCGCGACTGCTTGTTTGCGTTTACCCGGTCGGTCTAGGTCCTCTAGCTGTTTTCGCATGTCGCAAGAGTACAACTCTACCATTTTTGATAGGTTTTTATTCTCGTTCCGCAATACTTCTAGCTGTGTCGATTCACCTCCACTATCCTTGACCTCTCCCTTTTCAAGCTTTTTATAGCAGTCTGACACTCCTCAACCATACTTCGCTCCGCCGCCAACTGACCTTTCAGCACCTCTACCTCATGGGACTTCGCAGAAGGCGATGACCCAAACTTGCGACTGTTGCTGGACTCTCTGCACGCTCAATGCCAGGGCATCGCTCACGACCCGGTTGTCATCCCTTGTCCCCAGAACACGTATATCTTTAGGAGTCACTAAATTCCTAGCCACTCCAATGGCAACATCGTTGTCCAGGAGTATTGAGTCAGTTCCTGTCACAGGCCCCCGTGCGGAAGCAAAGTAGGGCATCCATACTGGTGCCGCCTGCTTGGCCTCGTGTCTGAGTCGGTGGAGCTAGGTTGAGATCCAACGAAAATTGGTAGTTAGAGGCCATTTGATTTCTCACTCTCTTTTCTTCTTTCTTTTTTTTTTCTCTTTTGTGTGTTTCTGAGTTTGTGTTTTTTTTACCCTTTCTTTTTACCTTTTATAGACTTAGTCTGCTAAACCCTAGCCGCTGCGGTTCTTCTAGTTCTGTGCGGCCCTTACGGCTTATCTCTATATGTCGCCGCACCCGTTTCCCAACCCGCCCTAATTGCATTTTCACCTTTCACCACCTTCTAGTGAAAAAGTCGTCCCGCTTCACCCAAGAAGCCAATAATTCTGGCTTGGGGGATGTGACAGCGCTTCTTCGCGCGGCGACACGTCCCTCACCCCTTTCACCCGTGACTTCCCAGGAACCAAGGCATCAGGGACCACGCTCTTCCCTTTCAGAAATCACACTCTTTGCGCTCCCATTGCATGTTTTTTTTTTTTTTAAAAAAAAATAATAATAAAAATAAATAAATAAATAAAATTACAAACGTGTGGGCTTCAGATTTCATTGTGGGTTAGGTTTTCACCGTTGTTAGGTTTCAAGGTGGGCTAACTTTCTTTTGGGTTGGGCTTTCAATTGTTTGGGTTTTGGTTGGCGTAGACTATCTGTTTTAGGGCTTACTGTTTTGTCTGTTTTAGGGCTTTCTTTTTAGAGTGTTTTACTGTTTCATTTTTTTTTTTTTTGTTTATTTGTTTGTTTGTTTTGTAATTTTTATTTTTGTAATTATTTTATTTTATTTGTTTTTTTTTGTTTTTGTTTTTATTTGTGGTTTATATTTACTTTAGTACCTTTCATTTCTTGTTATGACATTGCTTGTTCCTAATTTTTCAACATTGAGGACAATGTTCATTTCTAGGTTTGGCGGTATTGGAGTTTAGCATGTAAAATTGGTTTTTCCTTAATTTAATTTAAATTTTTTTTATTTGCTTGTTTTTATTTTTACTTTATTTTGTTTAAGTCTTGCTTTTATTTTTATTTTTATTTTTATTTTATTTTGATTTTGATTTTGATTTTATTCACTTTCCGAACACATTTGATGAGATTGTGATAAATGTTTGCATGACTTAAATGAAAATTGAATTTTATTTATTTATTATTATTTTATTTTTTTTTGTTAATTTTTATTGTAAAAAATATATATATATAATTAATTTGGCATCGTTCTAGCATGATATGTTCGAAACCTTCTTTGCACTTGCCATTTGTTTCATAATTCTCCAATTAAAGGATTTGCATGACCCAAAGAATTGTATCAAGCATAAATTAGACTTATATAACCATAAATGTGAGCTTTTGAGCCTTGTGCTTCATTTCATGAGTGTTATACACATACTCTTATTTTCTTGTCATCAAAGTTGTTGTTTGATCTCATTATTCATTGATTTCGTTGAATACTTAAAAGTCATTCATTCTTTTGCAATTCGATTTCATGACATTTAAGAAATGATATTAAGGCCCTCTTTGGATCGTTTGTACCTTTCAAGCTAACCTTATGCATGCTTAAGCATGATTTTCCATTGTTAACCATTTTGAGCCTACATGTAAACCTTTTTCTTTCATTTACCAATTATATTTCCTCGCCTTAGCCTGAAAAACAAATATTTACCTTTCTAAGGAACTCATGAGCTTTAATTGGGATGTGTTTTTCATACTAAGTTTGGGAATTTCGAAGAAAAAAAAAAATCACACAATTGGTGAAAGAAAAGAGAAAAATTGTGATTAAGTGGTGGTTGAATGAAATTTCATTTTTGGGTTTCATTTTTGGGCCTTCAAAATAATTTGGTGTTTGGAAAGGAGTTTGAATCAATGTAAATGAAGGTATAAGGAGTTTTGATCATGTAAAAGAAAAAAATCTAATCGTGATGATTCGAAGTCTTGTAAACAATTATTTTATGCTCTTACATTTTGAGTTCCTTGGACTTTGTATTATCCATACCTTTCATTTCTCACTCACCTTACACCCTTGGCCCCATTACAACCTATAATAAAGACCTAAATTGATCTTAAATGTCATATGGTTGAATTGCATGCATTTTCTTACTTTTAAGTGTTTGGCATCCTTCTTGAGATCATATTAATGCAAGTTCTTCATCTTTCTATTTCGAGTTAAGTCTTTATGGTTTAACTCTAATCTCATGTTTATAACTGAGTGTTGCATTATAGCCCTCTTCTGAGTGATTCATTTGTGAGAGGACAACTTTGGTGAGATTTGAAGTTGAATTTGTGCTTTGTATGATTTTTGAAATTGTGTGAAAACTAAGATTGGGGAATTTGTTACATTTGGCTATCACACTACCACACTTTGAGCATGTTGTGTTTTGAACTTTGCCGCCTGGTAAATAATGTCTAAAATTGAGTTTTTATTGTTAAAATTTTTGAGTCATGTGCATGAGTCATTTCTCTTTAGAAAATGTTCGGAAAGATTGTTTTGAGTTTTATTTTTATTTCTTTTATTTTTGTTTTTGTTTTTGTAATTATTTTAGTTTTGGTTTTTGTTTTTGTTTTTGCTTAAGGACTAACAAATCTATTAAGTTTTCTAACCATTTTGTTTTGTAGAGTTAGAAAAACGTTTGTGGGTATTGGTAATTTGCTGTTAAACCCTCAGGAGACACAACTCCTCCTACTAGGGATGCCTAGAGGTTTAAAGGCTTGTTGCATTCGCTCAATGCAATCGAGTTACCTACGAAAGTGGTCTAGTTAACTTCTTGTTTTGTTTTTAACTTTGTTTTGTGTTGTTTTGCTCGAGGACTAGCAAAATCTAGGTTTGGGGGTATTTGATCGGTTCATAATTGTATATCATTTTGTACCCTTCTAGCTTATGATTTGGTTATGTTTTTGAGTTAAACTTGTGCTTTTAATCCTTTTTGTGTTTATCTTTCAGCTTTAGGTAACAATGATGGCTTTGGATAGGAAATGATGCAATTCAAGCATGTTAAGGCCTAATTTGGATGAATGGATGAAGAGCTTAAAGACAAACTCATTTTGGCTACAGCCCCCTGCCAGTCCAGTTCCGTAGGTCACATTACAAGATTTGTTCCAGAAACCTACACAGCTCGGATGAGGCCGCATTCTTCATGAAAGTTGTTCCAATGGGTGTGTACTATAACATATCCAAAATTCAGCCCCATTGGATAAATATGGAGTCTGTTACCTAGCAAACACAGAGCCATGCTCAGGATGGATTTTATCAGCGCGCAAAATGAGTTAGCAATTTGTTTTGGCCTTAACTTCCTCCTCCGACCTTGGATTGGCCCAAATGATATATGGCTGGAAAGAAGACATTCTGAACTTCAAGTTTGAGTGCTTAAAGTCTTAATTTGCTTAAGGGAAGCCCAATTCGTAAGCCCTTGAAGTTTCTGGTCATGCTGACCTCAGGATGAGCTATTGTTTCTGGTTGGAAGCTTGGTCATGGTGAGCTAGGCATGAGCTATTGAGCTGGTTGGAAGCTTGGTCATGGTGACATGAACATGAGCTGGGGTGCTGGTGGGATTTATTGGTGAAGTGCATCAACCAATTCAAATTTTCTAATACAAGTGCATCAACCATTTCAAATTTTATAAAACAAGTGTTGTATGCATTAGCCATATTGAATTCAGATTTTTCACTTCCTTAGGCCTATAAATAGGGAGGTTCTCTAAGCTTGTAAACACACCCCAAGGGGGGGAGCTCTCAAACACTTCTCTAGAGCTCCCTTCCCTTCTCTCCCTCAAATTCTCTTAGTTTCTCTTTCTAGTTTTCAATTGTTGTAATGAAATCTTTTGTGTTGAAATTTTCCTTAAGTTTTTCTTAGTTCCACTTTACTTTTCATTATGCAAATTCTTTTCTTTAGTCTCAAGTTTGATTAGTTTCCAAGTTTCAATTATGGTTCATGTTCTTATTCATTATGCTTATAAGTTAATATGCTAGTTTGAATGATTGATCACCATTTAGGCTTGCATGTTAGCTATCTTGGTTTGAATTAAGAGTATACATCATGCTTTAATTCGAATTGAACTATGAATAGGAAGAGTATGTATGGACATTCGACAACAGGGATTAGATACATGCTTGGTTGTTTAAATTGTTCTTCTTTGCTTAATGGGTTCCTAATGCTTAATTTTAGGTTAGACAACAAATGATCAAATTAGGGAATTAGGAACACAAGGTTATGACCAAACACCATGGCTTAATCATACTTTAGCTAGAATCAATCCGTTAATCTAATTGAACTTGGGAACTTATCTGCTTGAGTTAGTTATTTTCTTTCTTTCTTGTTGTATTTATTTCCTTTCTTTTTCATTTCTATTTTGTGTAGGGAAATGAATTGGATCATTCAATCACCAATCCTCGTGGGATCGACCTCGCACTTACATATGCTATACTACCAAACGGCTCGTGCACTTGCGAGTATCACAAGTTGAGGATGCAACTGAATCCATTTTGGTGCAGCTGTATCTACACAACATGTATGATGCCCACATAGGAGAATACTTTACACTCAGAGTTGTATTACCTGTGGACAATTAATGATTTTCCTGCCTATGGAAACTTATTTGGTTGTGTTGTTAAAGGATATAAAGCTTGTCCAATATGCGGCGATGATACACCTAGTCACAGGTTGAAAAATGGCCACAAAATTTGTTACATTGGGCATAGAAAGTGGTTACCAATCAATCATCCATATAGGAGGCAACGTGCAGCTTTTAATGGGAAACCTGAATATGGCATGCCTCCCGAGCCATTAACCGGAGAAGAAGTGCTGCATATGGTTGAAGATAATAATTACATATGGGGCTCGAAAAATGGGGGAAGTGTTGGTGAGAATGATGGTGACAGAGTTTGTTGGAAGAAGAAATCAAAATTCTTTAATCTCGAGTATTGGAAATACCTCCCTATGAGGCATGCCTTAGATGTTATGCACATTGAGAAGAATGTTTGTGATAGTATCATTGGTACATTGCTAGAGATCCCTGGAAAAAATAAAGATGGGATTGCTGCTCGATTAGACTTATTGAACATGTCGGTAAAAGCTGATTTGCAACCCGAGTATGGAGAAAGACGTACTCGCTTGCTTCCAGGGCCTTGGAATTTGTCAAGAGCATAGAAGAGAGCGGTTTGCAATTCTTTTTATGGTATGAAGGTTCCTGAAGGTTATTCTTCAAATATAAAAAATCTTGTATCTTTAAAATATTCAAGACTTCTTGGCCTTAAATCTCATGATTGTCATACCTTGATGCAACAATTGCTCCCTGTGGCAATTCGTTCTGTTTTGGAGAAGCCTGCAAGGTATGCAATAACTCGATTGTGCTTATTCTTCAATGCTATATGTGCAAAGACAGTAAATATTTCCAAGCTAGATAAGTTGGAAGAAGATGTAGTAGTTACTTTGTGTTTGCTTGAGAAGTACTTTCCGCCTTCATTCTTTGATATCATGGTTCATCTAGTAGTACATCTTGTCAGAGAAGTTCGTCTATGTGGGCCAGTATATTTTAGATGGATGTATCCGTTTGAAAGATATATGAAAGTGCTAAAGCGGTATGTTCAGAATTCGTACTCGTCCCGAAGGTTGCATTGCTTAGCGGTATATAGCTGAAGAAGCTGGAGAGTTTTGTACCGAGCATTTATCTGATGTTACTACAGTTGGAGTGCCTTCAAGCCAGAAGATGGGAGTTTCAAAGCCATTATCAGGTTGCACAGTGAGCTTAGTTGATCTGGACTTGTTGAACCAGGCACATCTATATGTCTTGGAGAATACGGAGAAAGTCCTACCTTATATCGAGTACGTATGAGTTTAATTTTTCATATGTAGCCATTTTAAATATTATTACTCCTTATGTTTATCTTATATACAAGGGACCGTAATGCGTGATTTTTTCGTGTCAATTGTAGGGAACATATGATCCACATCAAGACCACTTATCCAAAATTTAGAAAGAGAACAAAGTGGCTACAAGATAAGCACAATAACACTTTCATTCAATGGCTACGCTTTAAGGTATATATGTTATTGAATGACATATTGAACTTATTTTAATTTTCTTTCTTTCTATATATATGTTAGATTGAATTAAGATATATGTTTAATTTGCAGGTTCAAAGTGAACTTAATGGGGAAGACAATAATGGCGTATCAGAAAATTTGAGGTGGTTAGCAGCTGGTCCAAGCGTAGCAGTGCCATCATATAGGAGCTATATTATTAATGGTGTCAAATTTAACACCAAGGCACAAGATGATGTGCGAACTGTCCAAAATAGTGGAGTTTATTTACTTGCACATACTATGCAAGTTGCTAGTGCCAAGGATAAAAATCCTATTGTCTCCAATATGGGTTTTTATAAGGTTATTCAAGAAATTTGGGACCTTGACTACCAAAAGTTTAGAATCCCAGTCTTGAGGTGTGATTGGATAGATAACACTTCGGGCCTTTTAGTCGACAAACTTGGATTTACCCTTGTAGATCTGAGTAAAATTGGACATAGGAATGACCAATTTGTTATGGCTTCTCAAGTCAAACAAGTATTTTATGTTGACGACCCAATGCATTGTGGTTGGTCGGTAGTGTTATCAATGCCTAATAGAGAATATAATGATGTTATTGGTGATGATGTGCTAGGTGATATTAGAATTGAGTGTGAGCCATTTACTAGAGGGATACCAAATGTTGACACATTTGATGACGTAGTGGGTGAGTTTGGGAGTGAGAATATTAGAGATGGGTGTGAAGATATATGGATTGATTGATTGTTGTAATGTATGGCATTAGTTATTCAGTTAATTGTATGACATTAATTAATAGCTCTGTATATCATTTTAATTCCGATCACATTTTCATTATGCAGGCTTTGGGCACGACAAATCAAAAATTAAAAATAATGGGTTAAAGCTGAAAATACGACGGTCAAGTTACAAAAATCGCAAGAAGAGACATCTACAAAACAACCAACGTCGGGTTTTTCACAACCAACGTGGAATGACAACGCAAAAATGAAATAAAAACCGCCATTTGAAAAAGAAAACACATCGGTTAATTAAAATTAATTCCAAAACAGTTAATAAATATTAACAACAACGACGGTAAATAAAATAATCAACGACGAACAATAAAGAATAACACGACGGCAGAAGCTCAAACCGACGAATTACCCAATATAATCAATTGATGATTAACGTCATAAAAATATTGTTGCACGTCAGTTATAATTAAACAATTGACGTCTCTGAGAATACACACGTCAAAAAAGGTTATAAAAGAGACTTAACAAAGACTAGCTACGTCATGGAATAAATAAATGACCGACGTAGTAAGGATATAACAATGTCGAATAATTGAATTCTTGGGACATAGTAAAGTTCTAACCACGACCTTCATTTTACAATAACCGACGTCAAATCCATAATTCAAGGCGTTTCCTTACTTCTTAACGACGGTTAGGCTAAAAGCAATGACGTCTCAGAGATTACACACGTCTAAGTGGCTCACAAAAGAGACTTTTAAAATGCCAACCACGTCAAAGTCTATAAAAACCGACGTTGTAAATTACTAACAATGTCCTAAAATGTGACTCCTAGGCCATAGTAAATGGATTAAACATGACAGGTATTTTAATTAACCGACGTGTAATATTAAATCCACGTCGTTTATTTCTGCTTCAAGCCGTCAAAATCATTTTCAACGTCTGTGGTGACCTAAAAGGTCGTGGTTATTTGTTTTTTTACGTCAGTCCAAGTAAATATGTGCCATGTTAAATCTTTAAGACGTCGCTTTTTTTGACAAAAGTGACGTCTAATTTACCATGTTATATGTTTTAGACGTCAGTTTTTTTATTTAGTGAACATAATATTTATTAACCACGACGGTTTCTACGTTTTACACGTCGGTTTTGTTTTAATTAGAGACGTTGATAATTACATTTACCTCGGGTTTGTACTTGTTTTTGACATTTAACATTATTTAAACTTCTGTGTTTTACTAAAACGTCGTCTAATATAGTTGAATGTTGTCTTTTTATGCTTTTATGTATGAGGTAGACGTCGGTTTTAGTTTTTTTTATGACGTGTAATATAATAACGACGTCGGTTATTTCCGTCGTTATTTTATGTGTTAAAAGATGGCGGTCGATTTCATGTCGGTTTTAAAACATGATACACGACGGTGAATTCCCGTCGTCTATTTCATTTTTTGTAGTAGTGAGAATACTTCTAAAAGAAATTAAACAGAGCTTTTTAATTATTTTGAACAACTACAATGAAAAATATTTTGTGGATCAAATTAATAAGAGTTGCATGCTTATGTTAAAAGTGGAACCCCAATGCCATAGTGTTTTAATCAATTAAATTTTCTTTAAATTAAATCTTGCATAAATCTACCTCTGAATCACACTTGTTCTTTTTCATCTCTGTTATTTTCTTTACACCGCTCTCTGTGGATACGACACTTGGACTTCCGAGCTACACTACTATACGACACCTTCCCTTGGGTTTTGCAAAGTGGAACGAACAAATTAGCGCCGTTGCCGAGGAGCAGCTTGTCAAAGAATACAGAGATCCCTTTGGTCGGAGGTTTGCTGGTTATGTGAAATTCTTCACATCTGGTACACTCTTTCCAAACTCATCTCATTGTTAATATTATTTTTATTTTTTGTTTTTTGTTGTTTATTTATTTATTTACTTTATGTAAGTTTTTTTTTTTTTTTTTATGAATGAGAACTCATGATAAAATTGGTAGATTTATAGAAACACCTCAATTAGAACCTGAAGTTGTTTTTGTTTTTGAAAATTTTCTTTTTGACTTAGGATCATCAAAAATGGCTGAAACTAATGAAAACAATGAAACTTTTCCTCAGATTGAAGATAATCATAGTGTCCATAATGAAAATGATGAAGCTAGGGATATACACTATGATAATCCACCTGTTAGAACATTGCATGATTATTTGCATCCTACCCAAAGAAGTGTGCCATCTTGCGTTATTTTTCCTATGAATGACAATAATTTTAATTTTAAACCGGTTATGATTCAATTGTTACCAAGTTTTCATGGAATGGAGTCTGAAAATCCATATTCACATGTATGAGAATTTGAAGAAGTTTGTGGTACTTTTTCAACTGAAGGATGTAGGCTAGATACAATTTTACTTAAACTTTTTCCTTTCTCACTAAAAGATAAAGCTAAAACTTGGCTTTACTCATTAAGGCCAAGAACAATTGGAACATGGCTTGAAATGCAAACTGAGTTTTTCAATTCAAAAGACAAATTCTTTGAAAAGACAAATGACCACATTTGCCCAAAATGAAATCGAGTCATTACGTCAAGCTTGAGAAAGGTATAAAGATTTATTAATGTCATACCCACATCACGGTTTTGAAATATGGAGAATTGTTGGTCATTTTTATGATGGATTATTGCCTAAAGATAGACAATTTATTGAGATAATGTGTAATGGATATTTCATGAATAAAGATCATGATGATGCCTTTGATTTCTTTGATGAAATCACAGAAAAATCTCAAATTTGGATAGCTTCCGAAAGTTCTGACATCATTGTCCAAAAAATTAAAGTTTCTGCCAATGCTTCTAGTAATGGTATTTATCGGCTTAAATAGGAAGACGGTCTTAAAGCTCAAATAGCGAAAATTGCTAGGTAAGTTGAAAGTTCAAACTCTAAACTGCTACATGGAATTAATTCAGTTGCATGCGAAGAAAATTTTAATATTTGTGAAGTTTGCGAGGTCATGGGACATACAACAAAAGAGTGTCCAACACTCCTAGTTTTCAGAAACATGTTGCAGGTGAACATGCAAACTACATAAATCAATTCAAAAAATCTTCATCATCACCTTTTTCTGAAACTTATAACCCACAACGGAAAAATCATCCAAATTTTAGTTGGAAAAATAATTTTAATGATAATGTCCACAAAATGAGCCTAATTTTTCTTCTTATTCTTCACAGATGCAAGGACAATCTTAACAATTACAAAGTTTGGAAGGTGTGTTGAAGCAATTCATGCAGAGTCAGAATGCTACTAACAAAAGAACTTGCACAAGAAATTGGCGAGATTAAGAATATTCGTTCGAAACTAACTTATGCATTATCAATTGATGAGGAAGGCAAGTTTCCTGCTCAAACTCAACCTAATCCTGTTGGAACAATTTGAGGTAAACATTCCTTCAACTTCATTCTCTTTGCATGATAATAAACATGATCAAGTTAAAGCTGTCATTACTCCTCAAAGTAGAAAAATAATTGGGCTAGAAAATTAAAAAAATGTTGAAAAAGAAAAGACTTTTGAAATACCAAAGAGTAGTGAAGATAATATTAAAGAAAATGAGAATAATTCTGGAATTTTGAAATATCATTCTTCTGTCCAATTTCCACAAGCACTTATGGCAGTTAAGAAAGATTTAAATCCTGAAATTTTGGAGGTTTTTGAACAAGTGAAAATCAATATCCCTCTTTTGGATACTATCAAACAAATTCATTCATATACAATTTTTTTAAAGGATTTATGCACTACAAAAAGAAAGCACAATGTTCAGAAGACCGCATTTTTAACTGAAAATGTAAGTGCAATTCTTCAAACTAATACTCCACCCAAGTATAAAGATCCAGGTTATTCCACAATTTTATGTGTTATTGGGAATTTTTATGTTGAGCAAGCTTTATTAGATTTGGGTGCTAGTGTAAATTTGATGCCTTACTCGGTTTATAAGCAATTGGGTCTTGGTGAATTAAAACCCACCTTTGTAACATTGCAATTGGCTGACCGTTCAGGAAAAAATTCCAAGAGGTATGGTGGAAGATGTGCTAGTTCAGGTAGACAAATTCTATTTTCCTATTGATTTTATAGTTTTGGATACTCAACCAGTTGCTCATTCTAGTTCTTAAATTTCTATTATTCTTGGAAGACCTTTCCTTACTATAGCTAATGCTCATATGAACTCAGGAACGGACTTATGCAACTATCATTTGGGAACATGACATTGGAGCTCAACATATTCAACATACGCAAGCAGCCTGAAAGCGAAGAAAATTACGAAGAAGTTGACATGATTGATACAATTGTTCAAGATTGTTTTAATTCTTCTTGTTTTTCTGATTCTTTGCAAACTTGTTTGGTCAATGAAGATTATGATTCTGCACAAGATTCTGAAGTAAATTATAATTTTTCTTTGTTGGATTCTACACAGGTGCAAGAAGAAAATGGTTGGATACCAGAATTTGAGGAACTACCAGTTGTTTCATAAGGATTTATTTGAAGGTGGATAAGAACTTAAAGATGCGTCTTTGAACACCTGGTGCAAAAATTCCAACTGTTATTTTAATTTCTTGCATGAATTTTTATTTATTCATTTTGGTGGTTTTAATTAAGAGATTGTTTGGTTTGTTTATTCAACTTTTATTGTTAGTGTAATTTTATTTTCCTTCCAACTTTTCTTTATGACATTGTTTGATCTTAAATCTCCATCATTCATAAACAGTGTTTCATATAAGTTTGAGAAGTGATTTTGATTCACAATTGCAAAATCAGAAATTTGACTTGAATGCTTATTTCATTCCATAACATGTGATTACAAACACAACTTGAAAATGTGTATGTAGATTTCTGAAATCACATGTTTCTTTTCGCATTCTGAGCCAATATGCTTCTATTTGCTCTTACTTGTAGAACCTACGATAGTTCTACATGGTTATTATTTCTTTTTGCAGTGTTTCTACATGCTGGTTGGCACAGTGAGCCGCTTCTCCAAGTATGCCACCTCAGCTTTCAGGGCGCTACCTCCTCACTCGCGCTCACACTCCTGCATCCTCGCTAGTAATTGCATGCCCAAATTTGTAGCCAGACTGCGTGGAGCACAGTTAATTGTGGGACCTCCTGCAGGCAACCTTGTCAGAACCTCTGTGCCACATGCAGAGTGACCCTGCGGTGTAAGTTTACCTGACAGTCATGCCTCCCAGGAGTCCCGCCCGTTCGATATTGCCTCATAGAAAGTTGAACATATCAGGACTGCGAGAGGCATGACTATCAGGAAACTCACACCGCAGATCATTTGCATGTGTCACAGAGGTTCTACAGGTTGCCCTGGAGGAGTCCCACAATTAAATGTGCTCCATGCGGTCTCGCTACAAATTTGGGCATGCGATTACTAGCGAGAACGCGGAGAGCGCTGCGAGTGAGGAGGTAGCCGCCTGAAAGCTCAGGTGGCATACTTGTAGAAGCGGCTCACCGTGCTAACCATCATGTAGAAACACTGCAAAGAGAAATAATAACCATGTAGAACTATTGAAGGTTCTACAAGAGCGAGCAAATAAAAGAGTTAAAAGTTGACATAAGCAAAACCAAACAACTCTCAAAAATAAAACTACAATAAACAAAAGCTCACTAGCAACAACACTTTCAAAGTCTACTCATCATCATGATCATGATCATGATCATCATCTGCTGCGCTCTAGGCTGATTTGACATCTGGAGGTGAGTCCAAATAGCATCGATGGAGGTACTCATCCGCTACATCTCCTGGTATTGCAGCATTTGAAGACTGGGGTCCCAGCAGAAGTGTCGACACTGGGAGCAGGTGGGAACAGCTGGGATGATGTCGGCATGGGCGGCTGCGGTGAAGGCATAGAGGGTGGCACTGAGCTGATCTGGTAGCATCACGCCGAGCTGAGAGATCCTGCGGACACACAGAAGTCTCCGAAATAGGACCCATGGGCTTAACAATTATATCATTGAGACGAGCCCGAACACCGAGTGTGCAAATCATGCCTGACAAGGCAAGGATAATAAATAATACTTTTCTTACGTGCACAAGCCTTTAAACGTTCAAAAATAATGTCCTCTATGGGTAGGGAAAAAGTTCCCTCATGCAAAAATTTTAGGATCTTGACCCTCCAGTGGGAATTTTCGACTTGGCCGGATGGGTAGATGTTGTGGCACACAAAGCTCCACATAATGGCAAAGTGGGGTGTCAACTTACCCTGAATGAGGACAGTCTTTTTGGTTTAGGAAGCAAAGGCGGTAGGGTCAGCATAGAAAAGTCTTTCAGCTGCATCTTGCAAATTAAAATCTCTACCCAAATAGCGATTCCATTCATCAGGATCCCCTTCAGGCAAGTTAAGAACATAAGAGATAATGAAGGGGGAAATGTCAACATTTTTTCCCCGAACCTTAATGGGCACAGTTTGGTTGTCTCTAGGCTCCACCCTAGGGAAAGCAGCATAAAATTCTTGCACTATAGACTCATTGTATTTTCCATAGATACGAGCTAAAGGTAAGAGGTTTCTATTCCTAAGTAGGTGTTGGACTTGGATAAGTCCAGTGAATTGAATTGAGGGATTGAGGTCTAGATTACGCTCGGAAACCACAGATGCAGTTAAAAGCGACTCTTCCGATTGAGGTGCACTTCGTGAGGAAGATGCACCCTTATTTGTACCATTTGTAGCTCTAGACATCTAAGGGAAAAAAGAAAAAGAAAAAAAAGAATAAACATGCACAAAGAAAGAAAAAAAAATATGCCGCAATTCCCAAACATTCAAAATGCCACAATTAAATCACAATGCCAAATTGCATCAATAAACAACAATATTAACAACAATTATCAATGTAAAGGAGATAGATAGTGAGAAAACATACCCATATGAGCAAATCCACACCAATTGAGAAACAACAAAGCAAACCCAAAACAAAATAAAAGAAAGACAAGATAAACAACAAATTAGATACAAAACAACTAGAATAAGGAATTAGAGTAAGAAAATCAAAGGGAAACACCAAGAAAAATTCGAAGAAAATACCTTGGTGGAGTTGGAACCCTAACTGCAAATCTTATAAAATTGATCAAAACACTTGAAATTTCAAGGAATAGATGCCAAAAATGGATTCTACTCGAAAAATTAAGTGAGAAAAGTGTTATTTGAGTGAAGATTTGGGTGGGTTGTGAGGGATTTAGAGGGAGGGAGAAGAGAAAAAACGAAGGGGTAGAGAGAGAGGAGAGGTTTTCTGAAAAAGAAGAAGAAAGTGAGGAGAGAGGAGAGAAAAAAGAGAATAAAGGAAGCTGGCAGAAAAAAAAATCGCGACTATACCTCTTATTAAAAAACACCAAAGAAACTAATTTAATATTGAATTCTCTCAAGATTATATTTTACATGAATTGAACCGATTGTATTTAAGGGTGGAAAAGAATTTAACCTACTTTTCCACTGTGGTGCTATCCCATATGACTTTGGTCAAGCATTGAGCCAGTTAAAAGTAAAAACCAAAAAGTAAATAATAATTATCGAAAAAAGAGTTAAAAACGAAAAGAAAACCGCATCTCTTCCTCTTCCGTCTCATCTGCTTTCTCACAGACCTCATCTCTCCCCTTCTCTCTACTAATTTGAGCTCTCATTCATTCTCTCTGAAACCTTCAAGTCAAAAACCAAGCTGCCCAGGTTGCTCCACCATGTTCTTCCCTTAAAACCTCCTACTCTCCCTCTAAATTCAGACCCACCCAGAACCCATAATGCCCTTAAGTCTCTCACCGAACTCTCTCCATCCCTCCACATTGGCATTTGCCCAAATTTTTTCACAAAACTCCAACCTTACACAGCCATGGCTTCCACACGTACTTCTTCGGAGGCGACCCATGACCCGAATTTCCTGCGTTTCGACCCGACCCAAAAGAAAACCGGGAACGAAGACCGAGGACCCGGATGTGCGTGAGGTGGTTCGTATGCTCATGAGGAGTTTCAGTGACAAAGAGCCCTTGTTGAAGACGCTCAACAAGTACGTTAGGATTGTTAGAACTGAGCATTGCTTTCTGCTTTTTGAAGAGCTTGGGAAGAGTGACGAGTGGCTTCAGTGCTTAGAGGTCAGCTCTTTTTTCAATCTCTGCATTTTCAGCTTTTGGGTCTTTGAAATTGTTGAAATTGTTGTGGTGGTGTTTGTGGTCGTTGATATACTTTATGATTGAGCTTATTTGGTTTGGTTTGTGGAGCCCAATAATCGTTGAAAGCTTGATTGAACGATGTGATTTTCGTATATAGTCGTTGTGCATGTTACAATATATAGGGAATAGAACGGCATGTGTTTATATTGTCGAAATTAGGCATTTTTAAGTATAGTTTTTCACATGTTAAATCCGGGCAATGACATAAATTTTATGGGTTTTAAGAAATAGCTCATGGGTGCATGCATGAAGCTTGACTATGATTTTACGAGTTTGGAGGAGAAAAATATGTGTATATCTGGACAATTTAGTCAAGTTTCAGTGAACTTGATGATATACAGCTAATTTGAACTAAGACGTGTCAGTTACAATTTGAGCATTTTCTATCAGCGATTATGGTTGGATGAAAGGTAGCTTCACTTACATAACCCACACTCAGGTGTTCAGATGGATGCAAAAGCAGCGCTGGTATGTTGCTGATAATGGCGTCTATTCGAAACTGATTTCGGTTATGGGAAAGAAAGGCCAAACTTGGATGGCCATGTGGCTCTTCTCTGAGATGCGTAATAGTGGGTGCCGGCCTGATACTTCTGTTTACAATGCACTCATCTCAGCCCACCTCAACAGCAAGGACAAAGCAAAGGCTTTGGACAAAGCTCTCAGATACTTTGACAAGATGAAGGGGATGGAACGGTGCCAACCCAACATTGTGACATATAATATTCTTTTGAGAGCTTTTGCACAATCTCGAAATGTAGAAAAAGTTAACTCTTTGTTTAAGGATCTTGATGAGAGCATTGCTTCCCCTGACATCTACACGTATAATGGTGTAATGGATGCATATGGGAAAAATGGGAATATCAGAGAAATGGAATCTGTTCTTTCTCGCATGAAAAGTAATCAGTGCAAGCCTGACATCATCACCTTCAATTTGCTGATTGATTCATATGGGAAGAAACAACAATTTGATAAGATGGAACAGGTATTTAAGAGCTTACTTCGTTCCAAGGAGAAACCAACACTTCCTACATTTAATTCAATGATCATAAATTACGGGAAGGCAAGGCTTAAGGAGAAAGCAGAAGATGTGTTCAAGAAGATGATTGACATGAAATACACACCAAGCTTCATAACCTATGAGAGTCTTATCATGACGTATGGGTTCTGTGATTGTGTTTCAAAAGCTAGGGAGGTATTTGACAGGTTGGCTGACTCTGGAAAGGAGCTAAAAGTGTCAACGCTTAATGCGATGCTTGATGTCTACTGCATGAATGGTTTGCCCGTGGAAGCTGATAAGCTTTTTGTGAATGGAAATAGCATTGGGGTGCGCCCAAATGTATCAACATATAAACTTCTTTATAAGGCGTACACTAAAGCCAACATGAAGGAGCTTCTAGAGAAACTGCTGAAGTGCATGGACAAAGATGGTATTGTCCCTAATAAGAGGTTCTTTCTAGAGGCTCTGGGAGCATTTTTCTCTTCACCAGGGAGTCCAGGTTCCGTGACTGCAACCACTAGTTTGAGCAGGCCACAGGATGGGCAAAAACTTAGGTAGATATGGTTATAACTTGGTTTGCATATTCTTCTGATTTTTCTTCTGTTAGAGTCAGGTTCCGTGCAAAGTTAGCATATAAACAGAGTTTCTGTTTCCAGCATCAGTTAACTGTGGCACGCGGAATTACTTATTTATATAGTAAGTGGTAGTTTCTGTGATTTAGTCTTTGTTAACACCATTTGTTTTTGCTTACGGTAAAACTTTTAATTTGTATCTACAATATGTTTGTTTGTGGGGTTTTATTTATTTATTGCTTTATGTCTTCAGTTATATTAAGTTTCTTATTTGCAGAGTTTCCCTGTTTATGGTTGAAAAAGTCTGGTTATTGGTGGAAAAAACGAGATTCAGAAAAACCTAGAGTGTTAAGGACAATGTTATTGATGAAGATCATCTTTCAGAATCATAGCTGAAAATAGAACAGTTGTGCAGGAAAGAAATTCAAAATCAAAAGAAAGGAAAGGAAATTAAAATGTCATGATGGATACAATTCAGAATTACTTAGTAGAAGGTCAAGGTCTAGAAATTACCAAGTATACAGGTTAGAGCATGGCTGTGCTTATAATGAAAAACCCTAGCCGCTATAGTGGGAATGCTTAGTCGCATATGAGTCATATGATATCTTTCTATCAGTTATTTCTAGGCGTAGAGTCCAAATTTGGTTTATCCACAAAAGTGAATTCAACTTACAGCCGGAGTAGTTGTTTTGATTTTTTTTATTTAAAAATTTATATTTACTTGACTTCTTATATGCTCAAAAGTAAACAGTAGATGATTACTATACCTTCGTGTAAGTGAAATTTGTTCTTGCCAAGGTAAGTTGCACCTTCTTGTCTACAATGCAAATAAATATCTCCTCATTTAATTTCTAATCTAGAAATCTTTATTTGATCTCGGATCTCTTTCCGTTGACAGTAAACAATATACTGTAATAGTTAGCGACTCTCTCTCTCTCTCTCTCCCCTTGCGGCAAGCACAGGGACCTTCATCTTCTTCTCAAAAAATAGGGGCCTTCTTCATTTTTTCCCCACTATTCAGTTTAGATATATGCTTTTTTCTATAGTTTGTAGTGTTTGCTTAACAGTTCATGAATGCTGTGTCATGACATATAGAATGTCTGTTGGAGAATGCAGAGCTGCCTGTGCCAGAGTATATTCTCTCGTGCAATATTATTTCTGAATTCTTATAAAACTGTTTGCACTCAAGTTGTTGCTCAACACACGCATCTAATTTTATTGAATTATTGTATTCAAAAAACTGACGGAATTTTTTTTCTCATCCTCTCATCTCCTCCCATCCCCTTCCACCCTTCTCCTCCACCATTTTCCCCCTCTCCCAGCCATGGCTGTCCATAGCCCAGGAGGGCCCCTCTAAACCCAGAGGCAACTCTTGTGGCTGCATGGCCCCTGGCCATGGTTATTATTATTGTTTTGGTCAACATGGTTGTTATATTTATTATTATTATTATTATTAAACACAATCTCCATTAACTATTTACAAATTGAAACAATTGACACCATAGGAGGGATGAAAGATTGCATAATTTGATTTCATGCTCTTTCCTGCTTGTCAGTTTTACATAAATGTTTAATTTTTTCCATACTGGATGCTATTTTTCCACAATTGATAAGTGTCCGTAACACATAACATGACTGCAGGAGAATGCGGAGCCACATGTAAATGACTTATAAGAACGGAAGCTAAGTTTTGTAGAAATTTATTAGAAAGAGTAGCAACCTTTTACTCCGGAAAGTTTTGGTTTGTATTATGTAGTTCATTCTTTTCTGTTCTTAACAATGTAAGTGGTGATGACACTCGTCTATGGCCAGATTGCTTATCTGTGTAAACCCCGATTGTTACATTGAGTATACTGTGTATTCTTTGGTAACTTCTCAAATAACTTACTAGGCATTTGACATAATGCAGTGCTTTGCAGTTTAAGAGCATGTCTCCAGGCTTTGGGCTGTAGCATTTTGGTGTAATCTCAATTGACGGCCTCCCTCGCTTGATTAATCTGCCATTCCTGTTATATACTGTTTCAACAAGTGTCTTGCCTAGTGTCTTGGTTGTTTGGTGAACTTATAAATGTCGGGCCATGTTGTCTTACGGCCGCATTTGGTGGGTGGGACTAGACATTGACTATTTCAATTAAAATGAGCAACAATTACAAGTCCCATATAGAGGAGTGAGACTCATAAGGACTAACTTAGAGTTAACTTCAATCTCATCCAAGCCAAGCCACTTAACAAGGCGTTAACCCCTTTTTACGCGAGAATGCAAAATCATCACTAAAATAAAAGTAACAAACATTAAAATCATCCCCAAGGAAATTAAATACGAAGAAAATAGCAGAGAAGTGAGTTCATCTTCTTAACATCCTCCTCTATATCCTACGTACTTAAACATTGTCCTCAGTCAACATTATTATTCAGGGAAACAAAGCTCTCCAAGTAAATCCCAACTTCATTAACTCTAGGTAATCCGGAGATTGAAATATTCCGAAATCTTGGACCATTAGAATTGCACAAAAGCAATTGGTCCCTGAACAACACCAAGAGATCATGACTCTTCTTCCAGAAACCAGAGTGTCGTGATACAGAATATGCGATGGGGATCCTTATTTTAGTCCAAGACTCCCTCACGCCGTATTCTTTCATGATCCAAAACTCATTGTGCATTCCTCCATCAGCACCACTACGTATTACACATAAGCAATCTCTGAAGGCCCCAACATTATAATCTCTAGCATCAATAGAAGCAAGAGGTAGTGGAATTTCTCGGACATTCTCCTCTGCTAAATTGAAAGATATAATCACCGACGACCGATGTTCAACTCCAACTCTATCCATCAACAACCAATGAAGGGCTCCATTCAGAAGTATCCCCTTCTGCATGCGGTCGCATTTGTAGGGATATCGCCTTTGAATCATTCAGGGATATCGCCTTTGAATCATTCGCCAAGAGCCAGTTTTCAACGTGTAGACACTGAACATAATTCCACCTTCCAAATATGACAACATAACGACCTTGTAATCACCAGAAGAGTGATCAAAACCAAAACCAACGCCGCTGGAATAATACGTTTTTCCGACATCTGGTTTCTCTGCAAGTTTCTTGGATTCTCTTGTTGCAGGGTTAACCAGATAGAAACCGCCGTTATGTAAGAGGCACAACAATAAGCCATTGGAGTGAAACAACAAGAAAACCCAATAATTTGGCAGTTCACTACAAATATAGTGGAGATCAGTGGGCACTAGTAAATCATCATCACCATTAATTTTATCAATATGATTATCGTTATCTTTACCAAGATAATTATCAACTACTGCATCATTATTATTATTGAGAAATTCATCGAGGTTTAAAGATTGAAAATATCCTCATTCTCAATAGCTTTGTTAAGGTGCATCTTGACGAAATCGGGGTCGGCGATTCAAGAACGCCATGACTTTGATACACACCTGAAGCGGCATAATGACTTCACTGGTAACCTGGAAAGAATCTCAAGTATGATGTCGGATGGAAAGTCAGGGTTACCCATTAGCAGGTGGTGGAACACGGAAGCAGGTGGGGGGTGGGGGGGTGGTTCAGGGTTGGGGAGGTTGGCTTTAGGGTGAATAAGAAATTTTGTGGTTTTAGAGGGCGAATGTTGGGCTAGGCTTGGGCCAGGTCGATTAAAAAATAGGGAGTTTCACTAAAATACCCAAAAAATGGGGCTGAAATTATAAAAATACCCAACACCCAAAATACTTTATAAACATACCCAAAACTCATCATTACACACACTCAAAACTCATTTATAAACATACCCAAAACCCATTTTGGGTATGTTTCTATGTTTAAATAGTGCTTGGGTATTTTTATAAATACATGTCTAGGATTGGGTATTTTTATAAATATCTATAAAAAAATATTCAGTGTACCTGGGCGAAACGGCGTCATTTTGCCCGTGCATTGAAAAAAATGAACAAAGAAGTCCGAGGAGAAGTAGATCCGCTTCCAAGGGGTCGTTCAAGGGACCTCCCCGCCATTTTCTGGCTTACATAAGATCGAGTGACTCCATTGATCCCACAGTGGATCCGCTTCAAGTTCCTTTGCCCTCGCGATCTTTGGCAAAAAGAAAACTGTGCTTGAATCTTTATACCCCGAAGTCCAAACCTCAACAACCCTTTTTAAGGACTAAACATAAAAGAAAATTGTATTTTCGGATTTTCCTTTGCCCCACATTGACTGGTCATGTTAAATATTGGGCCATGCTATTGATGAAGTTCATCTTCAGAACTGAAAATAGAACAGTTGTGCTTATAAATTACCAAGTACACAGGTTAGAGCATGGATGTGCTTATAATAAAAATCTCTATAGCCACTATAGTGGGAATGCTTAGTCCCACATGAGTCATATAATATCTTTCTGAATTTGGTTTATCCACAAGAGAGTATTCAATTTGCTCTTTATAGGCTCAAAAGTAAAGAGTAGACGATTACTCCGCCTTCATATAAGTAGGGCTGCACACGGGTTGGGTCAGGTCAGTTATGAGCTCAAACCATACGCCGAACCGGCCCATGTTGGCAAGCCCAAATAATAAACCGCGCACCTGTTTGTTAGGTTCATTTTCAAATTAAATTGAAACCCGAATTAGGCGGGCCGGGTTGATTCGGTTTGGATGTCTACCGAGGCCCAACAAAAACAACAATTGAAGGTGTTTTTTTTTTTTAAAGTTTTCCAGGCCCATTCTTCTTGTTTGGTTAGATTTCCAGGCCCATTCTCCTTTTTTGGTTAGATTTCTAGGGCCCATTCTTCTTTTTTGGTCAGATTTCCAGGCCAATTCAAGTTTTAGGGTTCCTTACGTTTTTCCAGGTTGTCTAATTTTGCATATTTAAAGGACTTGGGAAAGCTAAGGATTGTGGGCTTTGTTGAATAGAGGAACATGCACTCATATTCGTTGGAGTGCCTGCAATTTCCATTGGAGATGGCTTGCATCCCTATATCCAAAATAAAATAGACATTTAAAACAAAAAATTAAACAAGTAAAATATGAATGAAGAAATGGATTAACAGAAATCTAAATAATAATAAAAAGTCTGCTTGGAAAACAAATTAGTATATGAAGCAGGGTAAAGTGATGACTTGCTGGGTAGGCATCATCATTTGGCCCGCGGGCTCATGGGCTTATGGGAGCCCGCCTGCCCCATCGAAAAAAAGCCCCGCCCGGCCTGTTATGGGCTTTGAGAGGGCCCGGCTCGCTTGGGCTTGGGCTAGGCTTGGGCTTGGGTGTTTGAAGCCCAGCCTGGCCCATAGGCCCGGCTCGATTAAGCCCATGAAAGCCCGGCATGGCTCGCCCACAAAAGCCCTACCCATTAGGCCCGCATACATATATAATTATGTATAAATAAGGGTTTAGGATTAGGATTACATCACTTGAATGACAAATCCCCCTCTTTCATTTTTGTGTGTGTGTTACTTGTTTGAAAAATTGTGTTTGTATTGAATTCTACTCATTCCTAGTTTTTAATTGGATGATTAGCACATTAATTTGTGTCATTTATTAATACAACAATTATATATATATAATAAGACGAACAACATATCATATCACCAAACATAATCATACCACCAAATATAATCATACTTTTTTTTAACACATCACAAAACATTTGCATATTTATTCATACCATCCTTATAAAAAAATAAAAAAAAATTTACACTTATTATTTTTTAGGCCCATTTCGGCCCGGCCCGTTGGGCTTAGCCCGGCTTGGCCCGATGGGCTTTTTCAAGCCCGGCCCATGAGATGGGCTTGGGTTTTGAATTTTCTAAAAAGACCCGACCCAGCCCAACCCAATATTTTCTCTCTCCTCTTTAAAACCCGGCCTGACCCGAACCGACCCAAGCCCATTAAATTTGGGCCGGGCTAGCCCGGCCCGGCCCATTCAAAAACAAAATTGCATGACCAAATCTCAACAAATCATAACCTATTTTTTTTAAATAACAAAATCTATTGAGACGAAAGGAGAAAAGACCGTTTCAATATAGTCCAGATCCTAGCTCATAGCAATACCAGAACAGAGAAACAGATATGCAACATGCATGTGCTATTATTCAATTACAGAGAAAACAAAAATCAAAGGGGGTTTTTGCAGTTGTGGAACAGATTAATTTGGGAAAAAATATAAAAATCTTTCAAACAATTAAAAATTTCTCCAATGATAATCACAGATTCAACATGATGTGCATGCAGATCTATGAACACGAAAAGCAAAGCCCAATCTAAAAAGAGCTGATTCAGCTGAATCTGAATAACAAGGACACCAGAAATTACAATAATTTCTGTCCCAAAATCAATTCTATGATCGTACATATTACCAGAAATTACAACAACAGAGAGAGTGATATATATATGCATGATCTAGTTGAATATATATATATATATATATATATATAGACACACACGAACTGGTTTAATTGATAGTGTAAGAAGCTGTCTGCATTTAAGTTGTAAACATAAGTAACAAACATGAAAACTCATCCCCAAAGAAATTAAATAGGAAGAAAAATGGCAGACAATCCCGTGTTTTAGAGCAATGGGTACAGATTCATCTTCTTAACGTCCTCCTCTATATCCTATCTACCTAATTATTAGGCGAAACAAGGCTCTCCAAGTAAATCCCAACTTCATTAACTTTGGGTAATCCGGAGATAGAAAGATTCCGAAATCTTTCACCATTAGAATTGCACAAAACCAATCGGTCCCTGAACACCAAGAGATCATGACTTTTCTTCCAGAAACCAGAGTGTCGTAATACAGAATATGGGATGGAGATCCTTACTTTAGTCCAAGACTCCCTCACGCCGTATTCTTTCATGATCCAAAACTCATTGTGAGTTACTCCATCAGCATAATGCGTTACACATAAGGAATCTCTGTAGGCCCCAACAATATAATCTTTAGCATCAATAGAAGCAAGAGGTAGTGGAATTTCTTGGACATTCTCCTCTGCTAAATTGAAAGATATAATCACCGGCGATCGATGTTCAACTCCAACTCTATCCAACAACCAATGAAGGCCTCCATTCAGAAGGATCCCATGCTGCATGAGGTCACATTTGTAGGGATATTGCGTTTGAATCATTCGCCAAGAGCCAGTTTTCAATGTGTAGACACTGAACATAATTCCTCCTTCCAAATATGACAACATAACGACCTTGTAATCACTAGAGGAGTGATCAAATCCAAAACCAAAGAGGTCGAAATAATACGCTTCTCCAACATCTGGCATCTGTGGTAGTTTCTTGGATTCTCTTGTTGCAGGGTTAACCAGATATAAATCCCAGTAATATAACTGGCACAACAACAAGCCATTGGAGTGAAACACCAAGAAAGCCCAATTATTTGGCAGTTCACTAAAAACATAGTCGAGCTCAGTGGCCACGACATCATCGTTATCGTCAATGTTAATGATAAGGTTATCATAATCTTTATCAAGATAATTATCAATTGCATCATTATGATTGAGAAATTCATCGAGGTCCAAAGAGAAAAGTGACCTGTGTGACTCATCAGTAAATATAAGCCTTCGTCTCTGGTTGAAAATATCCTCGCTCTCAGTAGCTTTGTTAAGGTGCCTCTTGACAAAATCAGGGTCGGCGATTAAGGAAAGCCATGACTTTGATACACACCTGAAGCGGCATAGTGACTTCACTGGTAGCCTTGAAAGAATCTCAGGTATGATGTCGGATGGAAAGTCAGGGTTACCCATTAGGTGCCTCAAGGGGTCGTGCTGTAAAAGTTCCGAAAAGTGGCGGCACAGAAGGTGGTGGATGGCGGCAGCACCACCTGAATGCGGAAGCAGGTGGGGACTGGGGAGGTTGTGGTTAGGGTTTGAGGAGTTTAGGTTGAGAGAATAAAGAGAGTTTGGGGGTTTTGTGGGGAGAATGTTGGGCTGGGCTTGGTAGGGAAAGGCTGAACAAATTGTTTATATGTTTTTTTTTTGTTTTTTTGGGGCCAGGTCAATTTGAAAAACCTTCAGTATACTTGGGCCAAAACGACATCGTTTTGCCTGTGTATTGAAAAAAAAACATAAAGCAGAGCGAGAAGGGGCCGCTGCACAGCTTCCTTGGGACATTTCATCTACACTTGGTGGGTAGATCAAGGTCACTTAACAAGCTTCCAAGGGGTTGTCGGAGGGATCTTCCATCCATTTATCTGGCTTCCACAAGGTCGAGTGACCCCATTGACCCCACAGTGGATCCGCTTCAATTTCCTTTGCCCCATGTATCTTGACAAGAAGAAAACTGTGTTTAAATTTTTATAACCCAAAGTCCACACCCAAAAAGCCCTTTCTAAGGACTAAACATAAAAGAAAATTGTATTTTTAGATTTCCTTTGCCCCACATTGACTGGACTTGCATAGAGGTCTTGTTAAATATTGGGCCATCTCCTATACTAATGACTTCGAGCTTGGGGGTACCAATTCAACAATGATTTCAGTGTTAGAGTTTTAATTACATCTCACTTGCAAGTTGCAAGCAACCGTTTTCTTTCCTTCTGGTAACTCCACTAGCTCCCAAATAGACTTCTTTCTGAGAGCTCTCAATTCCTCAGGCTCTTTTCTCATGGAAATAGGAATTTCTAAGTCATCATGAATGCAACAATCAATTGGATCATCAGGAAGGAACAACAGGAGAATCAGATTCAACAAAACTCTACCTCAGGATTACTTGTCGTTGGGGCAACAGACTAATCATGTTGCTTGAGAGGTGCCTTATCACTTTTTTGATATACCAACTCATACGATGACCTACAGGAGGGAGAGTCAAAGAACTGCCGCTTTCGTTTTGTTTCCATTTGTTCTATTTTTATTCTCCAAATCGGATCAATGTAAAACTTATCTTCACTACTCAAGTTTTCCTCCTGACGAGAAGTCTCAGAAAGATGATTAGAAAAATAATGATGATCCTCACGGGACGTAACATCCAGTGACAAAGAATACCACTGTGCTGATGATGATATGTCATTCTTCACTCTTAGAAGAGATTTAGATAGTTCACAGCTTGATATAAGGAAGGAGATTAGGGCTAAAAGTCAAACTCGTATGTAGGAGAACTAATCGAACAGCTATTCAGCTAATTACAATTAATTATATACAAATGTCAACAAATACTAGGTCCAAAGATATTTACTGGACATGCAAGTTGAACTACTCTGAGTTGGCAAAAAGAGTCTGGAGCAAGTCAATTGAGTTTGCCATATTGCAATCATAAACTTTGCTAGGCCAAGCATGAGCAATCTCTCCTAGTTAGGAAATCCTACCTGCATATATGTATATTCATCACAAGGCTTGTTAAGAAATCATTTAAATTGAAGTGAACATATTGGAAATAAATTAAACGACGGCATAAAGAGAAACAGAGGTGTAATTTACCTTTCCTCAAAAAGAATGTTACATCAGTTTGAAGGTTCTCCCTGGAGTCCTTCATTCACATCAATTTCTTTGGAGATTGTAACATTCTTGCTTATAGTATTAGAGATGAATGCCCCCAGTTTAGGACAGTGTCATAATTGCAATCAATATAACTTCCTGCACTAAATCTGGCGAGGTTTGGAAGATCTTCTAGATGCAGTAGCTTATGAAAAATGTTATCTGCATTTTCTTCACCAAATTCAGGTGTTTATACTATCTCTTCCATGAGATGACACCTGGATATCTGAAGATATTTGAGTTGTACAAGACTTGTAGCCATGGAAGAGGAAAACATGAATCTTAAACCATCACATTGATCCACAATCAAGCGTGTTAAGCTTGGCAACATAACCTGCAGATTCAATTAATGAATCCTTCTTCAACACGTTTTCTTTCCAGTCAAAAAAAAAAATGAAAGAAGAAGAAACATACACTTAGAAAAACAAAAGGAAATGCAAACCAAGGGATGTACCTACCCATTCATGAAGAGTTACATGGGAGTTCCAATCTCATTCTCCAAATTGTTGGACTCTCTAGGCTCTGCATCATTTGTTAATTGCTTATCCATGGTTGCAGTTACAACAGATCTGCCACCTTTGGAGGAGAAACCAGCTAGCTTTGGCAGGTAGCGAAATGTCAAAGATCGTAAGTGACAGAATTGAAAAGGATCAACTGCTTCATCATTGAAATTATCTTCTTTTTCTTCAGCAACAATCTCTTTCATGGTCTTGCAATTCTCCACTTCCATCTCTTCAAGTTGAAAAAAGCATCTAGCGATGGAAAATGAAAAGAGATTCCTCAATCTGTGACAGCTTTCCACTTTTATGATTCTTAATTTTCAGAAAGACTCAGCTGTGAGTTGGCCATAACAAACACTCTCTAGACTAACAAGGTTGTCAAGAAATAGGGACTCCAAGATGGGGAAGGCACTATGAGTGTAACTCCAGTGGATTGAGTTAATGATATATGTAATTTCAGCATTGTTTTGGACATGGAGATGCGTAAGTTGTTGAAATAAACCCTCATTGTCCAATTGATAAACAATATTATTAACACCCTCCAACACATCCGAGCACAAATCTTCAGATCTCTTCAGCAGCATTTTTAAACCTTGGTCCAATTAATATTGATTGCAGGTGGTGAGCTTGAGTTTTAGAGTGTTGAAGGTTTCATCCACACCATGCCATTTCCACGCATTGCCAATCAATATGTGGTATCTTTCTAGCTTATCAGAGAACAGGTTTTCTGGAAGAATGTTGCCATCTGGAATATGTTAAGTCTAATGAGGTTAGCTTAGACAGGTGCTTCAGCTCTGAAAGGCTAGCATTACTTCTTTGGACATTGACGCCTTTGTTGTGCGGAAGCGTCAACCAAATATGAGTGAAAAATAAACAACAACTTGCAGGAGATAAATGGAACACAAAAAAACACCAACAAGAACACCAAGATTTATCCTGGTTCGGCAATGCCTACATCCAGTTTGGAGACAACGGAGTAATGCACTATATTCAAAGAGAGTATACAAAGTGTTTATCACTCAAGAAAACCCAAAGCCCCAAATACACCCAAGTCTCACTCTCACAACAATTGAAGAGAAAACAATGATACAAAGCAAAGAACAATTAGAGAGAAATGTTTCTCTCTTTGGCAAGATGCCTTTCTTGCTATTTTTCTCTTCTACTCAACACTTGGTGTGATGCTACAAATGGAACCATT
Source organism: Prunus fruticosa (assembly GCA_018703695.1). Taxonomy (NCBI): domain Eukaryota; kingdom Viridiplantae; phylum Streptophyta; class Magnoliopsida; order Rosales; family Rosaceae; genus Prunus; species Prunus fruticosa. The sequence goes on from CM031920.1 coordinate 27,503,682, forward strand.
TGCTTCCAATTTATAGCCAAAGATGCAAGAGTGTGAATGCAAGCTTCAACTATTCATTTGTTGGCTACCAAACTTACCAATGGATGGCTACCAAACAATCCACCCTTTTTGACCTCATAGTAAGCCAACATTTACTCACATGGGCAACTAACTTTGACTCACATGGGCAACTCCAAAATTCTTCTACATTTGAGCCAATTTCCAACAATCTCCACCTTGGCTCAACATGTAACAAACTCTCATAGTAACACTCCCAATGGTCGTCTCCCAATCCCCCCCCAAGGGGCAATCAACAAATTTTACAAATTCCAATCAAGTCCAAACAACGCTTAAACTTGAACAACGAAACTGGCTTTGTCGACCTATCAAATTGCTTGTACCATTGTCTTGGAGACTGCTTCAAGCCATACAATGATTTCTGCAATTTGCAAACCCAATTTTCCTTTCCAGCAACACTAAAAGCTTCTGGCTGAGACATATAGATCTCCAAATCACCATGTAAGAAAGCAGTCTTGACATCAAGTTGAGCCAACTTCAGGTCAAACTGCGCAAGCCAAAGCCAACAAAATACGAATAGAAGAATGTTTTACTACCGGAGAAAGTACCTCATTGTAGTCAATGCCTTCCTTCTGAGCATAGCCTTTAGCTACCAATCTGGCTTCGAATCTTACATTATCCTTTTCCAAGGATTCCATCTTCTTGGCATACACCCAATTTTGTTGCTGTGGAGGCTCTTGGGTAGGTGCCTCCTCTTCATCATCTTTGTCCTCTTCATTAGACCTTCCTGGAACAACTGGAGTCTTTAGTAACTCCACCTGCTTTGAACTACTCATGGTCTTGGTAGCTTCAATTTCACCTTCATGCTTGTTCTGAATAACAATAGCAGCCTCATCAAAAATCACATATCTGCTTACAACAAATTTCTTCTCATCTGGACACCAGAGTCGGTATCCCTTCACGCCAGTGCTAAAGCCCATAAACGAGAGCTTTCTTTGCTCTTGGATCCAACTTGCTTTCCCTGACATGGTAGTAAGAAGAACAACCAAATATGTGTAAATACTTGTAATCAGTACAAGGTTTACCAGACCATACCTCCATGGGCGTTTTGCCCTCGTTCGCAGCGGCAGCAACCGATTAATGAGATGGCTTGCATAACTAATTGCCTCAGCCTAAAACGCCTTGCCTAATCCAGCATTAGACAACATACACCGAACTTTCTCAAGCAAAGTACGGTTCATGCGCTCTGCCACCCCATTTGTTGCAGTGTCTCCCTAACCGTGAAGTGCCTCACAATACCCTCATCTTGACAACCTTTCAAGAAAGGATCAGACCTATATTCACCACCATTGTCTGATCTAAGAGTCTTAATCTTTCGATCGCTTTGCGTTTCAATCATCTTTTTACACTTCAGGAATATCTTCAAGACTTCTTCTTTACGCTTCATGGTGTACACCCATACTCTTCTAGAGAAGTCATCAACAACGGAGACCAAATAATGGTAACCTCCCCAAGGTGCATTCTTGGAAGGTCCCCAATCATCAGTGTGAACATAATCTAGAGTGCCATTAGTGTGGTGAATAACGGTATCAAATTTCACTCTAGTTTGCTTACCAAGCACACAATGTTCACAAAATTCCAATTTGCATGCCTTTGCACCCTTCAATAAGCCTTGCTTCACCAATCCTTGCAACGCTTTTTCACCAGCATGCCCAAGACGCATATGCCATAACTCCGTGGTGTCTGTGCTCTTGCATCAGCAGCTTCGCTGCTCCACCAATAACTGTACTCCCCTGCAAGAAATACAAGTTATTTCGTCTTGTACCTTTCATCACCACCATTGCCCCGTACACAGCTTTAAGAACTCCACCCTCCATGGTGATCTTGAGACCCTTGGATTCCAAAGCGCCCAATGAGATGAGATTCTTCTTCATATCCGGTACATACCGAACATCACTCAATTCTCTCGCTGTTCCATCATGCATCTTCAAACAGATTTTGCCTATCCCTTCTGTTTTGCAAGCATTATTATTGCCCATCAAAACAACTCCACCATCCAGCTCCTCGAAGCTAGAAAACCATTCCCGAATGGGACACATATGATAGGTGCAACCTGAATCCAAAATCCACTCCTCGGAGTGACCATCAGCATTTGAACTAGCCAAAGCAAACTCGAAATCATCATCTCCAGATTTTGCAACATTTGCTTCAGAATCCGCTTTCTCCTTCTCTTTGTTCTTCAATTTGGGGCAGTCTTTCTTCCAATGACCCTTTTGGCAACAAAAGGCACATTCGTCTATGGCAGGAAACTTTCCCTACTTCCCAGATTTTCTTTCTTCTGTTTCGACCCCTTGCAACTAGTGCCTCGGTTTGTGAATTGTGAGTCTTCTGGTCCTTCTTACGACACTCATGATTCACCAAAGCCGCAGACACCTCCTCAAGTTTCACCTCGGATTTTCCATACAACAAAGTAGTTGTCAAATGATCATAATCATCGGGCAATGAATTTAACAAACATAGTGCCTTATCCTCGTCAGGAATTTTCACATCAAGGTTTGCTAAATCAGCAAGTATTTTATTATAATCATTGAGGTGTTCGTGCATAGAAATACCTGAACGATATTGAAATTGGAAGAGTCGCTTCTTCAAGAAGAGCCAATTTTCTGCGCTCTTGGTCATATATTTCTCCTCCAATTTCGTCCATAACTCCTTAGCAGAAGTTTCCTTCATATACGGGTATTTCAACTCCTTATCAAGGAATGATCGAATAGAGCCACAAGCATGAAGATTAAGTCTCTTCCACTGCTTATCATCAATTTCTTCGGGTTTATTCTCCAAAACAATATCCAACTCTTGTTGATACAACACATCCATAACTTCACATTGCCACATACCAAAATTATTAGAGCCATTGAATTTATCAACCTCTAACCTCGTAGTGGTGATTGGATGTCTAATGGATGTAGATGTCGACGATGACGGTGCCGACTCCTTCTCCTTCACGAGTTCATCTTTATCTCCAGCCATCTACTCGGCACTGTTCACAAATACAGCACTGTTCACGCTGGAGCAGCTCACTGTTCACAGAACTGTAGCGCCGACACTATTTACGGAACTGTAGCTCCGGACGAATTTTTCACTCCTACGAAACCCCAGACGAAAAGCTGGAGCTTGATACCACTTGTTGTGCGGAAGCGTCAACCAAATATGAGTGAAAAATAAACAACAACTGGCATGAGATAAATGGAACACAAAACAACACCAACAAGAACACCAAGATTTATCCTGGTTCGGCAATGCCTACATCCCGTTTGGAGACAACGGAGTAATGCACTATATTCAAAGAGAGTATACAAAGTGTTTATCACTCAAGAAAACCCAAAGCCCCAAATACACCCAAGTCTCACTCTCACAACAATTGAAGAGAAAACAATGATACAAAGCAAAGAACAATTAGAGAGAAATGTTTCTCTCTTTGGCAAGATGCCTTTCTTGCTATTTTTCTCTTCTACTCAACACTTGGTGTGATGCTACAAATGGAACCATTTGCTTCCAATTTATAGCCAAAGATGCAAGAGTGTGAATGCAAGCTTCAACTATTCATTTGTTGGCTACCAAACTTACCAATGGATGGCTACCAAACAATCCACCCTTTTTGACCTCATAGTAAGCCAACATTTACTCACATGGGCAACTAACTTTGACTCACATGGGCAACTCCAAAATTCTTCTACATTTGAGCCAATTTCCAACAGCCTTCATCCTCCCGTTGGTTAAAACTGTTTCCCATTCTCAAGTCCTCTAGTCTTCTCAAGCTTGGGATAACATTAGGTGAAATCACTTCAATTTCAGAGCAACCGCTAGATTTGGGCAGCTGTTTCTTCGGGCAGCTGTTTAACCTGAGATTCCAAAAGGCTAAGAATTTCTAAGTTTTCTTAATTGTCCAAGTAGAGCTATGTCTCCCAACACGCATAGGTCTAAACACAATGTTTGAAGATTTGTCAGGAATTGAAGAGATGGAGGTAGTGAGTCATCATTACTCCACAAGAAGAACATTTTTAGTTCTCCGCATTCGAGAGAGCTTCAGGAAGCATATGGATATTGCAAGAAGGGAAAGAGATCAGAGAGCAATTTTTAATGAAATCGTTATTTGGCCATTCTTTTCAACTCATCTCCATATGCTATTGATAAGATGCGTTGATCTCTAAATGCAATTGAGATCGCAACATCACGTACAAGGTCATGCATTCTAACACATGTATTGTCATAACCATCTAGCAACATACAAAAATCTTTAAGTTTTTCAACGAGTGAATGCAATGCATTTCGTGCTTCTTCCAATGTATTGATGTTTTTAAACAAACCCAAACCCATGGTATATTTCAACAAGTCCCCAAGAAAAATATAGTTTCTCACAGTAATTCCACAGAGAAAAGAAGAGTGGTTTAAGCTTCTCATCATGCAGTTGATAGTAACTCTACTCTAGAGCTGAGTGTACTTTCTCTGTCAATCTTTCTTTGTCAAACCTTTTCAGGCATCTCAAAGCATATTTCCATGCATGTAAAGTACTTCTGTTTCTCAAAGCGCTTGCAACTGTGACAACTAAAACTAGCAAACCTCCACATTTTTGGGTTATTTGGGTCGCTCCTGCACGTATAGTGGGATCTTTAACAACATCACATGCCATCTTCTCAAATAAACTCCAAGTTTCTTATTCACCTAAAACATGTAGCCCAAACTCTTTTTGCGTACGCATCTCAGAGGATATTATCTCTCGACTTCTAGATGTCAACATTGTTTTGCATACAACACGGGGAAGTCCCAAAGCCTGCAAATCAATTCTGTCCCAAACATCATCTAAGATTACAAGAATCTCTCTATCTTTTAATCTATCACATAGAATCCGCGCTCTTCCCGCTACAGTATGATTTTCAAGAACATTAAGGGCTAACTTCTCAGAAATTTCTTTTTGAATTCTTTCCAGGTCTGGATTCTGTTGGAAATTGGCTCAAATGTTAAAGAATTTTGGAGTTGCCCATGTGAGTCAAAGTTAGTTGCCCATGTGAGTAAATGTTGGCTTACTATGAGGTCAAAAAGGGTGGATAAGTTTGGTAGCCATCCATTGGTAAGTTTGGTAGCCAACAAATTAATAGTTGAAGTTTGCATTCACACTCATGCATCTTTGGCTATAAATTGGAAGCAAATGGTTCCATTTGAAGCATCACACCAAGTGTTGAGTAGAAGAGAAAAATAGCAAGAAAGGCATCTTGCCAAAGAGAGAAACATTTCTCTCTAATTGTTCTTTGCTTTGTATCATTGTTTTCTCTTCAATTGTTGTGAGAGTGAGACTTGGGTGTATTTGGGGCTTTGGGTTTTCTTGAGTGATAAACACTTTGTATACTCTCTTTGAATATAGTGAATTACTCCGTCGTCTCCAAACTGGATGTAGGCATTGCCGAACCAGGATAAATCTTGGTGTTCTTGTTGGTGTTGTTTTGTGTTCCATTTATCTCCTGCTAGTTGTTATTTATTTTTCACTCACAATTGGTTGACGCTTCCGCACAACAAGTGGTATCAGAGCTCCAGTTTCAACTTGGGTTTTGTAGGAGTGAAAAATTCGTTGGAGCTACAGTTTTCGTGAATAGTGCCGGTGCTACAGTTCGTGAACAGTGAACCTGCTAGAGTCGTGAACAGTGCTGTATTTGTGAACAGTGCCGAAGTAGATGGCTGGAGATAAAGATGAACTCGTGAAGGAGAAGGAGTCGACATCATCTTCGTCGACATCCAATAGACATCCAATCGCTACTACAAGGTTAGAGGTTGATAAATTCAATGGCTCTAATAATTTTGGTATGTGGCAATGTGAAGTTATGGATGTGTTGTATCAACAAGAGTTGGATATTGTTTTGGAGGATAAACCCAAAGAAATTGATGATAAGCAGTGGAAGAGACTTAATCTTCATGCTTGTGGCTCTATTCGATCGTTCCTTGATAAGGAGTTGAAATACCCGTATATGAAGGAAACTTCTGCTAAGGAGTTTTGGACGAAATTGGAGGAGAAGTATATGACCAAGAGCGCAGAAAATCGGCTCTTCTTGAAAAGCGACTCTTCCAATTTCAATATCGTTCAGGTATTTTCTATGCACGAACACCTCAATGATTATAATAAAATACTTGCTGATTTAGCAAACCTTGATGTGAAAATTCCTGACGAGGATAAGGCACTATGTTTGTTAAATTCATTGCCTGATGATTATGATCATTTGACAACTACTTTGTTGTATGGAAAATCCGAGGTGAAACTTGAGGAGGTGTCTGCGGCATTGGTGAATCATGAGTGTCGTAAGAAGGACCAGATGACTCACAATTCACAAACCGAGGCACTAGTTGCAAGGGGTCGAACAGAGGAAAGAAAATCTGGGAAGCGGGGAAAGTTTCCTGCTAAAGATGAATGTGCCTTTTGTCGCCAAAAGGGTCATTGGAAGAAAGACTGCCCCAAATTGAAGAACAAAGAGAAGGAGAAAGCGGATTTTGAAGCAAATGTTGCAAAATCTGGAGATGATGATTTTGAGTTTGCTTTGGCTAGTTCATATGCTGATGGTCACTCCGAGGAGTGGATTTTGGATTCAGGTTGCACCTATCATATGTGTCCCATTCGGGAATGGTTTTCTAGCTTCGAGGAGCTGGATGGTGGAGTTGTTTTGATGGGCAATAATAATGCTTGCAAAACACAAGGGATAGGCAAAATCTGTTTGAAGATGCATGATGGAACAGTTAGAGAATTGAGTGATGTTCGGTATGTACCGGATATGAAGAAGAATCTCATCTCATTGGGCGCTTTGGAATCCAAAGGTCTCAAGATCACGATGGACGGTGGAGTTCTTAAAGCTGTGTACGGGGCACTGGTGGTGATGAAAGGTACAAGAAGAAATAACTTGTATTTCTTGCAGGGGAGTACAGTTATTGGTGGAGCAGCTGTCACCGAAGCTGCTGACGCGGATAGCAGAGACACCACGAGGTTATGGCATATGCGTCTTGGGCATGCTGGTGAAAAAGCGTTGCAAGGATTGGTGAAGCAAGGCTTATTAAAGGGTGCAAAGGCATGCAAATTGGAATTTTGTGAACACTGTGTGCTTGGTAAGCAAACTAGAGTGAAATTTGATACTGCTATTCACCACACTAAAGGCATTCTAGATTATGTTCACACTGATGTTTGGGAACCTTCCAAGAATGCACCTTGGGGAGGTTACCATTGTTTGGTCTCCGTTGTTGATGACTTCTCTAGAAAAGTATGGGTGTACACCATGAAGCGTAAAGATGAAGTCTTGAAGATATTCCTGAAGTGTAAAAAGATGATTGAAACGCAAAGCGATCGAAAGATCAAGACTCTAGATCAGACAATGGTGGTGAATATAGGTCTGATCCTTTCTTGAAAGGTTGTCAAGATGAGGGTATTGTGAGGCACTTCACGGTTAGGGAGACACTGCAACAAAATGGGTGGCAGAGCGCATGAACCGTACTTTGCTTGAGAAAGTTCGGTGTATGTTGTCTAATGCTGGATTAGGCAAGGCGTTTTGGGCTGAGGCAATTAGTTATGCAAGCCATCTCATTAATCGGTTGCCGGCTGCTGCGAACGAGGGCAAAACGCCCATGGAGGTATGGTCTGGTAAACCTTGTACTGATTACAAGTATTTACACATATTTGGTTGTTCTTCTTACTACCATGTCAGGGAAAGCAAGTTGGATCAAAGAGCAAAGAAAGCTCTGTTTATGGGCTTTAGCACTGGCATAAAGGGATACCGACTCTGGTGTCCAGATGAGAAGAAATTTGTTGTAAGCAGATATGTGATTTTTGATGAGGCTGCTATGGTTAATCAGAACAAGCATGAAGGTGAAATTGAAGCTACCAAGACCATGAGTAGTTCAAAGCAGGTGGAGTTACTAAAGACTCCAGTTGTTCCAGGTAAGGTCTGATGTTAGAGACACTAGTCCTACAGTTGATTCTGATGATGAGGACAAAGATGATGAAGAGGAGGCACCTACCCAAGAGCTTCCACAGCAACAAAATTGGGTGTATGCCAAGAAGATGGAATCCTTGGAAAAAGATAATGTAAGATTCGAAGCCAGATTGGTAGCTAAAGGCTATGCTCAGAAGGAAGGCATTGACTACAATGAGCCAGAAGGTTTTAGTGTTGCTGGAAAGGAAAATTGGGTTTGCAAATTGCAGAAATCATTGTATGGCTTGAAGCAGTCTCCAAGACAATGGTACAAGCAATTTGATAGGTTGGAGAAGCCAGTTTCGTTGTTCAAGTTTAAGCGTTGCTTGGACTTGATTGGAATTTGTAAAATTTGTTGATTGCCCCTTGGGGGATTGGGAGACGACCATTGGGAGTGTTACTATGAGAGTTTGTTACATGTTGAGCCAAGGTGGAGATTGTTGGAAATTGGCTCAAATGTTAAAGAATTTTGGAGTTGCCCATGTGAGTCAAAGTTAGTTGCCCATGTGAGTAAATGTTGGCTTACTATGAGGTCAAAAAGGGTGGATAAGTTTGGTAGCCATCCATTGGTAAGTTTGGTAGCCAACAAATTAATAGTTGAAGTTTGCATTCACACTCATGCATCTTTGGCTATAAATTGGAAGCAAATGGTTCCATTTGAAGCATCACACCAAGTGTTGAGTAGAAGAGAAAAATAGCAAGAAAGGCATCTTGCCAAAGAGAGAAACATTTCTCTCTAATTGTTCTTTGCTTTGTATCATTGTTTTCTCTTCAATTGTTGTGAGAGTGAGACTTGGGTGTATTTGGGGCTTTGGGTTTTCTTGAGTGATAAACACTTTGTATACTCTCTTTGAATATAGTGAATTACTCCGTCGTCTCCAAACTGGATGTAGGCATTGCCGAACCAGTATAAATCTTGGTGTTCTTGTTGGTGTTGTTTTGTGTTCCATTTATCTCCTGCTAGTTGTTATTTATTTTTCACTCACAATTGGTTGACGCTTCCGCACAACAGATTCTGCTTCACATCTAGTACTATAACCACATCATGAAATAACTCCTCTTTTGTGGCTTGCCTAAAAACTTCTTTGACGAGTGTCGTCTTCCCCACACACCCCCAATCCCATACACCCCAATCATGTTGGTATTAGGATTTCTTAGTTCCTCCATGATTTTCTTCACAGTTGAAGTCCTTGATTCAAAGGCTTGATTCTCTTCTGTGGGTATGCTCCACATCTCTTGTGGGGTGCATTGTATGAAAATCTGGGAAATTCTGTATTTGCATGGAGTTGAAGAACGACTTGCACCAATTTCTCGATTTCTTGCTTAGCTGATAACGGCGGATCAGAGTAGGACACAACCCATGGAGACACTGTGTCTTTGCTTGGCTTTCATCTTTCAAGAATTTGTTTGCCTCTCCAGTAATTTGATCTACTCTTGTCAACCATTTCTCAACATCAATATCCACAGTTTTACCTTTTCTTTTAACTTCAATAACTGTATGTTGAACCCTTTCTCTGGCAGCACCTAAGTTGTCCACCTGACTCTCTAGATTTTGAAGGTTGCTTTTGTGGTGAACTAGATAACTCATTTGGCGCCCAACTGGTTCAATTGTGTACTCAACAATATTCCCAGCAATCCCTGAAACAATGGCAGTAAGACAATCCATGCTTCTTTTAGTTAACTATTTATCTGCTTCTTCTTTTTGTTCTTATTTTTACCTTTTGTTTTTGGTGCTGTTATAAATCTGTTAAATATTAAACAAAAAAAGAAGCTACATGTGTATTTTGCTTAAAGCCTCCGTCTCCTCCTGGCTATTTTTCTAAACTTTATTGCCTCCATTTGTACTGGTGCAAACTATGCTTGATGATATTTTTGTTTTGTATTAAATAAATAAAAAATGTCAATGTTAATTTCTTTTTATATTAAATATATGGAATGCATGTCAATATTAGCTTGTGTTGGGGCCCAAAAATCCAAGGGCTAGGCCCAAGCTTATTCTCGGCCCGACGCAAATAATTAATCACGAAGGAAACCCAATCGGGGCATAATGGGAAGTTGTGGGATACACCCACAACGGCTTCATAAATACGCGCCCATAAACCCATCTGGTGCCATTTAATTCGATATTGGTTTAATATGGTGCAATAAAACTCAAGCACAAGTGCGACACATAAACATGTGATGCCATTAAGCCATGCTACAAACTCAAGTGGGCCCAAGCCACGTAGTTATCCGGGGGCGTGCCTGAGAAGGTTGTGGCATGGATGTGTATGAGCACTCACAGGGCCCATTGAAGGACTGAGGAATGGAAGTTTTAGGCCACTTGAGACCACTAAAACTCAGGCCCATTCCCCGGGCCCGAATACATGGGTTAGCATGAGAGAGAAAAGAATGGGGTCCAATGCCTTAGGAGAATATCCCATAAGCTGCTGTAGCATTTAGGAAAATCCATGATAGTTAGAATGCCCAAAACAAATAAGCCACTTCCGCAGTTGGACGAAAGCATACAGGCCGTTGGAAAGGAGAACATCAATAACCCCAATGCCATACACGAAGCCCAGCCCAAGCCTTTCATAAGAAATTCAGCATCGAGCTCCACCCATATCAGAGGACTCTCATGTGGTCAACAAGGAACCATAGCAAGGACCATAGGAAATCCATGAACGTAGAAGAAATACCCACTGGGTAAAGGACTTCGCCCATTCCCCCCTTTCCTCTGCGAGCTCTAGTTTGAAAACCAAGGGCAAAAGCAAGTGGCGCCTCACCCTCATGGGGAGGCTCAGCCGAATAAAACCTTGGAACCTTAAGAAGCCATTGATTCAGGCGCTCTGGTCAAAGATTTTTCACAAGAAAATGAGTAATTGGAAAGAGGGAAAGGAAAAGTGGGAATGGAGGATCAACGAAATTAGGGTTCCAAATGCCTATAAAAGAAAGCTTCCTCTACCCAGCAACACACACCATTCCAGAGCAAGACCAAGCTTTGTCAAAAAACTGGAATTTACCCATCTTTATCTCCATCGTTTCTCTCCTTTTCTTAAACAGAGACCTTTCTAGTTTTCACTTCTTCCGCTCTAAACCATCCTTTCTGAAAGAAACTCATGCTTTGATTTCTCTTTCTCTCTCAAATTGCTAAACATGTGAAAGCTTAGCTCCCATGCCAAGAGCTCCTCACGCTAAGTCATTAATGAAATTGATACGCTTTTCAGGTTGTTGGTGAAAAGAACCCGAACGTATTTTTCTAAGGCATCAGCAAGTCTTTTAAAAATTCTTCGGGAGCTTGGTTCTTGAACTTCAGGCTTCAAGAGGATGAAGGTAATCTCCAGCCAAAAAAGAAAAACAAGGTAGCCAGAGCAAGGGATTATCAATGTTTACAACAGGGAGGAGTTTTTGGAGGGGTTGCCTGGTGGTTGTAGGGTGGTTGGACCGAAATGCCCCTCAATAAGTATCAAAAATTGGAAATTGTCCTTAAATTGCTTTAAATTGAAACCACAGGGACAAAAGTGACGAAATTGAAACCATATGGGGCTTAATGATAAAAGTGGTAAACCAGACGTACCTCAGATGACTTTTTGCCTTTTATAAATATGCTAAGCGACCACAATGAGGTGTCTACTCTGATTAACGACCTTGGCAGAGGGGTTGTCATCTCAGACTTCTATTTTGGAAGTGTTCGTGAGGAGTTGGACCGCTACTTGAAAAGCCCGTGGATCAAATGGAAATCCACTTTGAAGAGACATTTTTTCAATTCTCCTTGGGCAACAAAGCAGATGATCCCATTCATTATCATTTTGATGTTGACTATCATCCAAATGGTCTACTCAACCATTAAATAGTAAGTTTAAATAATAATAACCATAAATATTCTTTAATGATTTTAGTAATATAATATTATTAACTTAATATTTCCAATTGAATTTGCATGCAGGAATTGGAGCTAACCTTTCATCCATCCAATGAAAAGGCAAGCCAATAAAGCAGCTCATGATCAATCTGAAAGGCGGCCTTCATGTGTGATTTTTTTTTGGTCGAACGAAGCCTTCATGTGTTATCATTTCAATGACAAGATCACATTAAAGTGTTTGGTAAAGTTGTGGAACCCTGCTTATTATTTATAACGCTTATCATAAAAATAATAGTTTGGTAAAGTTGGGTTTCTTTGTACAAAACAAATCGTCTTCTCACTTTTCTTCTTCTTCTCCCACTGCATCTCCAAATTTCAGTCTCAATTAGAGAAGTTGATTGCTAAGAACGGCAACTCACTCATCATAAGTTAAAAAATTTCATTATAAATACATCAAATTACAATCAACTTCGTTTGGTGGGCTGGACTAGATTGATCGGGATTGAGTTTGGAGTGTTGTACTGAAATGGCTTGGATTGGATTAGACTTCAAATCCTATTGAGTTGTTGAGTAAGCACTAGAATGGATTGGACTTAAGTCTAGTCCATTGTTTGATACAAGGTCACACTGGACAACATCAAACTTCATCTTATTTTTTAATTTCAAAATTAATTTATTGTTTATTAGATCATTTAACATCATAAAAAATTCATTAAAAACACATCAAATTACAAAACCAATATTTATAAAAACAATTATATAACCAATACATTCAACGAGATTGAGACTTCAATAAAATAAAAAATAAAAAAGAGATTGGGTCATGAACACTCAGAGAAAAAAACTACAATACGAACTGCAATTTGGCTACTTTGTCAAGTGTTGGTTTCATGAAAAATATACAAAATAGGAGAGCTTCATTCATCTTTAGTCCATGGCTTTTTTGCTGCGTCGAATTTCAAAATCTTTAATTCCCATACCCATCAATCAGAAAACCCGACTGATCAATACAGACTCAGCACCAAAAGATGTTGCCAAAGCCATCCGTGACTCATTCAGAAGCAGTTGGAATTGGGACACTCTGACGACCAAATTTGAATCTGTTAAATTAGATGGAGGGCTCGTCGAGAGTGTTTTGTTAGAATTGAAGGAACCCATTGATGCAAAACGTGCTCTGGGTTTCTTCCACTGGGCAGCTCACAGGAAATGCTTTGAGCATGGGGTTTGGTCCTACTCCATAACCATTCATATTTTAGCCAGAGCCAGGTTGCTCATGGATGCTAGAGCTTTGCTTGAATCAGTTCTGAAGAAAACTGCTGAAAATGGTTCCAAATTTTCAGTTGTGGATTCATTGCTTAGTAGTTATGAGGTTACTGCTTCAAACCCATTTGTGTTTGATTTGCTGTTACAGGCTTATGCTAAGCTGAGAATGTTTGAGACTGGTTTTGATGTTTGTTGCTACTTGGGGGAACATGGGTTGCCTTTAAGTCTTATAACTTACAACACTCTGCTTCACGTGGTTCAAAAATCTGACCAGACTGCTCTGGTTTGGAAGATTTATGAGCTTATGGTTGGAAAAAGAAGTTACCCAAATGAAGAGACAATCAAAATCTTGATTGATGCTTTGTGCAAGGAAGGGAAGTTGAAGAAATACGTTGACATGTTGGACAGGATCCATGGGAAGAGGTGCTCTCCTTCTGTGATTGTGAATACTAGCCTGGTTTTTAGTATTTTGGAGGAGGGTAGGGTTGAAGAAGGTTTGATGTTGTTGAGGAGAATGTTGCAGAAGAATATGGTTCTTGATACAATTGCTTACTCATTGATTGTATATGCTAAAGTTAAACTAGGAGATGTATGCTCAGCATGGGAGGTGTATGAAGAAATGCTCAAGAGAGGTTTTCGAGCAAACTCTTTTGTCTATACTTTGTTTATGGGAGCACATTGTGAGGGAGGAAGAATTGAGGAAGCACAAAGCATGATGAATGAGATGGAAAATATGGATTTGAAGCCGTTTGATGAGAGCTATAATCTTCTTATTGAGGGATGCGCTAAAGCAGGAAGAGTGGACGCAAGCTTGAGGTACTTGAAGAAGATGGTGGAGAGCGGGTTCATCCCTTGTCGTTCGGCCTTCAATGAGATGGTCGGAAAGTTATGTGAAACAGGGGATGCAGAGCAAGCAAATGCAATGCTAACCATACTGTTAGATAAAGAGTTCTTGCCGGACAGCATCACATACGCTCATCTGATTGACGGGTATGGGAGAAAAGGTGAGATTCAGGAAGTTGTGAAACTCTATTATGAGATGGAGTCCAGGTCGCTTTCTCCTGGAGCGTTGGTTTTTACATCCGTGATAAAGAGCTTCTGCCAGTGTGGGAAAGTGGAGGAAGCAGAAAGGTATTTTGGAATCATGAAAGATTGTTCAATAGCCCCAAGTTTATGTGTATATGAGACATTGATTGCCAACCACTTTGACAAGGGCAATGCAGAAAGGGCCCTTCACCTTAAGAATGAAATGGAGCTCATTGCATCGATTTAAATCAATGAACTCTCATTCGAGTTGTCTTATAATTCTCTTTTTAGTGGGTTGGAACAGATCATGGAAAGATGAACAGCAACGAGAAGCACTTTGGAACCAATTGTCTTGTAACTCATCTGTCATCACAGCATGCTCCCTCAAGGCTCCATTTGGATGGAGGTATTTGAAATAAATTACTTGAATTTGACAAGAGGGTAAATTTGAATATATTTGAAACAATTATCTAAAAAAGAATATATTTGAAACAACTATATGCAGGGAATCACTTGAAATTCATTTGTTTTATTCTTCTGATACATGAACTGTAATAGTATAAATAAACAATGTAAACATATTGTCAACTGGATTCCAACATTTGGAATCACTTCATCTGAATCCCTAAGATGTAATGGGAAATGAGTGTTACAGAGAACTATGAGAAAAGTTTCGTACTTGTACATCACTACTATAGCTAAACCAACCACTTCTGGAGTCTTGAAGCTCATTTCCCATGGTGAATCCATATTCGCCCCTGCAACACAAGTATGGAAATTAATAAAAGATTTTCAGTTTCATTTCTACAAATAAATAAAACAAAATGAAACTTATCATAAATCTATTTTTATTTTGGTCAGAAGCTTATCATAAATCTATTTAAATATGAAAACTGAACAAACAAAAAAAATTCATGAAAAACCTTACGAGTAACGAGACAAGGGCGCAAGTGATGAAAACAACCATGCTGGCGGGAGAGGACAATCCACCATTTCCTCAACAAATTACATGCAATCAGTTAGCAAAATCATTGATGAAAACAAAGAATAAAGGATAATCAACCTACAATAGAAAAAATTCATTCCCCAAAAGTTTGGCACTTGTACAAGAGCCAGGAATAAATGACATGGGGTATTTATTAAAAGCCAAAGATAAAAAGGAAAAAGTAATGACAACGTATCAGGAATTCACAACAGGATTCTTTTGACTCCTTCAGTTCCTTACAAAGCCAATCTAACAGAAACACCCAAAATGACGAGGCTAGCCAATATATAACATCAAGGACTTGTATCTATGAGCCCAGCTACCACGTCTAACAAGAAGGGTATGTTTGGATGTGCTTTTGATATATTGAAAGAAATTTTTAGATGCCTAAAACGGTTAATCTTTGGCAAAAATGGATAAAAATTCTATTTGGAGAAACTTTTAGTGCTTCCTGATCAAGAAACACTAATAGGTTCCTTATCCGAAAGCACTGTCAAGTGAATCTGCAAAACCACTAGAGCTTTTGAGGAAAATTCTATGTGCCTCTAACAAAAAGTGCTACTGAGCAAAAGTTCTTAAACATAAGCACTTCAAAACATTCCCAAAAATTTGCTGTTTCCTATTGAGTACCTAGCTCTAGAAGGACAAAAGGGAAGTCAAATTATGAAAAGATTTAGCAGATAAATATTTGGCACGAAAACATTATTATGTTCAGATATACTACAGTAGAATGGTGACAAAAAAACGCATAACAAATCCTGCCTAGCCTATGAATATTTATACTATCTTTGAATAATTTCCAGGCAGAAAAAGACTGACATGACAAAACTAAAACCACAAAAATTCATCTAACAAAAAAATGTATGCTCATATGTGCGGTGATCGAAGCAACTTCTTCCGACTCCTTTTAGTCAAAGTACAAGCTAAGCACTTGTATTCAACACAGGGACCATCAAACAATGGTAGAACTATTAAAACCTTATTCAGTCGTGCACCAAAAATACAGCAACAATTTAAAACATTCAAGAAAGTCTAGAAAGAGATTGAGTGGATTTACCTTCTTTACCTCTCTTATCTACAGTTGTCTCATGCTTAATGTTCTCAGTCAATAATGTAATGGTAATGGGTGAAGCAAGGCTCTCCCTGTACATCCCAGCTCTACCAACTTCAGGAAATCCATAAATTGAAAGATTCTGACTGCTTCGTAAAAATTGTGCACAACCAACAGGTCATTGCACAACAACAGGAGTTAGAAATGCAAGATTACGATTTGGAAACTCATCCACATTCAAAGAGTAGAGTGAATTATGTTCCAATTTAGAGAATTACATGGTTTAGATCCACACCTGAAGCAGCATAACAACCTGACTGGCAGCCATGAAAGAATCTCACCCATTATCTCCATCGGGAAGTTAGGGTTTCCATCAGCTGCTCCCTTATTTTTTCCAGCCACATTTCCTCGGGAACAACTAGAAAGTGTGGCCTGCGTGTCTTAACAAAATGTAAGTTGTGTGTTAATGCTGAGTCAGACTCCGGGTAGAACTTGTCAGGACTTGACTTGCAGTTGTTGTTGGAGCTGGGCCAGTCAAACTTGGGCCTTCGGGTATGACACTTGATAATCCAATTGACCTTGCAAATAAAAACAATTTCCGTTATTGTGGACTCCAAAACAATATGCCTAGAAGAAAAAAAATGATGGCATATTTACGTTTTTTTGAAATGGGGGAAGTAATGAATCAGGGAAATCATGAATAGGTGAGAAGGAATGGGCGTGGGATCAACTATTCCCCCTAATCGGAAGGTATTAGCAAATACAAGGGAAGTCAGGAATTGGAATAATTTCAAAACTCATTAACAAGTAAACATACCATGAAAATCAAACTTCTAGAAAGAGTAAAGCATCCCAAAAGCGAAAGAAATAAAAGAAATTCTTGACTTACATAGTAATTTTCATACAAGTACTATTTTAGTCCCTTTACTTATTCACCACCAAATGAGGTGAAAGTATTTCGTTTATTCAAATACAAGGCCACTGTAAATGTAATTTATTCCGAATAAACAGGTGTAGCCGAGAGACTGTTACACCATTCCAAGAAAATCCTTAATACTTTCAGAGTGTCTGTAAGACAGACTCCGTATATTTAGCCCTATTCAAGGCTAGCAAAATTTTTGGTTCTTACGGGATTCAGTTTGATACCAATGCTTTATTTAAGCACCAGCAAGTTTACAAAATTGCAAAGGGGAGGCCTAATGCCTTATTTGAACTCACAAGTTGGGGGTGGGCTAATTCTCTCAACCAGTTATGCTAACTTAAAATTTATACAAGCATCGTAATCAAAGATACAGCAGCAATTAACAACCTATAAACTTTCATTTGAATTGTCTAGCAATTTCTTTAAGGATGTTAGAGCAGATGAAGAAAACATCAACATAACCTAGGAGTGCTTTGGAACCAATTTATATGCCATCATTCCAAAATGAAACTGATCTATCAACGAAGATTTCACAAAGAAAACCTAACACGTTGTTCAAACCAAAAAGATGCAACGGGAACAGACGGACAGAACCGCTGGAAAAGCTTTGTACCGGTACATCTTACGATAGCCAGCCAAACCAACCAATTTTGGGGTCTTCAAGATCATTTCTTCTCGAACCAGAAAAGGAACCTAATGTCTTCTGGAGAAAACAGATCTGCTCCTGTGACACAAGGATGGCATTACATAAAGATTTCCCACAGCCATTTCTATAAAATGAAAAAAGTTCATAAAATACCAGTATTCATATCTTTACAAAGTTCATAACTGAATCATAAATGCATTTAATTTGAAAACCAAAGACAAACAATAAAAGCATGGAAAACTTATGAGAAGGGAGCACATGTGACAGAAACAACGGGGAAAAGGGGCAACTAGCCACAATTTCTTTGAAAAATAACATTAAATCAGTTAGCAAAATCATTAATGAAAACCAAGCATAAGAGAAAATTATCACCGTAACAATGTTGGAAATTCAACCCCAGTGAATATGACTCATAGAAGAACCAGGAATAATCAATCACATTAGCCACTTATTAAAAGCCAACAGAATAAAATGAAATGGAAACATATTAGGAACTCACAACCGAGCTCTCTTGACTCCTTGATTTTCTTACAAAACCAATCTAACAAACAGAAGCATCCAAAATCAGTAAGATACTAGTTCTATAGACTCATTAATCATATAACTTCATCGACTTGTATCTATACACCCAACTACCGTGTCTAACAAGAAGGATGTATTTGGAAGTGCTTTAAATGTGTCAAAAATAATTTAGATAACCAATATGCCTTTATTAACAATTGGAAGAAATAGACAGAATGCTATTTCAGTTAGAGAAACAATTTCTGTGCTACATGAAGAAGCACCTAACAGGTGCATTCTTCAAAATCGTTAATGAGAACGAAAAAATGCCTATGAAATCCTACCTGTCCTATGGTCTTCTTAAATCCAATTAAAACGAACATGCATGCTGCTCTGAATCATTCCATGGGTGAAAGAGACACATAGGATAAAACTATACTGCAAATGCAGCACACAAATTCTTGTTATTAAAAACAAAACAAAAAGAGGAAAAAAATACACAGACTCTGACATTAAGAAAGTCTAAGCTCGGCATATTAAAACAAGCACCATCAACCAAAAACTATTATAAATAAATAAATTGTGTCCAACAAGCGTGTAGCGCTTTCAGTTGTGCCAAAACTGCTTTAAATATATATAAAAAAGAAGCTTTTGTTAATACTTGGAAAAAATAGACAACAATGCATTTTCGGTTGGAAAAACAATTTCAGTGCTTCATGAAGAAGCACATAATAGGATTCTTCGAAAGCATTTTCAGGTCAATATGCAAAACATATTTGAGTTTCAAATGAAATCGTTTGTATTTTAGTGAACACGGTACCAGATGCTCCATATAGAAGTACTTCAAAAACAGGCCTGAGCGTTTTCTGCCTCTTGACGAGTATCTAGCAAAGCACTACTCTACAACGGCAAAAGGAAAGTAAAAAGTACGAGAATGTTTTTTTTTTGGTCTGAAAGTACAAGAATGTTAAGCAGAGAAATATTTGACATGAAAGATTATTACATTCATGAATCATGACATACAACATAGGAACAATGCCGAAAAAAGCATACTTCTGCCCGTCCTATGGTTTTGTTAACTACCAAATAAAGCAAACGTGCATAGTATTCTGAATCATTCCATGGGAGAAAGAGTAAGATAGGACAAAACTACAATACAAATGCACCACCAAAATCCTAGTTAATAAAGAAAAAACAAGTATAATTTTTTTTTTGGTAATAGCAGTTTGGTTTCCAAGTATGGCTGCCATTCCATTGATAGAAAAAGAAAAAAGAAAAACATACAGGCTCTGATATTAAGAGAGCCGAAGCTTGGCATATTAGAAACAATCACCATCAGCCAATAAAACTATAAAAACCTCATGTCCGACAAAAAGGGTGTATTTTCCAGTGCTGTTATTGTGTCAAAACTGCTTTGAGATAACCAAACACGCTTTAAAAAAAAAAATTGCCAAAAACAGACAACAATGCTTTTTCAGTTAGAGAAACAATTTCAGTGTTTCGTGAAGAAGCATGTAAAGGTGCAGTCTTCAGAAGCACGCCTAGGTACAGTCTTTACAAGCATTGTCAGGTGAATAGTTTCCAAGGAAATATTTTATCTGCTTTTAGCAAAAACGGTACTAAATGCTCGATATAGAAGTACTTCAAAACAAGCAAGAGCTTTTAGCAGAGAACTACTGTACGAAGGCAAAAGGAAAGTAAAAGTATCAAAACATTTAGCAGAGAAATATTTGACACGAAACACTGTCACATTCATGACACACAATACAACACTAGGAATGATGATGAAAAACATATGAAATCCTGCCTGTACTGTGGTTTTTTTAAACACCAAATAAAATGAACATGTATAGTGTTTCGGATCATCACATGGGTGAAAGAAACGGATAGGATAAAACTATAATGCAAATGCAGCACAGAAATCCTTGTTAAAAAACATTTTTTTAGTATAATTGTTTTCTGAGTACGCCTGCCATTCCTTCCACAGGAGAAAAAAAGACATACAAACTCTGATATTAAGAAAGCCTAAGCGTGGCATATCAAAAACAAGCACCATGAACCACTAAAACTATCAAAAACTCGTCTCCAACAAGAAGTGTGTACTTTGAAGTACTTTTAATTGTGTCAAAACTGCTTTTAGATAAACAAAGATGCTTTTTTTTAAGTAATTGGAAGAAATCGACAACATTGCTTTTTTTGGTTAGAGAAACAATTTCAGTGCTTCATGAAGAAACACCTAACATGTGCGTTCTTCAAAAGAATTGTCAGGTCAATGCCAAAAATATGTGAATTTGTAATGAAATCGTTTATGTGCTATTAGCAAACAAGTTACTAGATGCTCCATAGAGAAGTACTTCAAAACAGGCCCAAGCTTTTTCTATCGTCTAACAAGTATCTTGCAAAGAACTACTGTACACAGGCAAATGCAAACTAAAAGTACGAAAACATTGAACAGAGAGATATTTGACACGAAAACTGTTACATTCAGGACATACAACAACACTAGGACTGATGATGAAAAGCACATACAAAATCCTGGATGTCCTATGGTTTTGTTAACTACCAAATAGATTGAACATGTATACTATTCTGAATCATTCCATGGGTAGAAGAGAGATAGGATAACACCATAATGCAAATGCAGCACCAAAAATCATTGTTAACAAAGAAAAAAAAAAGGTATAAAATGTATTTGGTTTCTTAATATCAGCTTGTTTCTGATCATGACTGCCATTCCAATCATTGAAAAATAGAGAATAAATACATGAACACTCTAATATTAAGAAAGCCTAAGCTCGGCATATTAAAAATAAACACCATCAACCAATAAAACCATAAAAACCTTGTTCAATAGTGCATAAACAATACCGGAAAGAAATTCAAACAAACAATAAAGTCTAGAAAGAGATTGTGTGGATTCATCTACTTTACCTCTTCTATCTGCATTTGTCTCATGCTTAATGTTCTCGATCAGTAATGCCATTGTAATTTGGTGAAACAAGACTCTCCAAGTAGGTTCCAATGCAATCAACATGGGGGAATCCAGGGATTGACAGATTGCAAAAGCTTTGTTCCTTAAAATTGTACATAACCAATTGCTTCTGGAACACCAACAGATCATGATTTTCCTTCCAAAAACCTGAAAGTGATAATTCGGAATAAGGGATGGAGATCTTTATCTTAGTCCACGACTGCCCCTCTCCATATTCATTCATGAACCAAAACTCATTATAAGTTCTTTCATCACTACAATGTGTTAAACATAGGCAGTCCCTGAAGACCCCCAACACACAATCTCCCGCATCACTGGAATACTCAACCGGCAAAGGAATTTCTCCAGCCTGCTCCTCTTCCAAAAGGAAAGCTACAATCATGGATGTCTGGTCTGGTGTTTCCATTATCCAATGAAGCGTTCCATTGAGCAGGACAGCATGAAAGGTATATGCCCCAGAATAAGGAAGCGAACACTCAAGCTCTTCCCATGAACCGGTTTTCAACGAATAGACACAAAACACAAGCATATCGTAAAACACAGCAGAAACCACCTTGTAATCATCAGTGGAGTGATCAAATCCAAAACCCAGGTGTTGTATATTATCTGGTGCCTCTGGCAGTTCCTCGGATTCCCCGGTAGTTGGGTTAACCAGATATATCGTCATTGGCATTTCAGCTAGCTTGCACAACAACAAACCATCACAGTAAAACAGGTCTACAACCCTGTAAGATGGTAGGTCACCGCAAACCAATTGGGCCTCAGGGACAATCAAATCCTCAGCACCATGATCATTATTCTGATTCAGAATTAACTGGTCGAGGTTAACAGAGTACAGGGAACAGCAACCTGGCTCATTGAAAATGAGTCTTCGTCTTTGGTAGAACACATCATCGTTCTCAGAAGTTTTGTCAAAGTGCATTTTGATAAAATTAGGGTCAGCGATGAGAGCATTCCATGGCTTAGATACACACCTGAAGCGGCCCAACGACTTGACTGGCAGCCACGAAAGAATCTCCACTATCAGCTCCCACGGGAGGCTAGGGTTCCCTTTGTCCATCAGCTGCTCCGCCATTTTCTTGCGCAGCTTCGTTCTCTCCGGAGCAGACCAAGCGTTCCCCATGGCCAAAAGCACAGTGTTCCCTTCTTTTTCGCTGGAGAAAACCAAGCTTTCCCTAAATTCACGTCTATGATATAAATCTTCTTCCCCAAAAGTAAAGTGGTCTAATTTGACGCTGGGTGGACTAAAATTTGAACGGCCCCTTCATTTTCAAATTGGGCTTCCAGTTGGGCCAAATTTGGGCCTACGTTTATTTCTGTTGAAAGACGTGGGGGGAATTCACTGTCCCGCCCTATTAGCCTAATTCATATTTGCAAGGCGTTCTTTTAACTGATTAAAAAATTCTAGTAGGTTTTTCAGTTAGATGTGAAAGAGATGTATTCTCTATACTCCCTTCATAAAAGAAGATGAGTAAAAATCTCATAAAATATTACGAACAACAATAAAATCCCCTATGCCAAATAGAATATATTGAAGTTGATATAAAAAAATATATATCCATTACAAAAAAAAGAAAAAAAAGATGGTTTGTTTGGTTTTGTTTCTACTTTCGTCGTGTTACATTTATACATGTAATGAAAAAAAAAATACATCGAAAAAATGTAGTATATAAATGTGTTTCCTAACATTTCTGTCTCTATTTGATGAAACATAGGATTGATTATAAAAAAAAACAAAATTTTATCAAAGGGAAACAATATAGAGAATAAAGGAAATGTAGTATATAAATGTGTTTCCTAACATTTTTGTTTCAATTACTTCATCCAAACGGAGGGTTATAGATCGTTATTTCCCAATTACTAACGAAAATGTTGTGCCAAGTGCCAAGTCCCATAAAGAAAAAAAGTTATATGAAAAGTTGACTATAAAAACAAAATACAATGACAGTTTCTGAAAGAACTTAACTCAAGAAAAGAAAAAATAACAAAAAATTGGTGTTTGGAACAACCATGTCAATGGCTAAAAAGGCACTTGTCAAGGTAAAATACCATTCAAGATTGTTGGCACTAAAACTTGAACAGATAGAGATGAGTGCAACTTACTTGTGATGTGGACGATCCAAGAGATTGATTGAGTGCTGGATGCAGATTCTTCCTGTCCTTAGATGCTGATCCTGAATAGAAGGAAGACGAGGCTTCTTGGCCAAATTATCTTGATTCCACACGGTAAGGGATAGATGGAGTGGAGGTATTGCCTAATGGCACTTTGAATTTTGTTGAGATGGTAGAGTCACTCTTGACTTGGTCATGTAAGCCATGCAAAGTATAGCCACATTTTGGTTGGCTTGAAGGATGAGATGCCGAACGGTACCTGTGAGCTTCGCAACCTTTGCATTGATGATGAGATGCCTCTAGGGTGACTTGAGTAGTTACTCAGCCTGTGGGTGCCGAACGGTAGGCTGCAATGACAAATATATAGGCTACTATATTTGGTGTTAAGTGCAGTGCAGATGGGTGCCGAACGGTAGCCCATCTATAATGAAGTAGTGGCTTGCACTCTTGGCCATGCAAACCATGCGAGCCATGCAAAGTGACAATTCTTGGTTGGCATCTTCCCAATTGAAGTTCAAGGTGGCCAAACGGGAGGTTGATTTTGCAAAGATATGTCTTCCGAATATTGGTGCCACTTATGATGGTGGTTTCGGCTTCTGGCCGCTAGGCATAAAGTATTGATTGCTGATGGAGCTTATGGCATAGAATGGATACCGGACGGCATGTCTCGTTGTGCCATGCATTCACATCTTGGGTTACCAATTATTGGACCTAGTTTTCTGATTGGATGCCATTATCCAAGACTTTTGACTTGTATTGCCGTTCGGTAGGCTACTTCAATGGTGGCCATGGATGTTTTGCCGACAAGAGGTTGCCAATAACACCTTTTAGGTTGACATCAGATTGCTTTGGCTCAAATGTGCTAGTGTTGCCGATGAGGAGACTATCTAGGATTAGATATCTTTATCAATTGTTTTGCATGCTGCCTTACGGTAGGATTCTCTCAGCTTGGGATGTAGTTGCGTGCTGAGTGACTTTTTGGTGGTTATCATTTTGATATTCACCATGTCTCTTTAGTAAAGTATGCAACGTGGACTTTCCTCCAATAAAGCTTTCCAAGGAAGGTGCCGAACGGCAATTCGTAGAAAGTCTGGAGTGCCTTGCATTTTACTTTTTTATTTGATTGCTGTTTGGCAATTGGCTTCACACTTGGGTGCCCAACACGGTGGATCAGCGGAGCTTTGTGTTTGTTTGAGCATGGGTGGTGCCGAAGGCGTCTGGATTTGCTAATGATGATTTCATCCTTGACTTGGGTCTTTGGGTGCCTTGAAGGAATCACTGACATGGATGTCGATCAGTAATTGTCATCTCCGATATGCATGTTGGGCTTGGGTCCGAACGGTATGGAGATGGTCTCTTTAAGGCTCTTGGGTGCCTTGAGCAATCTCATGGTTTGGCCAGTCAATTTGTTTGGAGGATGCGGTGCCGATGGCTACCTTGGAGTTTTCCATTCTGTGCTTTGCCATTCAGCCTTAGTGTGAGGCATGTGGGGTTGCCGAACGGTTGGGTGTCTAGAGCAATTCATCGGCATGGTGTACACAGCCAGAGGCATTGATTCTGTACAAGTGCATGGACTTCGATAGCCATGGGAGATTTTATTGCTCCGGTGGGATGACTTGCCATAAGAAATTCAGTCAGTCGAGTTGGTGCTGAACAACATGATGCCGATCCCTTGACTCATTATGCACTGCATGGGTATTCCATTGAATTGCCGATGGCAATTGACAGGTGTTGAACAACACCAGTGCCGAACGGTAGTTTAATGTGCGAGCCGTGAACGGGGGCTTTCATCTTGTGGGGCACTGATCCGAAGCTGCCGAGCATTGAATTGCCGATCAGCTAGAGGTATAGGAATATCAGTTGGTTCAATTCTTTCCTGACCGAACGGTAGGATGATTTGTCCCGTTGGGAAGCTGGCTTCCTGGTGACATGCCCGGCATTACCGTTCGACAAAATTTTCTGCTCCTTGCGCCATGCATCATGACAGCCATATTTGGTTTAGAAGGTGGCTGCTCCCAGCGTGGAAGCCATGCGAAGCGGGATGCCAAACGGTAAGGGCTTGCGATTTGAATGTGCACAGTGCACTTTGAGGGGTTGAATATTGACATGCTCTCCAGGAGCTATTATGTGCTGTTCAGAATCTTTGACCAAGTGGATGTCTTGGGAAAGCTATTGGCATGGCTACCGTTCGGTAGCTAGTTGAACGGCATGTAGATGGTGGTTCACTCTTGGTCACGCAAGCCATGCAAGCCATGCAAGCCATGCAAACTGAGTCACTTTCTGATTGGCTTTTCTTATATAGCCAATAGGACAAAATAATATTAAAATAAGAAGAATTGAAAGTGAGCTGGGTTACCCATTGAGCCCATGTTTTATGTCAGCCACTTGAATAATATATGGAATTATTGAATCCCATGCTTATAAATATATTAAAGTATAAGATAAGAAAATGTGCTTTTATCTCTTGGAAATAATGCACGTGGCTTTTCTTGACCCCAAGAATAATAAGTTTCTCCAATATTAAATAATTTGTAAAACTAATGAATACACCACTTATCTGATAGAGGCTTTGGTAAGAGTAGTGTCATTAGTAATTTTGAGGCAAAATCAGAGTAGAGGATCAGGAGAGGTCACACAGCGCTGCCGTTCGGTAATTTTGAGAGTTCAGCGTCCTTGGGTGCCTTGAGAAGTCTCATAATGACGAATAGAGATCCAATCCGTTCAGTGCTTTCAGCGACATTGCTGATGATTTGTTTTGCACGCTGGAGTACGGTAGAACTTCTCAGCTTTTTATGTAATTACATGGCTGAGTGCCTTTTGGTGGTTATCATTTTGATATTCACCATGTATGTTGGCAGCCCCCCCTCAGCAAAGTATGCAATGTGGGCTCCATCCAATAATGCTTTCCAAGGAATATGCCGAACGGTAAGGCATGTGAAGAAAAGATAGGGTGGCCCATGTGTTTCTTCTTCTTCTGAATATTATATTGCAAGGATTTATCTTCTACATGTCGCTGCTTTAGCATTCATGGTTGCTCCAGCTTGGTAAGGCTGGTGGCCGAGGCTGATGGCGCCGAAGGCTGATGGCACCGTAAGGGAGAAGTGTTTCTTGGAAGGTGCCGTTCGGCATGGCTTTGAGAAAGGCGCTGGAGAAGTGTCTCCTAGAAGGTGTCGTTCGGCATGGCTTTGAGAAAAGACTCTGGAGAAGTGTCTCCTAGAAGGTGTCGTTCGGCATGGCTTTGAGAAAAAGACTTTGGAGAAGTGTCTCCTAGAAGGTGCCGTTCGGCATGGCCGAAGTCTGATGCCGATGGTCGAGGCTGAATCATTGAGGGGATGTGATGACATCGCACGTGCCTAATGATGCAAAGGTGCCGAAGGCAGATGCCGAATCATTGGGGGGATGTGAAGACATCGCACGCGCCGAATGATGCAAAGGTGCCGAGGCTGAAGCAGATGCCGAATCATTAGGGGGATGTGAAGACATCGCACGCGCCGAATGACGCAAGGCGCGAAGGCCGAAGGCAGATGCCGAATCATTGGGAGGATGTGAAGACATCGCACGCGCCGAATGATGCAAAGGTGCTGAAGGCTGAAGGCAGATGCCGAATCATTGGGGGGATGTGAAGACA
The DNA here is from genome assembly GCA_018703695.1 of Prunus fruticosa. Taxonomy (NCBI): domain Eukaryota; kingdom Viridiplantae; phylum Streptophyta; class Magnoliopsida; order Rosales; family Rosaceae; genus Prunus; species Prunus fruticosa. The sequence continues at coordinate 27,530,643 of CM031920.1, forward strand.
TCGCAAGCGCCGAATGATGCAAAGGTACCGAGGCTGAAGGCAGATGCCGAATTATTGGGAGGATGTGAAGACATCGCACGCGCCGAATGACGTAAAGGTGCCGAAGGCCGAAGGCAGATGCTGAATCATTGGGGGGATGTGAAGACATCGCACGCGCCGAATGATGCAAAGGTACCGAAGGCTGAAAGCAGATGCCGAATCATTAGGGGGATGTGAAGACATGGCACGCACCGAATGACGCAAAGGTGCCGAAGGCAGATGCCGAAGGCAGATGCCGAATCATTGGGAGGATGTGAAGACATCGCACGCGCCGAATGATGCAAAAGTGCCGAGGCTGAAGGCAGATGCCGAATCATTGGGGGGATGTGAAGACATCGCACGCGCCGAATGGTGCAAGGGTGCCGAAGCCCGAAGGCAGATACCGAATCATTGGGGGGATGTGAAGACATCGCACACGCCGAATGATGCAAGGGTGCCGAAGGCCGAAGGCAGATGCCGAATCATTGGGGGGATGTGAAGACATCGCACGCGCCGAATGGTGCAAAGGGTGCCGAAGGCCGATTGTAGGAGGTGCCTAGGGCATGGCTCAAAAGGGTGCCGAGAGCACTTGTGAAGCAGAACGACATAGCGTTTTGTATCGCTTCCCACAGACGGTGCCACCCGTTGGCACTAAAACTTGAACAGATAGAGATGAGTGCAACTTACTTGTGATGTGGACGATCCAAGAGATCGATTGAGTGCTGGATGCAGATTCTTCCTGTCCTCAGATGCTGAGCCTGAATAGAAGGAAGACGAGGCTTCTGAGGTCTATGGAACCGGTGTGGAACCAGCCTAAGACCCTCCGATGCCAAAGTAAGTCTGTTTTCTAAGAGCCTTTGCTGTTGACTATATAGAAGTATAAAAGTCAAGCTGAAAAGTCTTACCCCTTTGTTGATGGTGAAGGGGTGTATTTATAAAGGGCATTTGGGATGCTTGTGGTGTTCATTTCCGATGTCGGACTCATGGGAAGGCCCTGAGGGTTGACACGAGTCCTTAGATATTTCGGGCGGGTGCTTCGAGGCTGATTATGTACAATCGGTATGGGGTGCCGATTGTAGACGAGCTGGGCCTGATGTCGGCTGTTTGCAGCTTCAGACAATGTCATCGGTAGCCGATGCTGATTGTTCGAGGCCTTGGGTACTTGGGTGAGCTTCTCTGATCCACGTGTCGTTGTATGAGTGGAGGGTCAGATATGGTACAAACAAAGATCATCTACAAAGTACTAAAAATCTCATGCTAATAAGACTTCTTCTAAGACAATAGAAAGATGGCCAAAGGTTTTGAGGACAAACACAAATTGGCTTTTGTTTTCTGTTAAGGATCAAAGCGCGCTATTGTTTATGGCTTCGTGCCTAAGCCGTGACAAAACGTATATATAAAATCTCTCTTGAGTGGCTCATGGTTTCTTTTTACTGTAGAAAGAGGAACATTTGGTTATATTGCTCCTGAGATGTTGTATAAAAATGTTGGCGGTGTCTCTTATAACGTACATGTCTGTAGTTTTGGAATGTTTTTTTTTCCTTATGGAAATGGCAGGGAGAAGAAAGAGTTTGAATGCATTTTCAGAGCATTCAATTCAAATTTGCATTCCTTTGTGGTTTTGTGTGATCGTCTCTGCGTTATCGTGCATGCATATGAAGCCTAGTGCTTGTCCTTCTATGGGAAAAAGTCATGGAGATGCTTGAAGGAGAAATTGAAGGCCTAAAAATCCTAGCAAGCCACATGCCAATATGTTATGTATAATAAGAATCCCACGTGTACTGTTTCTCGTCTTTGTGCTATGCAGATGGTTGTTACTTCAAACCAAATGCAGATTAATTGCTTGAAATTAATCATCAAAAGTTTGTAACCAGACAAGTGTACAAAATGATTCAAAGTTCTGTCCTAATTCTTCTTTAGTTGTATTAGTATGCAGCAGCTCCTGAGGGGTTAGTTTGATCTAGCCTTGTGGTTTTCTATGGTTTGGAGAGAGGCCATTGCTTCTGCATCATGCAAGTACATTGGCGTTTTCCCCCCAATTTCTTTCATGCCTTCTCTAGCTTCGTGGTTTCTTTTCTTCATGTTTAACAAACCTAAGTTTTGCAAACTATTCTGAGAGAAGAGTATATAGCTTAGCTATATGCCTTAAATCCTTGAACTTGTAAGTGACTAGAAATTTATACTCATCTATACTAAAAGCTTAAAAGGTGATTTGATGAATGAAGTTAAAATGATGACATAGGATGTTTAAGCCATTTGTGCGGTAAAAGAAGTTATTGGACTCCATCTGAATGAAATTATTGTTAGTAATTATAAGACAAAACCACAGAGATTTGATCCAAAAAGTAGATAAAATCAGTTTGTATTTCTAGCTACAAATACAACAAGAAAAGACAAAAAAAAAAAAAAAAAACACAATCAAACCAAATCATATGTTATGCCTGTCATCAACCAGCTCAAAATTCATCTACGAGTTCTCTCTCTAAAGCAAAACTGGAATTCAAACACGAAAAAGACCGGAAACAAAACGATCCTAACTGTTTAAGTCATCTTCATCAGCCCCAGCAGAAGCAGTCCAGAAGGGTCATATCCAGCTGCTCTGCCCGCAAACCTAAATTCCGTTCCCAACCCTCTTGACCGCTGCAATGTCTAGAAAATGCCTGGTATTTATGGATATCAGCATCACTAACACTCCTACGAGCGTACTTCATTGATTCCTCAAAATGAGCTGCCTTGATCTCTGCTACTTCATCATCAACATCCTCCTCCATAGCCTCAGGGTTCTCATTTTTCCTCCTATCCCTCACAATATCCTTCTCAATGTTTTCTATAATGGCATATTTGCACGCACGCTGGCATATTTCCGTTTATATCAGCACCACTAAATCCTTGGGTGTACTTGGCAAGGGCTCTGATGTCCACATCTTTGGAAACATGAGATTTCCTCAAGCAAGCCCTGAATATTTGATAGCGAGATTCTTCGTGAGGGAGAGGGATGTAAATCAACTGATCCAGGACGGCCTGGACGTAGAAGTGCAGGGTCTATAATGTCAGGTCTGTTGGTGGCTCCAGAATCGAAAACAGTTTCTTTCAGACATTCCATCCATTTCTGTAAGGAGTTGGTTCAGGACCCTACGAGTAGCACCCCCAGCATCGCCTATGCTGCTACCTCTCTGTGTAGCAATGGAATCAAGTTCATCAAAGAACAGGACACATGGAGCAGAATCCACGGGCCTTGTCGAAAATTTCTCGTACATTGGCCTCACTCTCTCCAAACCACATTGTAAGCAATTCAGGTCCCTTGACACTGATGAAGTTTGCTTGACACTCATTGGCAATTGCTTTGGCGAGAAGAGTTTTACCACATCCAGGAGGGCCATAGAAAAGAACTCCCTTTGAGGGTGACATTCCAAATTTCTCAAATTTCTCAGGATGCTCCACTGGATATTGAACCGTCTCTTGAAGTTCCCTCTTTACATTCTCGAGACCTCTGATATCTTTCCAACTAACATTCGGCACCTCAACAACTGTTTCACGAAGAGCAGATGGGTTGCTTGAGCCAAGAGCCGTCTGCAAGTGCTCGTTTGTAACTGCCATTGAATTAAGTATCTCGGCATCTATTTCCTCATCTTCTAAGTCAATCACATCCATCTTCTCTCTAATGCATTGAAGTGCAGCCTCAGGACACAAAGCAGCTAGATCAGCACCAACATAACCATGTGTGTCCTTAGCTATCTTTTCTAAATTAACTTCTTCAGCAAGCTTCAGGTTCTTGGTATGAATACGCAGAACCTCAAGACGCCCAACTTCATCTGGCACACCAATATCTATTTCCCTATCAAACCTTCCAAACCTTCTGAGAGCTTGGATCAATGCTATTTGGACGATTTGTAGCCCCAATAACAATTACATGCGCACGGGATTTTAGTCCATCCATGAGTGTCAAGAGTTGGGAAACAATCCTCTTCTCAACTTCTCCATTTGTCTTGTCTCTCTTGGGAGCAATTGAATCAATCTCATCAATAAAGATGATAGATGGTGCATTCTTCTCTGCTTCCTGAAAAGCTTTCCTGAGGTTGCTTTCACTCTCCCCAGCCAGTTTCGACATGATTTCTGGTCCATTGATGCAGAAAAAGAATGCCCCAGTCTCATTAGCCACAGCACGAGCAATTAGAGTCTTACCAGTTCCAGGAGGTCCATACAACAGAATACCCTTTGGTGGTTTCACACCAATTATCTTGGGCAAGCTGAGGATGCCTCAGCGGCAGCTGCCACCGACTCGCGAATCTGAGCCATCCCGTTTCCTTACTCCACCAACATCATCATATCCAACCTCATCTAATGACCTCTCCTCATCCTCCCTTCTCACAGGCTCCCGTCACAGAAGATTTCAGTGTCGGGCGCCACCACGCAGGACTCAGGAGGGTCAGTGTCGACAACCTTGAACTCCACACTCCTCATCCCTCCTCTCACAAGGAAGAGATCACCCTTCCTCATGGGTCGGTAGGCCTCGAAAAAATAAGGTCTCAAATATGTATCAAACAGATTTCCAGTGACCCCTTGGATACTGTCATCCACAGGAAGTACGTGAACACGTTTTCCATACTTGACATCAGCGCATTGGTAAACAGAAACGACATCTCCAAGCCTAACCCGTAGGTTGCTCCTGACAACCTTGTTCATCCTTATCTTTGGTTCCTCGCATTTGTCATCAGCAACTACAACGCAGACTGTGCCCTTCCTTTTCTTTCCCTTGATCAAGATTGTGTCCCACGAAATGGCTGGAGCCTCTCCATAGACTCTGGGTGGATCGTGACGACATAGTTGTCGTCATGGATAGCTTCATCCACAACAAGGCGATTTGCAGCCTTCTTGCGGTCAAGGATTGCCGTAGTGAAGTCCCTTTTTGAACCCCCAGCGCCCGAAGATTGATGAGCTTTGTTGTTCATCGTAACGAGGAAGCAGAAGATCGAAGAAGACGAAGCGAGAGAGTTTGAGGGTTTTTCTCAATGGAAGAATGCAAATAAAGAAGCGAGAGAAAAAGAGAGAGCAGAGTAGCTAAAAGCAATGTGGTGGGTTGAGTTGTGTTGTGAACTTGTCATATTTATGGGCGAGGGAAACTTTTTCTTGTTAGGAAAGGTTTCCTAGTGTTTCTGAAACATTCTACACTTTTTACAAGAAAATTTTCCTGCTTGAATTTAATTTCCGCAAACCATAAGGAGGTGCACCTTGATGTCCATCCCAAAGATTCCTAATTGACATAGGTCTACATATTGAGTCCCTGTAGTTTGTTGTTTTACATTTAAAAAGGACTTATAATTTTAATTTTGTCAATCAAAATTTCGTATATCACTTCAATTAATAACTAGCCTCTATGTCCGGTATGTTTTTTTTTTAATGTTTTCAATGGTATCTATCAAGAAACGTTTTTTTGTTTTGTTTTTGTCAATGAGGTCTAGCCCAGGAAAAAAGGACTTTGACTAGGAGACCAATGATCTCTTAGAGTCAAATCCCCATGGAAAAATCAAGAAACTTTGATATATAAACGCTAAAAGCTATAAATTGAAGGAAAAACCCCAAAAATGACATGATGTGTGAAATATCATTATTATCTTTGCATTATGATTTTTAGAAGAAAGAAAACTCTGATGATAGTGTTGTAATCTTTAGGTTTTCCAAGGCTTGTATGGTATATTTGGTCCATTTGAAAAGTCAAAATGGGCTTTTTCTTAAGGTATTGTATGGTTTCGTCCTAAAAAAAGTTTGTATGGCTTTTCTGTATTTTAGGCCTTACTTATGGGCTTACATGTGAAAAACCCTTGTTATTTCATGGGCTTAGAGCCCAAGCCATGTCAGGAAGGGAATTACAGGAGCTTCTATAATGAGAAGTTTAAAGTGAGGGGCTTATTTGAGGGTTTCAATCCCACCATCAAACCATTTAAAATGTTTAAGTCCATTGATTTTCTCACATTTTGTTGATAGTGAGATTGAACCTCTCAAATAAGCTCCTCACTCTAAAATTCCTTATTATAGCATTTTCGGGGAATTACGCATTAGTTTTCAATTGTAGCAATCTCAATTGGCACTATGAGTACAGCAAAATGAATTTCACAGAACCTTTATCATCAAACTTTATAACACACATAGATCTACTTTAATGAAGCTTTTAAACAAAGAGAAAGCAAATAAGCAGCAAATGGTCTTCGCCTGACAACAGGAACAAAAATAGTTCAGAAAAGAATTGCACGTCAAAGTTCAATTTGTAGAAGATCAAAATGCTGGCTCACCAGTTTCTTCATTATTTTTCTAAAATCTTATCTGAAAATTGCATGCAATATAGCAGATATTTATTTTGAGACATAACCTATATAACAAACAGTTGCTGAAATTTTCCCCATGAGTCAAATTCCAGAAACCCAAACGTTATATTTTTGGTAGCCAATATAATTCTTTAATTAGAAAAGAAAAGAACTAACTCATTTCTTTTCTATTTGCTTATATAGAAAAAATAAATTAAATACAAAGTTTGAGACATTTTCGAACAAAGCGGTACTTGATTTATTTCTTTTGAATTCTTTAGGATCACTTTTAAAATGAATGATTTCGATCATCATACGATATTATAGAAGAATAAAAAAAGAGGGAGAAAGTAGAAGAAGAAAGTACAAATTTATGATAGTGGCTAGGATTCCCCTAATTAAGAAAAACACGAGTTTTGAACTTAAATAAAATTGTTTATTGCAGATTGAGTTTTCTGATAAGAACCTAAACTAATAAAACATATTCCATATGAAAAATGACAAAAATACAATTCATTTGATGGTGAATGACATAATATAATTTGACCACAAAAAGGAAGAAGAAGACATAATATAAAGAACATGTGCATCACGACCAGGGTCTCCCTGTGCGGAAAATCGTCCACCTTTTAATCTATACAATATCAATGAGTCTGGTGATTCTATATATATATATATATTGATGATATGAAGGGATTATTTACATTCACAATTTCTACGAATAACTTTGTTTAAAAATTTTACACAATATTTTTAAATTTTTTAAAATTACATGAATACACTTTTTGAAGCTCCAAATATTCTGCATACATAAATTTGCATATATGGGCTTAACCAAGTTCTGTAACGAACGTGCCTCCACTTGGACCCAAATTCGAATTCTCATTATCCATAATTTAAATTAGGATATTAAAATAGAATATCGTTCATATAAAAAAAAAACTCAATAAATCTGAAACACCAATATCGAATGTGAATGGAATTTACGGTAATACAACAATGTGATGCAAACTTATGCCAACTATATTAGATTAGTAAAACAAATATGGTCAAACATACAAAATTTGACCAATGGAAACTGTAAACGTTTTGGCTCATCCTCATCACAGTACATTTTGCCTTTTGGCTTGGAATCTAGTACATGGTTGACCCAAAAAAAAAAGATGAGACTTGCATCCGCACGTAGCTCCAAATTTCCATACACACTATCATCAACCAAATCGAAAGCGGGCGAAAAATGCGGTCTATTTTAGATGATGATAAGAATGGCATGTTGAGGTCTAGATTTGTTTATGTGTAGTTTCTTTGGTTTGAAAAGAAAGGCGGGTTAAAATAATGAAGACAAACCCGACAAGGCTACTTAGAGCATTTCCACCCCGTTGTGAAATGGCAAATTGCAAGGGTAAGTTAGGGTTAATTCACCGCACAATGTGTATTGTGAAAATGTTGAAATGATATGTTAGGGTTTGGTTGTTTTGTATCGTGATTGACTCTGAAAAGTGGAGGGTAAAAAAGGAAAAAATTAACTCAATCCAGGTAAATTGGGAAACTACAAGTAACTCAATAAAAATATCCTCTTAAGCTGGTCGTGTTCAAACTACAAAGAAACAAGAGAGACCAAAAGAAACATACAAAAAAGCCGAAGTCAACATCTCTCTTTCTCTTCACCTATCAATGAACACCAAATGTCTTCCACCTGAAAAAAAAAACAAACCCAATGACCAAATGCCGTCCTCATATGCTTTCTTCCCCAACAGAAGCCTCCTCATTTTGTGAAACAATGAGAGCTTCAACGAAGCACCAATTCTGCTCCTCCATTCTCTGCCTCACTTTACTCACTTTCTTCCCACTTGCCACCTCCAAAGACACCTTGTCTTCCACTCAATTCCTCCAAAACAACCAAACCCTTGTCTCCGCCGGCGGCGTCTTTGAGTTGGGCTTGTTCAAGCCAGGCACAACTTCAGGTTGGTACTTGGGAATTTGGTACAAAAATATCCAAGAAACAACAGTTGTTTGGGTAGCAAACAGAGACAACCCAATTTCAAATTCATCCTCAGCAACACTCAAAATTGGTGACCATGGCAACCTTGTCCTTCTTGATGGTGAAAATGGAAACATCACATGGTCCTCCAATGAAACCCAAGCTACGAACCCAATTGTTCAGCTTTTAGATTCCGGCAATCTGGTCCTCAGAGATGGGAATTTAAACCGCAACGGCCCGAAAGACCAGTTCCTCTGGCAGAGCTTTGATTACCCAACAGACACTCTTCTGCCAGATATGAAGTTGGGGTGGAACTTAAGCTCAAACTTGGACAGGTACATAACCTCATGGAAAAGCACAGAAGACCCATCAACAGGTGACTTTTCTTTCAAGCTAGACTACCGCGGTTTCCCGGAGGTTTTCCTGAGAAACAAACAGAGTATAACGTACCGCAGCGGCCCCTGGAACGGGGAGAGGTTCAGCGGTGTGCCGGAGATGGCACTTTTAGACGGTCTCCAATTCAATTTCGTGGCCAATTCAGAAGAGGTCTACTACTCTTTTTCGGTACGCAACAATTCAGAGTCGTTTTATTCACGATTGATTGTGAACACAAGTGGGGAGCTTCAACGCCTGACGTGGATCGAAAGTAGAAACATTTGGAACAAATTTTGGTACGCCCCAAAAGACCAATGCGACGATTACAGCGAGTGTGGTCCGTACGGCATTTGTGACTCAAATGCTTCTCCGGTTTGCAAGTGCTTGAAGGGTTTTGAGCCCAAGAACTTGCAGGCGTGGGATTTGAGGGATGGGTCTGATGGGTGCGTGAGGAAAACGAAATTGGAGTGTTCGAAGGACAAGTTTTTGGCTCTGGGGAACATGAAGCTGGCGGAGAGCGGCGGCGCTTTTGTGGACATGAACATGAGCCTGGAGGCGTGTAAGAAAAAGTGTTTGGAGAATTGTAATTGCACGGCGTATTCCGACGCGCGGATATCAGTTGGAAGAGGCTCAGGCTGTGCCATGTGGACAGGGGAGCTCTTGGACATGAGGCAATATGCAGAAGGTGGACAACATTTCTATGTGAGATTGGCAGCTTCTGAACTAGGTACCTTCCCCTTGTTCTTTATTTTTCATTGTCAGGAAAATATGCTTTTTAGTCCGTATGTTTTGTCTCAATTTTAATTTTGGTCAGTGTTAGATTTTGTTAGGAATTTTGGTCACTCACATAATTAATTAGATAAAATCCATATTTTCAATTTGAGAAAAAGACTATTTTTAAACCCTCACCAATTGCACTTACATTCAAGAACGTAAAGCCTTATACATGTATCGTTTTGTTTCTATGCAAGTGATATTGTCGGAGAGCAATATTTAAACACAGAATTTTAGATATAGAATAATTACTCTTAATCATTTAAGCTATAAATTCCTTACCTCGTGCATGCATCGTTTTGTAGTTGTGGATCATTTTCGGGGGTAATTAAAGCTTATGTCGAGTGTGCTAGGATATCATATGATTATCAGACGAGTGAGAACGACCAAACCCCAACAAACGAGAGAGAGAGGAAATTCGCGTCACAGGTGTGAGTGCTTCAAGTCTGCATCACGTGTTATGCATTTGTTTGGTGGTAGTGGTTCTTCTTCGTGAAGACAGCTTCACTCTTTTTCCTCAATTAGAATTTATATTTGACCCTTTTTTAATCGAGAAATTCAGTATTATACCCAATATAGAGGCGTAAATTATAAAAAAATTCATATATAAAATCGACTTTAAAACACATTTAAAACCCATTTACAACCTAATAAATTCAATTGGATCAGTTGTCATTTTTTGTGTTTGTTTATAGAAATTAAATGATATGGAGTTTATCTATATTTTTTTTTTATTTTATGATAAGAGATAACTAAATATCTCTTTTTAATTTTTAGTGCCGTTATTAACCTGCCCCCACCCCAACAAGAAAAATTAAGAAAAGAGCCTTGACAAACGGCCGTCATTATTTATTTTTAAACTGCTTTTTCAGACGATCACATGGCACCTGGTATACTAAACAATGTTTTAGGTAGCTCTTGGTTCAAAATTTAGGGCTAGTGGGCCGACATTTTTGACTTGGTTAGGTTTTCATGGGCCACCGGTCCTTTTCAATCTTCGCTCTGCGAAATTAGTAATACAGCGGCAGATGGCCTGAATTTTTCAGGCCGGACAATAATTCTGTGGGGTTCCACTCAAGAATTTAGTCAAGGTAAATTTGACCTTTTGATTAAAAAGTCCAATGTGGTGTAATTTATGTTAGGAATTTTAACAAAAAATTACGAAATATTCAATTTGAAGTGCGAATGGAGAACGATGAGTGCAAAATTGCTAGTCTAAATTTATGAGCCGAAATTTCTTTTGAGTAGGGGCGAAACCACAGTCAAGTTGCGGTGGGCTATAGCCTAAATCAGTTTTGAAGATAACCTATATTTATGTGGCCCACTAAGGGAAGTTTGGTACCTTTTGGTTTTTTCACCGCAAAATATGGTGCCTTTTTATGGGGGGAAAGTCTGCTGTCTTTTTTTTATTTTTTTATTTTTATAATAATAATAATATGCTGCCTTTTTGTTGTTTTTAATGTGAAATTATCTCCTGTCTTTTTGGGTGAAATTATTTACTGCTATGGCAAAAGGTTTTTGAAGAAGAAAAAAAAACCTACATTGCCTGTGTTTTTTATTTTTATATAAATATATTAGAGATGTAATAGTTCCTCAAGTGATTTGTGTCATCTCTCCTTCGGTCCTTCCCAGTAGTTGCATCTTTCTTGGTTGCGGCCTCTGTTTTTCTCCACAAACTTTAGTGCAAAGTGTAAAATTGTGGGTGCTATGGTCCAAAATATGTAGGAGCTTAGGTTTAGTACTTGTCTCATGTCAAAGGTCTATCAATCTTTCCATTTCATGAATGCTCTTAGCTGTTCACCTATTAATACCAATGCTCTTAGTTGTTCACCTATTAATGCTGCAGATATGTGGGCCAAATTGCCCGAGGTTAGGTATGATTTGTCACATCTATTTGGAGGGACCCTCCTTGGGATATTTTGGTAGCATGGTTTTCGTGCACATTTCTAATGTTATGCGACATGCATACCTTAAGAGCATTCCAATCTCCACCTTAGATCCAAATATGACGCTTACTAAAGTGAAGAAATATACATTTTGTAAGAACATCAAATATGATCACTAACTATGTACAGTAATGTTCATTTCAGATGGAGATGGGAAAACGAAACGATTAATCATGATTGTAGGCATTGTAATTGGTATTGGCATTCTGCTAGCAGGACTTGCTATCTGTTTTGTATGGAGGAGGAAATTGGCTATTATGAACCGAGGAAGGATAGAACAAAGAGGTACTACCAAGTAACTTCTACATACTCAACAATCGTAAAGATTATCTGGAATCAATACCAATTTACAGTCTCTAGTACATTGTTGATATTTGACAATGTCGACCAAATATCTCGTCAAACATCGACAATGTACTATGTATTGTAGATTGGTACCTAATACCAGCCAATCGCTCCCCATTCAACCATGGAGCTCAAAACTTTGATATTGAGGTACAAGTTTTTTGCTTACTTATGAACAGGTCCTAATGAAAGAAGCCAGGATTTTCTGCTAAATGGGGTTGTTATCACAAGTAAGAAGGAGAGCTACTCAGGTGAAAGGGGCAATGATGAGCTAGAGTTGCCATTGCTTGATTTTAACACTGTAGCAGTGGCTACGGATAACTTTTCTGATGAAAATGAACTGGGACAGGGTGGTTTTGGTTGTGTTTACAAGGTAAGAACATTTTGTTTAAAATCAATCACCCGATCATACATACATTAAACAAATTGCAGAAGCAACTTGGGATAGATTTAGTAATGTGGTTAATCCAATTGCAGGGTACGTTGGTAGAAGGTGAAGTAGTTGCTATCAAGAGACTTTCGAAGAACTCTGGACAGGGAACTGAAGAATTCAAAAACGAAGTGAAGTTAATCGCAAGGCTTCAGCACCGAAATCTTGTCCGACTGCTTGGTTGCTGCATTGATATGGATGAAAAGATGCTGATTTATGAATACATGGAGAACAAAAGCCTGGATTCTGTTTTGTTCAGTGAGTGCCTTGCTCAACTACATCTTAGTTTAATAACCAAGCTTGAGATGGAACTAAAAAAAGTTGATGATAACTGTTGCAGGTGAAGCAAAAAGGTCTATGCTGGATTGGCAAAAGCGTTTCGAGATTATTTGTGGGATTGCTCGAGGACTTCTTTATCTTCACCAGGATTCTAGATTTAGAATTATTCATCGGGATCTCAAGGCAAGCAATGTTTTGCTTGATGGAGAATTGACCCCAAAGATTTCGGACTTTGGAATGGCTAGAATATTTGGTAGGGATCAGACAGAAGCCAATACCAGAAGAGTTGTGGGAACATAGTAAGTACCAATGCCCTGCATATACAATAAGCTTTCTATTTTTCTGACCATATATGCTGATTTCACTTTATTGGCGATCTGCAGTGGATATATGTCTCCTGAATATGCCATGGACGGGCTCTTCTCGATCAAGTCTGACGTCTTTAGTTTCGGTGTTCTAGTGTTGGAGATCATTAGTGGTAAAAAGAACAGGGGATTTTATTACTCAAACAATGAGCTTAACCTCCTAGGACATGTAAGTAAAAAAGGCACAATCTAGAAAAAAAACTTTAGATTTCATTTCATTTCATGCCTATGCATCACTAGATTCACTGCTAACAGAAAAAATGACTTGGAACTTTTGCAGGCTTGGAAGCTATGGACAGAAGGAAGGGGGTCGGAAATAATTGATCCCTCCGTTGGGGATTCGTATTTCCCCTCCGAGGTGTTGAGATGCATGCAAGTTGGACTTTTATGCGTCCAAGAGCGTGCGGAAGATAGGCCTACAATGTCGTCTGTGGTTTTAATGTTGAGTAGTGAAACTGCAACAATGCCTCAGCCTAAAAACCCTGGTTTTTGCCTAGAAAGGAATAAAAATCCAGTTGAAACAGATTCTTCCTCTAGCAAGCAAGACCAATCCTGCACTGTAAACCACGTAACAGTCACAATGCTGGATGGTAGGTAGGTAGTGAAAGCTATCACCTCATCAAAGCATGTTTGTATATCTTACAAAATCCCAATTTTCTGATTGATCAAAGTTATACATTTTAATGTAAAATTTTTATTTATATATGGATCAACTTTGAAGATATATTCTTGCTTGCTTGAATTGTTACCGAATCAACCCAAAACAATAAAACCTATTTGGATGGTAATGAAATAATATTGGGTGGCAAAGGGCTAGTTCTTAATTAAATATTGACACTAGGCCTTGTAGGCCCTGTTTGGTGGGCTGGACTGGACCAGACTTTTTCAATTAAAATGGACTATAATCCTAGCTGTTGTTTGGTGGGCCTAAATGTTGTGAAAATTGGCTCGCATAAAGGATACAAGCTTCAGAGACAGAACAGGGAAGCGACCGGTCGCGAGACTCAAGCGACCGGTCACCGAAGACTCTTCAGACATAACAGAGAAGCGACCGGTCGCCGAAGACTCTGCCTACAAGCGACCGATCGCGAGCTTCAGCGACCGGTCGCTTGCGACTTTGCCAAAAAGCGACTGGTCGCAAGAAGCCAGCGACCGGTCGTCCATCACGTGCCTGTTTCAGATTTTCTCGAGTTTTCAACTCTATTTTCAAGGGCTATCGCCTCCCACCTACTTGCAAGGACTCTAGGGGTCACTTCTGAGTCAGAGGAAGTTTGGCAACCAGTTGGGAGGTTTGAAGGAGCATTGAGGGACATTGGAAGACTTGTTTCAAGGTGTAGCTACCCTATGGTTCTATATAGGGTGGCTGCACAAGTAGCCATCAATACATAGCTTGTGGCTGGCCTAACCTGTGGTCCATGTCAGGTATTCAAGGGCAGAATGTGGGAGACAAAGCAAGTGCCTCCTCTCAAGTCTAGAGGTTTATGTATTAAAGGAAAGAGGGAGCAAGTCTGAAATGTGTGTTAGAGAGAGTTGGAAGAGAAGTAGCTGGAAACTAGTGAGTCAAGTAGAAGATAGAATTCTCAAGTGTATCAAGGTGTGAGCAAGGGTGTGAGGGAAACGGATTGTGAGGGTAGTGTTCTAAGGGGGTTTCTGTGTAAACCAAAGTTGTAACCTATCTTCATTAGTGAAATTTCTCAAGGGGATCACCAAAGAGGATGTAGGCAAATTGCTGAACCTCTATAAACACTTGTGTCATTTGTACTTGATTTATTTTTTGTGTGTGTGTGTAAGATTCATCCATCATTGAGTCTTGTCCAAAGTCCATCAACAACAAGGTCTAAAGGGGAGTGAGTTGGTTCTAATTCACAACACTAAATGCATTAATGTGGGATTGGTTAGGCCTCATATTTCGATAGGATACCAATCCAACGAATGAGGGTTTTGTAAACCCAAGTGGAACCATGGGTTTTGAAGCCTCTGCCTCCGCCTTTCGTTGCTTAGAGCACCTCTTCTTTTCATCGTCTTTCTTTTCTTCTTCTATTCATCTTTGTCTCTGATGCATGGTTCTTAATTAAATACTGACACTAGGCCTTGTAGTTCTTACAACATGGGATAACATAAACAAACAACGACGATTACTCTCAGATAAATACAAACAGTTAAGCATCTTATACTTGGGATTTTTCAGGAGGCGGAGGATGATAAGGAATGGGAATCAAGTGTAGATCGTCTTTTCTTTTGACTGCAGCGCCAAAGGCCTCAGTCATGTCTAGGTCCTCATGCTTCATCCCATTGGGGAGTTTCCAATCAAAATGGTATAACAACAATGCAAGTGGGAGCTCAATGTTGGCCAGACCAAATGACACGCCAGGGCACATTCTCCTTCCAGCACCAAATGGGATATATTCAAAGTTTGCACCCTTGTAGTCAATCGGGCTATCTAGGAACCTATCGGGATTAAAGCTCTCAGGCTCATTCCAGGAATTGGGATCTCTACCAATTGCCCACGCATTCACAATTACCTTGGATTTCACAGGTATTTCATATCCATTAATCTCACATTTCTCTCCGCATTCTCTTGGAACTAATAGGGGACCCGGGGGGTGTTGAGCAAATTTTAGAGTACACAACTCTAATTTAGACTTGTTGGAGACAAAACAAGTAAACAATTTACTTGTATTAGACTTCACAAAATATTACAACACACAACTCTCAAAGGAAAGACAAACTCTTACAAGCACTCTTTCTCACTTCACTCACACTTCTCACAATGACTACCTAGTTCTATAGCTCACTCTTCTTATTCACACTCTTCACTTCTTGACACACTTCACTTCTTGATTCATTACAAAGCATGGCTTGATGCCTATTTATAGTTATGTGTTGCCGACTTTGCTCTCCATTCCACCGCCTTGTTTTATCTTCTAGACAATTTTCCATGCGTCAACTTTGCTGCCAACTTGCTTAGCCTTCCATGACTCCTAGCCGACATAGTTTATGTATCTTTCTAGAATCAACTATATTATTCTATTACAATACTAGTTACTAGGTCGGTGGAACTTCCTTCACTTTTCCAGATTTTTCTATACTTATCTAGCTCAAGTGTTTGACTATCTTTTCCTTGGGCTGAGTTAAATCATGGGCTGGTGTTGATTTTAACATTCCCCCTCAACACCAGCTCATATTCTTTGCACCACATTGAGCTGACGTCGAAATTTTTTGAACTTTCCCGTGCTCAAACCTTTTGTTAACAAGTCCGCAACTTGATCATCTGTATTGATATGTCTCATCTCAATCTCTTCTTGCAGAACCTTTTCTCTGATAAAATGGTAGTGTATCTCCACATGTTTGGTTCTTGCATGAAAGACTGGATTTTCCGCCAATCGAACTGCTGATTGATTGTCACAGTATAACGACATGAATAATCTACCAATTGATGTAGATCATTCATCAGCTGTGTCAGCCACGTGATCTCTTGAGCTGCCATTGCTGCTGCTCTGACTCTAGCTTCAGTGGTTGACAAAGATACCTGTCGGCTGTCTCTTCCTGCACCAAGAAATTGTTTCTGAACCAAGCTTAAACATATACCCGGTAGTTGATCGACGAGTATCATGATCTCCAGCATAGTCAGTGTCGTAATAACCAATTAGCTTGCAATCTTCTCCTTTCTTGTACAAGAGACCATAGTCAATTGTACTCTTCACATACCTCAGGATTTTCGCCGTCCTGCATCTAGATGAGACTTCTTTGGATTTTGCATGTATCGACTCATCACACCAACTGCATATGAAATGTCAGGCCGAGTCAATGTCAAGTAGATTAGACTACCCACCAATTGTCGATACATCGTTGCGTCTTCCAAGTCTTTTCCTTCATAAGCGCACATCTTGACATTGGGCTCCATCGGCATTGAGATTGGCTTGCATTCAAGCATCCCAAACTTTTGCAACAAATCTTTTGCATATTTCTGTTGACACAGAAATATCCCTTTTTGTGTGCGATCGACCTCTAGCCCAAGAAAGTGCTTGAGTTGTCCCAGTTCTTTCATCTGAAAATGAACTGACAAATTCCCCTTCGTCCGGTGAATTTCTTCCTCATCATCACCAGTGATGATTAGATCATCCACGTATACCAGCACGCTAGCTAATTTTCCTCAATTAGCTTTGACGAAATAAACTGGAATCTGCATGGGTCACTGAATAACCACTTCAGGAAAGAAACTCAGCAATCTTACCGTACCATGCTCTTGGTGCTTGCTTCAATCCGTAAAGTGCCTTTTTCAGTTTGCACACATACTCGGGATGGACTTCGTTCTCAAAGCCCATTGGTTGAGTCATGTAGATTTCCCGATCTAACTCCCCATGCAGAAATGCATTCTTCACATACATCTGGTACACGTTCCAATCTTTGTTGGCCGCAAGTGCAAGCAAAACTCATAAGGTCATAAGCTTTGCCACCAGACTAAATGTTTCATCATAATCTAGTCCGTACCTCCTAGAGATAAAATATTCTCGTGGGAGGAAATTTGCCCCCACATTTCCTGTAAAGGGTAGCTTCCATGGCCCTGGTGGTAGATTTGAAACGGAGTCTTTGGTTTTGCCTCGGTTATTCCCTATTTTCAGTACCAAAAAGATAAAGAACATTTACATCTATGCATATATAACATAGGATGTAGCTATGTCTTTTTTCTAATGCAAAAATTCTGCAAACTTGGTTGGTATCTATTTCCTTTTATAATAATTACTATTGTTATTCTTCGTGTGCATCGTTTCCTTCGTCTTCTTCGCACCTCTCTCTCCCTGCAAAACAGATCGGAGTAAAAGGACCACACCCGGGGGGTGTTGGCCAAAGGCCCTCCGATGCCTAAATTAGGATGAGTGTTTCAAGGAAAACCGGGTGGCCGGAGCCGTGTGTGTGGAGGCCGGAGCCTTGTGTAAGAGAGAGAGAAAGAAGATGGTGGCTATGGTTTGTGAAAGATAATTTATGCAGAGTTTCAGTAGGAATTTAGACGTACCTTAACCCTTGTGTGTAGCTAGGTATTTATAGGAGCCTCAGAGGCTAGGGTTTCAGAGAATAATTCCATAGATGGAAATGAATTATTCCTCCCCGATTAGGTGAGATTTGATTAATTAGGGATTTGATTTAAATCAAATCTCTAATTGGGATATGAATCAAATCAATCCCAATTTTAATTAGGTAACTCCCAATTTAATTGGGTAACCCCCAATTAAATTGAGTAACTCCCAATTAGGTCAAATAATCCCCAAATGGAAGGAATTATTTGACCTAGGGTGATTTAATTCGATTCCCACAGGAAACATACATTAACTCATTTGCTCTCTACCCCATCATAATCTACCACCAGGGCCATGGAGACTTGACCAAGACATATTGACCCCTTATGCTGCAAAGGCTTGGAGAAGTTTCAACCATAGTTATTTCATTAGCTGAGTATGACAAAGAGCTGATGAAAACTCATGATGTTACCTGTTCGGTTCACAATTGTATATCATTTCATACCCTTATAGCTTATGATTTAGTTATGTTTTTGAGTTAACCTTGTGCTTTTAACCTCTTTTGTGTTTGTCATTCAGTTCATTAAGCTCTAGGTATCACTTGAGGCATTTGAAGTAAAATGGTGAAAATAATGTGTAAAAACTGGAGACTGAGTTAGAAGTTCATTTCGGACTTATCTTCTTCATCTGAGCTTGGATTGGGCCAATACTTGTGTGGTTAGATCAATGACATTCTGAACTTCAAAATGGACAGCTCAACGTCGACATTTGATTGATCCAAGCCCAATCCGTGAGCCCATCAAGTTACACATCATGCTGACTCGCAGATGAGCTCATTGCTTGCTTGGTCATGCCTGACATGAGGATGAGCTCTTGGTTTCTGAATGGAAGCTTGGTCATGCTGACATGAGGATGACCTATGGCTGCTGGTGGGAATTGTTGGTGAAGTGCAACAACAATTTCTGATTATCTAATGCAAGTGTGTTAGGTGATTGCTATATTCAATTCTGATTTCTCACCTCCATTCCCCTATAAATACATCTTCAATTCCAGATTCAAAGTGTGCAAGCCTGGGATTCACAACCCCACAATTCAGCCATCCTTCACTCCATCCTCCCTCAAACACTTCCATTATTTTCCCAAACAACAAATCCTGGGATTCACAACCCCACAATTCACTCCAGCCCTCCTCAAACACTCTCAAATCACCAAAACACTCCAGCAATCAACCAAAAGCTCTAAACAACCTCAAATCACCAAAACAACTCCAGCAAACCTCTCTTCCATTTTCCCTACGAATTTCATCTGTCTCAACCATCACCACTCACTCAAAATCATCCCAAATCACCTCCATATCCTTCATACATCTTTCTAGAAGTGGGGAAGCTCTTGGAGAAGCATTAGAAGTGGAGAAGCACTTGGAGAAGCCTTGGACACCACAAGAACTTCAAAAAGGGGTTTTTCTACTCTTATTGCATTCATTATGTTTTCTCATTTCTATTCAAGTCTCTTTTCCATTATGAGTAGCTAAATCCATAACTAGGGCTTCGATGTAACCTAACATGAATATTCTGGGTTTATAAGTTTGAAGTTTGGAGTTTCAAGTTTGATTCATGATTCATGTTCTTATTCATTATGCTTATAAGTTAACATGCTTGTTTGAATGATTGATCACCATTAGAACTTGTTTGTTGACTATCTTGGTTTGAATTAAGAGTAGACACCATGCTTTAATTCGAATTGAACTATGAATAAGAAGAGCATGTATGGACATTCGACAACAGGGATTAGATACATGCTTGGTTGTTTAAATTGTTCTTCTATGCTTAATGGGTTCCTAATGCTTAATTTTAGGTTAGACAACAAATGATCAAATTAGGGAATTAGGAACACAAGGTTAGGACCAGACACCATGGCCTAATCATACTATAGCTAGAATCAATCTTTGAATCTGAATTAGACTTGTTACTTGACTCCTTATAACCCAGAATTGAATTGTTATGGTGAATCGAATGCCCTAGTCTCCAAATCCATTTTCCAGCCCTTCAAAATCACTCTTTGTTACACTTGTTATTTGCTTTCATTTGCAATTTCAGTTTGCTCACTTCCTTTCACAATCACAATCACTTTCACTTTAAATTCTGTTTCTCCTAACTTCTTGAATTCGGTAATCTAAAGTACATAACTAATTTGAACTTCTCAGTCTTCGTGGGTACGACCTCGTACTTGTCTTGCTATACTACTAATTGCCCCGTACAATTGCGAGTTAACATATAATTAACAACAAATTTTGGCGCCGTTGCCGGGACCGAGCGAAAGTTCTTCCCTGGTTATGTGCCCAAGGTTACCCTTTTCTTTTTAGTGTTTCTAATTAATCTAATTTTCTGTTTCAGGTAGTTTATGTCTAAAAATCCATTCCTTGAACAAGTGTGGTCTTCATTCCAACGTTCTAGATCTTTGAACGCAGGACCATCATTGCAACCCAATTGGGTGAACTCTGAAATTCAGAATCGTCTAGAAAGGGAGTTGTCAACTGCAAAAGAGCAAGCTCTTGCCACATTTTCAAGTCTTGCTCTCCACACTGAACTTCCTGGTTCTTCACTTTCAAATTCGGAAGCAAGTTCAGACCAAGAACAAGAAGAAGAGATGGCTGCCAATGAGTTCATGGGAGACCTTGATATCCCAACAATTCCAACATCTCCTTCAAGCATCTTGCTGCCCACTGTAGCTCGAAACTATGAGCTTAAATCTTCTCATCTTAATATGTTACCTTCCTTTTATGGTTTACCTAATGAAGATCCATTAACCCATATAAAGGATATTTTTAATGTTGTTAGCTCTTTTCCCTTGACAGGAGTGACAGAAGATCAACTTCAAATGAGAGTGTTTCCATACACTTTGAAGGATAAGGCGAAATATTGGTTGAATTCTTTGAAGCCTGGTTCACTCACTACATGGGCTGCCATTCAAAAGAAGTTCTTGGAAAAATACTTCTCCACGCAAAAGACCGACATGCTTAGGGACAAGATCTTGTTATTTTCACAGCAAGATGATGAATCGTTTTGTGAAGCATGGGAGAGATTCAATGGGCTACTCAATCAATGTCCTCATCATGGGATTCCATTGAAGCTTCAAATGCGTATGTTTTATAAAGGACTAACCCCTTCTAGTCATAATATTGTCACAAATTTTGCAGGTGGTTCTTATAAAACCAAGACTCCAGAAGAAACATATGAACTCTTTGAGGGGATAGCAATGGAGACCCAACATACGGATACAAGAGGTAAACGTGTTGTTAGTGGTTTTAATGACTCTTCTAGTGTGCAGATTTCAAAACTTGAACAAAAGCTGGATACTCTTCTTGCATTGAACTCAAGAAACCCTCTGAAGGAAGTGTGTAGCATTTGTGAAACTCATGACCATGCTACCATAGCTTGTCCACTTGGGGCTGGATATCCAGAATTTGTGCAAGAGCAAGCTAAGGTGGTAAGTTCCTACAACCAAGGTCCAAGAAATGATCCATACTCTCAAAGTTATAATCCAGGTTGGAGGAATCATCCAAACTTTTCATGGAGAAATACCCAGAATCAAGAAAATCCCCCTTCATTCCAAAGGCCACAACAATCATCATCATTGGAGGATATAGTGAAGCAGATGGCAATCAACCAATCCAATTTTCAGCAAACTACACAAGCTGCCATCTCCAAATTGGAAGTCCAATTAGGCCAAATAGCTGCTGAAATAACTCAAAGACAGCCTGGGAAATGGCCAAGCCAAACTGAGATCAATCCAAAGAACCATGAAGTCAAGGCCATTCATGTGCTCAGATCAGGTAAGATAGTTGAAAATAATGTTGATTCTAATCTTTCAAATGATGTTGTTATTGTAGGAAATGAAGATGAAGAGGAGGAGATCACAACTTCGGAAGGAGAACAACCCAAAACACCCCAATCTGCTCCTAAGGCCAAATCAGATTCTCAGGAATCCAAACAATTCCAATTGCATAAAAGGGATGACAAATTTGTGCCACCACATCTTCAAGAAGATAGATACGTGCCACCCGCTCCATATGTTCCACCAATTCCATTTCCAGGCCGTCTTAAGAAAGCAAAGCAAGATAAGGCTTTTAAAGAGATTTATGATATTTTGAGTAAAGTTAATATCAATTTGCCTTTGCTTGATCTTATTGAACAGATTCCTGCATATGGAAAGTTCATCAAGAACTTGAAGACTCACAAGCTCAATTTTGCTCCAAATGAAGAAGTAAAGCTCGACATGAATGTAAGTGCTGTGTTGCAAAGGAAGCTTCCACCAAAATCAAAAGATCCTGGCAGCTTTGGCATTCCTATTAACATTGGAGATAAGAAGGTTGGAAGAGCCATGTTGGACTTGGGAGCAGGCATCAATGTAATGCCATATTCAGTTTATCAAGAGCTTGGTTTAGAAGGGATGAAGAAGACTTCAATTCGTCTTGAACTAGCTGATCATTCTATCAAATATCCAAAAGGTATTGTAGAAGATATTCTAGTTCAAGTTAATACACTAATTCTCCCTGTTGATTTTGTAGTGATGGATATGGAGGACAACCCAAATGCAGATCGTGTTGATCCCATTCTTTTAGGACGACCATTCATGGCCACAACAAACACAATTATCAATATGAAAGATGGCACCCTCTCCATGACTGTGTTGGGTGAAACTGCTGAATTTAAAGTGTTTGATCCTCCATCTCAACCTTCTATCTCTCTTGATACTTGTTTTACAATTGATGTTGTGAATGATGAAGTTTCTTCTAAGAGTTTGCAGAAACAGCCCACTGATGCTATAGAAGTTGTCATTGCACAAGCAGAGGAAGAACAAGTTGAATCAAACTTCCAAGAAGTGGTAGCTACCCTAGAAGTGTTCCATCCATTTCCACCAATTTCTGGGTTACCACTTGAGCCCCTTGATCCATGCTCTACGAAGTTGGAACCATCCAATGACATGTTCAAAGTTACACCCCTTGCACACTTGAAAAGGAAAAGACAGAGGAAGAGAAGGAAGAGGAGAAGAAGTTGGGTGAACTATCTTGAGACGATTGATCCAAAACCCCCCAACTCATCATAAGCTGATTGCATAATGTCTTGCCAAGACATTAACTAAGGCGCTTCTTGGGAGGCAACCCATGTGTTCAAGAAGATGGTGGTTGGTAGCGGTCGACCTAATCGCATCAAAGGGGAGTTTTTCTCTATACCTTCTTCTTAATTTTTCCCTTTATCATTTGCTTGTTCTCAACCATCTTTTCTATGCTTTAACATTGAGGACAATGTTCAATTCAGGTCTGGGGGGAAGGTTTTTCATTTTATTGTGTGTTTGCAATTTTCATTCTTTTTGTTTGTTTGCAATTTTCATTCTTTTTGTTTGCAATTTTCGTTCTTTTGTCACTATTTTTTTTTTTATGGTCATGCAATCAATATTATGGAGTTGTCATTGAGGTTTTCATATTAGAATTTTTGCACTTCACAAAGCTTTTGCTCTTAGAATTCTGGTGGCTAAAGTACCATGCTCAAATTCTTGAAGGAGAATAGTGGAGACTACCCTAGTGAGCCATATCGAGCCTAATTGCTTTCTTGAGAGGGTTTAAAGTGTTCTATTTCTCATCCATACTTATTTTCTTCAATTCACTCTAATTGATCTCATTGTTCCATTTTGATTGAATACTAAGGATGATTCTCTTTTGCAGATATCATGTGCTTGCTCTCATTCATGAATGAACTCATTGAAGTGATGCTAGGCTATGTGTGTATAACCATTCTATGTGCTTTCTTTTCACCCTACCCATATGTGTGTTCCATCAGCCCTCTTGAAGCCAAACACTTCAAGCCTTTTACTTCTATCACCCTCATCATTTCTCTACCTTTGTATCTCAATCTGAGATATTCCCTTATTGTAGCCATACCCTATAACTTAGAAATATACCAAGGTATGCCAAGATAAAGTTTGAGGCAAGGAAGCTGCTACCATGTACCTAAATGAAAATTGGTATGCATCTGTGCAACGAAGCTAAAGAAGATGCAGATCAAGTCAGCAAATAAGAAAGATAAAGATGAAAGTGTTTCGATTTGATCTAAGTGTGAAATATAAGGTCTTTGCCAGATGATGCTATGAAGTTGCAGCCATGCCATTCTAAAATCATTGTTGCCTTGCAGATTAATGAAGAATGCAACCTTGGTATGTTCTTAAGTTACTTGTTTTTCCTTCCAATTCTTCCATTTCCCCTAAACCTTAGCCTTTCATTACAACCTTGTGAAAGACCTAGCTGATCTTTGAGGATGTATTCATGGGTGCTGGTATGTATATGTGTGTCTATATTCTTAGTATTTGATTCCTTTCATGAGATCTAGCAAATTTGTGCTTCTATTTCATACACTCACTTATGCTTTCTTGAGAGAATTAAACCTTAGGTTCTGAGTGATTGAGTGTGATCTGTGAGAATTAGAGTGGAAGCATGTTCTCTATTCAAGGTTTGAGTATGCTTGCTTTGAAGCCGTGTGCCTTTGAGCTATAGCTTCCACTTTACACACTGATTGATCACCTATCTTGGCAACTCTATGGTGTTGGAGGTATGACTAAAGTTTTCTTTCATTTTCATTAGTTGATTTCAAAGTTTGTTTTTCTAACCACTTTGTTTTGTAGAATCAGTAAAACGTTTATGGGTATCGTTTCTGTTAAACCCTTAGGAGACACAACTCCTCCTACTAGGGATGCCTAGAGGTTTAAAGGCTTGTTGCATATGCTCAATGCAATCGAGTTACCTGCGGAAGTGGTTTACTTAACTTCTTGTTTTTGTTTTGTTTTGTTTTGCTCGAGGACTAGCAAAATCTAGGTCTGGGGGTATTTGTTCGGTTCACAATTGTATATCATTTCATACCCTTATAGCTTATGATTTAGTTATGTTTTTGAGTTAACCTTGTGCTTTTAACCTCTTTTGTGTTTGTCATTCAGTTCATTAAGCTCTAGGTATCACTTGAGGCATTTGAAGTAAAATGGTGAAAATAATGTGTAAAAACTGGAGAACTGAGTTAGAAGTTCATTTCGGACTTATCTTCTTCATCTGAGCTTGGATTGGGCCAATACTTGTGTGGTTAGATCAATGACATTCTGAACTTCAAAATGGACAGCTCAACGTCGACATTTGATTGATCCAAGCCCAATCCGTGAGCCCATCAAGTTACACATCATGCTGACTTGCAGATGAGCTCATTGCTTGCTTGGTCATGCTGACATGAGGATGAGCTCTTGGTTTCTGAATGGAAGCTTGGTCATGCTGACATGAGGATGACCTATGGCTGCTGGTGGGAATTGTTGGTGAAGTGCAACAACAATTTCTGATTATCTAATGCAAGTGTGTTAGGTGATTGCTATATTCAATTCTGATTTCTCACCTCCATTCCCCTATAAATACATCTTCAATTCCAGATTCAAAGTGTGCAAGCCTGGGATTCACAACCCCACAATTCAGCCATCCTTCACTCCATCCTCCCTCAAACACTTCCATTATTTTCCCAAACAACAAATCCTGGGATTCACAACCCCACAATTCACTCCAGCCCTCCTCAAACACTCTCAAATCACCAAAACACTCCAGCAATCAACCAAAAGCTCTAAACAACCTCAAATCACCAAAACAACTCCAGCAAACCTCTCTTCCATTTTCCCTACGAATTTCATCTGTCTCAACCATCACCACTCACTCAAAATCATCCCAAATCACCTCCATATCCTTCATACATCTTTCTAGAAGTGGGGAAGCTCTTGGAGAAGCATTAGAAGTGGAGAAGCACTTGGAGAAGCCTTGGACACCACAAGAACTTCAAAAAAGGGGTTTTTCTACTCTTATTGCATTCATTATGTTTTCTCATTTCTATTCAAGTCTCTTTTCCATTATGAGTAGCTAAATCCATAACTAGGGCTTCGATGTAACCTAACATGAATATTCTGGGTTTATAAGTTTGAAGTTTGGAGTTTCAAGTTTGATTCATGATTCATGTTCTTATTCATTATGCTTATAAGTTAACATGCTTGTTTGAATGATTGATCACCATTAGAACTTGTTTGTTGACTATCTTGGTTTGAATTAAGAGTAGACACCATGCTTTAATTCGAATTGAACTATGAATAAGAAGAGCATGTATGGACATTCGAACAACAGGGATTAGATACATGCTTGGTTGTTTAAATTGTTCTTCTATGCTTAATGGGTTCCTAATGCTTAATTTTAGGTTAGACAACAAATGATCAAATTAGGGAATTAGGAACACAAGGTTAGGACCAGACACCATGGCCTAATCATACTATAGCTAGAATCAATCTTTGAATCTGAATTAGACTTGTTACTTGACTCCTTATAACCCAGAATTGAATTGTTATGGTGAATCGAATGCCCTAGTCTCCAAATCCATTTTCCAGCCCTTCAAAATCACTCTTTGTTACACTTGTTATTTGCTTTCATTTGCAATTTCAGTTTGCTCACTTCCTTTCACAATCACAATCACTTTCACTTTAAATTCTGTTTCTCCTAACTTCTTGAATTCGGTAATCTAAAGTACATAACTAATTTGAACTTCTCAGTCTTCGTGGGTACGACCTCGTACTTGTCTTGCTATACTACTAATTGCCCCGTACAATTGCGAGTTAACATATAATTAACAACAGTTACCTTTGCATCGAGGCCCCCAATAACCTTGCGTCAACAACATGTCACATATGATTCTTGTAGAGAATATATTTCCTTGTATCAAACAAATCAAACAAATCAAACAAATTACACAAAGTCCCTATTTATACAAATAAATCGGAAGTTTACTTAAGGTAGAAAATAATATAGACATAAATACAATCCGATTTACAGCAAGAAAGCTAATTGCTATGAGGAGATTGTGAGGACATTCCCCTGTATATAATTATCATATGATTGTTGAATGAAAAGCATCAAGAATATTCAAAACCTTTCAACAACAACAACGACAACAATAATACTAACCAACTAATCAATCTGAAAAAAAAAAGCTTGTGTGTGAGAGGAGAAACAAAAACGATCAAATAAAAAATAATGGGAAGGGTTTGGTGGGTTTTGATTGATGAAGGATTTAGACGTTTCGCTTCCGTTTGTCTATGGCAAAAAGTTTTTCTTTTATTTTCTCCCTATTAATATAGTGGATGTTGAATGACTTACTTTTAACCTTTGGAATATCCAAGCAGATCCTAGCAGATAATTGTGAGAATGTGAAGTGAAAAATGTCCCATATTAGAAAGTTAGAAAAATTTGCAAAGGCTTATAAGGTGTTAGGCTACTATCCCATTGTCATTTGGTTTTGGGGTGTAACCTCAACTTCCTTCATGGTATATATCAGAGCGTGTGAGAATGTGAAGTGAAAAATGTTCCATATTGGAAAGTTAGAAAACCTGGGGTTATAAGAGATCCAGATACTTACATGTAATTAAACGTTCTAAACATTATAATTCATCAAATGCATAAACTCATATTAAATAATGGTTTGAATAGAGTCGGCTCATATTATTAGCATCTTTTTTCCGTTGTGTGTTTTCTGTAGTCGTTGATGCTTCCTCTTTTGGCCCTACTCGTGTGGTCTGTTGTGTCAAGTTAATTTATCCCCATGGCTCCAATTCGCCAGTTGTACATGTATTGGTTAATTAATTTATCCCATTCTCTCTCTCTCTCTCTCTCTCTCTCTCTCTCTCTCTCTTGCCTTTCTAGGGTTGCAAAGCTGTCAAGTACATTGTGCATTCTTCTGATCATACAACCATGTCTTTCTCCCACCTCAACAATCTTACCTGTTTTGTGTTTTCCTCATCAGGATTTTTCCCCACCTCTCTGAAAAATTTCGTTTCCTTTAAATGCATGCAAGGTTTTGATTATCTTTAAGTATCTTTAACGATTATTATATATCTTGATAAGTTTTGGTCATTGATGATACTGAAGTAGTTTTGTATTTCAGTGTAAACTTGTAAATTTGAATTTTGAGTTGTTAGTGTCCGAAGTAGGTTTTATGGGAAATTTTAAACTTAGGATTCATTGCCAACTTGAACAAGTGCAAAAGAAAGTTCTTGAATACTGAGTACATAAAAATCACATTTTCACTGACTTTCATGTCTAGATAACTTTAAATGTTTTGACATAATTTATGTGTTGATATGGAAACATGCATGAAAGAATCGCACAGGAAGCATAAGTAGTCATACTAGTTAGTTCTCCATTCTTGCCACAAGAAACTGGCACTAAATAAACCAGACGATACATTGTTGAAAAATAATAATGCTTATTCATGTTCTACACAATTCTAGAGAAGTCAAGACTTCAAAAGATGGAGATGGCAATGCAAGAATATTCTAGAACAAGCTAGCAGCGGCTGAATGCTCAAGGCGGTGGAACAAAAGCAATTGAAGTTTGAAGAACATTCTAGTACAAGACACATATGTGGCTATTAAGAAATGAAGAAGCTCAAGTCGGTGGCTGTGTATGTCGGCAATCAAAGCCTATAAATAGGCATGGTTGTACTCATATAAGGTGGAGTCAACTAATAGAACTCCCAAACTATATGAGAGCTATAAGAAAGCTAACCAAAACTAGTTTAAGGGAGCCAACAAGAGAAGAGAGTCTCCCAAACTAAGCTATGTTGAGGAGCCAATAAGCTCGCCAATATAAGTGAAGGGGCAAATAGTCCAAACTAATCTAAGCAAGTGTGATGGCCAATAAGCCAAAATACTAAGGAGGCCAGTTAGCCTACACCAAGCCTTGTACTATTCTCCTCCAAATCTAATAAAATTACTTTGTTTCAAGTATTGTCTATTGTCCTAAACCCCTTCACTACATAAAACAACAATGTTATCAGAGCATCACACATCACATCTCCTAAATTCCAACATACATAAAAGATTATTATTGAGGGGTGAAAGGGTTCTGATTCATTGAAACATTACGTAGGATACTCTGTATATCTTGAGATAAAATATATTTATGTTTATATATAAGTTGGCCTTACATCATGGCAAAAGAGTAAGAACATATGCTCAGACGCTTTCTTGATGACTTAGTTTAGATGGAACTCAAAGCTATTTCCCTACCATTAAAGGGATGTGATGTCCTTCAACTTCTTCAGGCAAAATTTTTTGGCAGCCATATGGCCTGCGATTAGACGAGTTATTTCTTTATGCAGTGGAAGGTTGAGGACAACATAAATACAGCAATGCCACATTTGGGCCTAAGATTGGATGCCTCAAGATTGAATGTTTGTTGAATGAACAAATGGAGGCAAAAATTCCAAATTTTGTCCAAGTTGTAGAATATGGATTAGTTTAAAAGGAAATTACTTATCCCTTCCTATGGATATCAACACCTTATAACTTATCCATTCTAATTCCCACAAAAGAAAAAATCATTCTAACTCTACGTACGTACCTTCATTTCTTACTTCAACATACCTTGAATCTTGTGGGCTATATCCAATACAATCCAATCCTAAGAACCAAACCTAAATGATTAATCTTCAAGGAAGAGTTATATGATTGTACTAGCATTATTTGAAGGCACGAGGAAAAAGGTTTTGTGATTGTTTTCTCGGAGAATGAAACATACTAGAAGGTGTTAAAATCAACACCAGCCCAATGACAGAACTCAGCCCAAGGAAATAAAGCCTAGAGAAGGAAGTCATCACTTGAACTAGACAATTATAGAAAAATCTGGAAAAGTGAAGGAAGTTCCACCGACCTAGTAACTAGTATTGTAATAGAATAATGTAGTTGATTCTAGAAAGTTACATAGGCTATGTTGGCTAGGAATTATAAGCAAGTTGGCAGCCAAGTTGAAGCATGGAGATTAATCTAGAAAGTAAAAGAATTATGTAGCCAAGGCAGTGGAATGGAGAGCTATGTCGGCTAGAACAACTATAAATAGGCATGAAGCCATGCATTATATTATGAATCAAGAAGTGAAGTGTGTCAAGAAGTGAAGAGTGTGAATAAGAAGAGTGAGCTATAGAACTAGGTAGTCATTGTGAGAAGTGTGAGTGAAGTGAGAAAGAGTGCTTGTAAGAGTTTGTCTTTCCTTTGAGAGTTGTGTGTTGTAATATTTTGTGAAGTCTAATACAAGTAAATTGTTTACTTGTTTTGTCTCCAACAAGTCTAAATTAGAGTTCTGTACTCTAAAATTTGCTCAACAGAAGGATACAATATGAGTAGGGAAAGAAGCTATGAGGATATAAGGATAAAACCAGGAAAGAGGTTGCATGGGACGGTGAAAAACATAAAAGTCACGTACATTGGGAACTATAGTAACAGACACAAATATCCAAAACCAACGTTGGATTCATGGAGACATCCAATAAGTGGAAGATAAATTCATGTTCTTGTGAGAATGTGAAGAAATATGCCACATTGGAAAGTTGAGAAACTAGCAAGGGCTTATAGGGAGTTAGCTACTCCCTTCATTGCCAATTGGTTTTCGGGCGGAATGTTAACTTCCTTCATGGTATCAGATCAACTCAAAGTCTAACAACTCAAGTTGCACTATTTCCTCTTGACTAAGATCAATGTTGACTTTGTATGGAGTTCTTCCAAGTGATGATTTTTTATTGTTTTTAGAAAACGATTTGTTTTAATGTGGAAACAGTTATTTATGGGGAACTTGGATTGGCTCTCTGGTCTTTAATATACTTTTTTGTTTAAATTTTTTAAACAAAATCCGTTCCTGGAAAGATTTCTTGCCACAGGCAGCTTCAACAGTCCTGAGATTAAAGGGTGCAGCAGAGGGCAATACCGCCTTTGGTAACAAAACTCACCACTTCTATTATTTCCTTTGTACTTTTTTTTTATCTTGTTAACAATTAGTGTAAAAAGTGTTTGTTTTAATTAATTGAAGGAGAAGTTTGAGGTGAGTAAACAAAAAATAAAGAAGATGTTCAACAATGTTGATCTCTCTTTTTCCTCATATGATACCGCTTGGGTGGCCCTGGTCCCTTCTCCAAATTCCCTGAAGGATCATTTTTTCCCTGAATCCCTAAATTTGTTATTGCGTAACCAACACCATGATGGTTCATGGGGTCCTCATAATTTCCATCCCTTGTTAAAAAAGGACGTTCTCTTATCTACTTTAGCATGTATCCTTGCACTAAACCGATGGAGCGTTGGTCAAGAACAAATTAACAAGGGTATGCCTGTTGCTTTTGCTAAGTTTCCTCCAAATTAATGCATGCATTATAAAGGATTACGCTATCTGAGTCTTTCTTGCTTTTCTAGGGCTACATTTCATTGAGTCAAATTTAGCTTCAGCTGCAGATGAAGAGCAACAATCGCTTGTTGGATTTGATATAATATTTCCTTCTATGATTGAATCTGCAATGAATTTGGATATGAATCTTCCCCTCGAGGATCAACCCTAGATGCTATATTTCACATGAGAGACTTTGAGCTTCAAGGTACATTTTCTTTCTTTTCCCTTGGTTTATGTTTGGTCCAATTTCTCGGTAAAGTTCATTTTGTATTATTATTTCTTTCCATGACTTGGCTAATCAAGCCACCTAGCTCAAATCTGTAGCTACCTGGTTTGGCTTTGTTTATTAGAATCTCCGAAAATGTAGTTTTACCAGGGATGATATACATGATAGTGACACTTGTATCAGTTCATATGCTATTTAAAGTCAGGGAAATGCCATGAATTAAATTTATTTATTGCATCCTTAACTATCATAAGTGAAAGCATCTATTCCGAAATTTAATTTTCAGAGGTTATGGAAGCAACTCAGAGGGATGGAGAGCCTTCCTAGCATATACTTCAGAAGGAAATGGAAAGTTTCAGAATTGGGAGACGGCCATGTTAAAATCAACACCAGCCCATGACTTAG
This sequence comes from Prunus fruticosa, assembly GCA_018703695.1. Taxonomy (NCBI): domain Eukaryota; kingdom Viridiplantae; phylum Streptophyta; class Magnoliopsida; order Rosales; family Rosaceae; genus Prunus; species Prunus fruticosa. The sequence goes on from CM031920.1 coordinate 27,562,368, forward strand.
ATCAGCCCATGGAAGATTGCCAACACTTGAACTAGACAAATATAGAAAAATCTGGAAAAGTAGTTCACCGACCTAGCAACTAGATATTGCATTAGAATATTATAGTTAACTCTAGAAAAGCTAGTGCAACTCCAAACTCTATAATTGTATGTCGGCTAAGCAAGTTGGCAGCCAAATTGAAGCTTGGAGAATTAACTAGAGAAGAAACAATATGTTGCTAGGAGAAGAAGTTCCAAGTCGGTGGAACTTGGCAAAGTCGGCTAACTCTCATTTAAATAGGCATGAACCCTCCATTTTAGAATCAATCAAGAAGTGAAGAGTGTGAATAAGAAGAGTGAGCAATAAGCTAGAGAGTTAAGTAGTCCTTGTGAGAAGTGTGAGTGAAGTGAGAAAGAGTCCTTGTAAGAATTTGTCTTTCCTTTTGAGAGTTGTCTTGTTGTAATATTTTGTGAGTCTAATACAAGTAAATTGTTTACTTGTTTTGTCTCCAACAAGTCTAAATTATAGTTGTGTACTCTAAATTTGCTCAATAGGCCATTAAGTATCAACGGATGAACGGATCCTTGTTTAATTCATCATCAACCACAGCTGCCCGCTTTTACTCACCTTAAGAATCCTAGTTGTCTTACGTATTTACGTACACTCTTAGAAAAGTTTGGGAATGCAGGTTTCTCCCTCCATGCATGTCATTGGTTTGCTAGCAGTGGTTACTAGATTTGGATTGATACAGTTTAACTCATTATTTCCAATTTACTCTTTTCAGTCCCAACAATTTATCCTCTAGATAACTATGCTCGCCTTACTATGGTTTCCAGTCTTGAAAGTTTGGGTATTGATCGACATTTCAGGGAGGAAATTACAGGTGTACTGGATGAAACATACAGGTAATTAATGTTCCATAGATTAAGTTTACGTATACACCAAGTAATGGGGTTTTTGGGGTGTAACTTTGAAGAAGAATATTGGATTGCTGTTCTGTTCTCTTTAAGGGGTAATATTCTTAAGTGAAGCATTAATTTAGATATTTTATTGGTTCTCATCCATGGGGTAGCATAGCATTAGTCAACAAACTGCAGATTCTGGCTGTAGGGAGATGAAGATATATTTTCAGATGCTGCCACTTGTGCAATGGCATTTCGACTCTTACGTGTTAATGGATATGATGTTTCTGCAGGTATTTTTCCATTTGGGTGCCTAGCTTGGTCTTTATCACTTCCTTTTGATAGAAACTACGTGATTGATTTATATATGTTGAAGTGTTAGGGACTGATTTGGATTTTAGGGAGAAAAGGGAAGGAGATGAAAGAAGGAGTTGGAAGAATATATTTCTGCAAAACCGTATTAGCTGCTGGAGCACAAAATGAGCTCAAGCAAATGTATATTTGTATACACAGCAAAAACAACTACATCCAGATCATTACAAAATTGAACCACCAATGTGTGTATGACACTTGGCAATTTCCTATAGGCATTTGAGCCACACAAAATCTCAACCATTCAAGTGATCCAAGCTATAACTTAGTCACCACCAGCTGTAACAGGAAAACTGGAAAAGTAAATATGCAAGCCCATTTACACATCAACACTCCCTTCTAAATGGTTTGTTGATTTCACTCCAAGCAACTCTCTTAGAATGCAGAACCTTTCCTTTGGTAATGCCTTCATGAAGATGTCTGCAACTTGATCTTGACCTTTGCAATAGATTAGATCCACCACTCCTTCTTGAATTGCATCTCTGATGAAATGGAACTTTCTTCCTATGTGTTTTGACCTTTGATGAAACACAGGATTCTTGGACATGCCTATAGTTGATGTGTTGTCACACATGATTGGTGTGGCTTCAAGTTGTTCTTCTCCAAAATCTCCTGGCACAAATCTTAGCCAAATTGCTTGATATATTCAGCCTCTACAGTTGATAAAGCAACACTGTTTTGCTTCACTGAGGCCCAAGAAAAAGCATAGCCCGATTTGCTTTTCATGTCATCTTCTGAACCACTCCAATCACTATCACAAAATCCAATCAACATAGCTGGCTTTCCAGACTCATATTCACTGCCATAATCCAGAGTTCCTTGCACATATCTCAGCACTCTTCTTGCAGTTCCAAAATGCTTCTTTGAAGGACCGTGCATAAACCGGGCAAGCAAACTGGCTGAATACATAATGTCCTGCCTAGTTGCAGTAAGATATAGTAAACTCCCCACAATTTTCCTGTAGGTCTTCTCCTTTGCAAGCTCACTTTCACCTTCTCTTTTGAGTTTCTCTATTGGAACTAGTGCTGTGCTCACTGGTTTGCAGTTCTTCAAACCAAATCTGTCAAGTAAAGTCTTGGCATACTTCTGTTGATGAATGAAGATTCTCCTTTCTTTCTGGATTACTCCCATTCCAAGGAAGTCATGCAACAAGCCAAGATCAGTCATCTCATACTTGTTCATCATATCCTCCTTGAACTCTTTCAACATCTCACTGCAACTTCCAGTGTAAACAATATCATCTACATATATTGACACAATAACTGTACCCATACCTTCTTTGATCTTCACATACAGAGTAGCTTCACTTATACTCCTCTGAAATCCACACTTGAGATGAGTATCAGTTTTACCATACCAGGCCCTTGGTGCCTGCTTCAAGCCATAGAGAGCCTTCTTTAACTTATAGACCTTGTCTTCTACTCCCTTAACTTCAAAACCTTCAGGTTGCTCGATGTGAACTTCCTCCTTCAACACTCCATTTAGAAATGTTGATTTCACATCCGATTGGAAAAGTTTCCAATTCCTTTGAGCAGCCAGAGGAGCAAAAGTTTCATTGAAATCTACTCATGGCTTCTGTGTGTATCCCTTCGCTACAAGCCGTGCCTTGTGCTTTTGGATAGAACCATTAAGATTCAACTTTGTCTTGAAGATCCATCTCACACCCACAACTGGTTTGTTACCAGGTCTGTTAACCATATCCCATGTAGAATTCTTCTCGATCATTGTGATCTCTTCTCTCATAGCTTGATTCCAAGCCGCATCTTGAGTTGCTTCAGCAAAGTTTACCTGGTTCCACAATGCTTACTTTGCATTGTGCAAAGATGTCATTTAGACTCTTCCACTTCAAGGGTGTGTGATCATAGGGCTCAGATGTTTCAATTTCATTTAGTCTTTGTGAAGCTTGTCTCCTCTCTTGGGCTGAGGTAGTGACAACATTTGGTGATGATCTGACACTTGGTGATTCTAGAGCTTGATTAGGTGATTTAAACTCCTCCTCACCTTCAGTTATTCTTGATTCCTCACTACTATCCCAAGGAATTGACATGTGCAGCTCTTCATTTGCTTCCCAATTCCACAAAGATTTCTCATCAAATATCACACTCCTTGACATTATTACTCTCTGAGTTCTCAGGTTAAACACCCTGTACCCTTTCTCACAAGTTTCATATCCAACAAAGACTCCCTTCTCACTGGTTTCTTCCAACTTATGTCTCTGCTGAGATGGAATATGAGTATAGTAGAGAGAACCAAACACTCTCATATGTTTAACTCCAGGTTTTCTTCCACTGAATGCTTCAAACAGGGTCTTGTTCTTAAGAGCACTTGTAGGACACCTATTGAGAATGTAGATTGTAGTGTTAACTGCTTCTCCCCAGAACTTGGTAGGCATTCTCTTTTCATGAAGCATGGTTCTAGCCATCTCCACAACGGTTCTATTCTTCCTCTCTTCAACTCCATTTTGTTGAGGAGAATAGGCCACTGTTAATTGCCTTTCAAGTCCCAAGTCTTCACAGAACTTGCTGAACTCTGTTGAAGTGTATTCACCACCTTTGTCTGATCTTAGCTTCTTGATCTAAAATCCACTTTGCAACTCCACCATGGCTTTAAATCTTTTGAACACTAAGAAAACACTTGATTTGTGTTGCAAAAAGAACACCCAACACATCCTTGTATGATCATCAATGAAAGTGAGGAAATATCTGTTTCCTCCAATTGTAGTGACCTGCACACATCTAAGTGTACTAACTACAATGGTTGTGAAGCTCTCCGCACTTCAGTTTTGTCAAATGCTTCTCTGTGACCTTGCCTGTAGCACAACCATCACACACATCTCCAAAACTGTCCAACTTAGGAAGTCCAACCAACATTTCTTTATCTTGTAGCATCTTCAGGCTAACATAGTTCAAATGACCAAATCTTCGGTGCCATTTCCATGAGTGATCCTCAACTTCTGCTTTATTTTCCATCATGGGGTTCAGGGATTCAAACTTCATAGGGAAACATCTATTCCCTTTCATTGGAACATTAGCCACCAACTCTTTCATCTCCTTATCATCATATATATTCACCATGGAATCACCAAATACTAGCCAATAGCCATGCTCAATCATTTGTCCAACACTTAGAAGATTTTCGTCTAAGCTCGCTACAATCATCACTTCTTGTATGTATCTGAGACCATCCTTCAGCTCGATTACAAGGGTCCCTTTTCCAGAAGCTTGAACCAATTCCCCTGTTCCCATCTCCACCTTGCACTTCAAACTCCTATCAATGTTAGAGAGCAATGACTCGTGAGCTATCATATGGTTACTGCACCCACTATCAATATACCAAGCACCAAATTCAGTTGGCTTTGACAGCGAGTGAGAGGCATAGAACATGTTGGGTGTCCCTGATGTTTGATTCTTTGCAAAATGAGCAACTGGTCCAGCCTTGTTCTGTATATTGCTAGAGCAATTCCTAGCAATGTGACCAAATTTGTTGCATCGATGACACTTAACTTTATCTTTGAACCAACATTCACCATGATGCAACTTGTTACAGTGTTTGCAAGTTCCTTTGTTCTGATCATTCTTGTTAGATTGATCACCCCTCCAATTTTCATTCTTCCCACCTGAATTGGGTTTATCTTCCCACTTCTTTCCTTTATTCTTCCAATTCTTCTTGGATTGACCACTACCTGCAGAAGATGAGGAGATGGCTCCCTTCATACTCATACTAGCAAAAGCCTTCTCAACAATATTTTCAGAGTTTCTCTCTAGCCTTTGCTCGAACACTTTCAGGGTGGCCACAACCTCCTGCACTTATATTGTATCCAGATCCTTGGTCTGTTCAACGACCGTGCAAACAAAGTCATAAGTCTTAGTAAGACTTATCAACAATTTCTACACAATTCTACTCTTAGATAACTCTCCTTTAAAGTTTTTAATTTGGGCACCCAGGGTCTTCATTTCATTTATCAATTCAAATAGTCTAGTCAAATAAGCAGATAAAGATTCATCTTCATGCGTACGAGTATACTCAAAATCTCTTCTCAAACCTTGTAGTTTGACTGACCTGACACGCTCATCTCCTCTGTATTCTTGCTGTAACAGATCCCAAGCTCCTTTTGCAGTCACCTCATTTGAAATTCTGGGAAAGAGCTCATCTGAAACAGCTCCCTGGATGAGATCCAATGCCTTTGCATCTTGCTTCAAGAGCTCAGACAACAATGACTTGTCCGATGTCTTCGTCTCCTTCCCCCAGCACACGTATATCTTTAGGAGTCACTAAATTTCTAGCCACTCCAATGGCAACATTGTTGTCTAGGAGTATTGAGTCAGTTACCTGTCACAGGCCCCCATGCGGAGGCAAAGTAGGGCATCCATACTGGTGCCGCTGCTTGACCCGGTGTCTGAGTCGGTGGAGCTAGGTTGAGATCCAATGAAAATGGGTAGGAAGAGGCCATTTGATTTCTCACTTTCTTTTCTCTTTTGTGTGTTTCTAAGTTTGTGTGTTTTCCCCCTATTTCTCTTTCTCTTTTATAGACTTAGTTTCTGCTTAACCCTAGCCACTCGCTTCTGAGTTCTGCGCAGCCCTTACGGCTTATCTCTATTTGTCGCCGCACCCGTTCCCCAACCCCCCCTTAATTGCATTTTCCCCTTTCACCACCTTCAAAGTGAAAAAGTCGTCCCGCTTCACCCAAGAGGCCAATAATTCTGGCTTGGGAATGTGTGAGGGGCCTCTGCATGTGGCACGTCCCTCACTTTGTTGCCCGTGACTCACAGGAGCCGAGACATCAGGGACCACATTCTCTCTTTTCAAAAATCCTGCCTTTGCGCTCCCAGTTCACGTGTCATCTTAAAAAAATAATTCAAAAAAAAAAAAAAATTAAAAACGTGTGGGCTTCGGATTTCATTGTGGGTCGGGTTTTCACCGTTGTTTAGGTTTCAAAGTGGGTTAACTTTCTTTTGGGTTGGGCTTTCAATCGTTTGGGTTTTAGTTTGCGTAAGATTGTCTGTTTTAGGGCTTACTGTTTTGAGTGTTTTACTGTTTTGTTTTGTTTTTATATTTGTTTGTTTGTTTTGTAATTTTTATTTTATAATTATTTTATTTTTGTATTCTTGTATGTTTTGTGATTTTTATTTGCTTTAATACCTTCATTTGTTATTATGACATTACTTGTGCCTAAATTGTAAACATTGAGGACAATGTTCATTTCTAGGTTTGGGGGTATTGGAGTTTAGTAAGTAATTTTTTATTTTTTATTATTTATTTTTATCCTTTTTATTTTGAGTCTTGTTTTGTTTTTATTTTTGAGTCACTTTCCGAACACATATGATGAGATTGTGATAAATGTTTGCATGACTTAAATGAAAATTGGATTTCATTTTATAAAATAAAAAAAAAAATTGGCATCATTCTAGCATGATATGTTCGAAACCTTTGCACTTGCCATTTATTTCATAATTTTCCAATTAAAGGATTTGCATGACCCAAAGAATTGTATCAAGCATAAATTAGATATACATAACCATATAAACTGAGCTTTTGAGCCTTGTGCTTCATTTCATGAGTGTTATACACATACTCTTATTTTCTTGTCATCAAAGTTGTTGTTTGATCTCATTATTCATTGATTTGGTTGAACACTTAAAAGTCATTCATTCTTATGCAATTTGATTTCATGACATTTAAGAAGTTATATTAAGGCCCTCTTTGGATCGTTTGTGCCTTTCAAGCTAACCTTATGCATGCTTAAGCATGATTTTCCATTGTTAACCATTTTGAGCCTACAAGTAAACATTTTCTTTCATTTTACCAATTATATTTCCTCGCCTTAGCCCGAAAAACAAATATTTACCTTTCTAAGGAACTCATGAGCTCTAATTCGGATGTGTTTTTCATGCTAAGTTTGGGAAGAGATATTACATAAAGAAAAAAAAAAAAAAAAGTTGTGATTTGTGGTGGTTGAAAGAAATTTCGTTTTTGGGTTTCTTTATTGGCCTCAAAATATTTTGGTGTTTATTCAATTAAAGGAATGGAGTATGAATCAATGTAAATGAAGGTATAAGGAGTTTTGATCATGTAAAATAAAAATAAAAATCTAATCATGATTATTCGAAGTCTTGTAAACAATTATTTTATGCTCTTACATTGCGAGTTCCTTGGACTTTGTATTATCCATACCTTTCATTTCTTACACACCTTACACCCTTGGCCCCATTACAACCTATCTTAAAGACCTAAATTGATCTTAAGTGCTTTATGGTTTAACTCTAATCTCATGTTTATAACTGAGTGATGCATTTTAGCCATCTTCTAAGTGATTCATTTGTCAGAGGACAACTTTGGTGAGAATTGAAGTTGAACTTGTGCTTTGTATGGCTATCACACTACTACACTTTGAGCATGTTGTGTTTTGAACTTTGCCACCTTGTAAATATTGACCAAAACTGAGCTTTTATTGTTTAAACTTTTGAGTCATGTGCATGAGTCATTTCTCTTCAGAAAATGTTCGGGAAGATTGTTTTGAGTCTTATTTTTGTTTTGTTTTTGTTTTTGTTTTTATTTTTTGTTGTTTTTCTTAAAGGACTAACACAATTTTTTAAGTTTTCTAATTACTTGGTTTTACAGAGTCAGTAAAACGTTTGTGGGTATCGTATTTGTTAAACCCTCGCAGACACAACTCCTCCTACTAGGGATGCCTAGAGATTTAAAGGCATACACTCAATGCAATCGAGTTACCTACGAAAGTGGTCTAATTAACTTCTTGTTTCATTTTTATCTTTGTTTTCCATTGTTTTGCTTGAGGACTAGCAAAATCTAGGTTTGGGGGTATTTGATCGGTGCATATTTATATGTCATTTTGTACCCTTCTAACTTATGATTTGATTATATTATTGAGTTAAACTTGTGCTTTTAATCCCTTTTATGTTTATCATTCAGTTCATTGGGCCTTAGGTAGCAATGGTGGCTTTGGATAGGAAAAGATGCAAAATTGTGCAAAAACGAGCAGACTGAGTTAGCAATTTTTTTCGGCCTTAACTTCCTCCTCCCAACTTGTATTGGCCCAATTAATATGTGGTTGAAACGAAGAGATTCTGAACTGCAAGATGGACTGCTAAAACGTATCAATTGATGAAGCCAAGCCCAATATGTGGGCCCATCAAAATGCACATCATACATTCCAGTCTATTTTCGGCAGTAAATTTGCAATGCCCAAAATGTATACTTGTACTGCTCAAATGGGAATACTTTCTTCATACAAGTTATTCCAATGGGTGTCTATTATGACATATCCAAATTTGAGCCCTATTGGATACATATTGAAGTATCAGGCCTTCCTACACCAAGCCTGGTTCAGAAGAATCGTTTTTTCCAGCAAAGGTGAAGAAAACCCACATGGGTTGGCAGCAAAAGGCAGCCACAAATTGAACACCTTTGATAATCCCATGTGAAGAAAGACTGAGGTGCAGCAAAAGAAGTATGGGATGCAATTGATTCCAACCACACTAACATAGACAAGATGAAGTGGGAGTTATGGGTTGTATTAAAAGAGGAATGGTGGTGTTGGATTTCATCATGATGTTCATCCCTCTTAGCCCTATAAATAGAGAAGTCTTCAAGCTTCATAAATCACATCCCAAGGGGGGAGCTCTCAAACACTTCTCTAGAGCTCACTTCCCTTCTCTCCCTCAAATTCTCTTAGTTTCCTTTCAAGTTGTCAATTGTTGTAACAAAATGATTTTACTAAATTTTCCTTCAAGTTTTCAAGTTTTATTTTAATTTTATTTGTAATGTACATTCTTTCTTAAGTATTCAAGTTTAATTAGTTTCCAAGTTTCAATTATGGTTTTTGTTCTTATTCATTATGCTTATAAGTTAATATGCCAGTTTGAATGATTGATCACCATTTAGGCTTGCATGTTAGCTATCTTGGTTTGAATTAAGAGTAGACACCATGCTTTAATTCGAATTGAACTATGAATAGGAAGAGTATGTATGGACATTCGACAACAGGGATTAGATACATGCTTGGTTGTTTAAATTGTTCTTCTATGCTTAATGGGTTCCTAATGCTTAATTTTAGGTTAGACAACAAATGATCAAATTAGGGAATTAGGAACACAAGGTTAGGACCAAACACCATGGCTTAATCATACTTTAGCTAGAATCAATCCGTTAATCTAATTGAACTTGGGAACTTATTTGCTTGAGTTATTTCTTTTTTTCTTGTTTTATTTATTTTTCTCTTTCTTGTTTTTCTGTTTTGTGTAGGGGAAATGAATTGAATCATTCAATCACCACTCCTCGTGGGATCGACCTCGCACTTACATATGCTATACTACCAAACGGCTCGTGCACTTGCGAGTATCACAAGTTGAGGATACAGCTGAATTCAAAGCAACATTTTCCCATCAGAGCTTGCAGAGGAAAGAATGGGTAAGGGTGCTAGTCCAAAAGGTGATTTACTTCCACCAGCACATGTGTTTGCCTGGTTTTTATGATGGTTTGGCTTCGATTTGGTTTTAACAAAGATGCTGGATATTTTCCACGATGTTGGATATTTTATAAGGTGATGGGATGGGCTATTTTCTAAGGTGTTGGGTCATTGGTATTTTGTTTGCAGCGGCCTGTGAGTTTGCCTTGGTTTCGTCAAGCTGCTGGAAACAGTCTATTTGCTCTCGTTTTGACAAGGTGCTGGATATTTTGGCTGATGTGGGATTTTTCCAAGTGTTGCAGGCCATTGGATATTTTCCTAAGCTATTGGGCCTTTTCTTAAGGTGATGGGCTATTGGGTTTTCTCTCTCATGCTTACCTATATGTTTGGGCTCAAGGAATGGGCTTGAGTTTTGGTGCTCCCAAGCAACCTAAAACTTCCACTCATTGGACCATCAGTGGGCCTTGTGAATACTCGTAATCATCCATACCACAACCCACTCAGTTAGCCCCAGGCATTTGCGTGGCTTGGGCCCACTTAAGCTTGTAGCTTGGCTTGGTGCAAAAATAAGGATTTTCCGCTTCGCGTGGCGTGTTATTTGGCATGCTTGTGCTCAAGCTTTTCCATTTTGTAAGGGCTATGGCCAGGCCAAAATGGCGCTTGACGGGATAATGAGCATGGTTTCATAGAACCAGGACATTTTACGGGCTTGTTACGACCTTTCTGCATGGCATGTTGCATATTTGCTTGGCGTGGCACGTGTGCAAGCGCATATGACGAACTCTTGCATACCCAAGTTGGGTTTCTTCCTAAGTTAGGTGTCGTACTAGGCTAGAAATATATTTGGGCCTAGTCTTGGATTTTTTGGGCCTCAACATTAGCCCCCTTGATTATTGAGGCCATGAATGGGTATTGAAATGGCCCCAATAATCAATTTTCAGCCCAAAATAAATGGCAGTGGCATGGCATGGCATGGGTTTAGGAACAACTCAAGGATGACCAGTTAAGGGTCTCTGAAATTACAGCCAGGTTTTTCGGGGAAGGTTGGAGGGGTCTCGATGGTCCCGCTTAAAACCCAATCCTTCTTAAACATCGAGGGTGTTGCCTTGAAGAACTTTCCTAGACACTGTAATTTTGGAGGTCACTCACTAGAGTTACCAAGAGTTGGCCTATTTTGTGGCATGACAAAGAAGAAAATGCTTGGTGGATTAGCTCAAAATAACTTAGCTAGCATGATTTATTTGCTTGAGTGACTAGAGGCTTGATTTTGCATGGTTGTGGTTTTCAAGAGTTGCATTGACTTGTGTGTCTGATATTAGTTTTGTATGCTTGATATTGGCTCACACGCTTGGTTTTGACGTGTATATTTGGTATTGGCATGTATGCTTAATGTTGACACGTATTCTTGGTATTTGGCTTGGATGCTTGGCATTGGCGTGTACGCTTGATTTTGGCTTGTATGCTTGGTATTGACTTGTATGCTTGGCTTTGGTTTGTATGCTTGGATGCTTGGTATTGGCATGTACGCTTGGTATTGGCTGAGGTGTAGCTTTTGGGATATTTAGCATGGTGGATGTCATTTGACAGTAGCTAGACGTGCTAGTTGATGGTGGGGATCCAATCTTGGAGTTGCAGATGCAATGAGCTTATTGAGTTTTCATAAGGATGGATTGAGCTTTAATTCACCATTGTGTTTGAGTTTACAGCACCAGTCCCAGAACACTTGAAATTAGCGGACAAAACCTCAATGAAGGTGATGACGCTCGACATGATGGCTAGATATTGGAAGAATGTTTGAAATAGGGCATGTGCTGGAAGGATGTTTGAAATAGGGCATGTGCTGGAAGGATGTTTGAAATAGGGCAGGTGCTGGAAAATGTTTTGTTTGACATGGAATAGGTGCTGGAAATTCTTTGCTTGTGGAGTAGGTACTGATAGTGCTTTACTTAATGTGGAATATTTGATTGGCGCTCGACGGGATAATGAGCTTGGGTTCATAGAAGCATTACATTTTACGGGCTTGTTACATCATTTCTGCGTGGCATGACGAACTCTTGCGTACCCAAGTTGGGTTTCTTCCCAAGTTAGGTGTCGTACTGGGCTAGAAATATATTTGGGCCCAGCCTTGGATTTTTTGGGTCTCAACAATATCCTAAACAAAAATTTAAGTCCAAGTCAATGTGTGATGTAATTAAGCTCACCAAATAACAAACTAGACCCATGTCCATTTTAATTGAAAAAGTCTCATCTAGTCCAGCCCACAAACAGGGCCTAAGAATTTTATGTTACACTTCGAAACGACCTTCGAAGCATAAAATAAAAAACATTAAGCACCCGCTAAATAAACATTATCATAATACAACAATTATTATAGGAAATTACAAATTGTTGTAAGGACAGTGAGGTGCAAGTTACAAGTAAAATTAAGCTGCTTGGAGATGCTTTCCAAATCCTTGAAAAGAAAACAAAAAAGATAGAGGAGGTACTAAAATCAATGCATGGGCAATTGGTAGAGAACCAAAGTATGATAGACTACAACAACAAGAGCACCCAATAAACATTGAGTTCACATACAGCCTAACAAAACCACATAGGAGCTCTTCTAGAAAGGAACTAACTTAAATGCATATCCCATTTAGTGCTGAAAGGAGAATATGCCCTGGCATGCTTTGTACTCTCTCTGTTGGAACTAATCAAATACTTGCCAGAGGTTTTGGATGATGTAAGGACAGTGAGATGCACATTACAAGTTAAAAATATAGGTGAGATGTCCATTACATATTGAGTAATAAATAATAAACAAAAACTTGACCAAAAGTTTTTAATTTAAAAAAAAAGTTTGGAAACAGGTACAAACTATTCTTATACAAACAGGTCTTACCTATTAATTACAGGAAAGAGATGCCAATCAAATAAAGAGAATCTTCGCATTACGAAAACGACATTGCTATCCTCTATGTTATATGTAAAATTGCAGGTAACTTGACCAATAAGCCACTGCAATCAAAATTCACCTTTGTTTTCCTCATGGAGCTTCAGTGGCTCCCTTCCTTACAGGTCTTGTTTACCTTCTTGCTCCTTCTGATTTTGGTGCTGAAAATAGGAAGAGAGGCAAAACCAACTACTCTGCTTCAAATCTTCTCCTTGGCAGAGATGCAGTTGACTTGAGCTATGTCGTTGTTCCTTTTAACCCTTTTGAGATTTTTGAAAATTGCCTTTCATTGAATCTTGATCTTCCTTTTTTTTTTTTTTTGTGAACCTTCCCTTGTTGATTATCAAAAAGATCCTCCGAACATTGAAAGACTAAGGTGCGTGATGGCTTTCTGTGCTCACTTCATCTCCTCTAAACACTGATTGTTCAAGGTTAGTGAGAAGTGAAGGTTCCGAAACTTTTGAGTTTGGTTATGGGAGAGTTGCTTTGAGTACACCATTCACTTGTTGAATTGTGAGGTTGGCATTGCTTTTCTTGTAAATGACGTTGATGGAGTAGATGATGACGTTGACCAAGATACCTTCTTGTAAATGACTAGCCGTTTGTTTGGGCTATCAGTTTCCAAAACTAATTGAAATGATCATACTGCCCCCTGAATTGGGCTGATTGATCTTTCGAAGAACACAAGAGTAGCACGTCATAAGTGACTCCATTGTATGTTTCAATGAACCAGACTCTCCTTGGTCCCTTATTGAGGACTTGAAAATTTACGAAATGGAGTTTTGGGAAACTCTCATCTCATTATGCAGTTTTGGTGTTTGTGTTTCTGCTAATTTGCTCATGATGACAGAAAATGCATTAATATGCATGGTTCTTAATTAAATACTGACACTAGGCCTTGTAGTTCTTACGACATGGGATAACATAAACAAACAACGACGATTACTCTCAGATAAATACAGACAGTTAAGCATCTTATACTTGGGATTTTTCAGTAGGCAGAGGATGATAAGGAATGGGAATCAAGTGCAGATCGTCTTTTCTTTTGACTGCAACGCCAAAGGCCTCCGTCATGTCCAGGTCTTCATGCTTCATCCCATTGGGGAGTTTCCAATCAAAATGGTATAACAACAATGCAAGTGGGAGCTCAATGTTGGCCAGACCAAATGACACGCCAGGGCACATTCTCCTTCCAGCACCAAATGGGATATATTCAAAGTTTGCTCCCTTGTAGTCAATCGAGCTATCGAGGAACCTATTGGGATTAAAGCTCTCAGGCTCATTCCAGTGATTGGGATCTCTACCAATTGCCCACGCATTCACAATTACCTTGGATTTCACAGGTATTTCATATCCATCAATCTCACATTTCTCTCCGCATTCTCTTGGAAGTAACAGGGGAACCGGGGGGTGTAACCTCAGTGTCTCCTTGATAACTAAGTTTAAATATTTCATCTCTCTAATGCATGTTTCATCTACCTGTCCTTTTCTATTAAACACTTCCCTCACCTCATTCTGTGCCATGTTCATTACTCTTGGATTTTTTATCATTTCTGCTATTGCCCAATCTACAGCTGTAGCTGACGTCTCACTCCCAGCACCAAAAATATCCTGAAAGTAATTAATTTATTAAATGATCAAAAACTCGTTTCCTCTATGAATTGCAAACAATTCTAAGTAAATAGAAAAATATTATAAATAATCTTAAAAGAAGAAACCATTATTCATGTACCCAAGTAAGCTCATTCACAAGTTATACATGTTGACTCTTAAGAGTGTCTTAAATATCAGGTAATGATTATGGAGAACAATAGACACATGTGAAACATTCTCATCAGTAAATCACTCATCATGAAAATGCTGCACATTGGACTTTCAATCAACAGTTTAAGATAATGTATGATTAGAATGCAGGAAGAATTTTAACCAGCTTTTTCAAGTAGATAAATTGTTACATGGTTTCGAATAAAAGATATATAGACAGCACCATGTTGTCCCTTACAAAACATATTGTACTTGAAGAACTAGTTGTAGAAGCTTTGGACGGCTGAAGGGGATGTAAGGGATTAGCTGAATTTGCTTAACTAGATTATAGCTCAATTTTTCAGTGTCTGTAGTGTAGAGGTAAGTCGATGAGAAAGACCAGCCATATTTTTTCTGGCGTCCTTGCCAACACTGTTTGAATCTTTGGTGACTACTACTTGTAGTGTGCCTACAATGCGGTTTGTGCTATGGTTACTCTTCTAAGGATGCATGTGGAAGGAAATAAATGGTACTTTTGTGGTCATCAAGAACCAGAAAATATTACCAGTATGCTGAGACTGATGGAGGGCCATGTGTACAGCTTGCGAAACTACTTCCAATGCCCAATCACTTAAAGATTCTAGCATAGCAAGGAATAAGCCCAAGACAGATGCTAGGGAACCTGTCAGGTTTCAAGATGAGTATATTCAATAACTTGGGAACTCTACGTTTGTTGGGCTGCGACCTAGGTCTTGCTGTCAGTCATTAAATATGGTTTTAATCTTCTGTATGAGATTATCTCCTACAACTATGTTGTATGGACAACTCTTGTAATCCAAGTTTGAATAAAAAAACCATTGAGTTAGCTGTCAAAGCTTCTCTTTTAGCTTGTATCTTGTTATTCCAATCCCAATTCTCTGCAAATTCTAGTTCAACTGCCTCAGAGACCCAAGATCCCTTCACCAAGGTTACTTGACGCGGTCGAGGTGATTGGAATATATGGTGAGGTGACACAACTATTGAGTCTCACAATGCCTGGTGAAGTTAAAAGTGAAGTGTCATATCTACATTTCCAAAAGTTTGAGGCCTATTTAAGTTTGTGAGGTTGGGTTAAGTCCAAACCAGACAATATTTGATTAAGTGGATGCAGATCATGTTGTACCAGAGACTAAACCATCCCAAGGTGTGTGGCTCCAAAAGGTCCGATACCAAAGCAGATAATAGTTGATTGATGTCATAGATGAAGAAAAAAATTGATATAGTTTTTGGAGTAAAAAAATTGAAATTTGAAAAAGTGATTTGACTTATTAAAGCATGATATAAAGGAAAGTGTGTGTACTTACAAAGATAACTGCTTTGATGTTCTCAGTAGTTAGGGAAAACTCAAGCTCATTTCCATGCTCATGAAATTTAAGGAGAACATCTACCAGGTCTTCCTCTGCTTCACCCACGCCACTTTTTGTAGTGACCATATCCCTTTGATGTTCTTTGATGACGTTTCCCATTATCCTGTCAGCTTCCTTATGCAGCCTCTCAAGTTTAGGCCTCATTCCACTTAAGAGATGAAGCAAACTGACAGAAGGAAAAACATCTGCAAGAGCGAAGCCAGATGCTGCCTTTGCAGCTTCCTTCATAATGTATATGAATTTTTCTTGATCCCTGTTCTTTTTACCAAAGGCTGCTCTCGAAGTGATGGTAAATACCGATGAGCAAATTTCCTGTGTAAGATTGATAGGTGATCCTGCTCTTGAGGCAATCGATTTAATGAGATTTCGTATCTCTTCTTCCCTAATAGGTTGGTAAGATCGAACACGTTTTGCACTTAAAAGCTCTAGAGTGCAAATTTTTCGTAGTTGTCTCCAGTATTCACCATATGGTGCAAAGGCAACGTTTGTAGAATCGTAAGACAAGATCCTTGAGGCAAGGACCTGGGGCCTGGATGCAAAGATAAGATCATGGGTTTTCATCACCTCTTTGGCAAACTCTGCTGATGAAACTACAATGGCGGAAACTTCTCCAAGCTTTAGGTGCATAAGCGGTCCGTATTTCTTGGCCAAGTCTCTTAGTCCATGATGCGGTAGAGAGCCAGCGAGCTGGTGTAGGTTTCCTATAACGGGTAGCTTCCATGGCCCTGGCGGTAGATTTGAGGCTGAGTACTTGGTTTTGCTTCTGATCTTCCCTATTTTCAGTACCATGATCATAAAGAGCAAGAAGGCTAACAGGACTTGAAAGGAAGGGCACTGAATCTCCATGAGGAAAACAAAGGGTACTTTGGATTATAGTGGCTTTTGGTGAACCTTCATGCATTTGACACGGTATAAGAAATGATGTAGCAACCCTCTTCTTAAATTATTATTATTATTTTATGCAAAGATTCTCTCAACTGATTAGTATCTTTTTCTTGTAATTAATAATATTTGTCTAAGATGGTTGTTCTTTGATAGTTGTCTTATGGTCTAGTATTATTGCTTGAAATAAATATTTTATCAGAGGTAGCTTTGGAGCAATCAATTTACTTGAAATAAATAGTATACAAAACAAAATGTCAGTGCGTTGGTCAGATTGCACGTGTTCTAAATCTGATTGGTTTTGACAAAAAATAAAAATAAAAATCTGATTGGTATCCTTTTCCAGCGGTACTTAATGATTAACAAAGGTGAGATCGTTTCACATTTTCTATTTTCATTATTTTCAAAGGATAACTTGGAATCTCGAGGATATATAAATATTTATTTTCAAAGGGCTCTGCCAAGTGTTTGATTAGTCCAAAATATAGTACATTGCCAAGAGTATAACTTAATAACAGTGGAGTTAAGAATTTGAATTGAATCAATTATTTCTCTTACATTTTAGTAAGCGCAGGTGAAGTCAGACGTTTTAGTCATTTCCTATAAGGGGTAGCTTCCATGGCCCTGGGGATGGGTTTGAAGCAGAGTACTTGGTTTTGCCTCTCTTCCCTATTTTATGGACCATGATTACAAGGGCGGAACCAGGAATTTTTTGATTGGTGGGCTAGCTAATTTTTTTAACTAAAATACAACTATGCATTAAATCATATAAATCATGCTAATCATATACATTAAATCAAATAAAAGTATAAACCACGCAAAGTATGCATTAAAAAATATGTTCAACAACATAATTAAAAGTGTACTTATTGAAGTTGTGCCCTGCGATCCTTGAGATAATTGAAATCTTTTGTTATTACATCTGAATTGATATTGTCAGCAAGTTCTTTTTCAATGTAGACAACCATAGAATCTGCTAGAAACTCATTCTCCATCTTGTTGCGAGGAGCTGTTTTAACAAGCCTTATCATTGAATGTAGAAGCCTTGTCATTGTCTAATTTATCACCATCATTTTTTTTCTTGAAGAATTAATGAATAGTTTTTGCTCTTTTACTTGCTTGGTTCTGATGTGACATTATAATCTAATAACACATATAAAAAACAAAACAATTTACTTTATACTAAATAAAATCAATGAAAAAAAATAAAAATTCGAGATTGTGGAGAGTTAGATACCTTTATTATGCGTGTTGACGATGAACTCGACTTTGGTAGCACAGAATACAAAACGCCGCAGATATTCTTTCGGGATTGCTAGGGCTAAGTTTCATAAATATGAATATTATCTTCTTCTTTTTTTTTTTAGACTGACTAAGATATTATAAAGTTGTGTATGACAAATTAGGCTAGAAATAGGATACTTCATCATATCAGACTAGGATACTTTATTCAATGGGAAACTAGAATACCTTATTGAATAGGAAATAGACCACACAACACAAAAAATAGACATTAAAAAAAATAATAATAAACTAATCATAAACACTGATAAACGTCTGTAAGGTCCAACTTTGGTAAGGTATTGAACAGGAATAATAAAATAATAAACGTAAGTAAGGTAAAAAATAAAAATAATAAAATAATAAGAAGACAACAGCAGCCATCAATAATCCAATGCATTGGCAACATAACCCACGCTGGCCCTCATAAACACAACCATACCTAATTTTTTTTTTTTTTTTTAAAAGGTCCCTGGGCTGGAGCCCACTCTAGCCCATATGCTAGTTCCGCCCTTGCATGATTATAGGGTTTAGCAAGAAGGCAAACATGACTTGGAAGGAAGGCCATTGAAGGTCCATGAAGAAGTACGAGTTCCTAGTGGAATTGCATGCATTTTTCATTTTTAATTTTTTTTAGTACAACCGATTCTGGGGGGGGGGGTTTATACAAACATTCATTGGGTGCCTGGCAATTTCGAACATCTGACCGACATAGGTGGAGGTGGAAGAACTCAATGAGCTATAATCCCTAAAGGATTTAGTTTCCTGTTTATTTGTATTTATTTTCTAGATTTGCTGTATATATTCCTTGTCTCTCAAGGACATGATTCTTACCTAGAATAGGAAATCCTTTGTGTAGATACCAAGCAAAGCTCTGTATATAATTATCATACGATTGTTCAATGACAAGCATTGAGAATATTCCAAACCTTTCATGGTATTAGGGCCTGAGACTCACAGTCCTTGATCCTCCCTTTTTCTCTTCTTGTTCCTTCTTCTTCTTCTTCTTCTGTTTTTTTTTCTTCTGATGCCCATGGCTTCTTCTTCTCCGGTTCTTGACCTCAAGAGTATCAATCACATTATATCTATTCGTCTCGAGCGTGATAACTATCCAACATGGCTAGCTCAGATTGTTCATGTTTTTTGCAACCGTTGCTTGCTCTGCTTTGTTGATGGTAGCAACCCATCTCCTCCTTCTGACCATTCTTGATCCCAAGGCTAAGAACGATGATTCTTCTCCTTCATCTCTCATCCCCAAACCCGAATATGATGATTGAGTCCAGAAAGATCAACTTGTTCTCACTCTCATCAATGATTCTCTTCACCATAAGGTCCACACCACCGTTGCTACCAAAACCACGGGTCGTGACACTTGGGTGGCGCTTGAGATTCATTTCGCCTCTCTAAATCAAAATAGTCTTCTTCAACTACGCAGTGATTTGCTTCGCACACGACCCGTGGTGATTCTTCCATCATCGATTTTCTTGATCGCATTAACTACATTTTCGATAACTTGCATTTGGCCGGTGCTCCCATTTCTGATTTTCTGATCTCCTTGTTGTGGTTATGACCAATGTGTTGGCGAGTCCTTACTTAGTTAGGATTTTAGTTCCTTATTTCATTAGAATTTGGGTTACTTACCAATTATTATTTAGTCATATTGTAATAGAGATTTACTTCCTATTGTAATTTGGATATATTTCCTATTTTATTTAGGGTTAACACATCTTTGTACTTGTATAAATACCTCCATATTGGAGAAGAATAATAATATGAGCGTATCTTAGCATAACTGAATATTTTCCCTACTTTGTTTGACATGGTATAAGAGCCTAGGTTTTCTTGTGACCTGTGTTTGCGTTCTCCTTGCAATGGGGAGGGGGAGTGAAAAGGATATGTTTATTGACGTATCCCCATTAGCTTGACATATTCCCATGAAGATGTTGCTTATTTCTTGACCCCGACGACCTCTTCTCTTCAGGGCGGGAGGATGAGTGAAGAGAAGTTGTCTGTGTGAATTAGCTAAAATTGATATGGAAGAACTGTTGTTGTTGCTATTGTCGTTGCCGTTACCTCTACTACTGTCGTTGATGTTACCGTTGCCGCTATTGTTGCCATTGATGTTGCCGTTGTTATGGTCATTGCCGATGATGTTACTTTGTTTTGATCTATCTCTACCCTAACCCTAGAGACTACCTATTTTCGTTGCACTATACTCTAGCTTATAGTCCTAGTCTGCCGCCGCCGCCGTCTACCTTGCTACCTCATCGCTGCCTACCTTGCTATTGTCACCGCTGCTCATCTATTCCGCTGCAATTTAACCACCTATCTGCCATGGCTGATTCTACTACATCTCAGTGTTAGTCAGTGCATGTTTCTCAAGTACCATTGATCATATGGCTCCATTGACCCCTTCTCTTCAGGGGAGAGGGGGAGTGAAGAGAAGTTGTCTCTACTGTTGCTGGTGCCAATGCGTTGTATCGCTATTGATGATGCCTGTTATGTCTCTGCCTTGTTACTCTTGTTGGTGCCAGGATTGTTGCTCCTGCCTCTTATGGTGCCAGGATTGTTGCTCATGCCTTTGCTGGTGTGTTTCCGCTGTGGTCATGCCTTTGCTGCCTTGTTGCTTACCCTATTTGTTTGGGTTTGGCTTTGCCTTGCCATGCCTTACCCTATTTTTAGGGTAAGGCTTTACCTTTGTCGTGCCTTACCCTATTTTTAGGGTTTTGTTGCCCTATCTGGGCTTTCTTTGCCATGCCTTGCCACCTTGCCTTTGCTTGGCCTTTATTTGCCTTACCTTGCCTTACCCTATTTTTGGGGTTTGGTTGCTTTTGCTTTTGCCGTGTTCACAGGGTTTCTGTGTTCTGCCTTATCCTACCTGCCGTGCTCACATGGTTTTTGTGTTCTGCTATGTGCCCTATTTTTTAGGGTTTGCTCTTGTGTTTCTGCTGCGAACTTTGCTTTAGTTTGTCACTTGTTTCACTCGTGGTTGACGAAAAGACATTCTCTAAATTGTTGCTTCTCAAGTATGGTGTTCTGTGACTCGCTTGTCAAGTTGGGCGTGCGAAATCTTTGCCCAACTTGAGGGGGAGTGTTGGCGAGTCCTTACTTAGTTAGGATTTTAGTTCCTTATTTCATTAGAATTTGGGTTACTTACCAATTATTATTTAGTCCTATTGTAATAGAGATTTTACTTCCTATTGTAATTTAGATATATTTCCTATTTTATTTAGGGTTAACACATCTTTGTACTTGTATAAATACCTCCATATTTGAGAAGAATAATAATATGAGCGTATCTTAGCATAACTGAATATTTTCCCTACTTTGTTTGACACAATGTTGGTCCCCTTTATGAAAACACTATTGACGTTGCTCAAGCTCATGAGACATCCATCAGTATGTCTTCTCTTGAAGCTCTCATTCTTTCTCAGAACGTCTACTTTAGGCTTCTTCTTCTCCTGCTATTTCTTCTGGTGCGACAACCATGATGGCTTCCCATGGCGGTCGCAGTGGTCGTGGTTTTGGCGATCATGGTTCTTTCTCGCGCTTGCACTCTAGCTTTTCCTCAAGTCATAGTTTTTTTGGCACACCTAATAGCGCTCCCCGCTCAGGTCCACATCAGAAGCACCTTGGCAGGACTTTATTGGCCCGCCGCCTTCTGGTTCTACTCCTCCCTCTTTTAGGCCTCCTTCTACCCGTGGGCCTATTCAATGTTTCAATTGTCATGGTTTTGTCCACATCACTATTGTGTATCCCTCCGAGGCTTCTTCTATTCCTTCGCCTTCGTCTCGTCTTCAAGGCATGACTACTCAACATCCTTCGCATAGTGGCCATCAACAATGGGTTGCTAATACTGATGCTAACACTCATATTACCAACAACTTGAGACACTTATCCCTTACTAGAGAGTATCATGGTTCCAACAATGTTTGAGGTATGCTTGGTGGAACAGGTTTGCCTATTAAAAATATTGGCACTCTCGTTTCTCTCACCTTAATTCTTCTTTCCTCCTTAATGATGTTCTTCACTATCTCGATGCCTCTCTCCCTCTTTTATCTATTTATAAATTTTCTACCTGACAACTATTGTTTCTTCACTTTTTTTCCTGATTGTTATTTTATCCAAGATTTGGCGACTGGGAAGACGCTTTTCTAGGGCAAGAGTAGCAATGGCCTATATCCATTTTCTTTTACACCGAGTGAGTCTTTTCACGTTTTGCCTGATCGTGTTGCTTTGCTAGGTGTCTGTGTTTGACCGCTCCATGTGGCACTCTTGCCTTGGTCGTCCTGCTTCATCTACTTTGCAATTTTTGTTATCACATAATAAACTGCCATCTTCTGGCTCTAGGTTTAGTTCTTTTTGTCAATCATGTCCATTGGGTAAAAGTGTTAAATTTCATTTTAATCCATCTTTTTCTGTCTCTTATTCTCCGTTGAAACTTATTCTCTTCGATGTGTGGAGTTCTTCAAATTAATATATTGCTGGTTATAATTGTTGATGATTTTTCTCATTATTCTTGGATTTTTCCGATGAAATTGAAATCCAAGGTTTTCTCTCACTTTGTTAAATTCAAAGCTTTTGTTGAAAATCTATTTTCTACTACGATTAAGGCCTTTCAATCTGATGGGGGTGGGGAATACGCTAGTCATCAATTTAAGGATTTTTTTAATCTCATCATGGCATTCATCATCGTCTTTCTTGTCCATGTCATCCTGAGCAAAATGGCTTAGCCGAACGTAAGCATCATCACATTGTTGACGCCAGGCTCACTCTTTTAGCCCATGCCTCTATGCCTCCTCCATATTGAGGCTAGGCAATGCACACCGCTACTTATTTAAATTAACAGTCTTCCTTTTAAGTTGCTTCAGAACAAATCACCCTATGAAATTTTGTTTCACAAAGAACCTAATTATTCGTTTTTAAAAACTTTTAGGTGTGCATGTGTTCCTTATTTATGGCCGGTCTTCCAAATGTGTGTTTTTTTGGTTATTCTTTGAACCATCAAGGTTATTGGTGCTTAGATCTTGTTTCTAATCATGTTTTTTTTTATTGTGTCATGTGTTATTTGATGAATTTTCTTTTCCGTTTAACAAGGCCCAGGCTGCTCCTACTCCAGACCTTTCTCCGTCATCGGACTTGCCTCTCATCCTCCCTGGCCCGCATTTCTCTTCCTACAACCTAAGCCTTCCAACGTCATAGCCTCTATCCAGTCACTCTTCTCCATGCCTGACCCTCCCGCCTTCATAGTAACTCATGCTTCTAGCCCTGCCCCATCCATATCTGCCATCACCCATGCCGCATCTGCTCTTGCGCCTAACTCCCCAGTCACCAACTGATTCCTTATGCCCTTCTCACCCGCTGGTTAGTTCACCTACACCTTCAACTTTTCGATTCTCTTAGACCTACACTAGGAACCCAAATTGCAAACTTTTCTTCCCTCCCCTAGCCCCTGTTTCATCTGCTACATCTTCTCCTCCTATTTATGATACGTCACTAGTAATTGCCTCCCCTACTCATTCAATGTTTACTCATGCTAAAACCGGTATCCGTAAACCCAATCCTAAATATGCTAATCATGCATTGGTTTTATCTTCTACCTGGTGGTACTATTGAGCCTACATCTTTTTCACAGGCTAATAAGCATAAGGAATGGTGTCTTGCTATAGCGGATGAGTTTAATGCTCTTCTTCATGTTGGGACTTGGAATTTGGTCCCCCATACTCCACTATGAATGTGTTGCCGAATAAGTGGGTTTTTCGTGTCAAGCGGAATTCTGATGGCTTTATTCAGCATTCCAAGGCTCTCTTAGTGACCAATGGTTTTCATCAACAACCAAGAGCTGGACTATGGTGAAACTGTTAGTCCCATTGTTAATCATTCTAATATTCGTCTTATCTTGGCTCTCTCTGTGCAGTTTGGTTTTGTCCAATGGATGTCAGAATGCCTTTTTGCATGGTTACCTAAATGAAGGGATTTATATGCCCTAGCCCCTTGGCTTTGTGGATTCTGCCTATCCTGATCATATATGTCATTTACGTCGATCTCTTTATGGTCTCAAGTAGGCTCATCGCGATTGGTTTCAATGTTTCGCTTCTTATTTTTTTTCAATTGGGATTCACTGCATCTAAGTCCGATTCTTCTCTCTTCTTCTCCATTCATGGTTATATTCGCATTTATCCGTTGATTTATGTCGATGATATCCTTGTCACTAGCTCCGATCCCTCTCGCATCACCACACTTATTTCTAATTTCGGTTATCAATTTTCTATGAAAGATCTTGGGCCCGCTCATTATATTTTGGGCATGGAGCTTATTTGTACTTCATCCATTCTATCTCTTACTCAAACCAAATATGTTGTGGATCTCCTTAGCGTGCTAACCTGTGCCTACACCAGCTGTCACTGGTCGTCGTCTTAGCATCTCTTATAGCGATCCTCTCTCTTACCCCACCTGAGACTCCTGTAGTATTATTGGTGCTCTTGAGTACTTAACCCTTACTCGCCTAGACATTGCCTTTGTTGTTAATCAAGTTTGTCAGTTATGCATCAACCCACTACTGTTCATTGTCTCCTTGTTCAGTGCATTCTTCGTTATCTCAATGGCACGCTTACTCATGGGTTACTCTATTTGCCAAGCACTCTTTATCCCTATGTCGATTCTAATGCCGATTATGCGGAGGATCCCAATGATCGTGGCTTTACTGGTGGCTATTGCGTTTATTTTGATACTAACTTAATTTCTTGAAGCTCAAAGAAGCAACGCGGTGTCTCCCGCTCTAGTGCTAGAGTCCGAGACCGCCAGCTTACCAACACTACCGCCACTCTGTCTTGGTTACAGGCTTTGTTTCTTGATCTTCATCTTCATCTTCCAGTTCCTTTGTAACATCCCGACCCAAAATTTAAGACTATTCACTAATTAATTAAATTAAAATCTAGAATTTCCAATTTTTTCCCTCGAGTAGGGGCAAAAGGGGTCATTTTTATCCGAGAAGATTTTGGGACAACAAGTGGTATCTTTAGGAAGGTCGTACCAAGACGAATTTGTAGACGTGCGTTATGCTTGAATCGGGATTGAAACGAATAAGTTACGAGATAAAATCCTCTAGTGGCAAAATTGTAATTTTTTCGAAGTTAATTGTGGTAAAATCAGAAATTAACCCCTCAATTTCTCACATCTCTCTCTCTCCCTCCGCCCCCGACTTCTCCCTCTGCGCGACCCCCTCCCCAACACCGTGCACAGACAGCCATTTTAGGCCAGCGCCGTCGCCACGCTGCACCACCGGCCACGAGCTGGACCGGTTCGACGAGTCTTCCCTCCCCCCGTCAGTTCCCGACCAGCTTCAGCCATCCCTATCCACTGTGCTCGCAGGAATCCGTCAAAAACAAGCCGGATTGTCGCGATTTTTCCAACCGCTCGATCGCGCCATCCGGCCAAGAGTTTGTAGATCAATTTCGAACCCTAAAATCTGCCCGTTTTCAATTTGAAATTCCGGTCACTTCCGTCAAGAATTTTGGGTATGCCCAAGAACAAAAGTGACTCCAAATTAGGTGTTTTACCTAGGGTAGGAGTTTGGAGCCAAGATTCTAAGTTTTTCCTGTCACCTGAACAGTGATCAAGCCACCCACGCATTGCCGCGCGTGGGGCGGCTCGTGGGCAATCCGGTGGGTCACATTATTATCCTAGAATGATCCTTGTGTTGTGTTGAGTGCGTAGGAGTTTACAGATCTCAATTTGGATATATTTTTGGGCCTCGAACGAATTAGACATATTCTGTGATTTTTGGGTTTGACGTGTTTGGACCGTTGGATCAAACCCAATTTTACGTATGTTGTTCCCTGTATTCCTAGGATCGTATAGGAACTCGCAGATCGTGAATCGGAGCCCCGATGTTCCGGTTCATCAACTTAAAGTTTGACCGTCTGGTTGACTCAGTGTCTTCCGAGACTTTTCCAGCGCTTGAAACCTTTAGTTGGGCATTAGGGACGTCTCGTTCCTCGTACTTAGGGGGAACCTGGGAAATTAGGATTTTACTTTAAAAGTCTTCTTTTGAAGCATTGGATTTTAATATCATGTTCGTATTCTGAAATAGGTAATCCAACTCTGCCTTCACAGGGCGGGACCTTCTCAAGGTCACGCAGCTTGGGACTATTTATGAGTGGACTTTGTTTTCAAATAAATAGCATGATTTATCTTGGAATATGCATGCATAAGAATTTAAGATTTATTGAAAGTCAACTTGTACTTTATAGTGAAACTATTATTTTCGTAAAGTATTTGGGATATTTCTGGGTTTTGACATTTTAAGTATCTTGAGTATATACAAATGATATTTGAGAAATTTTCCACCTATCTTGTTAGGTTATGTGTGGGAAGTAAAGGGTTGTTGTTACGAGATGTGGAAAGATTTGAGTTTAGATTATCGGTTTGAAGTGCTATAAGCACTACCCCGTGTACCTCCCCCTGGATTTGTAAATGGATTATGGAAATATGGGATATTTGGAAATGTCGGAACCCGGGGCATCCTTGACGGGATGTCGCTGTAGACCCTTGATTGGGTAGTCTGCGCGCGTAGGACGGATTTTCAAATTCTTCGTCCGTACGTTCTGGGTTAGAGTGTCAGTCCCCCAGCCCGGACGACTCATCCCTAGCCACATGGGCGTTTGAGGCCGGATACTTGTGAGCTAGTCAACAATCCCCTGTTGGATTGTTTCCCCGGTACAATTAGGTGTGTCGTATACTTATATTATATCTCTTAGTGTATATATATATATATATATATATATATATATATATATCTATGTATACATTATTAGCTATGCATTTGTTCTTATTTTTTAGCGAGGATACTTCCCCGCTCGTCGTGCCAGTGGGCACGTGTTTTGAGAGTTTGATTTGAGATTTATAAGGAAAGGTTTGGATGGGTTGAATTGTAAGTTTTACTGGATTTCGGATTTAGCTCGGGTTTGAGCAAATTATATATATATATATATATATACGAATATGATGGTTTTTAATGCATTGGTTTCATGCATGGTTTTCTAACGGTGGGGTTATATTACTTTGGTTTAAGTTGAACTAAACTTTGTTTTGTCCACTCATAATTTTCTGTTTTGCGCCCACAGCCGGGAGTTGACTTGGAACGAGCAGGAGGGCTGTGTCGTGTGCCCTAACCGTGAACTGCAGTGCTCCGAGCTTTCGTAGAGCCTATGTACCTTGTAAATTCGTAAAACTTCATTTTTGTTGGTTTGTTGAATTCTGTTAGACATGCTCTGTTATTGCCCTGCTAGGATGTGATTTTTGAGGCCGGAGGCCATGGGTTGTAAACACTGTGTATTGTGTAATGCATGCTGGCTGTTGGGTTGTAATTAGCTGTGTTTTGACAGGTTTGAAATTTGGGATTTGTCATGTTTACAGGGGAGACTCTGGCAAAATTTTGGTAGATAGTCTCGGTTCTTAGTAAGTGGGCCTGGCATCTATAGGATGTCGGATCAAAGACGGGATCCGTCCCGGTTTACGAGGAAATCCGGGGCGGGTCCTGCCATCCTTGTCCTAAGCTTTGGTGTGATAATATTAGTGTTCTCTCTCTTGCCTCTAATCTGGTGTTTCACACTTGCACTTGCCATGTCGAGGTTGATTATCATTTTGTTCGTGAAAAGGTGGTGCGCAATGAGTTGCTCGTTGCTTATTGTTCTACCACTGATCAGATTGCTGATATCTTCACTAAGGGTCTATCTCCTGCTCGGTTTTCTTTACTTCAGTCCAAACTGCTTGTGCTCCCCCGCTCCGTCAGCTTGCAAGGTTGTAATGAGACGTAATCCCTAAAGGATTTATTTTCCTGTTTATTTGTATTTATTTCCTAAATTTGTTGTATGTAGAGAGTTGAGAGAATCTTAGCACCAGGAAAAACACATGGCAACATCCTTGATTAAATTTTAATACCTCGGATTGGCCACTTGTTGAATTCTATATTCTTTCTGTGTACTGTCCATTGGACTAATAACACACTTGCCAGAGCCCTTCATTTCTAGTGGGCTTGGACATATTAGTAATCAGAACTGAAACGATGCACATGAAGCAAAGACTCCGTTTCAAATCTACCACCAGGGCCATGCATGCTACCCTTCAGATGGAACTGTCACAGCAATTTACGTTTTTTAGGATCCGAAATGAAAAATGACGAGGAAATATAAGATGCTGTAATAAGTTCACTTGGAACAAAAAGGACAAATTGGACTCGTGACAAAAGAATACCAAATAGATTAAAGGGATGTGATGTCCTTTAACTTCTTCGGGCAAAAAGTTTGGCAGCCATATGGCTTGCGATTAGACCAGCTATTTCTTTATGCAGTGGAAGGTTGAGGACAACATAAATACAGCAATGCCACATTTGGGGCCTAAGATTGGATAGTTCAAGATTGAATGTTTGTTGAATGAACAAATGGAGGCAAAAATTCCAAATTTTGTCCAAGTTGTAGAACATGGATTAGTTTGAAAGGAAATTACTTATCCCTTCTGATGGATATCAACACCTTATAACTTATCCATTCTAATTCCCACAAAAGAAAACATCATTCTAACTCTATGTACGTACCTTCATTTCTTACTTCAACATACCTTGAATCTTGTGGGCTATATCCAATACAATCCAATCCTAAGAACCAAACCTAAATATGATTAATCTGAAATGAAGAGTTATATGATAGTACTAGCATTATTTGAAGGCACGAGGAAAAAGGTTTTGTGATTATTTTCTCAGAGACTGAAACATACTAGAAGGATACAATATGAGTATCGAATGAAATATTGCAAGACAAACACACATGCTCATCTTGTTTCTTTTTGTTCCTTTTCTCTCTCTCTCTCTCTCTCTCTCTCTCTCTAACACTACTTCATGGTAGAAATCTATCTTAAAGGATTGGAATGAATGATTGAAGTAAGGAAGCATGATACTTATAGGAGAGGATATGCATGCACCCAAATAATATTTATATATACGATATTTTAAACCACCAAAAAGATAAGATAGAAATGTAAGGGAATAATGTGACTCATCCCCTTTTGCCAATGATATCACAACACCACCACCAAAAGATAAGATAGAAAGATGAGGGAATAATGTGAGTCATCCACCTTTGGCCAATGATATCACAACACCACTTGTTACTAGCATGCAAGGTGGCATGGCAATGATGATTTGATTAAAACCAATTCTAAGTCTCTACACATGGATAACAAGAATAGTGTCATCTTTCAACTAAATGGATAATCTCATACTAGGCTTAAGATTTAATAACATATAAATCTTCACAATAAATATTTAAATAAGAAAAATTCATATTAATAAATAATAATAATTATATATTTTTTTTTATTTATTTTTATTTTTTAGGTTCTCACACAATTACAGAAGATGCGCCAAAGGCAACGCAAAGCTCCTGTGTTGACTTTGCGATGGCTGAAGAAATTAATGATGGACATATTCCTCCCGACATACTTTTAGCAATATTTGTACCACCTTTACCACAATTTCATCCCAGGCCATAGGACGACGGAGAGTATACATCTGAATTCTTGCGCCTCGTAGAACGTAATAGCCTAGATAAAACCAATAGTCAGTAAGTGGCAAGGTATATGAATGGGCTTACACCTTCCATCCAAGATCGAATTGGGTTGCAGACTTTCTGGACTGTGTGAGAGGCCAATAGCATGGCCTTCAAGGTGGAGCTTATGGAGAACGAGAGACGATCGAGTTCTGGCAATTTTTAGAACAAATTTGCCAATTCACATGTCCCTGCAAAAGACAAAGGTAAAGAAGTTGCACAGATTCCTGTGAAGAATAATTCTAACAAATGACAGGGCACAAGGGGAGTAGCAGAAGACAATAGCCGCACTGGGATAAGGGTCATTTCCAGAGACTGAATCCTTATGCAAAACCTTATGGAGATCACTTGTTATCGTTACGGCAAACCGGGCCACAAATCCAACGATTGTCCCAATCGTCAACAAGTTAACTTGGCTTAAGCGAATGAGGATGACAATGAGGATCATGGTGTTGATGAAGAGTATGAATGAGCTAATTTCGCCTATGAGGAAGGTGACGAAGTAATTAACCTAGTCTTGTAGGCTCGCACCAAGACAAGAGGAAGGGCAACGGCATAAGATCTTTCGATCTCTTTGTACCATCAACAACAAGGTGTTCAATTTAATTATTGATGGTGGTAGTTGCGAGAATCTCATATCCAAAAAGGTCATGGATTATTTAAAGTTGCCAATAGAGAAGCGTGAATCACCTTATTTCTTGAGATAGGTGAAGAGAGACCCTTCAATTCAGGTGATAGAAGTTTGCAAGGTATCGCTGTCCATTTGTAAGCATTACAAGTCCGAGGTTATTTTTGATATTATTGATATGGATGCTAGTCACATTGTGTTGGGTAGACCTTGGAAATTTGATACATATGCCACTCATAAAGGACATGATAACGTGTATGTTTTCAATTGGGGCTCTCATAAAATTGCTAAGCACTTTTATGCACCTTATGAACCAGGTTCTTCATCCTTTTATTGGTTCTTTCGTTGTGGTGTATTTTGATGATATTTTGATTTATAGTCGAACCAAGAAAGAATATTTGGAGCATTTGAAATAGGTCCTTCGAGTTTTGGAGGAAAACCAACTTTTCATCAGCCTAAAAAAGTGTAATTTTTGCACCAATAAATTACTCTTTCTAGGTTATGTTGTTGGCGAGGATGTCATTCATGTGGATGATGAGAAGGTGCAAGCTATTAGTGACTGGCCTACCTCGAGAAATAGTAAGCGAGTTACGAAGCTTTCATGGGTTGGCTACCTTTTATCGAAGGTTTGTTCGTGATTTTAGCACCATTACTGCACCCATCAATGTGTGTTTGAAGTAGGGAAAGTTTCAGTAGGGTGATGAGCAAGAGAAGAGCTTCGCCCTCATTAAGCACAAGCTGTGCGCCGCCCCAGTCCTAGCCCTTCCTAACTTTGAGAAGATATTCGAGGTCGAATGTAATGCAAGTTGGGTAGGAGTAGGTGCAGTTTTGCCTCAAGAGAAGAAACCAGTGGCCTTTTTCAGTGAGAAACTTAGTGAAGCTGGCCAAAAATGGTACTTACGAGCGGGAATTTTATGCAATGGTTCGTGCTTTGAAATAGTGGGAGCACTACTTGGTGCAACATGAATTTGTACTCTATACAGATCACCAGGCTTTGAAGTTTCTCAACAGTCAGAAATCCGTGAGCAAGATGCATATAAGGTGGAGTACCTTCCTACAGAAATTCCCTTTTGTGATTAAACATAAATCAGGTACCCTTAATCGTGTGGCAGATGCTTTGAGCGAAAGAGCAAACATGCTAGTTACCATGGCTCAAGAGGTTGTGGGATTTGAGTTCTTAAAGGAGATGTATGAAGTCGATAAAGACTTTAAGGAGGTTTGGTCCAAATGTGTTTGCAACCAACCTGTTACAAATTTTCACCTCACTGATGGTTATTTGTTTAAAGGCAACAAACTCTATATTCCTAAGACATCCTTGAGGGAAAAGCTAATTCGAGATTTACATGGAGGCGGCCTAAGTGGACACTTGGGAAGATACTAAACAATTGTTGGCATAGAGGACCGATATTATTGGCCACAATTCAAAAATGAAGTGGGAAAGATCGTGCAAAAGTGCTACATTTGTCAAGTGTTTAAGGGTCAGTCTCAAAACACTAGTCTTTACATGCCTTTGCTTTTTCCTAATGATATTTGGCATGACCTTTCCATGGACTTCATGTTGGGACTCCCCGTACAAAAAGGGGAGTATATTCTATTTTTGTTGTTGTTGACACATTCTCCAAGATGGCGCACTTCAATGCATGCAAGAAGACGAATCATGCCGCTAGCATAGCCAAATTGTTTTTCAGGGAGGTTGTTCGTTTGCATGGCGTGCCCAAATCCATCACCTCTGATTTGGGACACAAAGTTCCTCAGTCACTTCTGGGTTACTTTGTGGAAGATGTTTGGAATCGCCCTTAATCACAGTAGTACCGCACATCCCCAAACTGATGGCCAGCCAGAAGTTACCAATAGAACTTTGGGTAACATGATCCGTAGCATCTATGAAGACAAACCTAAACAGTGGGATAACGCATTGCCTCAAGTGGAGTTTGTTTATAACAGCGTTGTTCACAGTGTCACAGGAAAATCACATTTCGCTTTGGTTTACACTTCAGTTCCTAACAATGTAATTGATTTAGTGAAGCTACCTAAGGCCCATGGTGTAAGTACCACAACTAAGCATATGGAAGAAAACGTCCAGGCCATGAAGAATGAGGTCAAGGAGAGATTGGAGAAAACCAATGCTAAATACAAAGCCGTTGCAAACAAACATAGGCGAGTCAAGGTGTTTAATGAAGGTGACTCCCTCATGGTCTATCTGAAGAAGGAGAGGTTTCCAGTGGGTACTTATTGCAAGTTACAGCCCCGCAAATATGGTCCCTACAAGATTCTAAAGAAGATCAATGACAATGCTTATGTTGTGAACTTGCCCCCATCCATGGAGATTTCAAGCACTTTTAATGTTGTTGACCTGTGTGCATTCTATGAAGATGATCCACTCTATCTTGAACATAACTCGGGTCGAGTTCTTCCAAAGTGTAAGGGACTGATGTAGAACACATGGCCGAGTTGATTGAGGGACAACTAGACAGGTGCGCACGTTGTCGCGGCAGCAAAACCCAATTTGTGCAAGTATGGGCCCTGAGCTCAGAATTGGGCCCATGAAGTCATCGTTTTGAAGAGAATGGAGTGACAAGTGTATGGGCTATTTTAGCCAAATTCTATCGTTTACTTTGACTTTTCAGCGTCTAAAGTTTTTAGAATATTTTGGGAAACTTTTATTATTTTCCTTTTTGTTTTATAATTAGCTTTCCTAGCAAGTCTAGGGTTTCTCTATTATTTTCCTTTTTGTTTTATATCGTGAGAAGAGAAAAGCCAGTTCATTTGACCAAAAATAATTTGAAGCTCATAGCGTTACTGCTTGTTGACTTTCTGTTGGAGTGGAGCAGCATAATGATTTTGGTGGTTTGGTTAGGTCCATTACTCTCTGTTGTCTGTTCTATGGACTATAATTTTTTGTATTTAGTTAAACATCAAGAAAGTGTTTTCAAATCCAGGACTAAAAAGTATATATGCAGCTCTTCAAATTTGCTCATGATTATAGTAGATGAATTGATATGGTTCTCAATTCTTTGATTGTTATAATGCGACTACAATGCATTGCAATCCTTATAGCATGGGATAACATAAACAAACAGACTTTATTTTGTTTTATTCGTGCGATTTTTCAGTAGGCGGAGGATGATGATAAGGAATGGGAATCAAGTGCAGATCTTCTTTCCTTCGGACTGTAATACCAAAAGCCTCGGTCATGTCCAGATCTTCATGATTTTTTCCATTTGGGAGTTTCCAATCAAAATGGTATAACAAAAATGCAAGCGGGAGCTCAACGTTGGCCAGGCCATATGATATGCCAGGGCATATTCTCCTTCCAGAACCAAATGGGATATACTCAAAGTTGGTTCCCCTGTAGTCAATGGAGCTATCAAGGAACCTCTCTGGATAAAATATCTCAGGTTCAGTCCAGTAATTGGGATCTCTACCTATTGCCCATCCATTGACAATGACCTTGGTTTTGACAGGTATTTCATACCCATTAATCTCACAACTTTCTCTGCATTCTCTTGGAAGTAAGAGGGGAGCAGGAGGATGTAACCTCAGGGTCTCTTTAATCACTGAGTTTAAATATTTCATCTCTCTAATGCATGTTTCATCTACCTGACCTTTTGTATTGAACACTTCCCTCACCTCATCCTGTGCTATTTTCATTATTCTGGGATTCTTTATCATTTCTGACATTGCCCAATCTACAGGTGTAGCTGATGTCTCACTCCCAGCACCAAAAATGTCCTGAAAATGATTAATTAGTAAAAATATTAAAGACTAATTTCATCTACAAACTGCAAACCATTCTAATTAAAGAAAAAATAAACTATATTTATCATCTTAATTAAAGAGAAAACCTTTGTTCCCAACCCAAGTAGACTTAGTTACAAGTTAATGTTATGATGTTGACTTTTAGGCTTTAAGAGATTCTTAAGTTTCATACAGATTGTCTGTTGACATCGACGAAAACAATACACACATGTGGAATGCTCACTTCAGTCAATCACACAACATTTTTGTTTTACAGATTTCTGATTGTTATGCTTATTAGGTGCCATACTTAGAGATGAGAAGACCAAATTAGCTGTCAAGTCAAGGAACTGTGTATTGTTTGGTGTTGAGAAAGGTGTTTCGGGATATGATTTTTGGGATCCCAAAACAGCGAAAGAGGTAAGTCTGCGCAGATAGTATTTGTTAAGTGTGTTGAAACTTGGAAGTTGATGTTTTCTTACTTGAAAGATCTCATATACGTACGTACATGTAGGAAGTTCGTTTGCAGGTTTTGAATTGGCGGTGATCTTTTTATAATGTTCTCGTCACGGATAATAATGAATTAAGGTTCCATGTTTAGAACAAGAATGGAAATTTATTGTTTGACTAAGTATAGTTGAAAACTGGTTTGACTTATTAAAGCATGATAAAGTGCATATACTTACCAAGATTACAGCTTTGATGTTGTCAGTAGTTAGGGAAAACTCAAAGCCATTGCCACGCTCGTGAAATTTTAGGAGAACATCTACCAGGTCTTCCTCTGCTTTACCTTCACCACTTTCTGATGTTGCTCTATCTTTTTTATGTTCTTTGATGATGTTTTCCATTATCCTGTCAGTTTCTTTATGTAGCCTCTCAAGTTTAGGCCTAATTCCACCAATCAGATTAAGCAGTTTGACAGAAGGAAAAACATCTGCAACATCAAAGCCTGCTGCCACCTTTATAGATTCCTTCACAGCATATATGAATTTTTCATGATCTTTGTTTTTCTTACCAAAGGCTGCTCGGGAAGTGACAGTATATGTGGATGAGTAAATTTCCTCAGTGAGATTAATAGGTGATCCTTCTCTCAAAGCAATCCATTCCATGAGCTTCATTGCCTCTTCTTCCCTAATAGGCTGGAACCCTTGAACACGCTTTGGGCTTAAAAGCTCTAGTGTGCAAATTTTTCGCAGTTGTCTCCAGTAATCACCATATGGTGCAAAGCCAATGTTTGTAGACCATAAGACATGATCGTTGAAGCAAGGAGAGGGGGCCTTGATGCAAACATAAATCATGGGTTTTCATCACTTCTTTAGCATACTCCGCTGACGAAACAACTATGGTCGAAACTTCTCCCAGCCTTAGATGCATGAGAGGTCCATATCTGTTCTCCAAGTTTCGTAGTGCATGATGGGGTTGAGAGCCAACGAGCTGGTGTATGTTTCCTATAAAGGGTAGCTTCCATGGCCCTGGGGTAGATTTATAGCGGAGTCTTTGGTTTTGCCTCTCTTCACTATTTTCAGTGCCATAATTATAAATAGAGAAAAAGTAAACAGGACCTGGAAAGAAGGCCATTGAAGCTCCATGAGGAAACTAAAGGTGAGTTCAGATTATAGTAGGCATTTTACATCTATGTATAACACAGGATGTAGAGCCATGTCTTTTTCCTGATGGGAATATTCTCTCAACCTGGTCGGCATTTCTTTCCGGCAATCAATAATTAAGAGTTGCTTACCTAAGATTAATCAGTTTCTGTTTTTTTCTTTCTGTTTTTAATGGGTAACTTGGAAGTTTCTCTAAGCCTTAATTAATCTATTTTCTTTTCTTAATGTTTGTTTATATTCTTAACATCAACTGTCCTAAGCTATGATATTATTGCTTCATCAGTTGTATCGGTAGTGTTCATAATTGTCATACCTTGCTAACAACTCATCCAAAGCCTAGAAAATGAAATGGCTCTAGGCTCTAGCAACTGTTTTATTACTCTAAAGAATTGTCCATTGTACAAGGCAAGAAAATAGCATAATATAATATAAAAATCAGCCGCTGGCAGCCGGCTAGCAAACTGTTGTGCACAAACACTCCATACCTTGTTGTTGATGGACTATGCGATGACACACACACAAACTCCTTGAGAATAAATCACACACACAACGCAGAGAGTAAAGCAAATACACAATAACACAAAAATTTATAGAGGTTCGGCCTCGTGCCTACGTCCTCTTGGTGACCTACCCGAGAAATTCACTAGTATGTAAGAACACTTTTGGTTACAATCAAGAACCCCATAGCTCTCACAAGAATCCTAGCTCTCTTTTCTCTCACCCTTGCTCAAACCCTTTGATGCCCTTGTAAACACCCAAGAATTCACCCTCTTTAATTCTCTTAGAAAACTCTCAATCTTGAGTTTTCTCTCGTCTACCTCTCTTCCCATTAACCTAGCCCTAAAAGTCCTATTTATAATATAGACAGGACTTGGGTTACAAGTTAACTAGGAATAAGAAACCAAAACCCTATTAAATTAGGCTAGAAAACCCAAAATAATAGGAAAACGCAACCTAAAACGCTAAGGGTTCTCGCATGTCACGCGACTGCCGCTCGAGAGCTCGAGTTCAGGTGAAAAACATCTCTCTGCCTCTCGAGTGCCTTCTATGTCCGCTCGAGCGCCTCATGCGTCCACCTAAGCGCTAGCAGCACTCCAGCAACTCTTCCTGCGCTTTCCGCTTGCTTCCTTCTTCTTCCTTGCATCTTTTGGTGAGCTAACTTCAACACAAACATATCCAAGGTATTAAAATTTTATTGAGGAACTTTAAAGTCCAAACTACAGCAAAGGGGGATTTTTCACACATACAACTATGGGTGCCATGGGCGTTAGAACTTGAGACCCCTAGTCTGCAACTCAAAGCCATTTTCTACTCGGCTAGACCCCGTTGGCAACTTTAGAACAATCATTAGGCTTGAAATAAATCTTTAGGAACCATTTAATGCCCGTTTGGCATTGCTTATTTGGGGTAATAAGCGATTTAAAAAAAAAATTGGGAAGCCCAACCCGTTTGGTAAACTGTGAGAAAATCACTTATTGTTAAAAATTGTTGTAAGAGAAAGCTATTAGGGAAAGCAGCTAATGAGGTGCTTTCATTTTCTGATTATGCAGGAATCAATTTCGAAGAGGCGTTGGGTTTAATGATTATGCATCAATCATTTTCTGATGTTGCGAAAATTAATACCAACAACACTTTTAACAAAAAATTTACCAAACGCCAAACTACTTTCTCGTACAGCTGATTTCTCTCACAGAAAATCTGACAGCGATTATTTTTAGCAGCAATACCAAACTGACCCTTAGTAGAGAGGAGAAGAAAACAAAATGGACCGATTTTCAATCTTATGTCTCTTGAGAAACACACAAAATATAAAAAGAAAGAAAAGGTCAAACTCCATCAAAGCCCAACCCACTAATGAGCAAGGCTGATACTCATAAAAGCCCAATCTTGGGCACTATGGTAATTTTATTAAAAGGGTTCCTTTTTGTTTTTCCTTCTTGCATGACATGGAGACAACAATTAAAAGAAGTTTCTTCTCTCATCAACACAATGATGTAAGCAAGGAGTTATTGTCTTCTCCTAGTCCTTTTTTTATTTGGTTAGTGAATAAGTTCATTTGTGGTGATTTCTTCTGAGCTATTCTCATATTGAAGTTCTCCATCACCACTTTTAGACATTCTCAAATAAATCCACTCCCTAACACTGCTCATATTCTCTAAATTTGGGTTTACATCTTCTTCGACGAAGGTGGCTGCAAATCACCCAATTGTTCTTTGTCAAGGTAGTTGTTTTCATTTATTTGTTCGCTCTTATGCACACATAGATCATTGGAAATTATGTTCTCCCCAGATTTATTGTGAATGTTGTGGTGTGTGTGGTCGCGATGATGCTTCTTCAGGTAGGAGTGGTAGGGTTTGTTTAGGCTCATGGGTTGCTTTAGGATTTTAGTTATGTTGGGTATGTAGGTTCTGTTTGGGCTTATGGTTAATTGTGGTGATGTGGTTTAATAATATTTTAGTGCTCCTTTTGTCCGGTTTAGTTTTTTTTTTTTTTTAATATGTTAGTTTGTTGCCCTCTTGGGATTAGTACTTTAGACGTCATGTTGTTGTCTTAGATTGTACTATCGAAGTTTATCTAGTGAAGTTTTTCTTTGATTTAAAAAAAAAAACAAAATTTCTTATTTTAATAATATTTACCCATATAGCCCTAGGACTTATGCACTATAAATAAGGCCCTTTGGGCTCGTTTGGTACGTCGAAACTGTACTAACTCATTTCTATCGGATAGTATTAATATGTTTCAGAGAGTACTGACGTTTATCCATAATATTATAAGGCGTTAGGTATTGTTCTGGATAAATAGTCTTATTAAGTTATACTGTGTTTGGTGTTGTTCCATATAACATCATATCATACTATTTTTTAAAAAAAAAAATTCTTTGATAATTTAATGAAAATTTAATTTCATAGGGAAATTAGGGAGTAATTTAGTGGGAAGTTAAAAAGGCTTTTAATTTACCTGAAGCTTGAATTTTGGAAAACTAAATTATGAACCAAACTCATCCACTCATCCACTCCCCAGCAACCAAACCCAAGGTTTTTGGTTGCTCTCTAAAACATCGAGTTTTAATTCAATGCAAAATATAGACAAATAAATAATTCCGCGATGCAATTACATTCCTAACCAAATTTCCACAAAAATAAAAACTCATAACTAATTTCCATAAAATTTAATAAAAAAGGAAATATATAAAGAAAGAGAAGATGAAGACAGAAGAAGAGAGAAGAAGCATATTGGGGGGAGAGAGAGAGAGAGATGGATACATGAAAAAGAGTGAAGAGAATAACATGTGGAGAAGATAGTATAAAGAAGAACCCTAGGGAGAAGAAGATGAAAATAGGATTTTTCACGTGAACATGTGTGTTCTTTTTCCCTAGCCGTATAATTAAGCGTGTATTATCTAAATCGGGGTATGTGGGTTGTATTAGTTAGTCAGGAAGGAGAGTATTAAAAGCTCAACCCGTTTAAAATAGTCAGGTAATTAAATAATACAAGTTGACACCAAACAACACTATTTACTCCAATCCAGAGTCTAATACGGTGTACCAAATGAGCCCTTTAGGTAGTCATATTATTTGTGACTGTACCGAGGATAATATCAAGGAGATTTGCTGGGAATTCGAATCCTTGATTTAAGGAGATATCCTTATCTTAAATTAAGGATAATTGGCTAATTAAAACAATTATTTGACCTAGGGAATATTTCTTTATCCACGTGTCACCTTCTAATTGGTTGCCAAAATTCATGTTCCCACAAGGAGCATTCTCTAAAACGGCTTTTTCAACTTCTACATTCATTTTTTTTTAAGTTTTATCAACTCAATGAATTTACTACCTCTAAAAGCCATTTCTTGATTTGTTAGATATCTAATGGCCTCTATTGTGGTTGTAATTCTAAACTAATTTTTTGTAATGTGGTGATTGCACCACTCTGTCAATATGTTGAGTATGATTGCTAAAATTCATCCACTCTTGTGTAACAAGATGATGTAGGAAATTTATATTGTCTGCTTGAGCAAGGAAACCACATTTTTTCCTCTACCAACTCGTTTCAATTTTTGAACCCATCTTATGTGAGTGATCAATATCAAAGGACTGGACAGTGTAAGTACAGTGGAGCTGCTCCGGATCCCTCCGAGTTTATGAACAACACATTCAGAATGCATGTTCCACATCGTTAGAGCAAGCTTTGGAGTCAAAGCTGAATTTGCCAAACCAAAAGGTTGTCGTGGACACGGTCGAGGCCTAGGAAGAGGTTTTTTTTTTATAATCGTGGTGCATCTTAGGAAAGGAGAAATGCATATATTAGAGGAAAGAAGAATGTCAAATGTTACAGTTGATGGAAAAGGAAAATTCAAGATCATTCAGAAGGATGGTAAAAGAATACGCCTCTGATGTTTGCTATATACAAAGAATGAAGAGCAGTATTTTTAACATATACACATGCAATATATATATATATATATATATATATATATATATATATATACAGCTTTCTGTTTTTTTTTTTTTTTCCCTTCTCTCCTCACCTTGATCTACCATCTTTTTCACGTTCCTCCCCCTTTTCCCTTCTATATCTTTAATTAAAACTAAAACATATAGCAAAGCAGACGACACGAAGGGCTGGCAAAGAAAATATGCATACTAAATCAATTTTTAAACAGAACGAGCTCTGAATGGCCTACTAAACTATATTCAGAACATTGGATACATGTGAACCATGATCAAATTCTAGAACTTATTACATTAGGAAGTAAAACCTGCAGGAGCTGGTTACTTCTGTTTCTGGCTTAAGCATTTGGCTCAGGATGATAAGGAGTAGGAATCAAGTGCAGTTCTTCCTTTTTTCTAACTGTGACGCCGAAAGTCTCAGTCATGTCCAAACCCTCTTGCTTCATTCCATTGGAGAGTTTCCAATCAAAATGGTACAGCAGTTGTGCAAGTGGAAGCTCAATATTTGGTATACCAAATGTTATGCCCGGACATATCCTCCTTCCTGCTCCAAATGGGATAAATTCAAAATTAGTTCCCCTGAAATCAACTGAACTATCAAGGAATCTCTCTGGACAAAATATTTCCGCTTCAGTCCAATACTTAGAATCTCTTCCAATTGCCCATGCATTTACAATGACTTCGGTTTTAACAGGTATCCCATATCCATCAATCTCACAACTTTAATAACATTCTTTTGGAAGCAACAAAGGAATAGGAGAGTGCACTCTCAAAGTCTCTTTGATTAATGCCTTTAAGAATTTCAATTCCCAAAGACAGGTTTTCTCGACATTGCCTTTTGTAAAAAAGACCTGCCTCACCTCTGCTTGTGCCTTTCTCATCACTCTTGGTGTTTTCAGCATTTCTGACATTGCCCATTCCACTGTCGAAGATGATGTTTCACTCTCAGCTGTGAAAATGTCCTGAAATAAAATACATGTATTTCAGTAGTATGACCGAACATCATTTCTTGTAAATGTTGCAAACAATTTTAGTTTAAACCAGTTCCTCCTTGTTAGGTTCTTTCTAAACCGATATCATGCCCATTCTTTCAACAGCAACTTAGGGGAATGTGTGTATGAAGTAGATTGAGTGAAGAATACATAGAGTGAAGTGAATACATAGAGAAGTGCATTATTGGGTGCCTAAGTAAACTTTGTTAGTGGAAGTACGAAAAACTTGATGATAAATACATAAACATGAACATACTAACCAGGAGAATCGCTTTGATATTGTTCATTGTTAAAGGAACTTCAAGCTCACCATGCTCCTGCAGATTCAAAAGGACACCTAATAGATCATTTGCTTTGTCCTTGCCTGTATTCTCGGCTTCCTCCTTGCTGGCTTTATGCTCTTTGACAATGTTGTCAAGTATCATGTCAATTTTCCTATGAATCTTCTCAAGTTTAGGCCTCATCCCACTGATCACTTAAAGTATTTTTATAGAAGGGAATACATCTGCAAAACCTCGAAACTGCCAGTTGCCTCCGCACCTTCCCGACAGCTGTTATGAGCTCTTCTTGGACCTGGTCTTTGCATTTGTTACCAAAGGCCACTCTAGCAGTAATGCCATATGTCATGGAAAAGATTTTCTCACCATGGTTTATAGGCGATCTGATGTATGAAGAAATAAATTTGAGTAAATCAGATACCTCTTCATCCCTGATTGATTGGAATGAGTCTACCCGTTTCGAGTTTAGCAGCACAGATCCGCAAATTTTCCTTATCCGTCTCCAGTAATCTCCATAAGGTGCAAAAGCAATGCCAGAACCACCCTAAGAGATGATATCGGGAGCAAGGAGGAGCGGCCCGTAAGAAAAGATGCTGTCATGAGTTCTCATAATCTCCTTGGCAGCTTCTGGTGCAGAGACCACTCCACAACAGCTGAAACTTCACCCAATTGCAAGTGCATAAGGGGTCCATAGATCTCAGCCAAGTCTCTCAAGGTGTGATGAGGTAGAGAACCAACAAGTTGGTGCATATTTCCAATTATAGGAAGTTTCCGTGGCCCTGGAGGTAGCTTTAAATTGGCATTCTTGGTTCTGTGTCTTTTGCATATCTTCAATACCATGAAGATAAAGAGGAAGATGGTG
Source organism: Prunus fruticosa (assembly GCA_018703695.1). Lineage (NCBI taxonomy): Eukaryota > Viridiplantae > Streptophyta > Magnoliopsida > Rosales > Rosaceae > Prunus > Prunus fruticosa. The sequence goes on from CM031920.1 coordinate 27,604,450, forward strand.
AAGAGGGTAGGGAAGGACCCAGAGGGAAATTGAAACTCCATGTAGAAAATGTAGAGAAAGGAGAGAATTTATCAAACTTGACTCTGCAACTAATGTTTTATACACGTTCAGAATTATAGAAGATGCTTCGTGCAAGATTCTGTTTTGACTTTTAGTTCTGTACTTCGGCAGTGTGAATGAAAATGGACATAAGGGGAAAAAAAACCTATGGCTGATAACCATTTTTTTTACTTTTTTGGATAATGGTGTGTGAAATGAGCAATAAAACTCCAAACAGTAAAATGTGATGAGGAGGAACTAGCAGCTCCTTCTCATCTCTTGGCCACTTGCAAACTTAAGGCCAAAACATTTGGTTACTCAAACATATTCTTTCTGAATGTTAGTCTTTTACTGGGAAATTGACAAATCACATTCCCCTTTCGTGCGTCGCCGATTTATTAAAACACAGATGTGGTTGTTTATATCCATAGCTGGCACATTTGAAGAAGAAAAAAAAATAGAAACCACATTGTCCCAAAACACAGATGTTGTTGTAAAGATAAAACCAGCCATCACAGATTCACAAGTAAAAATACTACTTCAAACCTTCATATCCATAACAGATAAAAGTCTCAACATCTTAACATGATACAAACAGTACATAAAATCACAAGAAGGCCAGCAACACAAACCAACAGCTGCTTCAACATAAATTACCAGCTTCACGGCACTCTGTTTGCTTATTAGGAGAACTTGAGTTCTCACTTAAAGCACAAACAGAAACAAGCCCCCAAATACACAAAACCAACTAATAGAAAATTCAACAGGCCCAACAACCTAAAATGAGAAGAAACAGGCCTCTAAATAACATAATCAGACCACTCAGACATGTTGTAAGTATGGTCCATGGTGTAGCTAGGAATCTTGTCATGCTTGATTGGATTTTCTTTCCCTCCAAGCAGCCTAGCTGGGTTCCCAACTGCAGTAGTCCTTGGAGGCACTTCCTTTAGAACCACAGAACAAGCCCCAATCTTTGCCCCTTCACCAATTTTGATGTTGCCCAAAATACAAGTCCCTGCCCCAATAAGCACCCCATCACCAATCTTTGGGTGCCTGTCCCCTGAGGCCTTTCCAGTCCCTCCCAAGGTCACATTGTGCAAAATTGACACATTGTTTCCGATCACCGCCGTCTCGCCGACAACAACTCCGGTAGCGTGATCGAGCAAAATCCCATGTCCGATTTTCGCTCCGGGATGAATATCCACCGCAAAAACCTCAGATACCCTGTTCTGGATCAACAAGGCCAAGACCGTCCTGCCCTGTGACCACAATTTATGTGCAATCCTATGCGATTGGCATGCAAGGAAGCCTTTGAAATTCAAGAAACAGTGAGTATAGCTTACGCAAGCTGGGTCCCTCTCTTTCACTGCCCTTAGATCATCCTTCACGGCCTTGATGACTTCTTGATCCTCTGTGAGCACCCCCATGAAAATATCAACTAGAGTACCAAGAGAGAGACTAGAATTGCTCAGTTTGACAGACAGATGATTGGCTAAGGCACTTTCTAGAGATGCATGTGCCAAAATTGAAGTGTAAATGAAATTTGACAACATGGGTTCTTGATTAATATCTGCCCGAGCTTCATCTTGCATTTTCAGCCATAGCCCATCGTCCTTGTCTTCATCTTGCTCAAGATCATCCAGGATTCTGCGTGTATGTGTGGTTTTTGTGCGATTCTGGCAAATGGGTAGGCAAGAAACTTGATCTGAGAAATTGACACGGCAGAATCTCATGAACTGGTACGGATCTTCGTCCGTTTTGGACCTGTTTGGATCACGAGAAAGTGGCTTGTTTTGGGATGAGCCAGTTCTTGAAGTGTCAATACAAGCAGCCATGGGATTCAGGATTGCTTGCTGTTTGGAAAGTGAGGAAATGGGTGAAAGGAATTGAAAATTTGTGTGGACAGAGGAGTTGGGTGAGAGAAGTTCCTGGGTGGAGAGAAAAGGGGAAGCCTTATATAGGCTTCGAGCTACGGCCAGAACTTTCATGGAAAATCGGAGATTTTCTCGGAAAAGTTGGAAGAAATATAATAAACAGATAAATCAAAATGAAAGAAAGAACTGGATTGTGTGGAGGCTCCGTTGAGAAGGCCTGGTCTTAAGGCAGCATTTCTCTATAATTTATAGAGTCGCTATCTATGTCAGGAACACGTTAGGTCATTCGTGTATGGCTTGCAATCTCACATACATCTAATCTTGTGTACTGTCTTTTTTCTTTCTTTCTGTAGTGGGTCATTACTTTTTCATTTTGGTTGGGTCCAAGTTTTTTTTTTTAAATCTAACAAGGACGAATATTGCAAGAAAATGTACTAACGGCTAGAAATCTAAAAATGAAAAGATCAAAGGTGATCGTACAAATATGATTCTATGGAGAAAATTAGTCATAAAATTCAAGTTTTTGCACCACAGGGTTATCAATTTTGTTCTATTTTGTTCTTTCTTTTTTCTATTCTGTCATCATCCTCCACTAATTTAGGGTTTAAGGCTCAAGGAAATCCTTGCGGTAGTTAACTAGGTGGAACAAGGGCTCCTAGCGAGGCTCAAATAAATCATTGTCGGAAGAGGTGGACTTGCAGGGCCTCACTCTTGAAAAATACGGGTGTTGTGAATGGACTAGTTACCTTCGTTTGGATCTCGCCGAGGTAGGGGCTCACTCTAGAAAAGTATGGGTTTTGTGAACGGCTGGTTACATTGGCTTGGATCTCGCCAAAGTGGAGATTGTTGGTGTAGGTGACTCAATACAAGCCATGATGTGTAAGTCCCATATCGAAGAATACAACAATAATTTACAGTTCAAATATAGGTAGTCCATTTCTAATTGCATTGAAGCCTTTTGTGATAAAACCGCCTAGAAATCTATCTCTCTTAAGTGGTTAAGATGAGGACAATATTGGTGCATGGTTTGGACGGATAATAGACTCTTATTGAGCCAATTTGCACAACAAATCCTATACAATGTTTTGAACCAAAAAAAATAGACCATTACAACTGAACGTTAATTGAAACAAATTGACACAATTTTTTACAGGTGGCGAATTGCAACAAGACCTATTCATATGATTTGGTCTAATTTTCCATAAAAATATCAACACAACAAAAACAAAAACAAAAAAAATACTGCAACAACAACATTGAGGGACGAGAGTAAATAGATTTAGCTTGAAATGATTCATACGCACATACAAATATCATGGACCTACCCATTTTATTATCTATAACTTCTTTTTCTTTATCAAAATTGCAAATTCATTAGATAAGTTTTATATCTGCAACCAACACATCCAAAAAACCCAAGGTCGTAAAGACAACAAAACCAACAACCTCAAAAAGACAAGTAAACTTTTATTTCTTTTATCATTTCTTTTATTTGAGATGTAACTTAATATCGGGTTTGGAAATGGATGGGAAGAGATCTACTTTGTGGCTCAAAAATTTACGTGACCTAGCCCAAAATGGTGTCGTTTTGCCCGATTCCACAAAAGGCAAGCGGTGTCAACTCAAGAAATGGGTCAACCACTTGCTTGATGAAATGGGTCAACCCTCTCGCCTTCCATGGCGTTTTCCATTCCTTTGGGGTCAATTGACTATCTTGCCCAACGTGATTTCGCCACTGATTGTAATACACACACATGATATTATTGATACACTCACATATTTCTTATTGCTATTTCTTATTGCTATATTTAAAAGTATAAACTTCTCAAACACTCATTTTGAAACACATGAATTAGTACCACAACGTCAAAAATTATAGTTATAAAGAAAGGTTACTCATTTTGTAAGCTATCGTTAGCATTTGTAAATATAATTATTAAGAGCATTTATTCTACATTCCTTTTTTCTTCCTTTTCCAGTTATCATCTCTTTAGTCGGCTAAGAGAATTAATTAGATGTTAATCCAACTACCTTTAGTCTGAATTAAGAATATAATTATGTCGTTTTCAGAGTTGTACACGAAAAAGAAATAAATAAATAAATTGAATTTTTCATACGTAATGGGTTACATAACCATAACCAGTGAAGAAGTATTAAACGAAGGGAGATGCATGATTCCTTCTGCCGTGGAAGTAAAGAAGACCAAGGACCGACGAATCACCTACGGTCAAACGCAGCCTTGAAAGTCCTAAGCCAACTTGCTTTTGTGAAGCGCCACTTCATCCCACACGTCATGGTCTCCTTCAATCACTTATACTCACTTCCTCTAGCAAGACACCACGTGTCCTTCTCCAGACCTATGATTCGATTTTCAAAGAAAATCAACCACAAGATTTGCACGTTGCTTTGGTTTTGTTTTGTTTTTCTTTTCTTTTGAATTTTTTTATGGGACCCCATCCCTCTCTCTCTCTCTTTCTCACTAATCACTCCCTTAGACGAGGAAGAGAGGAAAAAAAAGGATATAATTCAAGAAGAACGAGACTCTTCTCAAGTGCTTGCGAGAGATTTTTTTTTTAAAAAAATAAATTTATTTTAAAATTAAAAAAGATAATGGGTAGTTGTGTTTTTCATAAAAATAGGATTTATTATCTGATTTTTTTTTTAATTTTAATTTTTTTAATATAAAAAAGTGTGAATTTATCATATTATCTTTATTTAATTAATAATTTCAATTCTTAATATTTGTATTAACCAAGTCGACTTGTTTTTTGAAGCGACACTTCATCTCACACGTCATAGTCTCCTTCAATCACTCTTAATCACTTCCTCTAGCAAGGCACCACGTGTCCTTCTCCAGACCTATGATTAGCTTTTCAAAGAAAATCAACCACAAAATTGCCCGTGTTTTTTGTTTTTTTTTTGTTTTTGTTTTTCTTTCTCACTAATCACTCCCTTACACGTGGAAGAGAGAGAAAGAGGATATAATTCAAGAAGAATAATGCATAAGGATTTTTTGCAGGATGATATATAACTGCTAATGTGTTATCCTATCTTTATTTTATTTTTTTTGGTTTGGTTGAAATATAATTTAGAGTTGACTATTATACATGTATTGTATTGATGCGTGTGAGTGTGATTCATTAATGATTAGAGTGTTAGGTTAAGTTTATGAATTTTTAATAAGTGGTTCATCTATATGTGAGTTATGAAATTTGAACTATACCCATGTAGAAATATGACTTATAGCAAATTTTATTTAATTTTCCAGTTATAACTTTTTTTTTTATGCGAAAAGGAACAAACTAACGGAATTTAGACCCCGAGGGCACATAGGCCCAAAAAAGTCCAAGTAAAACGAGTTCACAACCGAAAGCAGAAAATTACAGACCCACAGTTTAGACGGGGTCAAAGAGTGACCAGTTATAACTTATACGGTACCCATGTAGAAATATGAACTAAATAAAATATATATAAAAGACTGTATTTAATGCAACATTGTAATTTTAAATTGTTAATAGGAAGGAAGTGGTCTTGAAAAATCTGCATTTAATGTTGATCTTAGTTCCCCATGAGAAGAGAAAATGAAACCCAAGATGGGTGGAGCGTTTCATTTCCCCCCTTATTTTCCTATGCGTCAAGTAATCATTGATTTCCCATTCCCAAGTCCCTCATAAACCAAGTGCATAAAAGAATAATTCTCAATCTATTTTTATGCATTCGCAACGTCAACAAGTTGTGTTAGTATGAAATTGTGTTGGCATTTCCTAGAACTTAGTATAGGTTTGGAAGTGTCACTTAGCTGTAGGGTTGAAGAAAAATTGATGTCTCTGATTTTCATAAATTACAAGATTGAAACAACTCAGCAGTCCTCCAATACCAGTATTGTGACTTAACACGTATGAGGCACATGATCTGAAGGATAAGACATGTCATTTTTCATACACTCGTGAAAGGAACCTTTTTGCGGATTCTAATATGATTTTATTTTCTTGATTTTAAATCAATTAGAATCCATTTAGGAGTGCATCTCATTTAGGCAATTTTTGTCCAAATCAATTTGATTCTCTTGCTTTCATGTTTTAATATCCCCTTGATTTTCTAACACGTTTTGGTTGCTTAGAAAATGCTATTAATAGTTGATCTAAACATAGAAGGATTTGTTTCATATTGTAATTGTGACAGAAATTGAGTTACAAAGAAGTCGATAAACATTATCTAGAATGTGTCTAGGATAAGTGTGTGAGCACTTCTTGTAATCATCGTTCTATAGTGGAGTGGATTTTCCCTAGAGGTGGGGTTTTACCACATAAAAAAATTTTGTGTATACCTTTATTTTATGCTCTGCACGTTTCAGAATTGATAAGCCATATGAATTCTGCTACTTGAGTTTATTTTTATTTATTGATTATAATTTTAAATTGGCCTATTCACCCTCTCTAGGCGTTTGTTAGTCATCCTACAGGTAATTTCAAGTTGTATCAGAGCACGCAAACAATCATGTCTTTAGTTTTCAATTTATTTAAAATCAAAGGAATACCATCATGAGATTGATTTTCCCATTCCTTTTTTATCCATTTACACTCCATTTTTCTAAACAAAAGGAAGTGTAGGTATATAAAAGAGGAGTGGGAAAATCATTTACCTACCATCAAACCTTTGATACTTCGCATTGGACGAATGAGAAACCATCTCAACCTTTGACACTGTGAGATGCATTATTTTTTTCTCAAACAATTTGGAGTAAGCGGGCAATATTTGATCAATGCTAGTAATGAAGTACCACCACCAAACTCTAATTTCAAAGATTATAGCAAATTAAGATTAAATCTATAAGCAGAAATAATTTTTATTTATTTTTAGTATAGTGAGTTGTGGATCATGTTATTTTCTCAGTGAAATCAATGTTATAAATAAGAGAAAAGAACCTTAAAACAGAGCGAAAATAAAAATATGCTAGGTTCTTTTCTCTTTTTTCTTTCTCTCAAAATTGAGCGAGCCAATACATGAGCAACCATATTACATTCCCTTTAAGCATATACAAAATAGAAAGAACACCTAAACGACTCATAAACATATACAAAATAGAAAATAGAAAAAATAATTAATTATATTAATCCACATGATACATGACATGAATATGCCATGTTATGTGATATACAAAATAGTATGAAAATGTGGTAAATCTGGCATTACCTAACTAATTTAATAAGACTTACGAATTTATAAGAATAAAATTGCTAAAACTAAAATACTATAGACAAGGAGATATTGATTAGACTAGTTAACCAAGGCAATGAACTCATCACTTTGCACTCAAGTTTCAATTCTTTTTTTAAATTAAATTAATTTAAATAAATTATTATTTGTATAAAAACAAAAAAAGACAAAACAAAAAATTGGTATTTACAAAAACCAAAAATATAATTTAGCCCTGTGAGCCACACTTGTAATATTGAGTGGATAGAGATTAGAGATAGAAAGAGGCATGGCTCGTGAGCCACACTTGAGTCCTTGGGAAGTGTGGGTCAGCAGTTAGCTGATGTTGAACCACTCAAGAAGTCAAACTATTTCATCAATCAAAACGATGGGACCCAACAATCGACTTCTCAGTTAAGCTTTTTAAAAAAAGAGGATAAAACAGTAAAAAAATGAAATGACCCCTACCCTCTGAATTCCTTCATGTTGTGAGACACATGGGACGCTATGCCACTTGAATAGTTTCACCTTTTGCAATACTAATAGAACTACAAATAATCTTATAATTGGATAATGATTCATGAAAGACATATTAACAACTAAGAAACTTCTTCATTTTACATCCATAGTACTAATTAAATGAGTTTATCGTACCAAAATCTAGGTTAACACTTGATCCTAGTCTGACGTTTACCGTGTGTTAGTAAGTCATGTCATACTATTTGTGCAAGTAATGATCAACTCAAACATGTTAATTTTGTGTTGAGTGTGTTTTTATGTCGAGAAACATTATTAACGCGCCGAAAAAAAGTTAACAAGCTGCCCTAATAGTGCATGATGATATTTGTGAAACACATTTTCTCTTTCAATGATAAGCCTCTCAAAAATTGACCCCCAAAAAAAAAAAAAAAATCTCAGAAAGAGGGTGGCCCAACATAGTCCATTGCCATATCTATTCTTTTGGATGAACGTGATTACGATATCATATCGTCTGCCATGCTTTTGTTTCAAGTGGCATATTCTGTGAGATATGCGCTTTGTCTCTGTAGTTGCCAACTGAATCGAAAAAGACTATTCCCTCCTCTTGTTCATAGCAGTGTCCCCAGCATTTTGATCCTCCCAACTCTTCCTCTTAGCAGCAAACTTTAGTCCATCCAACAATGTTTTGATGAGATCCCAATCACAAAACCATCAAAGTTAAGTTTGTAGCAAGCCCCTCCCCTTCTGTAAAAACTCATGCCCACATGCTTAGCAGTATGAAAAACACTAGTGGGATGGGGATGACAATTCTTGGAGATTTTTTAATGGGCCTGGGCCTGGCAACAATAGTTCCTCAAATCAGGCCTAGCTCTCATACTTCAAGCCTTTCATACCAAACCAATTTTCAATTTGACTCAGAAATTGGAGTGTTTTAGGCCTTAGTTCATGATTCGGGGAATACTAAAACATAGCAGTACATCAAAATCAGCCCACTTTTCTCTAAAGGAGTATACGAATGAAGTAAGCAAATATGTGTTTTAATAACTAGGCGGCATGTTACCTACCTATTAACTTTTATGAAAAAAAAGTTGGTCTTGATCGCTCCGATGGACTAGGCAACAAAATTGTATCAATAATTATTATATTATTTACTTTTATATTTTACTTTATTTTTATCTCTTATATTTACTTTCATTATACAAGGTATGTGGGAGAGATGAGATGATATGTTATTACAAAACGCGGGTGGGACCCAACATTGCTTTGTTGGAGAGAATAGGTAGATTTTGCCTACTGAAGGGCCGGCTCTAAGTTTTCAGTAGCCTGGGGCCTTAAATAAAATGAGCCGTTTTCCTTTATATACAAATTAAAATGAAGGTTGAAAAAAAAATTATACAAAGGTATTCAATAAAAATCAATATGTAGAGGCCCAAAGGGGAGCCAAAACCCAACATTAGAACAGAGAAGCCAAAATGGCAGAGCAACTAAAGCAAAACAGGTTGACAGATTTTGAGAAGGAACGGAGGCCTGTAATCCCTTCATCACAATTAAGAATTATATAAAACAATCAGTACCCGAACAAGGGTTTTTTTTTTCTTTTTTCTTTTTTGGGTCAATAGCAAGGGCTTAAACGTGCCCAAAAAGCTTCGTTGATTAAAGTGAAATCTATAATTGTGTAGTCGAAGATAGAATAACTTTCAACTAATGGTGGCTCTAGGATTTGAAACTCGACTGGGGCAAAACACACTAAAAGGCCTGTTAATGACTTGATAAATAAAATCATTGACAACCCAACCCATTAGCAAAACAAAAAAAGCCTATAAAAATTGATAAATAATACATTGACACAAGAACTAAATAACCCAACTTATTAACACAAAAAACTCATAACCCGACCCATTAATAGGCATCAGACTTAATGGTAAAGAGAAAATGAGAGACAAAGGAATAACAAGGAGGAGAATATATTGATGGCTAGCTGGACAGCTAAAGATAGGAACTCTTTTTTTTTTTCTTTTTCTTTTGGCTAGCTAACATATGTACCTTTTTTTATACTAAAAATTCTTGGTAGGAGGCAGCCTAGCCAAAAAGGGGCTAGATCCGCACCCTACCCTATATTAATGTTTTCTTGTCAGATTGTTTGCCATAATAATTGCTTGGTAACATAAAACATTGTAAGGTGAATACAGATGGTAATTGGAAAGAGACTGAAGTGTTTTAAGTGCTAGATAACAAGGTTAAACTTGGACTGTGTCAAGCCTGAACAGGTCATTCCTCTCAACCAATCTTGCTGGGTTCCCAACTGCAGTAGTTCTTGGAAGTACATCTTTTAACACAACAGCACCAGCCCCAATCTTAGCACCTTCACCAATCCTTACATTCCCTAACACATTGGTCCCTGCCCCTATTAGCACCCCATCTCCAATCTTTGGGTGCCTATCCCCACAATCCTTGCCTGTTCCTCCCAAAGTCACATTATGCAGAATTGACACATTGTTTCCTATCACCACCGTCTCTCCTATCACTACCCCGGTGCCATGATCAAGCAATATGCCACGTCCGATCTTGGCCCCGGGATGGATATCCACTGCAAACACCTCAGACACCCTATTCTGAATCAATAGTGCCAAGGCCTCTCTGCCTCGCAACCATAGATTATGTGCCACCCTATGAGCTTCACATGCAAGGAAGCCTTTGTAGTTCAAGAAACAGTGCACAAAACTTGTGCATGCTGGGTCTCTCTCTTTCACTCCCTTCAAATCTTCTTTTATGGCTTCCAAAATTTCCTGATCTTCATAAAGAACACCAGAAAATATATCGTAAAGGGTATGCACAGGCAGGGTAGAGTTGCTCAGTTTATTTGCAAGATGATTCCCCAGCGCGCTTTCTAAAGAATTATGAGCCAAAATTGAAGTAAAATAATAGCTAGACAAGATAGGCTCCCGTTCAACATCCATACAAGACTCCTCTCTCATTTTCATCCATATGTAATCTTTCTTCGCTTCTTCTCCTTTGGTATCTTCAATGAAAGTTCTCCGAGGCTGAGGGAGTTGTTCAGGGTTCGGGTTAGTAGCTGTTTGTGAAACAAAATCCGTCAAACATGGTCTGTAAAACTTCAATAACTTGGAAACAGGATTGTCGAATCGGGGTTGATCTGAGACTGAGAGATGATGGCTTGGAGTGGGTTGGGACGTTCTTGAGTTGTCCACACAGGTGGCCATTGTTTTGTATGTTTTGTTGGGATACTTTGTGTTGACAGTTGCAAATACAGATGAACCAACCAAAGTACACATTGGTTGGGGATACGTTGTATGTCTATTTTGGTTGGGGTATGTTGTAAAATGAGATGTCCAGTGAAAATATATAAGGAGTGGAAGTGGGAATTGAAAATATTTGGCAGGGAAATGGTTTCCTTGGCCGTGAAATGCACCATGTCTGTATGAGAGTCCAAATACAATGAATCTCATATCTCAAGTTGTGAAAATGCCATGAGTCTTCTTCTTCACTCCAAATGGCATATTAGTATATTACCTCTCACTACTGAAGAACAAGGGAGCAGGGTTCCAATCACATTAAGAAAAGTTGGATACGAATTTGGCAGATAAGATTGGATTAGGATTATAAAACTTGTTTAAAATTGCCAGAATCAACGGCACTATTTTATTGGAGCACCTCTACCAAACTTTGTTCTCCTTTCATGTGCTTTCGGAGGGTTGAGATTCTCGAATTAAAAAGCTTTATTATCCACAAACCCAAAAACTTTTACTTTTGCTCTTTTCTTTTAGTTTTCTTCTCCAATTGAAACATTACCAACAGAATTTCTCAACAGACCTAAGCAAATATACAATATGACAAAAATTAATGAATCAATCTGGTAATGACATTTCATGTTTAAGAAGTTTATAAAGTTCTAGCATTATTACATCAAAGAGAAAAGTAAAGAAACTACAAGCATATAACAAGCTGCCACTGGAGGAACACCATATCTCTATTCTTCAACTCCAATCCAAGGCGGGCTCAAAACTTACAGCATATGCAAAACAGAAGAATTTCAGGAAAGGGTCAAATGTATTCACGGAACTTAATCTTACTGTCATTAACCCTCCACAAAATGAACGTGAACCACTGTATTCTCTCACATATTTGTTCTTCGAAGAAATCCAGCACCTAACATGGCAAAGTACAATTAGCAGCCAAAAAAAAAAAAACAATCAACTGCATGAAGATAAGAATGGCACATATTTGACCCCCATATGATAAAAACAAACAATTGGTTAAGTTAGCCACAAGGATAGCAGGATGAGAAGCATTAAGGATATGAATCACAATGAATGTTGTCTTGAAGATTGTAAAAACAACAAACTTGAAATGGAAATAGTCAATAAGGATAAGAGCAAATGAAGCAGGGACTTTTAATTGTTGCAACGCAAGAATTACTTTTTAAAGGATCATTGAGCTTGGACCATAGTGAATTAATGGAGCAACACCATGAAGAGTGATTCTGACAGAATGGCATGTAAAACAGAGCTACAGCATTAAAGATACTTGTTCAAGCTTGACCTAAAACAGGTTATGGAAAAACAATTAAAACCCTATACCAATGGTTGAAAAAAGTCAATGAGTATTGAGTAGACCAATTCCAGTATAATGCATGAGCAGAAAAGGTAGCAAAACTTCAGAAGCTGAGAAAAATTTACCTAAGTTACCGCCCTGTTTTTTCACAGCTTGACCTCCACATCAACTCCAGCAGGAAGGTCCAGTTGCATCAAGGAATCTATTGTTTGTGCAGTTGGGTATAGAATATCAATGAGGCGCTGGTGGGTACGAATCTCAAAATGGAACCTCGCATCCTTGTGGACATGGGGTGATTTGAGAACACAGTAGATTCGCTTCTTGGTTGGTAAGGGTACAGGGCCCATTGTTTTTGCGTTAGTGTTCCTTGCAGCATCCATTATCTGCTTGCAAGAATCCTCTATCAGAGGCACAAAGTAAGACCTAAGCTTAATCCTGATTTTCTGTTTGGGTGAGGCCTGAAAACAGAAACACCTTTAGATAATCAGAATACAAGTGACGCTGTTAGAAAAATAGGGGGAACAATTAATTAATAAAAAGCATGCTCAATTAAGACCTTTCTTCTTTAATTTTGACAATCTACAGTATGATTACACAAATCAAGAATTGCACTCTCAACAGTCATCTAGCTGGTCCTCAACCACTTAGTTACTTTCTGCCATTCCAAACTGTCCCAGATACATGAGTAATAAATCATTCTAGCCAAATAGCCCCACGCCTACATGGAATCCATGTTCATCAAATCTGTAAGGAATCGACTATGAAGATCTGATTGCCACAAGCCAAAAAACTTTCCATGCTGGATGAAAATGTCCCTCCACAATATTACTGTATTTTACTTTAAGATTGAACAGCAGAACCTACATACCCAATACACTACCCAAGTACTAATTACTTCCAGAGGTCCATTCCCAGGTCAGGAGTATGACTAAAAGTTATAAGAAATAGGACACTCTACTCTATGTAATGGCAATGTTGACAAAGAACTTTGGAGAAGATCAAAGCACCAATTACTCAAAACTTCAATCCGGGACTAAGGCACAACCTAGGTCATACCAAACAACAAGAAAGCCATAGATGACTCGAACAAAAGATCAATGTAAAAGCAAATGATTGGGTGTTTCCCATCCATGTTAGACATATATTACTAGCTAACGATAAATCTTTACCTCCCCACCAAGTTCTCAGCAGTAACAACTCTATTTACTTGGAACATTAGCTCTCCATCATTCTATTATGGAAGCACACTTGGGTCAATATCCCTCAAATTACTTACTAAAAGATTAAACACTAAGCTTCTTACTTGACAACAATATACAAATTCGGAAAGACTACTGATATATCTCCATTCTGCATCACATATCCAATAGGAGCAGATTTGAACATGGTTTCATATATTACACCAAAACTCCACGACGGAAAGAAATATATTCCCGCTCTATACAAATCCTTAACAGATGGTACTTCAATTACATTTCCAAAATTAATGTACAGATAAATTTAGAATGTGGACTAAGGAAGAAAATACAACAGTTCAAATTATAAAAATATCAAAACTTCACAATTTAGATTTTCCTTTTCCTTTTTATCAAATACTCGCGAGTAATATGTTACCTTATCTGCATCTCCACCAACACGGAGCGATGAAGTACTAGGAGTCTCAGAACTTCCAACCTAAAACAAAGATAATAAACACTTAAGAAAGGTAAAGAAATTCGCATAAATATAATGGTATCGTACTTAAGCTTCATTTGATAGCTTAGAAGATGCGCCATACAATATAAAGAAGAGTATGAAAATCAAAACCCACTACTCCAACTAGTTTTACATCCTAAAATGAGAAAGAAAAAAAAATTGAAAATAATTATTCTCTTCCCACATTTTCTCAGCAGACAAACATAGCATTACCAAATTGCAGAATTAAAGAAAAGGAAAATAAACCTCAAGGGTTTCTGGAGGTGGGACTAGGCTCTCTTGGGACTCTAAGACTTCAGGAGCAGCATAAACCCTAGTTGATGACTGTGAGGGTCTTAAAGCTCTAAGCTTTAAGGCATTGTTAGCAGAGGGAAGAGCGAAGGAAGAGACATTGAGTTTAGAGGAAGGAAATGGAGAAGAATTGGTGAGTGGAAGCGAAGGGATTAGGATTGCAGACATTGAAGAAACTGCCATTGAAGTGAAGCTCTCTTTCTCTTTCTCCCTCCGTGTTTAGAAGAAGGCCTTGTTTTGCTCACTCTGTGCCTGTAGAATTATCCAAAATATTTTTTATTTTATTTTTATTTGACAAAAATAAAATGCCAACCTGTAGTTTGGGCGGGTTATAGGTTGGAAGCCCAGGCCTGATTGTGATATAAGTGGGCTTGTACCCACGGGCCGAAGTGGTAGCCGGAGGCCCGATAGGATAGAGTCCGGCTTGGCAAGATGAGTAGGCCTGCTCAATCTGGTCCATTCTAAGGTTGGATAGGGCTTGGACTTAGGATTTGAAAGCCCCGGTCCAGCCCGACTAGGCCCGCCCATTGTCTTATCTTGCCTTATTTTCATTCCAAATATTTAAGTAAATGTCTTATCTTTTTACTTTAATTTATTTTTATATTACTCCATTTACTTACATTTACAATGTAAATAAGAAAGTACCCCCATTTTGATTCAATTAAAAACACTAGAAAATCAAATTCCCAACAAATCAAAATATGAAAAATTCAATTTTAATATAAGATACAGTTTATACCAATATTGATACTTCAATAAGTCAATGTATACTTTATACTAAAATCTCATAAAATACAGTTTATGGCATAAGATATTGGTACTCCTTTTCATTGCAATGTATTTTATGGCATAAGATATTGGTGCTCCTTTTCATTGCAAATTGCAGTGGTGAAAAAAAAAACACAATTCGTCCAATAAAAATGATTACGATGGTAATTAAATGATTAAACCATTTTTATTTTAAACTGATTTATTTTGTATGAGAACAATTCTTGAAAGAAGTCCGAAAACATGGATGATCTTAATCATTGGACCTCAAGCTAGAAAAGCACTTTTTTTTTAAAAATGTAGGGCATGCATTCTTGAATCTTCATCTATGTTTGTTTGTTTGTTTTCTAATACAAACGTAAATCTAATTCACGGAAAGAGGTCTTCGAGCTTAAATGCAAAGGGCAAACTCATTGCCTTGGCCAACTGGGCGACTTGGGTGCAAATTCTGCAAACCTTCATGTTTGTAAGTCTTATCTAAGATTTTTTTTTTTTTTTTTTTAAAAATTTATAATTTATAAGAAAAACAAAAGAGGATATGACAGTTAGTATAAGGATAACTACTCTTCGCCACTGACCTTAAATGAATGTCAATCAAAATTCTAATAAACAAGCACTTATGATCTTTAAGTATTGCAATATATGGCTTCTAAACCTAGCCCCCTCTCTCTCAAACAACCCTCTTAGAGTCGTTTTCACTTTGAGGGGGAAGGAAGCCACTGTCCTTTCTCCCCTCTTCCCTCTTCTCTTCCTCCCTCACTTCTCCCCTCATTTTCAGTGACAAAAGATTTTCCCTATTTGTCTTTGTTTTGTTATGATTTTCCTCAAATCATCACAGGCGGCGTCTTGTCGTCGGATCTCCAATTGCGTTTCGACTTCAGATCTTCACCACCATCCTTTTGGCGGCTTCTTTATGTTCGGAATAAGTCACAGACTCCTTGGGTTCTCTATGTAGTTTTCACCTCTCATTTTGCGAGAGTTTTTCACCTTTCCTTTGTGAGAGCTTTTCATTTCTCTTTTTCTGAGAGCTTTTCATCTCTCCTTTGTGAGAGTTTTATTTGCATTGTTATGGCTTGGTTTTTTCAAGCTTTATATATTTTTATTATTATTATGAATTTGCAATCTTAGTTGGGATGCATACGCCAGAGTTTCTTCGATCCTGCGTGATCATTAGTGGAGGTGCACCTGATTGTCTTAATTTTGATGTTAGACTGCTATATTATTGTAATAGCCATTTGTGGCTAGTGGATTTTTTAGCTGAAGTATGAATATAATACTAGAATTTCTCAACCAAAAAAAAAAAATCTAATTGTAGAGCACTACTAGAAAACCTCATTATAGGCCACTGATACACCTGTGACAATTAGTGGCCAAAGGGTGTTGGCCACGAATTGGACATAAAAATGACGTGATTGTGTAGGTGTTGCCATTAACTTTTTACCACGATAAAAGGTGTTCGTAGCCTATAAGTGGGTTAGTTTAGAGATCTCATGGTACCTATATTGCTTGAAAATGGGTTTGAAATTTCAAATTGTATTATAGGATGGTGGTATACATAGCTATATTTATCAATTTAGTGGTGAAAGTCATTGAAGTTGTACACATATAATTATGATCATCAGCCCATGTGCGTACTTGACCAAATTAACAACAAAGTCATCAGCTCTAACAAGTAACAAACAACAGCACTCCAAATTGACTCAAAATTTGGAAATTTACTCGTCAGAGAGAGAGAGAGAGAGAGAGAGAGAGAGAGAGAGAGAGAGAGAGAGAGAGAGAGCTACTCAATCACAATGATGACTTTGGAGTCCATTGCCATTTATCTTACATTGCTACAAGGCCTGCAGTCTCACCAGGGAACTGAACTGAGGCAAGTAAAAATGATTCAGCATGGGGCTGAGAGCAAAACATGGGAAGAACTATCTATTCCTACTTTTTACTTGCTACAGGGACAAAGTCGCAGTAAATGCTAGGTGAAGTACTCCCAATTTCCATATATGGCGTAAGCAATCCTTACTTCTCCACCATGGTCACCAAAAGTCTTCCCTAATTTACTTCTATCCACCTACTGTCGTGCATGAGATTTTAGTGTATACAATACACTCATGACATACTGATGTGGTTTATTGAATTCACCCAAATTATATCACATATACTGATTGTAAGTCCACCATTTAGATAAAAATTTTAAATAATAATATTTTTATAAAAAGAGTACACAAGTAATAATTTGTAGATGCATCTTCATGGACACATGGTGTATCGTATCAACACCCTAATTCATCCGTAAAATAATCACAAATTGACATGCAACTTTCGTTCATATTTATCTTAATAGCAAGAAACAAAAGAAGATTAGTGTGAAACCAAATATGAACATAAAGGAAAACTGCATCATCAATTGGAATTTAAAATGTTTAGATTGAGTAATCGACTTATAACTCAAATGGTTAAGAGTATTTAACCTTGCATCCGAGGTCTTAGGTTCGATTTCCCCCATCCCCCAATATCTCTTGTATAACAAAAAAATTATTTTTGTTTTTGTTTTTAACGACATATACAAGGGCGGAACCAAGAATTTTTCAATGGGTGGGCTAGCTAAAGTTATTAGCTTAAAATCTAAGGACCAAGTTTTGTTTGGGTACTTACTGTTTCTCTAGTTTTTCTAGAAATAAAAGTATACATTGGGATAAAATAGTAAAAGGTTGAGAGTTAAAATCATGAGTGTTTATTAAGAGATTATGTTTCCTAATTGAGCAAACAAATTAAATATAAGATGATTATAGGCCTACAAAATTGAGTGGACAATGAGTTACAAAGCTACATTTGAGTGGGCTACTAAGTTTTTATGAGATGAATAACATTAAAATACATGTAATATATTTTAATTTTATAAAAAGGCTACTTAGGCTAAAGCCCATGGTAGCCCTCTACCTAGTTCCGCCCCTGGACATATACCAATTATTACCTCAAGTTAATTAACAAATGAGGTGACACATAATATAACACTTGCTTTATCTATCTATATATATAAAGCAAAAGGCAGAGAATGACGAAACATTCAAAATACCAGAACTGCCCTTAGTTAATGCAAACATTAAGAATTGAAATGATTAATTAAATGAGGATAATATGGTAAATTCACACTTTTTCATATTAAAAAAAACTAAAATTAAAAGAAAAATCAGATAATGGATCCTATTTTTATGGAACACAACTACCCATTATCTTTTTTAATTCTAAAATAAATTTAATTTTTTTTTAAAAAGCCTCTCGTAGAAACGCGTGCGGAGAGGCTAGTTAATTATAAAATGAAATGTTATCACATAAATTGGAATTTTAAAAGTTAGAATGATGGCGATCCTCAAATTATTCTCATTTGGATGTCTCTATCATTACTTCAATTTTTTCTTCTTCTTTTAGCACGAGCGATTAAGGGAGGGGGATTTACTACTATAGCCAGGTAAAACTTGAAACCTAACCTAGCTTTGAAAGGGCTTGGCTTTCAGATTTTGACATTGATTATGAAATATGAAGTAATTAACAAGACTGTAACTCCTTTTCAATAAAGAGACCCATCTTTCTTTTTTTGGTAAAGAAAGAGACCCATCTTTTTAAATAAAATGAGAAAGCAAAAAAAAGAAGAAGAAGAAATTATCTAGTTTTCTCTCAAGTGGAGACTCAATAATTTGACGTGGGTGCATAACGGGCGTGAACTGCCCTGTCCGTGTGACCATTTTCTGAAAATCCTTAGCCATTTACTCAAATGTTCATGCAAAGAGGCTGCAGCTACCTCTATGTATTTATAACCAAAATCCCACTTGAAAACTCCAAATGGGTTTTTTCTTCTTCATTTTGTCAGTTACAAATTTTCAGTATCAGCTCAGAAAAACCATAACCGCTCTTTGGCTTTTCCACATCGTTTTAACTTCTAAGCTAATTATAAACCTACATTCCATGCTTCTCTCCTACTTGATCAATGAAAAATATTAACTCCGCCATTTAAGCATATAAGTTTTTTGTCCTGCTTTTAGCACAAGTTTGGTGACTGACCCAAATCTCTTTAAATTCCTTCAAGCTTAATTTCTCATATGTCCCATCTCTCTCTCTCTCTCTCTCTCCAAATATATATATATATGTGTAATGTGTGATCCTTAAATTCCATACTTTTACCTCGTCTTCTTTTTCTATATACTATGATTCTTCTTGTGCTACTCTCAACGTTTGAGAAGTCTCACAAGGAACACAAGAGGCAACACCCCACGCTCCCTCATTTATTATCTTCACCTCTTTCACTCCTCTTAACCTCCAAAACACTGAGAGTGCACAACAACATCTTAGGACTTTCTGGTTTTTCATGTACTTCTTAGTTTGAAAGGACTTTGAGACACATAGTTGGTGACACCCAGAAAGAAAGAGTCATGGAATTGGGTGTCTTTAGTGTTTTTGTTGGTGCTTCAGTACTTGTTTTCTTGGGTGGTGTTGAAGTGGGCTTCTCACAAAGTGAAGCATATGCAAGGAATTATATAAGCTGGGATGATTTGAAGGTGGATGAGCCGAAGGTGGGGCTGAACTCCAGAAATGAATTCGTTAACGGAAGCCGGGTCATTGTGGTGGACAAGAATGGAGGAGGAGATTCTCTAACAGTTCAAGGAGCAGTTGATATGGTTCCAGAACAGAATACAGACAGAGTCAAAATTTACATTCTTCCTGGAATTTACAGGTCTGTCTGAGTTACTTTAATATATCAAGCTTTCATTCAGGCAATGAAAATTCTGAGTCAAAATTGTTTCTTGAATTATTATCAGTCAAACTCCTAACAATGCTAGATTGTTTATGTGCCTCACGTCAACAGAACCTCAAAGAATTTTCAGGTCTTACAGCTTTTGACAGTTTCTAGTGTTCTTGAGGGTTGAGTTTAAACCCAATTGAGCTACGTGGGGTAGTGGAAGTTACATGTGCTTTAAGTGGGGGCCTCTCCCTTGAAATGAGTTCCCCCAAAAAGAAAAAAAAGAAGAAAAAACTACCTGTATAATGTTAATGTGCTTTATCTGAGAACAAAAAATAATTTTTACTTTCATTTTTTCTCTGTTGTAAATTGATGCAGAGAGAAGGTACTTGTACCGATTTCCAAGCCATACATATCATTCATTGGGAACCAGAATCAAACTTCTGATACTGTAATTACTTGGAACAACAAGGCATCTGATAAGGACGTTACCGGTTATGAACTTGGAACATATAGAACTGCTTCTGTAGCTATAGAGGCTGATTACTTCTGTGCAACTGGGATCACTTTCGAGGTAACGGCTAATAACGAACTCGGATGTAACATAAGGAGAAAAGATTAAAATTGAGATTATGTAAATTACAGCATTCAGTAACACTAAGTAATTGGTATGCAATTTTAGAACTCAGTGGTCGCAGTACCTGGAGGATATGGAATGCAAGCAGTGGCTCTTAGAGTTGCAGGTGATAAAGCCATGTTCTACAGAGTAAAGGTGTTGGGGACACAAGATACACTCTTGGATGAGACTGGATCACACTACTTCTACCGAAGTCACATTCAAGGAAGTGTAGACTTCATATTTGGTAGATCAAAATCACTCTACCAGGTACAATGGCTAGCATTTTAATAGCTGCCTCTTCATGTTTCTTCATTATTCTGATGCTTGAATTTGGGCCTTGCTACCAGGAATGTGTTCTTCAATCAACGGCAACGAAATCGGGAGCAATAGCAGCTCATCACAGGGACTCACCATTTGAAGATACAGGGTTCTCTTTTATGAACTGCAAAATCATTGGAACTGGCAGTATCTTATTGGGAAGAGCTTGGGGTCCTTATTCAAGAGCAGTGTATTCCTACTGTCATTTCGACGACATAATAACTCCCTCGGGGTGGAGTGACTGGAACCACCCAGAGAGACAGAAGTATATATAACCTCTCTTGCAGAAAACTTAACAATTAACATCTCAGATTATCTCTTTCTGTTTCTCAAAATATGGAAACTTTTAAACTTCTAACAGAAGAGAAAACTTTGCATTTTCAGGACTGTGGAATTTGGAGAATACCACTGCAGGGGCAGAGGAGCAGCAGAGAGAAGAGGGAGGGTGCCATGGTTGAAGTCTTACAGCTTTGAGGAGATAAGGCCTTTTCTGGATACCAAATTCATATATGGAGAGCAATGGCTTAGACTATAATTCTGTTCATTATTGTATTATTATTTCCTATCCCCATTTTTACCTCCACCACTATGGAAATGCAAATAGGCTAAGTATATATATAGGGGACTAAGATCATGGGACATATAATTTTGAGTGTATATTTTTCCTTTTGTTTTCCAGTCTATACAATTTTTTCTTTTTCCCTCCAACCTCTGTACTGATACTACTGAAGTGTAATAAATGGTCAGGGTGACCTTAAAGAAGTTGGTTCAAATCAGTGCCTGTTAGTCACTGTGTTTAGGCCCGAAAACACATTTGGTCACCGAAATTTAAATTTTACCAAATTATATATATACTAAAGCTGATCAGAAGTTTCACTGTTTTTAGACTGTTTATAGACTGTAGCTTAGGAATAGTTAATTGTCGATTTTGCCCTTTACTTAATTCTTCCCTATGTTCCCTTTTTGCCCCTTCCCATTTGCATCTCTTTCAATTCGAAAGTTTCGTTCGCTCTCAGCTTTCCAGTCCGTTTCGAACCAGTTGGTTGGGCTGGTTGGGGGCAGCCATGGAAGATCAGAGGTCACTGTTCTACATGCGTGGGGGGCCGTCGATTTCGTTTGGGGAGGCGCGCTGCAAATCCAGCCGCCCTTTTGGTCTTTATCTCATCGGTTCTCTCAGATCTTGCGTTCGTGTGTTGCCGTTCCAGATGCGCTTCATCCTTCTTCTCATCGCACGGGTTTTAGCTCAAAGGATTTCTGGGTTTCGTAAAAAAAGGTTGGTTTTAACGTTCTTTTGGTTTTCTAGGTTGGTTTATTCATTTGTCATGTAGAAAATTGAGAAGTAAATCAGAAATTGAGTTTGGTTTGTTGTTACAGGGAGGAAGATCTAAGGAAAAAGAACTCGAGAATCAATATGAGAACCCCAGTCTGCTCATCAATCTGGTAATTGATGTCTGTGTGGCTGATATTCTGTTTGCGTGTGGTTATAGACTCCTGTTTTTTTTTTTTTAATTATTTTTTTTATGACTCCAGATCAGAATTATAATTCTAATAGATGTTATAGATTTTATGTTTGCGTATGGTTATAGATTTTCTGTGTGGCTGATTTTTTGTGTGTTTTATTTTCTGTTCGTACTTATCTTGCTTTCCCTTTTTATGACTCCAGTTAAATTGGACATTTCAAGAACTATTTTCTTCACATAATTATGTTTATCACATGTCACACCCTCCCATTGGTCTCTGCAAGGGTCTGAACTCATGTTCCAACCCCATTTGACATCTCTCACTGAATTTCCTGGTGAAAGATTGTCCATGAATTGCACCAGCACTTGCTTGAGTTGCTTCAAGTCTTGATCTTCTGAATTAGCCACTGGAAAGATGAGAAAGATCAAAATGGCCAGTACCCAAGTGGGAAAACGATTCATTTTTTCTTATTTTATGTACAAGTAGTGTGTTTTTGTGGAAAATGGTTATGTGGTTTCGGTTTCTGCTTTATGAAGTGGGCTTCATTGATGAAAGTTGCAAAACTAGAAGAAAGTAGCAATGTTGAAGTTTGTTGCTGTAATATGACTTGGTGCCAATTGGCTGATACAGACAGAGAGTTTGAAGTATTCTTTATGGTTGAGATTATGTACCATGAGGAGCTTGCAGAATGAGCCTCACACTGCACTATAGCCTGTAACAATTCTGAAAAAATAAGCCGAGCCATTGGGAATTTGCGTGTGGCTATAGATTTTCTGCGTGGCTGATTTTTTTTTTTTTTTTTTTTTTGGTTTGTACTTATCTTGCGTTCCCTTTTTGGAGAGCAAGTAAGACTTTGTGCCTATTTGCTGAATGTTAAGTTTGTTCTCCCTCTCCGATATCACTCTTTTCTCCATCACGTCATTTCCTTTAGTTGTTAAATTTTCTGCTTTTAGTGAACTTGAGGGATATAAATGGAAGTGGAGGGAATTGGGTTCGGTTGTGTGAGTGAAATTATGCATCTTTGTGTGTTATTTCAGTCCAAGTTTGTACCTTTGTATATATGAGTGTGTTGTTCTGTTTTGATATATGAGTGTAAAATCTTACTTTACCGCCTAACATGAACATTTTGCCCCAAAGTTTGTGTAATGACTGACAAATGTAAGGAGTTCGAAAAAGGTATCTGGGGTATAGAAACCCCCCAAAGTTTCAGTTCAATATTCTCTCATGGTGAATTTATCTAACTCCTCACATGTGAGCCTCTATCCTCAGCTTATATTGGAAGGTTGCAGTCTTAGGAATTTAAACCCAGGATCTCCAGCTTAGTTAGCGTGATAATATTGGTTGGTTTGTTGCCATTTACAGTATTGTAATAAGATGCGGGTCAATAATTATTTTATATTCTCAATTCATTCATGTTTATATTTTTTTTGAATCTCATGGAATACCTTTCTTTTATAACATATAGGATGATCCATTTCACCAGTTGGTTATTTCTGTTTAACCATATAAGTTTTCTTTTTCCTATCTAATTTTTATTTTTATTTTTAATTCATGGTTAACTGGTCCTTATTGATTGTATCTTCTGAAAGAGATTCTTTTTGTGTCTGCCAAAAAAAAAAAAAATTCCCAGGCTTATAGACTTCTGGATATTTTATTAATAAAAAAGAAAAACAGGAATTTAATGCATGTCCTTCTGTATTATCAACTGGGTTTTCATTTGAATTATGTATGCAGCTTCTTTATGATTTCCTTTTTTTCCCCATTGAGTAACACAACCTGTAATATATAATACAATTTACATTAGAACATATGCTTTGTAATTGAATCGTGAAAGCAATGTTGAAATGAGGGGATCCGTAGAGAGAGTGGTTTCTTTCCGTAGAGATTTTGCTCAAGCTAATTTTTTGGTTTAATGAAAAGATTGTGTATGCATAAAATACTCAAGCTAATTTCTTCTCCAATTTTTCTGTTTTTTCTTCCTTTTTCTTATTCTCTTTTTTAAAACCATGTTTTCTTTTGATATTTTGCAGGCAATCTTTTGTTGCTTTGGATAGAGCGGTTTGGTTGGTGTTTTCAGTTCTGTTAAGGTGAGTGTCTATGCCGAAATTTCAATTAATTGTTTTAAATTTTGTGAATAGAGCATAGGAATTAGCTAATGGCATCAATTGACAATTGGTTGGTGTTAATTTGTTGTTGTAATGATAGGTTTAGATGATTACAATATTTGAACATGTTGGTAAATGCTTTGAGTGTTTTGGCAATTGGGTAGTTGAGATGTTCCCCGCCTATTTTCATCGCTTTATACACATTTCAAGCAATTTTTTTAACCCGCAGCATCGCGCGGGCACCTTTTGCTAGTTGTTCACTATATTTCTGTCTCTTAGAAATTTAAATCAAAATTTTAACTTCTGTTACTTAAAATTAGAAAATAAGATTAAAATACAAAAGAAGCTTGTGAAAAAAAAAAAAATGAAAACCCAGTCCGTGCCCTGTATACCAGCCATCGACTCTGCCACTCCAACCCACCAAGCCACCACCACTCTTTCTCTGTCCAACCCACCAGCCAACTCCCCTGTTATTATTTGATTAAAACCACAAAATCAAGAGCGAGTTTCAAGTGGGCATGCTTAAAACTGAGATGGGTACCGATCAAAATTGAAAGGGAAACAGAATTGCTGAACAAAATTTTGAAATTTTCGAGCAGCTGATGATGGGTGGGGAGGGGGGTGTGTCCTCTGTTTGTGTTTTGCGCTCGCAGGAGGACAAGGCGCCTTCGGCCATATATATGTCAATGGCTGCCGCTCTTTGTAGAAAATTCCACTCTGGGGTTTGGTGATGATGATGGGTGCTGTTGGGGTTTGGAGAAGTGGCCTCCTAGGTAATAATTGGCTGATTGTAAGGTTGTTTTAGGAAATGAAGAACTGAGGGAGATTGTAAAGCACAGTGTGTGCACGCAAGGCGTTTGTGTTTTTGCTTCACTTAAAGCCTTGCTCTCTCTGATTTGAATTTTGAAGAAGCAAAGAGAAGAGAGAGAGAGAGAGAGAGAGAGAGAGAGAGAGAGAGAGAGAGAGAGAGGGAGGGAACGAGGTCTCTAATGACCTGGGAAAGGGGCTTAGTCGCCGAGGGGCAAAGAGAGGTGTGGCTATGGTGGTGGGCGCAGGGAGAAGGGATGGCGGGGCTGGATACTATTGGGTAGGGGGTTGACGGCGTAACAGGGGAACATGGGGTAGATTTTTTTTTTTTTTATAAAAAAATTAAAATTAAAATTAAATATTTTTTAATTAATGAAACTGATGGAAATAGGTATGTGACCTGCTTTGCTAAGTGCTGCAAAAGCATTGACCAAAGTCGAAAAATCAAAAT
Organism: Prunus fruticosa; assembly: GCA_018703695.1. Taxonomy (NCBI): domain Eukaryota; kingdom Viridiplantae; phylum Streptophyta; class Magnoliopsida; order Rosales; family Rosaceae; genus Prunus; species Prunus fruticosa. The sequence continues at coordinate 27,629,855 of CM031920.1, forward strand.
TATGGTGACCAAAATCATTTTCTATCCAAACCGTAGTGATCAAAAATATTTTTAGGCGAAAAGTTATTTTTGATCTCTGGAGTTTGGCACTTCAACCACTTTTGACCATGTAGTTTCAATTTGGTCAATTTTAACATTGTAGTTTCGTATTTGTAGCAATTCAAGGACATGTTAGTATTCTTGTCAATTTCTTTAACTATGCAAGGGGCAATATCATCAACCCAAAACCCTTGAGCGTAAAGCTTTGTCTAAAATTTTCCTCATTTCATATTAAGGCTCGAAATTCAACCACTAATCCCAATTTTTAAAGAACCCTAAATCGAAATGACCAATTTCAAGCCATAATATGAAATTAGAAGAATTTTAGACGAGCTTTTATGCTCAAAGATTTTGGTTGATGAAATCGCCCCCTTGCACCGTCAAAGAAATTGAAGGGAATACTAACTTGTCCTTGAATTGCTACAAATATCAAACTATATGGTCAAAATTGACAGAATTGAAACTACATGGTCAAAAATGGTTGAAGTGTCAAACTACAAATACCAAAAGTGACTTTTAGCCATATTTTTAACCCCTTTTTCTAATTTGAAAAAACGAGTCCTAAACATGGAGCCAAGAAAAATTACTTAACATTACAAGAGACCGCCGAATGTTTGATACAAGTTACAAACAGGAAGTACATGAGCAAGGTCACTAAACTGGAAGAACCGCGCTAATCTAAGGAATCAGAATTACAATCATTGAAAACCCCAGTAAAAATAGTAACAATTATCATAAAACTCTAATCTCATAACTGTACACCCACGAAGGCCACCAACTCCAAACAATGCAGTGAGCTTCTCCCAACACATCTGTGCAACTATTTACAGATATCCTAACCGACACCCTTTCGACATAAGGGAACAACACTTGCATCCTTAATTGCCACAATTTAAGGCTATCCGACTCAAGTTAGACATCTTACGATGTCACTTCCATGATTTCTACTGCTTTGGGGCTTTGCCCTGGAGTTTCAAACACCTCCATGCTTTCTCGGCCCTCATCATCACCATTGTTTTCACCTTTGTCACCCTCACCATTGTTGTCATCTTTGTTATCATCATCATCATTACCATGGACATCCTGTGCAACACCACAACTGTCATTGACATCAGCACCTTCAGTACCAATGTCTTTTAATGATGGGGACTTCTTATCATTGACCAAGTCCATATTTTCAGGAGCATCAAAACTGGAAGATGCATCCAAGTTCAGTTTTTCCTCTTCAACATGTTTAGTACTAGAAGGAACTTCAAAATACGACAAAGCTAAACCATTGGTGTCGACATCTTTGGCAACAGTGGAGGATGTAAAGGGACGAGTGCATGAGCTAATTTTTGAAGATATGGCTGAAAGTACATCAGGCTTTGCCTCAACATCAACCCACTGGTCCCCCAACCAATCTCTTGATATTCTCAGATCCTTTTTGTGCATGTTCAAGAGTAAGCTTTCACCTGATACCACCACAGTAATTACATTATAACAAAGGAACAAAGGAAAATTTAGGGAAGAAACAGGGGAGAAAACTAGATACAATCTCTTCTATGCATACCAGGAAAGAAAACTTGAAAGTTATCGCCACAGCTGCCAACTCCAGTGATAATCCCTTCCCACCAGCCATCACTCCACCATGCATCAATTGCAGCCCCAACCTCAAGAGCAAGGTCCATTTGTTCCTTAGGAGGGGCTGGCCGGATCATTGGGCGGTCTAGATGCCTTATGCCAAGCTTATCAGGCATAGCCAGTCTAAAAGCTGGGATCCATTCCTACAAGTTAAAGAGATAGGGTCATGCCGCCAGAATATAGTTCAGAGCCCAAAGGAAATCAAGGAAACACAGAACAATCACTCAAGAGGACAATAATTTATGTGGTCTGATCTAACCAAATGCTTACAGATAATGATGAAGAAAATCACAATGCAAAGGCTGCTCCATCTCTCTCATAAGTCATAACAAAAAGCCTTTTACACCAAACATAGGACCATCTTCTAAACGATAACCCTAAACTATGAATACGAGTTTAGATAAAACTGACTGGGTCAAACAGGTAAATCCAATAAATCTGGAGGATGACAGTGCAACGAATAGTGTTCAAGACACCATCATAAAAGAGTGAAGGTTGACATGCTTTTTGGGGTAAGAGTTCAGAATTTTTTTTTTATAAAATAAAAAAATAAAAAAACACAGCATTTTAAATTGGAATTGGAATTACAATGAAGGGATGATTAAAAGAGAATCTTGAATGGAAATTTTCTGTACTTGACTTAAACATGACGTCAGCATTTTACACCACAACTTAGAGCTCAAAACAAATATTAAATAAAGAACATATACAAGTGGCTAAGCATACCTCAAGATTGCCACATCCTTCCTCATCTTGCAAATCATCATATTGGACTTTCACCTGTTTTCGTGATATCTGAAAGACTGTACACCTAAACCAACAGCCTCGAATGCCACTATCTTGGCATAGCAATTCTATCTTTTCAGCAACCTTAAAGAGTGGGGTATACCAAGGCTGATAATCAACAAGCTTCATGGAAAACAGTCTCCTGTCTAGCGAACCATAGTTTGATTTCTGAAGAGGTCTATATGCCATCATCTGGCTATCTCTTGTAGAAATTCTTGCTCTTGAATGATTAGCTGCAAACCTCTGGCATGGCCTTCCACTTCTAGTCCTCTTAGATCCTAGTTTTACATACTCACTTGGGCCCAATTCATCTTCTTCCCCAATCAGGCCATCACTTATAAACTCAGATTTTGCTGAAAAGTTGGGACCCAAACAAGAGAGAATTGGCTGATCAAAATAGCCATGCATTTTACTCAAATCAAATGGCTTCACCTTGTTACTTTTAAACTGCCTACAACAAAGATGCACTCTGGCTAATAAAGCCATAGGAAACACAGCTAAGCATTTTTCATAATGTTCACGAGTTAAGACTGTTGCAGGACCATCAACACATTCTGCACTAATGACCTGCACATATGGTGTGATGAAAACTTCCTTTGGGTGAGGATTTCTTAGAGGAGTTACCCCTTTGACCTCCTGGCTATGATGAAACCACCTCACTTTGACCTTTCTTTGACCTCTCTTGTCTTCGTACATATCTTCAATATAAGCAACATAGTGATTTTCTCCCTTTGCCATGACAAAGACAAAGGACTTAATCTGGATGCAAAGGGAAAGGAAACACAATCAGAGGAAAAGAATTACGGTTGACAGTAAAAATTGGAGTAGCATGTCAATTCAATCATTCACAGAATACAAATGGTCATTAGCGATTAGACCAAGAAGTACACATCGAGGAAATCTTCAACAAAATGCCTTGATGCATAGTCCTTGAACTAAGTACCCAGAAGTTTATGCATCAATATATCAACTATAAGGCATATGAGACATGTAATTGTGACTCATGCTCAATATATCAACTACAAGGCATAGTGTTACTATTACATAATTGTGACTCATGCCCAAGTGTTTTCATTCAAAGCAACAATACTGCAACATACCAACATAAAGACAATATTTATGCTATCTTCTATGGAATCTTTGAACTTGAGACAAATGCTTCATTTATTCAATGTAATATCTTTGAAGTACCCATGCAGAGGATATACTTTATCTTAGCTCATACTAATGCCAGAGTAATCATTCTTCTGATAAGAAATGTCAGAGCAATTATTTCTGGAGCACTTAATTTTATCACTCTAGAAATTAACGTGGGATTAATGTTTGAGAGTCTAAGCAAGGAGAGCTATGCATTCCACAGTTCCACCTCATGCACTTCAAGCCCAATCACCTCACAAATGCATTCCCACTTTGACTGATAAATCCTTACCGCTATTGTAATCCCATCCCTACAGAATGCAGGAAAATGCTTGAGCTGTTTACCACATGTCCATGCAACACCTGACCAAACAATGTCTGGATTGTGTCCCTTGAAGTTCTTTGAAAGACGGCCCTGATACACAGGTTTTCGAAGTCAGTATTTCAGGCAAAAATTGAAAGCATAATTAAGAACAAAATCAATAAAGAGTCATTGGTTACATGGGTCTGGGGGGCACTAACTCCATTCATTGGATATTCAGGAGTCCCCGAAGCTTGTGATGAATCATGTTGGGGTGATTCTGTCATTAAAAAAAAAAGTATTAAAGTCATAAGATTCCAGTTATACAGACCCCCCCTCATTTATTGCAATTTTAGAAAAAGAGAAGAAGCTATTAGGTATGACATTGAATCTCTTAATAACTAACTTTATACAGATATTTATACGTGGTAGAACTTATATAATATTTGTCTACCAGTCACTTAAACTAATAATTCAATCTGGGATGTAGGGGAAAGTCAAAATCTTTGCCTTACAATATCTTTCACGGTTCTTACATCTCCACAGTCATTAAAGCATTCTCTTAAAAATGGCACACATAAACCAAAATTTTATCGACAATATAAGGAACTAGAAATTGCGAAGTGGCAACTCATACCGGATAGATCTGCATGTATATGCTGCTTCGACAGCATAGATGTAAGCCAATCCACAACCTCTCTTCTTGACCTCCATTTAAAGTTAGCATTAGTGGAGCTTTCCTTTCCGTGCACATGCAAAAATTCCTCAGAAACAACATAGAACATGTGCCTAACACTCCTCTCAGTACCCACAACTGCAAGAATGGGTTCTCCAGCAGAATCCTTCAAGAAATAGTGAACCACACGGTTGCCCCTCTCCTGTGAAACAAAGTGCTCTTTCCACTCCACAAAACAGTGACCATTTCCAGACATTTTGACAGAACGCACAAAGAGGGGTTGACAAAACACCAGAAACCCACTTGAAGTTCTAATCACATAGCTGAAGATGCGCAAAATGAAAGATAGCAAAAGGTTTCAAACCTCCATGACTTGGCTGCCTAAAAAGTAACAATGGAGTAATTTTCAGATCAAAAGCTACAATCTTGCAATTATTTATTACCTTAACCCTCGGAATAAATATAATATATCTTGCTCAAGCTGGAACAACTCAAGCAAACGAGAAATGGGTATATTATAAAACTGACCTGAATATAAGAGAGCTTAGGGCTTGGAAACCTAAGCAGATCAAAAGTCTTGACTTTACAGCTGAAAGGCACCCAAATACGTAGCAAAAGGTTCAAACAACAATCAAATTTGTTCAATAATCTTGAGGATCAGCAACCATACATAATCAGGAGGACTATACCATTCAACAAATGCACAATTTGATCACTAGTAACTCTACCATGAAATTTCCCGCTGAGACTTGGAAGAACTACACCAAACAAGAACTGCGGATGTCGAAAACCTTCATGGAAGCCACAAAAACCTGCATTTTGAGGGCCTAAAGGCAGATCAGAACACCCTATACTCAATAGAACTCGGTATCAGCGTGAAAGCCCAAATAGCATCAAAGACATTGCCTTGACTGCTTTTTCCAAGAGAATTGGAACAAATTTGAAATGGACATCTATAATTAGGGCCAGAAAAGCAACTTAAGCTCACGAAAAAGTAACTGGAAAGACGTAAGCCTAGTTGGGAGAACAGACTAGGTGATGCTGGTGTTGGAGGGTTTTAAGAGAAGGGCGAGAAGAGAAAGCTTTGTGCTTGTCTTGGTGGGTACAAGGGAGAGTAGAGAAAGAGAGGGACAAGAGGAGGAGAAGATGAAGGAAGAGAAGGGGAGAAAAGAAGATTTCTTGAAAAGGCCATGGACATGAAAACTGGGGAGAGTTGCAGAGCTTTGGAAATGTATGTGCAGCTATGGAACAGAGGGACTGGTTGAACAAGAAAATAAATAAACTATTTGTTAAATTAATAGAAATTATAATTTACTTGTTTGTTTTCTTTCCTTTTCTTTTTTCTTGGTGGTAGGTAGGACGGGGAGGAAGGGTTGGATTATTTACTACGACAAACAAGTGTTGCGTTGCAGCTAACAACTCCATTGGGCCCGAGTCCATTTGTTCATTTGGCAGGCCCAACTCGTAGAATTCTTTAGTGAGGGGTTTATATATGGACTCTCTCACGTGGACTTTTATATTAGTTCGCAAGATCATTTCATTAAACTTACTATTTAGATTAATCATATAACTGATATGAAGGTCCACATATATGGTCTCTATATATGACATCCTCACCATAGAACGACTCTTTCAAAGTCATTTATCAATCACAACTTCACAAGGCCTATTAGTATTGCGGTGGATATAGGGTTGTTCTCTAGTGAGAAACTCTATATGCCAATCTTATATGAGACACTGTTGGATCCAGTCTATCAGCTCAAAGAAAAGCAGTTGTACTAGAATTAGCCACTCAATTTGTTCTCTCCCTCCTCCATCCAAAGCAGTTGTTCTCTTTCGAATAAAAAAAAAAATTGTTTTTATCTTTCATGAAGAACACATTTCTTTCTTCTACTTTGATTTCGTCCATTTTTCTTTTTTCTAGTTTGGTCATTCATGCCATACAAAGCAAGATATTCTGTTTCCTGAAGAGCACATCTACCACTCTAATTCCTTTTTATTTTTTTTTATGGTCTGAGCACTTAGTCCTCCCCTTGCCTAAGCATTATTTATCCAAAAATAAAAGTCGGGCTTTTAAAAAATCATAGAGCAAGGTCAAAACCTTCGAGATTATTTCAATGCTCTCCTAAGGGACTTCAAAATTTATTGGTGTCGAGTTTGAAATCCTTGCTTCCGAGGCATGACAGTAAATGAGTGGGTAACGTCTGGGGTTACACGGATGAAGGAGCTTGTACATGATAAATATTCCAATCAAGCTTATTGATGGTGTCAAGGATTCGAATTTCATGATGACACATCCTAGAATTTTTAAGAATGAAATAGGTAGAGTATTTGCCAAACAAGTACATATTAAAAAGATGGAAGAAAAGTGCAAAATCATGTGTATTTATTGATAAGGATGGCAAAGAACTTAAAGACAATGTTGATGGTTGTCTTTTGGTTAAGAGATTGACACTCTGAAAAGTTGCAGCCGATTTGATTAATTTAGCATGGTTGTCTGAATAAGGTTCTCAATTGCTGCAAAAAAACATTTGATGGGATTCGTGGGAAGTTGATTAGCTTTGTGTCATCAAGAGGTCTTGTGGAAGAATGCAACGAAAAGTTGGAACTAACTTCAAGGGTACCATTAGGGGGGGTTTGGGGGTCCTCCCCCAGCCTAGCTAATAGAGAACAAATGAGAATGAAATATCAACACCAAGCAAAAGCAAAAGCTAGTACGAAAAAAGTGAAAGGAAAAAGAGAGAAGGTAGTGGAACTACATAAACGTCGTTACACTAAGTGTAAGAAGACTGATCATAAAATATGAAAATGTCCAAGACTTGCGTGCCTGTAAGCAAATATATCAGATTTTGTATTTTCATATATTCTCTTTTAATGATTTGTTGTTATTGTTTATGCTTTTTTTTTTTTCTGATGTTGCGGGTCTTCACAAATGTCATACATCATAAGTTCACCAATGTCTTTCAACATATTAACATTAAAAATAAATAATCAGTTCAACGAGTATACTTAAACATTAATCCTTGATTTTCACAATTAAAAAAATCTTTCAAACAACTATATATTGGGATATTTGTGCAACAACTTTGTTACAAACTTCAACAGAAATAAATGCTGGCTTCCTCAGTGCTTTTGGTTAAGTTTATGTTCGCACTTAGAAAACTCGCAATATTTGAGGACATACAATTCGCAGCGCCGCTGAAAATAGGGAACAATCGTTACACGCAATATTTGTACAATTACCAAATGTCATAATCAGATGTGTTTAGGTAGAAAGTTACTTACCTGACAAGTTGTTGCAAAGCATTCGTTACACGAAGAACTGGCCACCAATTCTTACTTTCAAGACCATGGCCAACATATCCAGCTTCCGCTAACAAGTTGGGGATAATTTTCACAACGTCCTGCAGTGCCTTTTGAAAGTTTTGAGTTCTAAAAGCCGTTATTTTCAAATCGTATCCTATGATTTCACAAGTAGATAAATAAAAATATAAGTGACACCTAATACTTCTGCCTTTCAAGGTTAAAGGGCAGAAAAGCCTTTTTCACAGACTCCTAAGGTTCACCCCAATTTGGCACTTCGGTTTTCACCATTCCCCCATGGTCAGCATTTGGTTGTAATCAAAGCAAATATATTTTTACATAATGACATGCTAATTATAATTAATAACAAAAGTCAAATTAAGGCAGTGAAAATGCATAATTATCACATAATACATACGTGGAACATCAAATATGCAATTATCTAGTTTGAACCCATTAACATCTCACACATCACTCCTGTAATAGACACAATCTATGTCCATGTTTTGCACAAAAGTGTTCTTTCCAATATTGAAGTTATCCATCACATAATAGCAGTCTCATTTGGGCATAATGCCATATCAATCAATGTTTACCTTGTCATCCAGCCAACTGTCCTTGGTAATGAGGTGAATGAAGAAGTTAGGTCAAGCATCCACTCCAAAATCACACATGTGAACATCAATTTTCAATCAATATTATAATCAAACAAGTTTCAACAAGGGCTCAATAATGGAACCATTCACATTTCGCTAAGGACCATTAGAGGGAACAAACTTTTCTTCTTATCCCTCTTCTCGTTTGAATATCACCACTTGTATAAGGGAATCATGAGGAACTTTCCTCATGGGGTCAAAAGTTCAACGAACTTTGTCCTCCCCAATATTTTGAATCTTCCATACATGTCATGGAGTTTCCCTTGCTACAAACTTGCCCTCTCTTTCAGAGGGCTAACAGTCTTAATAGCTCCCCGACCCCTTTTTCTCTTCACCACACCTAAAACAACATCATCATCAGGAATGTGATCATCTTAAACATCATCATCCCCAGTTGACATATTCCTCTTTCAACAAGATTTTAAAAAAAGGTAAGAAGGATGACACACACAATAGCAGGATCATCCCAATTTAATTATCTCCGGTGGTGTACGTTCCATCTCTTCTTTCTCAGCATCAACATAATCTTTTCTCTTCTCAGCTTCTCCAGCTTCCTCTTTAGCCTCCTCTTGTACAACCTTTATCATCTCAACCTCTTTTTCCTCCTCATCTTCAACCTTATCCTCATGCTCATCTTTTGTGTCATCTTCCATAGCTTCGATTCCATCTTGTTTGCCAAGGAGATATGGTTGTTTTTCCTTCTTCAGGAGGCTTTCCTGCATGTTTGGTTACAAATAGGATACATTGGTCAAAGGGAAGGCTTGAGTTCAGAGACGAAGTTGGATTTCATCCATATTTTTCTCTCATAGTTCTCACACTTGTCTTTCTCATCCACCTTTTCATAGGCCTCACACCTTTTCTTTTCTCCCTCATTCACTTTAAACTCATTGCCTCAACCACATTTCCAAATTCTTTGCACTGTATCATTTTCCTCAACGTAACCAATTGTCCCCTCATTACTGTCTTGGCATGACTAGTAGACTTCTCAAACGTATAGGTCTCCCTTCTAGCTCACTCTTCTCATGCAGTATTATCACATCGTCCATCAACTGATGCACAACTATGTTTACCTTAGCAAAATCTGTATATACAAGAGGACCTATACTAGGTGCATCCTATTAAGGAAACTCCTCACCCCAAGTCTAGTATTGTTGACTAATCTTCAATGAGCTTGGTCATAGGACCTGCAATAAAACAGGTTGTCACCAATATACAGTTAACATTCGATCTATAATATCATATTGCAGTATACTTAACAGGTGTACTCATGAAAGAAATATATTATTAAAATATTTGTAAACACCTATTTACTTTGAAAGATATACACCTTTAGCCTTTAAAACTCGTGAGTTTTTTCTATGGTTTCCCATTAACAAAGTCGCAAAACTAATGTGAGTTCGTCAATCCGCTTACAATATCTCATGGGCGGCATTCCCAATTGGGAAATTACTTCATACATCCAAATCTACATCATTAATTTGTTTCAAGTTAGTACATTATTATGAACTAAACTATACAAACAATAATTATGAACTACATATTACCTGGAAAACAAAGCTCAAACCTTTATACTCCACCCCGGTCTGTTAAACACTTTTAATTTTTTCCTCCTCCCCCTTTTTGTTACATTTTTCACCAACCTCTTCACTTCTTTATCATTTTTTCCATCATTCCCCCCCCCCCCTTTTTATCATCCTTTTCATCATTCTCGTTCTTCTCATGAGCAAACAACAATGAATCCTCCAAATGCTCAAACGATACAGAAAACTCACAGATAATTGTTGAATTTGGCCATATTGTGTACCAGGTGTAAGTGGTTCTCGTTTATCTTAATATTTGGGGCTTTCTCCAATATCATGAACTCAACAAAGTAAAGCATTTTGAGTTTGAAGGAGTCCACGCTTTCCTTTTATGCACTTTAAGATTGAATTTTTGAAGTCCTATTTTATGGGGTTGAAATTTCAAAAAAGAATTAAATGGCAGAAGGAAGAAAGGCACGATACGGACACGTTGGAGAAGGGTGAAGATGAGAATACCCGTTTCTACTTTATGCTTCCTTTACATGTTCATCCGTTCAGATCAATTTGGATGGCTTAAATTGATCCTCACATACGGTTCTCACTAGAGCCTCGCACGATGGATACAAGTATTGTATGAAGGTAATTTTGCATATATACTACCTAAACTATTAGGATTGTGTGTTTACCATTCAAAGAAAAATAATTTAGCAATTTCCTACTCAAATTTCAATTTTAGTATTAACTAGCAAAAAAGCTTGCGCGATGCTGAGGGTTTTGAAATTTCGTAGATAAATAAGATTGTTTATATATACAATGAGATTTAACTTGTAGCATTATGCTTAACTAAGGAAGTATAAGTGGCAAAAAAAGGAAGTAATAACATATTTTATAGGCTACTTGTTATGTTAAAATAGTAGACATGTTTGTATATACATTGAGATGTTAATAGTGGGAAGTAGTTATCAAAATAGCAAAATTTGGATAGTTTTGAGTAGCATGTTGTTTAATTGGGTGGGTTTTGTTTTGCAATTTCTTCATGACTTTTTTTCTCTTTGATGGAGGTCTTGACCCCATTATAAAAAAATGGGAAAATAGCAAGTGTTAATGTTGATGAATGGGGAAAATTGAGTTAGGACAATAATCATAAACATCTAATTATGTATAACAGGAATAATATAATTTAACAATTTAATAAGAAAGTTATAAATGGTTTTCCAATCGAAGAAACACAAAGTAACGAAATTAAATAAGAACGCAATGTTTTTCTTTTCTTTTAAGATATGAATAATTAAATATTATGTATGTAATATGTATTTTAATGAAATGAGTAAATTGTAGAAGAGAGAATACAAACTTTAATGTTGGAGTAAGAGAACTAATGAGCAAGTTGTAGATAGTTTTCCAATTGAAGTAACACAAAGTAAACATATTTTAAATTCTGTGTTCATCTAAAGGAAAAGTTGAAAAGAGGTAAAATAATTACGGTTGGATGTATTGAAGAAAAATTGAAGAAAATGATGTAGATATAATGTTTAAGCTTTTAATTCTTTTATGTGTTAGGTACATATGACTAAAATGTCTTTTGTCCTTATTTGAAGTTAAAATTACTTAAGGGTTTGATATTTCTGCTGAAAAACGGGCGGATCCTCCCCTGAAAAACGGACATTTCCTAAAAACATTCACCTGTAAATATAACAATTTAATAGTATTCCCAAATGTTCAGCATGCAAAAATTTCATTTATACGTAATTCAATAGTGGTGTAAATGGTTTTTAGACCTATATAATAAGTAGAGATAATCTTATAATACCTTAATTCAAAGGAACCCAATATTAAAACAAAGCATGAATCAGAATATTACAAAAATGATGATTTTGTCAAATTCAACACAATTCATCACGGGAAGCTTTTGGATACAATTATGCATTCCCAATTACAGACCTCTCAAAGATTGGTATATATGTCATACACAACAGTCCTCTACAAAAGCATTTTGACCGAATTTATACCTACTTTATACGGTTATGGCCTCCTAGAAAAATGGGTTCAGTGTCAATAACAAGAAGAACACACACTTACACGCCAACATCCATCAAAAACTAAAGGAGCTCAATAGAAACATATTAAACAAAAGGCTTTATATGAAGAAATCTTATAAGTAATTGAAAAAAGAACTTTATGCAAATACTATTCTCCTATGTTTTTCTCTCTTCATCAGTCATCAACGTCATTAGACTTATTTTATATCTGCCTGTATTCACAAAAACACAAGGGTTCGAATCTATATTCTAACAACAGTTAACAAAACTCAATAACTCAAAACATTCAAAACATTCAACAACATGCTCAGATGTTTCAATCCATTGCTCTACCCTAAAATTAACCTCAGAAAAACACCCAAAAGATTCAACAACATACTCAGATATTAGAGGGTTTAGGGTTAGAAAGCTCATTTTTTTTAATTATCAAACAACATAATTTATAAACCCAAATAACATGATTATTAACTCATAAATTGACAAAAAACCCCAATAATAAAAAAGGAAAAAGACAATGAATGAAAACCAAATTCAATAGAGGTTAAGATAAAAGAACTAACCACATAAGCAGGGGATTAAGAAAGCACAGATGAAAGATCAGAGGCTAAGGCCAGGCGAGTAGCAGGACAGAGATGTGTTTAGATGAAGATTGATCTTCGAATTGAAAAAGAAAAAGGCAAGGAAGTCGGTGAACAATGGAAACCAAAAATGATGGTCTGGGCAGATGGCTCTGGAAAAAGTCGAAGCCTCCAGATGTAGACATTGAAGAACCAACCTAGCTCTCCCATCCTTGCCCTGAAACTGTTGAACCAGCCAGTTGAAATCGAACCAAATGCATCTCAAGAAGAAACAGCCGCATAGTTAGATCCGAAGGGAAAAGGGGGCAAAGACAGGGAAAACACAAAACAATCAGCCAAGGGCAAAACCGTGATTTTACTGGCAAGGAAAGAGAAGGAGCTGGCTGAACAGATTAAAAATAAAGGCATTTCTGTAAATTTACTGTGCTTAGCTACAGTGATTAGTTGGATTGGGTTTTAGTATATATAGAATATGTCACCTCTGTCAACTTCTATTAAAAATTTTGTCAAAGTCATCACACGACATACACATGGGTCTTTCCTTAAGGGCATTTTTGTTAATTTCCCACTAAGAAAAAACTTATGTACCTATATAAATGAATTAAATCCTAAATTTTCCCACAAGTCCCCTTCCAACACACATGTGCATTCCCAAGCATACGAGTTATGAAGGAAATCTGAGCTCATTTCCTCAATCTCATTTGTTGTACACACACTTTTATATACGGATAAAGTCTTAGAATATTCATCTTTCTTTCTATGAGTGAGTTTCTGTATAATCATGTTTATAGTTCCTTGTGAATTATAGTGTTGATTTCATAAAGAATATGAGTCATTGCATATTGGGAGACGAACACTAGCAACCATAAGCACCAATGTGGGACACAAATCGTCTTTAAGTCTAAGTGTCAAATGCAGGCACTGGCCCAACCCTCTTTAGGTAGGGCTCCAAATGTTGGAAAACTCCCCCAAGTAGCCCAAGATTTAAATAATAATAATATTTAAAGTCCAGTCTTATTCCGTTTACCTTTACTTGTATTTTTCTTCTTATTGTAGTCTTCTTTTCAGCTTGTATCAAATTTTGATTTAGGGATTTAGAAATTAGACTTTTTTTTAATATTTTTAATTTTGTAAATTTCTAATTTGTTGATACCTAACTTGTTAGTTGATATGCCTATTGTGATTTGTTATGGTACATGCTCACATATTTTTATATATATCAAACATAGGTTATAGTTTACAATGTCTAGTCAAAATTCCAAGCCAAGAAAGACAATTCAATTATTTTTCAATAAAAGAATGAGGGTCAATCATCAACACAACATTCTTCTCCATTTGTGACTGATAATCCAATTCATGACGAGTGACAACCTTCTAAATCTTAAGGAGTCGAGCCTTCAATAGTTGAGTTTGTAGAAGTTGATATCAATTGTCTTGAACGTGATCCGGGAAAATGTTCGTGCAATATCGACTTACCTTATAAATGAACAAAGCAATGGTCGAAGAAAATATGTACAACTTAGACCATATCAACCCAAATTGGATGAGTATGCAAAGACCTTTGATGGAAAATAGTGTCATAAATTCTAATTTACGTGGTTTGCAAGATTCAATTGGCTTGAGTATTCGGTTGAAAAACACAAAGCATATTACTTTCCATGCTTTATTTTTTAAAGAAATCATCCTTTATTTATGACCGAAGGGTTTGATATGTGGAAAAGAGTCCGTGGCAAAAGTGAATGTCAATTTGTAAGCATGTAGGGCTTTCTACTTCTCCACATAACAATTGTATGCAAAAATGGTATAACTTGAAGAATACATCTGGACATATTTAGAGGGCAATTAATCCACAATCGCCCTAAGATGTGAAGAAAAATAGGTTGCGGTTTAAGGCCGCAATTGTGGGTGTGAGGTATTTGGCAAGACAAGCATTAGCTTTTAGAGGTGATAATGAATCCATTAGCTCATCATATCGGGGAAATTTTACTGAATTAGTAAAGTTCTATGGAGAAATAAATGAAGAAATTGCAAAAGTTACTTTAGAAGAAGCTCTAAGAAATGCCAAGTATATTGCTCCAAAGATTCAAAAGGAGTTCTTGAATATTCTTCCTAACAGAGTTAGGGCAAAAATTTGTGAGGAAGTTGGGCATGCTAAATTTTGTATTCTTGTTGATGAAGCACTTGATGAATCTAGTAGGGAACAAATGGCTCTTATTTTAATATTTGTCGATTGTCATAGGGTTGTTAGAAAATGGTACTTTGATGTTGTGAGTGTCGAGGACACTTGTGCCTTAACTTTGAAGAAAAAAAATATAATATACTTTATTTACACAACCTTCAAGTAAGCAATATTCGTGGTCAAGGATACGATGGTGCGAGTAATATGCGTGGTGAATGAAATGGACTACAAGCATTGTTTTTGAAAGATTGTTTGTATGCATATTATGTACACTGCTTTGCTAATCACCTACAAATTTGTTTAAATGCGGCAGCTAAAGATGTGCAAGATATTTATTTATTTTTTTCAATGTTTACGAGTTAAAGTGTGTAATAACCCAAACCTTAATTAATATTTAATTAATAATTTAATAGAGGAAAAGACAATTATACCCATAGAATAATTTATTAAGTTTAAAGTTGGCTTTTTGATCGGGAAATAATTTGGGAATTCCGTTTGTACCGTTGTGATTCCATATCAAACTAGAACAAAATGGAACAAAAAGCTCTAATACCGTATCAAACTCGTGCCTTGAAATGTATATTTGTGGGTTATTATGCTACACATAAAGGATACCATTGCTTTCATCTCCTTACTGGAAACTCTTTGTCTCTAAAGATGTCACATTCTGTGAAAAGAAAGCATTTTTTTTTAGGGGGAGTTTTGGTACTTCTCTTCAAGGGGGAACAAGAGTATCAAAGAGAAGTTACTTTAGGAAGAAATACCAATTGTGTAAGGAATAGAGATACTATCTGAAGGCAAAGGAAAGGAGTTCAAGGTGTATGAGAGGGGAGAAAGATTACATCAAGGAGATAATTGGGTAGACAGTCAAACAACTGAATCTCCTCTTAACCAACCTGACCAAATGGCTCCTTTGGAGGATATCCCTGATATTCATCTTGATACTTCATTAGGTCAATTTGAGATACATAATGAAGGTCAAGGTTCTCGTTATCCTGTTCGTCCAAATAGAGGCAAACCTCTTAATTGGTTTAGTTTTTCATCACGTAATACTGTCCAATACCCTATTTCTAACTATGTACCATCTCACTATTTGTCCAATTCATATATCTCTTTGTTGGGGTCTTCTTATATTAGAAGGCTTAGTTGGGGTGGATGGTTACTAGTCTTGAATGAAGCCTTCAAGTCCTTATTTTTGAATTAGCGAGAACTAAGCCCAAAGCATCAAAGGAAAAGCAAGTCCTAGGGGAGTACTCTGGTATACTTTTAGCAGTTGCTTATTTTAGTTGGCTTCAAGTGCAGATGTAAGGAAGCAATGGTGTACAGTGTTGTTGGATGGTGTACAGCGATCCTGGATGGTGTATCGCACTGTTGGATGGTGTAGGCCTGGGCTCGGATCGGTTTGGAACAGGAGAGGGGTCTTCCGTTAACCAAACCAAAGACTTCGGTAGACCATTTTCTCTTTCGTTAACGAAACCAAAGACTTCGGTAGACTTCAAATCAGTTAACCTAACATTCGGTTCGGAATGGGTCGGTAGGCCGGCACTACCGTAATAAAAACATACTTATAAAAATACAATTTATCTTCACATGACATAAGTTCTTGAACAAATACACCAAATTATCCTTGTAAAAATCAAATAACTTATTTTTAAAGTTACCAACGAACATTAAAACTACATAATAAAATAGCAAATAACGTTACAAAACAATAAGAAATTAGTTTAAACAGCATAGATGCCTAGTAATCTTCAATCCAAATTTGATTTGTGTACTGTAGTAATCTTCAATATGTACTCAAGATGGACTACCAACCACTTTCTCTTTCATTTGAGAACTAGAATATACCTCTACATCATTAAACAAATTATGAAAGTGAGAAAATAAACATATTGAAAACCAAAAAAAATATAAAAAATTAAAATTACTTACCAGTCTCAATTTTCTCCAAAGCATCATAGAACTCAAGTTCCTCCTTAGTGGGATCCTTGTACAAGGAGAACACATCGGCTTTCAACCAATCACTTGTGCAAACCAAGGCCTTCACCATTCTTGGAGTCAAAGAAGAACGAAAAGGATCTACAATTCTACCACCCAAACTAAAAGCAGATTCTGAAGCCACGGTAGAGATTGGAATGCCTTGGACTATTTTCTTGCCACCAAGCCAACAAGTCAAAGTTGGGATTTCTAAGATTTTCGGGTGGCTCAAACAAATACTTAACCACTTCATTTCTTATCTCAACAACATCCATCACTTGTCTCAACTTCATAAATTTAGACAATCTTTCCGCTTCAACATCATCTTCATCATTTACCATAATCGTATCCCCAATTCTCTCCAAATTGCTATTATTATAACTTTGGGCAGCCAATGAGTCAGCTACTTTATTCACATCATACATGTGGATTAAAAAATCATTGACTCCTTGTGTAACTCATTAACCTTGGAAGGATTGGATTCTATATCGGAAAGGCTAAATAAGAGATACTCCATTTTTGTATCGTGGATCAAGAAAAATTGCAATAAGCAACAATTTGTTAATGTCTTCAACCTTCCCCCAATACTTGTCAAACTTTCTTTTCGTTGATGTTGCTACGCTTTTCATGAGAGAATCCTCATTTCTACAAAACTTTTGCAATTGAACAAAAATAGCACACATTTGATGGAAAGCTTGGTGAGAAGTCACTACCTTTGACCCACTAAATTTCAAAGTGGCTTCGTAGTACAACTTCAAGAACATGATCAAGACTCTAGCACAAACCCAATCATTTGAGGTAGGAGGCCCCAATATTTTTTTCTTCTTCTCAACATCATCATCCATAAAATAACCCACAAAGTGTGGGTCTCCATCATCCTCCAACATCCTTTCAAAAGCTTTTTGATACTTCAATGCCCCTTCCAACAATAAATATGTGGAATTCCATCTTGTACACACATCTAAGGGCACAAGCCCTTTGATATCAAGTTTCTCAAAAGCAACACATCTTCTCCAACTCTCCAACCTTGCGGCTGAAGAGTGGATGTACCTCGTCAAATTAGTAATAGCCATAATGGAGTTATCCAATTCTTTCATCCCTTCAAACACAATTAAATTCAGAATATGTGCACAACATCGCACATGCAAACAATCACCACCAAACATAAGTGTCTTACTCTTGGTCAACCTACCCTTCATATAACTTATCATTTTATCATTAGGAGTAGCATTATCAACAGTAATAGTAAACATTTTTTCTATACCCCAATCATTCAAACAATAATCTAAAAGCTTTCCAATAGTTTCACCCTTATGGTTTGGAATGACACAAAAGCTTATAATCCTTTTGTGCAAGTGCCAATCAACATCAATAAAGTGAGCCGTGACAACCATATAATTTATCTTTTGAAGAGATGTCCATGTGTCGGTGGTAATAGACACTCTATGTGATGGGTGACTTAACACACTCTTGAATTTACCCTTTTCTAATTGAAAAAGGTTCCACACATCTCTAGCAATTGTCTTACGAGATGGTGGATCAAACTTTGGTTAGACTTCTTGCATTAAATCTCTAAACCCCACATTCTCTACATGGCTAAATGGAAGCTCATCACGAATAATCATCCGTGCACATGCAAGTCTAGATCTCTCCTTACTAAAGGACCAACTCACTATATTGCCTTTATCCTCTTTGACAAACGATAAGAGTTTTTGACTTTTGACATCTCTAAGTGGAGATGTCCTACATGTAGTTTTAAATGATACCGTAAGGAAGAAGTACCATTACGGGAGTCACATCCATAATCTTGCTTACAATACTTACATATGCACCTAGGTTGATCACCATTTGTACCTTCTTCCTTCTTTACCATATCAAAATGTTCCTACACATTAGACCGAGCTGCAGCTTTTCTTTTTAAGTTATTCAGTGGGGGAAGTGAGGGAATAGCATTTGATGAAATATCAACAGTTTGTGCAGAGGTTGGTGTAGGAGTTGAACTTGCGTTTGACATAGGACTAGTAGATGAACAGAAGGTTTTTGCAATTGAAACACAAATTAATTAAATTAAACAAAAAGACATGAGTGATATTACATATAGCTTTCTGCAATTGAACCTAAAGATTAAAGCTAAATGATTCATTCCTTACAATATTTAAATACTAAGATTCCTTGTGCACATTTGAATAGTCAATATTTGTTCCAATTCATATAGCTTTAATCATTGTATTTGCCACGTTCTGTACCAAAAAAGAAAGACGAAAAGTCGCAAGTCCCTCTGCAACTTTTCATCTCCTTTTCGGTTTTTTTTTTCTGTTGGGCTAAGAAAAAAATAATGAAATTTTTTAAAAAGCAAAGTACCTTTTGGAGCGATTGTAGAAGATAAGAGAGCAATGGTTGCTGTAGAAATTAGTGTGAAATGATAAGAGTTCTTCTTATGCAAAATACCCTGTTCATAAAAAATTAAAATGATAAGAGTTCTTCTTATGTTGCCACTAAAATCAATGTGAAATGAGGCTGGGTCTTACAAAATGCTGAGTCAACGTACCTGCTAGAGAGATGAGAGCGATGGTTGTGCGGCTAAGCTAACATAGAGAAGAGAAAGTTAAGATGTTTGGGGGTTAGAGGGCGGTTGGATGAAACTAAAAGATGGAAAGTCAAATTTTAGGGTTAATGTAGGTAGTGTTTCAGTGTTTTCAATCTACGATAACTTAATATCGAGCCACTAATAAATAGATACATATATAAGTACTTAAATAATAAAATAATTTCAAATATCGGATCAGGATGGATTTCTGTCGGATTAGGGATATTGTTAACCGTTAACCAAACCAAATGTTTTGGTACGGATCAAATTGGAATAATTAAAATTAAAAAATAATTCTTTAACCAAACCAAACCAAATCGTCGGTACGTTGATAATTCAGATGAGATGCCCACCCCTAGGATGGTGTACGATGCTGCTGGATGGTCTTGCAAAATGGTGTCATATTGCATACGACATCTCTAGAGAGAGCTGAGGATGATACATTGATGTTGCACAGAGATGGGTTTGGCATGTGGGTTAGCTTTGATGTGTCAAGATATTGGGCTTGGCATGAGAGGCTTGTGGTGTGAGAGCTAAGAATCCATAAGTTTAGCAAGAGAGAGTGATTTACTTGAGAAATGAATGATTATGGCAGTGTATTGTGGAATGATTGGGTGGTGTTTTGGGAAAGGCTTGAGTTTGATACTTCCAACAACTTGCGGATGGGCTTGCTATTGATACTAATGTGTTCTTGGTAAGGCTTTGGATGTTGTTTAAGGCTTGAGGTGGTATTATGACAGAAAATGAGTATGGAGGGGTTAAGGCTTGGGTTTTGTGTGTTTACTCCTATACTTACGACATCTAGAGAATGGTTTGTTGTGTTGTTTACGGCAGCTAGAGTACGACAACTAGAGAATGGTTTGCTGTGTTGTTTACGGTAGCTAGAGCACGGCGGCTAAAGCATGGTTTGCTGTGTTGTTTATGGCAGCTAGAGCATGGTTTGTCGTGCTGTTTACGGCAGTTAAAGCATGGTTTACTGTGTTATTTACGGTAGCTGGGGTATGGATGTTGTTTCTGAGTTTGGAGTGACTAAAGCTAGGGGTTTTTTTGGTGTTTCTTGCCGTGAATCCTCTTCCTTTCTGTCTCCTCTTGTTCTCCCCTTTCTCGCTTACTCCCATCTCCCTTTTATAGGCCTTGGGAGCCATTTGGTTCACTTTTTGTTGCTTCGATTTAGCTGCACCAAAATGGATTCAGCTGCATCCTCAACTTGTGATACTCGCAAGTGCACGAGGCGTTTGGTAATATAGCATATGTAAGTACGAGGTCGATCCCATGAGGATTGGTGATTGAATGATCCAATTTGTTTCCCCTACACAAAATATAAATGAAAAGAAAATAAATAAAACAAGAAAGGAAGAAAAGAAAATAACTCAAGCAGATAAGTTCCCAAGTTCAATTAGATTAACGGATTAATTCTAGCTAAAGTATGATTAAGCCATGGTGTTTGGTTATAACCTTGTGTTCCTAATTCCCTAATTTGATCATTTGTTGTCTAACCTAAAATTAAGCATTAGGAACCCATTAAGCATAGAAGAACAATTTAAACAACCACGCATGTATCTAATCCCTGTTGTCGAATGTCCATACATACTCTTCCTATTCATAGTTCAATTCGAATTAAAGCATGGTGTCTACTCTTAATTCAAACCAAGATAGCTAACATGCAAGCCTAAATGGTGATCAATCATTCAAACTAGCATATTAACTTATAAGCATAATGAATAAGAACAAAAACCATAATTGAAACTTGGAAACTAATCAAACTTGAAACTAAAGAAAAGAATTTACATAACAATGAAAAGTAAAGTGGAACAAAGAAAAACTTAAGTAGAATTTCAGCACAAATATTTCATTACAACAATTGAAAACTAGAAAGAGAAACTAAGAGAATTTGAGGGAGAGAAGGGAAGGGAGCTCTAGAGAAGTGTTTGAGAGCTCCCCCCTTGGGGTGTGATTTATGAAGCTTGAAGACTTCTCTATTTATAGGGCTAAGAGGGAGGAACATCATGATGAAATCCAACACCACAATTCCTCATTTAATACAACCCATAACTCACACTTCATCTTGTCTATGTTAGTGTGGTTGGAATCAACTCCATCCCATACTTCTTTTGCTGCAACTCAAGCTTTCTTCACATGGGTTTTCAAAGGTGATCAATTGTGGCTGCCTTTTGCTACCAACCCATGTAGTCTTCTTTTGGTTGTTGAACAAAAACGAGTTTTCTGAACCAGTCTTGGTGTAGGAAGGCCTGAGGTTTCAACATGTATCCAATGGGGCTCAAATTTGGATATGTTATACTAGACACCCATTGGAACAACTTCTATGAAGAAAGTATTCCCATCGGAGCAGTAGAAGTGTGCGTTTTAGGCCTTGCAAGTTGGCTGCCGAACAGAGACTGGAATTGACTTCATTTCATTTCTTTTCTTTCTTTTTGCTTCACATGCATGCACATACTTTCTTTTTAATAGCTCCATCATGTACCAACTTGTTCCTTTAGAATTTCATAGCTGGAATGCCTCCATACTTCACTCATTATGTTGGGTACAAAGTCAGTTATAGTTGGGGTGAGGCACATGGTAAAAAGCTGGCAGCTGCAAATCCTCCTGAGCAAGATTGAGTGTTGGACTGCCTAAGCACTCCACATATGTTCAATTGGGCTGAAATTTGGATATGTTGTACTAGACACCCATTGGAACAAGTTTCATGAAGATCGTCACCTAATCCGAGCCCCATAGCATGCTGATCCAAGGCCAAGAAGTTTGCCTACGAAACTGGGCTGGCAAGGGTTGTAGCCAAAATGAGTTTGTCTTTAAGCTCTTCTTCCATTCACCCAAATAAGGCCTTAACATGCATGGATTGCATCATTTCCTATCCAAAACCATCATTGTTACCTAAAGCTCAATGAACTGAAAGATAAACACAAAAAGGATTAAAAGCACAAGTTTAACTAAAAAACATAACCAAATCATAAGCTAGAAGGGTACGAAATAATATACAATTATGAACCGATCAAATACCCCCAAACCTAGATTTTGCTAGTCCTCGAGCAAAACAACACAAAACAAAGTTAAAAACAAAACAAGAAGTTAACTAAACCACTTCCGCAGGTAACTCGATTGCATTGAGCATATGCAACAAGCCTTTAAACCTCTAGGCATCCCTAGTAGGAGGAGTTGTGTCTCCTAAGGGTTTAACAGAAACGATATCCACAAACGTTTTACTAACTCTACAAAACAAAGTGGTTAGAAAACTTATTAGATTTGTTAGTCCTTAAGCAAAATAAAAGAAACACAAAAACAAAAATAATTACAAAAACAAAAACAAAAAAATAAAAAAAGTAAAAATAAAACTCAAAACAATCTTTCCGAACATTTTCTGAAAAGAAATGACTCATGCACATGACTCAAAAGTTAAAAGCTCAATTTTAGACATTATTTACAAGGCGGCAAAGTTCAAAACACAACATGCTCAAAGTGTAGTAGTGTGATAGCCAAATGCAACAAATTCCCCAATCTTAGTTTTCACACAATTTCAAAAATCATACTAAGCACAAATGCAACTTCAAATCTTACCAAAGTTGTCCTCTCACAAATGAATCACTCAGAAGAGGGCTACAATGCAACACTCAGTTATAAACATGAGATTAGAGTTAAACCGTAAAGGACTTAACTCAAAATTGGAAGATGAAAAACTTGCATTAATATGATCTCAAGAAGGATGCCAAACACTTAAAAGTAAGAAAATGCATGCAATTTAACCATATGACATTTAAGATCAATTTAGGTCTTTATTATAGGTTGTAATGGGGCCAAGGGTGTAAGGTGAGTGAGAAATGAAAGGTATGGATAATACAAAGTCCAAGGAACTCAAAATGTAAAAGCATAAAATAATAGTTTACAAGACTTCGAATCATCACGATTAGATTTTTTCTTTTACATGATCAAAACTCCTTATACCTTCATTTACAATGGTTTACACTCCTTTCCTTTAATTGAACAAACACCAATTTATTTTGAGGCCAATAAGGAAACCCAAAAACGAAATTTCATTCAACCACCACATAATTACAACTTCTTTTTTTCTCTTTTCTTTCACCAATTGAGTGAAGTTCTCTTCTTCTTCTTTTTTTTTTTTTATTTATTTATGTAATATCCCTTCCCAAACTTAGCATGAAAAACACATCCGAATTAGAGCTCATGAGTTCCTTAGAAAGGTAAATATTTGTTTTTCGGGCTAAGGCGAGGAAATATAATTGGTAAAATGAAAGAAAAGGTTTACTTGTAGGCTCAAAATGGTTAACAATGGAAAATCATGCTTAAGCATGCATAAGGTTAGCTTGAAAGGCACAAACGATCCAAAGAGGGCCTTAATATCATTTCTTAAATGTCATGAAATCAAATTGCATAAGAATGAATGACTTTTAAGTGTTCAACCAAATCAATGAATAATGAGATCAAACAACAACTTTGATGACAAGAAAATAAGAGTATGTGTATAACACTTATGAAATGAAGCACAAGGCTCAAAAGCTCACATTATATGGTTATATAAGTCTAATTTATGCTTGATACAATTCTTTGGATCATGCAAATCCTTTAATTGGAAAATTATGAAACAAATGGCAAGTGCAAAGAAGGTTTTGAACATATCATGCTAGAATGATGCCAAATTATTATTATTTTTTTAATTTTTAATTTTTTAAAAAATAATAATAAAAATAATAATAAAATGAAATCCAATTTTTATTTAAGTCATGCAAACATTTATCACAATCTCATCATAAGTGTTCGGAAAGTGACTCAAAACAAAACAAGACTCAGAACATAGAAAAAAAAAAAAAAAAAAAAACAAGCAAGAAATTAATTAATTTTTTTTAAAGAAAGTTTAAGAAAAACCAAATTTACTTGCTAAAAACACAAAAAGGATTAAAAGCACAAGTTTAACTCAAAAACATAACCAAATCATAAGCTAGAAGGGTACGAAATAATATACAATTATGAACCGATCACTTTTCCATGCACACATGCTACTCCAACATCAAGGTGGTCGTGCATGCTGCTCTGGCTATGTGCCCTTGTCTCCCAGTTGAGATGACAGGACTTCTTCATTGTATGTAGGTGCTGGGTAGTTGGTTTCTACAAGAAACTATAAGGTTTTGGTGCCGTATAGGGGAGGTCCTGGACATATGGGGAGGTGTTGGGCGCTGGCGACAAATTTCTCTCTTTGCTTACCTATTCAGGGGGCTCAAGAAAATGGACTTGGGTTTTGGGGCTTCTAAGCACTCCAAAACCTGCATTCTTTTGAACCTTTAATAAGCCTCATGGATCCTTGTAACCATTTACACCACAATCCGCTCAGCATGCCCCAGACATATATGTGGCTTGGGCCCACATAAGCTTGTCGGGTGATTTAGCAGTAAAAGGAAGTTGCTTGGCATCGCGTGTTATTGCTTGCTTTGGCTTGGGCTATGTTGTATTGCAACAACTTGAGCTTGTGTTAGATAATGCTTGATAGTGCAGTAGGCTAGGTGCGCTTGGGCTTGTTAAATTTGTAACCCTTATAGGTTTGCATGTGAAAATGGTAAACTTGTACCACGACTTCCCCACGTGCCAAATTGTAGCCTTGCTTGGCATGGTATGTATGTATCGGCTAGGCTGCTTTTATAGCATGATAATGCATTGGGCTTTAAAATATGCATGGGCATTTCTTAAGATTTTTTGGGCCTTAACACTCATTTACAAATCATTTGTCATTTGTGTCCATTCCAAGTAATTTACAAGAGGCCATTAGTGATCAAAACAGGAAAAACGCTATGACTGAGGAAATGGAAGCACTTAGTTATACTTGGGATATGGTTGAGCTACTGAAGGGTAAGAAAACGGTATGTTGCAAGTGGGTATTCAAAGTCAAACATAAAACGGATGGCTCCATCGAAATATATAAAGCTCGACTGGTGGCTAAAGGCCTATGTGATTGATTACTAGGAGACCTTCGCACCAGTGGCCAAAATGAACACAGTACGCGTCCTCTTATCATTGGCTGTAAATCTATATTGGCATCTACTTCAGTTTGATGTAAAAAAAATGCTTTCTTGCATGAACTAGACGAGGAAGTTTACATGGACCATCCTCTAGGTTTTTCTACCTCTTGTGATGCTAATAAAGTTTGCAAGTTGCGAAAGTTCCTGTATGGACTTAAACAATCTCCAAGGGCATGGTTTGGTAGGTTCACTTAGTCAATGATTAGGTGTGGATACAAACAGGCTCAAGCTTATCATACCTTATTCCTTAAGAGAGATAATAACAAGATAACAACCTTGATTGTTTATGTGGATGACATGGTAGTCACCGAGAATGATGAAGAAGAGATCATGAAACTCAAGAATTATTTGGCCAAGGAATTTGAGATGAAAGATTTGGGTGCCTTGAAATACTTTCTGGGTACCTGAGGTGGCCAGATCACAACATGGCATTTTCTTGTCCCAAAGGAAGTATGTCTTGGACTTATTGACTGAAACTGGAATGCTAGCTTGCAAACCGGCAGAGAATCCTATTGAGCAAAACCACAAATTGGGGGAATTTTTTTTTATAAATCTTCCACCAATAAAGAGAGGTACCAAAGGTTAGTGGGGAAACTAGTCTACTTGTCTTATACACGACCAGATATTGCTTACGCAGGAAGCATTGTAAGTCAGTTTATGCATGGACCAAGTGACACGCACATGGAAGTTGTAAGTGGGATTCTCAAGTATCTGAAATCTGCTCTTGGTAAAGGTCTGTTGTTTTCCAAACATGGTCATCTAGAAATTGAGGGTTATACGCATGCTGATTGGGCGGGCAGTATAACGAATCAGAGATCAACATCTGGATACATTACTTTTGTGGGTGGTGTTGAGGCCCAAAACATCCAAGGCTATGCCCAAATATATTCCCAACCCAATATGACACCTTACTGAGAATTAACCCGATTAGGGTATGATCGGTTCATAATTGTATATCATTTTGTACCCTTCTAGCTTATGATTTGGTTATGTTATTGAGTTAAACTTGTGCTTTTAATTCATTTTCTGTTTCGATAAGTCCATAATTTCATACATTGCATGCCTTCTTTACTTAGTGATTTTGCTTAGTTTCTCTTTATTTTGAGTCACTTACCTATGTTTGTGTGTTTTGTAGGTTAAGATAGCAAGAGATAACATTTGATGCAATCCATGCATGTTAAGGGCTGATTGGCATATGAGGAATATGAGCTTAAAGACAAACTAATTTTGGCTGCAACCCCTTTCCAGCCCAATTTCGTAGGTCAACTTCTTGGCCTTAGATCAGCATGCTATGGGGCTCGAATGAGGTGATGATCTTCATGACACTTGTTCCAATGGGTGTCTAGTACAACATATCCAAATTTCAGCCCAATTGGACATATGTGGAGTGCTTAGCCCGTCCAACACTCAACCTTGCTCAGCAGGATTTGCACCTGCCAGCTTTTTGCCATGTGCCTCCTTTTAGCCATATGCCTCACCCCAACTATAACTGACTTTGTACCCAACATAATGAGTGAAGTATGGAGGCATTCCAGCTATGAAATTCTAAAGGAGCAAGTTGGTACATGATGGAGCTATTAAAGAGAAAGCATGTGCATGCATGTAAAGAATAAATGAAATGAAGTCAATTCCAGTCTCTGTTCGGCAGCCAACTTGTAAGGCCCAAAACGCACACTTCTACTGCTCCGATGGGAATCCTTTCTTCATAGAAGTTGTTCCAATGGGTGTCTAGTATAACATATCCAAATTTGAACCCCATTGGATAAATTTGGAAACCTCTGGCCTTCCTACACCAAGTCTGGTTCAGAAGACTCGGTTTTGTTCAACAACCAAAAGAAGACCACATGGGTTGGCAGCAAAAGGCAGCCACAACACCTTTGAACCCATGTGAGGAAAGCTTGGGGTGCAGCAAAAGAAGTATGGGATGAAATTGATTCCAACAACACTAACTTAGACAAGATGAGGTGGGAGTTATGGGTTGTATTAAAGAAGGAATGGTGGTGTTGAATTTCATCATGATGTTCCTCCCTCTTAGCCCTATAAATAGAGAAGCCTTCAAGCTTCAAAACACACCCCAAGGGGGGAGCTCTCAAACACTTCTCTAAAGCTCCCTTCCCTTCTCTCCCTCAAATTCTCTTAGTTTCCTTTCAAGTTGTCAATTGTTGTAACAAAATAATTTTACTAAATGTTCCTTCAAGTTTTCAAGTTCTACTTTAATTTTATTTGTAATGTACATTCTTTCTTAAGTATTCAAGTTTAATTAGTTTCCAAGTTTCAATTATGGTTTTTGTTCTTATTCATTATGCTTATAAGTTAATATGCTAGTTTGAATGATTGATCACCATTTAGGCTTGCATGTTAGCTATCTTGGTTTGAATTAAGAGTAGACACCATGCTTTAATTCGAATTGAACTATGAATAGGAAGAGTATGTATGGACATTCAACAACAGGGATTAGATACATACTTGGTTGTTTAAATTGTTCTTCTATGCTTAATGGGTTCCTAATGCTTAATTTTAGGTTAGACAACAAATGATCAAATTAGGGAATTAGGAACACAAGGTTAGGACCAAACACCATGGCTTAATCATACTTTAGCTAGAATCAATCCGTTAATCTAATTGAACTTGGGAACTTATTTGCTTGAGTTATTTCTTTTTTTCTTGTTTTATTTATTTTATTTTTCATTTCTATTTTTTGTAGGGGAAACAAATTGGATAATTCAATCACCAATCATCGTGGGATCGACCTCGCACTTACATATGCTACACTACCAAACGGCTCATGCACTTGCGAGTATCACAAGTTGAGGATGCAGCTGAATCCATTTTGGTGCAGCTGAATTCGACGCAACAGGGTACGCGAGAGTTCGTCGTACGCACTTGCACGAGTTATGATCCACGTGCCACGCCAAACAAATATATAACATGTCACGCCAAAAGTTGTAACAAGCCCGTAAAATGTACCTGGCTCTATGAACCCATGCTTATTATCCCGTCAAGCATCATTTTGGCTCGACCATAGCCCTTTACAATGTGATAAAACTCAAGCACGAGCACACCAAACAACATGCAATGCCATGCGGAAAACTTTTATTTTGCACGAAGCCACCCCACAAGCTTAAGTGGGCCTAAGCCATGCAAATGATGAGCGGGTTGTGGTATGGATGGTTACGAGCATTTACGAGGCCCATTGATGAGCCAAGAAGTGGAAGTTTTGGGCTGCTTGTGAGCCCCAAAACTCGAGCCCATTCTTGAGCCCAAATATGTGGGGCAGCATGAAAGAGAGAAAAGTGGCCCATCACCTTAGTAAATTAGCCCATCATCTTAGTAAATTAGCCCATCACCCTGTGAAGTGGTCCAACAACTTAGAAAATATCTCAAGAAGCCTCCAGCACATGCCCAAAGACAAATCCACGACAGACCATTTGTAAAACCGAAGGATATTTGTGTGTGCAGGTTGCTAGGAGTAAAATGATGAGCACAAAATTAATACAAGTTTTATCCTTAAATTTATATTTGTTAGTATTTTCTTTTGTATTATGTAAATCTATTAGAGTATTTGTATTGGTTATTTCCAATCTTTGTTTTTGTATTTAATGAGTGGTTGTTTGTAGATATTAATTGTCTTCCACCAATAGCATGAGAAGGAGGAGAAATAGGCAATGTGTTGCAAAAAGAGAGAAGAACTCAAGTTGGATTTGATGACTTTGCCTTTTACAGCTCATGCTGTACAGTCCATTTGCAGGCCTGAAAACCGAATTCTCCCATGCTCAAATGAATAAATATCCTTCATGAAATTTGTTCATTAAGATGTCGACTAAGACATATCCAACAATTGGAGCAATTGGATAAAAACTCAATCCACATGCTGTCACACACCAAGACAGGTTCTAGAACTTTGCCTTTTACAGCTCATGCTGTACAGTCCATTTTCAGGCCTGAAAACCGAATTCTCCCATGCTCAAATGAATAAATATCCTTCATGAAATTTGTTCATTAAGATGTCGACTAACATATATCCAAAAATTGGAGCAATTGGATAAAAACTCAATCCACAGGCTGTCACACACCAAGACAGGTTCTAGAAGACAGCTTGCACATGCAGCTGGAATGAAAGGGACTTCATGCTTCTATAAATAGGCAGCAACTCAAGAGGGTGGGAGATCAGAAATTCAGAGGAGACACACGGCAAGAGAGAGAGAGAGAGAGAGACAGAGTGAGGAAGAAAGAGAACAATGATGGAAAGGAAAGAACCAAGAGCTAATAACTCTTTTAAACTTGTTCTTCCTTTCCTAGTTCTCATGTAAATTATGTATTTTAGTTTCTTTGTTTTGTTTTAAATATTAATTATGTCTATTTAAATTACCTAACTAAGGTTGGATGAAACTCCATTATTAAATAGAGTTCTAGTTTTTATTTTCAATTCTCAAATATTGTGGTGTTCAATGATTATAATTTTCGCTTCACATGATTAATAGATTAATCTTCTTTTCACCACTTCTATCATGTATTGTGACATATAACATGTATTTGTGGTAGTTAAGAGTTTGGATTAATCTATTAATTCAACCTTGGTTTATATTTCTAGTTTACAAATTTCTTTGATATTTTGTTATTCAAATAAACTTTTTCACATAGGATGCTTAGGAAACTTTGATCCTTTGTAGTTAAATAATTTTGTTTACATATTATGCTTAGAATTTGTACTTATGAAGGGAAGGAAAATTTACTTATGATCTAAATTACAAGCTTAATTGATAAATCTTGAGAAAGCAGTAGATTGATTTCTAGATTGCTACTCCATGGGAATTGAAAGATAAATAATTAGGATCTTATGAAATGATGGTGTGGATTCTAATACCTTAGTTATTTTTCTCATAAATGTAAATCTTAAATTCAGTTTATTGTCATTTTCATATTTGTTTTATGCTTTATTTAATTTTCTCTATGAACAAACAAATCACCATTTGAATCAACTAGGTTGGAAATGAAATTAACTTGGGTATAATTGGTTTTTTTATCTTTACACGCAATCCCTTGGGTACGATCTCGCTCTTACACGCTTATGCTATATTCGATTCGTGCGCTTGCGAGTTTATAAATTTTAAAAGACACCTTTTTGGTGACAACATAAAACACCCTTCAAACTAGCACATTTACCACTTCTTTCCTCTACCAACTCTTGTCAGAAAATAAGAGAGGAAAGAAGGAGAGAGTGTTGCCAAAGATAGGAGACTGCCACATGGATAGCTGTGGGAAGACTCTAGAGCTCCCAAAAATCTTGTCTCTGTGTGTTTAGATTAGGGGGATTTCACAAAATGGGGATGTATCAAAGGAAGAGAAGGGAAATGAAGGAGAAGACTTGGCAAATTTAGGGAGAACCAGCTAGGGTTTCTTGGGAAGAATGAGCTTCCAGAGGCTATAAAAGGGGGCATTCCATACCCAGCAAGACAACCACATCCAGAGAGAGCAAGCATTTCCTCTCACTACTGGAACCCTCCAATTTCGAGCTATGTTATTCCATTTCTTCCCCTTTCTCTTCTGGCAAAAACACCCAAGAGTGTGACGAAGCTTTCGTCAAGCCGCTGGAAGATTTGCTCAGGCCACCCATTCTTCCACCCTTATCTTTTCCTCTCTTCCCTCAACAAATCCTCTCAAAATTCTCTCTCCCCTTGCTTTGAACCTTTGTTTCTCATAGGAAATCAAAGTCTTCTCTCTCTAATGCTAAACTCATGAATGCTCAGCTCCCATGCCACAAGCTTCTCAGGCCAAGCTAAAATATTTATCTGTAAGCAACTATTGGTTTTGTTGGTGAAGGAAACCAAAGTGCTTCCTAAGGCTCCACGAACCTTTCGAAGCACTCTTGGGGCCTAATTCTTGAACTCAGACACTGGGGCAACTCCACTCATTTACTCTTTACAGCAGCCCAGGCCCATCTATAGCTGCTGGAATAAAAAAAAGCCCCTATAGGTGGAAATCTAGTCTCTTCGCGAAGTAAGAAACAAGTTGTGCCCAGATTGAGTGCATAAGCATAATACAAAGCTATGGCACATGGATTTCAATAATTGTTGTGGTTGAAGATCTTGATGGAGGAAGTAGGTTTCAACCCCTTAAAAACAATGAACCTTTATTCCGACAACAAGGCAGCAATTAGCATTGCACACAACCCAGTTCAACATGATCATACCAAGCATGTTGAAGTGGATAGACACTTTATCAAAGAGAACCAACTCACAGATAAGATAATTAGCTTGGCTTTTGTGAGAACTGAGAACCAACTTGCAATATGTTTACAAAGGCAGTATCAAGTAGGAGTTTCAACTCTTCACTTGACAAATTGAGCATCCATGATATCTATGCACCAATTTAAGAGGGAGTGTTAGCATGACTAATGGTATAATTAGTAGAATTAGTAGACTAGTGGACTAGTGGGCTAGTGGGGCATGATTAGTCTGACTACTTTAATTAAAGGTTTAATTGTAGGCTAGATTTATGCTAATTGATTGTTATCATAGGTGTATATAAACCACTTAAGTGAGAAGAATAATATAAGAAATTATTCATATCGTATCTATTTTGCTCTAGTTTGATAGAGTTGCTACCACATGCTTTGTAATTAGAGATGACAATGCCCACACCCTTCTCGATGGTGCTAAAAATATTGGAGACAATTCCATTATTGTGGCTGAATGCCTTGCTATGAGGGGTGGTCTAGCTCATGCAGTTCATTATGGTTGGCGCAATATCATAATTGAATGTGACTCCAAATTGGTCATTGATGCTGTTAACAAGAAATGCTCTGCCCCTGGAGTATTTTGTAGCTTCTCCAAGATGTCTCACACTTGGCCTCTTTTTGTAATTTGATTAAATTCCAACATGCTTTTCGGGAGGCAAACTCGGTTGCTGATGCTTTAGCTTCCTTGGGACACCCCTTCCAAGCTTTTGGTTGATAGTCTTCCTCCTTCTGTTGTAAGCTCTTTTTACCTTGACCTTTTCGGGTCTGCGTGCCCCATGGGTCTAGGTTCAAGTCATTGTCATTTTCCTCATTAAAAAAAAAAAAAAACATGATGCTAGCCAAAAACAAAAGGCAAAGTTGTTCAATTTTACCTCATAAAAATAAAAGGAAAAGAAAAAGTAACCACACTAATTAATAAGAGTCCCACTTGAAGTTATTGCTGCTGTATCAGAAGACAAGAAGATTAGGTATAGTTGGCAGCTAGAGCTCAAGCTACAGTAAGATTAACTAGTGGGGAGGTCGGATGTTTAACTAGTTGGCAGTACAAGCCCCTGAATCTTATTGGTCTCTAGGCCAGGGCGACTCTATTTTGTGTGATTTGTCTTTGTTATTTTTATGAATAAATGGTTTAAATTTTAATGGGGTTTGCAAAAATTTGGGATTTATTATCTTTATTTATTTATAAAGAACCTTAACAATACGAGCTAGTTTATTTATTTATTTTTAACCTCAGATGTATAAGTAAATGCTATTAACAACTTGAGCTACAAGCCCCTTGTTGCGAGGAAGTTTATTAAGAGCATAAAAGCGTTTAGGCGTTTTATATGACTTTTTTCCCTCCTTGAGCTCAGGGTCTAATATGGTTAGTAAATATATTGTCTAGGCGTTAAGGATTTTAGCCCTAGAAAAGGAGCTGGCTGCCTAAGCTTATTTGATAGAACATAAAGCTTTGTGTCTTGCTGTGTTTGATAGTGCATGTAGAAATCGGATTGCTGCATTCTATTTTCAAGAGTTATAGAGTCCATGCCCAACTTAATATAGGCACCAATACAACTCTCCATGTCCACATATCAAATACTTGAAGCCCCAAAACATACTTATCAAGCTTTCAAACTCTGCTCCATCAATGTCTTCCTTTGCATCATGCATGAAATCGTTCAATCTATTTCTGGCTTACCACTGTTACAATACGAGCCAAAACTGATTGAATTCTTCCCCTGCATTTTGTACACAAAAGGGAGCAAAACCTACAGCATCAGAAAAGTGTTGCCAGATATACTCGAGTTCTCCCACCATGAAATGCCAACTTTCCTTTGCCCATTCCTTGAACCACAAGGACAAAACATGACCAGACAGGACTTCTCTCACTGCATAATAATATGCGTCCCAACTAGGCGTGGGCACGGTCCGGTTTGGGCCGGTTCTCTCTAAAAAATGGAACCTGAACCGAAATTACAGACCGGTTCGGTTTGGACCGGTTCTGCCAAAAATTCAAACAGAAATCCGAACCAACCCGGACCTGTCCGGTTCCGATTCGGTTCCTGCGGTTTTCCGGTTTTTGCTTAGCCCAATTTTTTTTTTTTTTTCATTTTTTCCAGACCTGCCCAAAATGCATTTATATACTAAAATTCCCAAAATTTGAGCTTCCATCAAGCTTTCAACACATCAAAATGAATCTAACTTCAACAAAAATACAATCCAACTTCAATCTAACTTCAACAACATATAATTTACAACCCAAATTCAATCAAACTTCAGCAAAATAAATTCCAAAATAAATTACAAGCCAAATAAAACCCAAATTCAACCCAAATATATGTTACAACTCAAATTCAATCTAACTTCATTAAATTCCTCCTTAACATTGAAAAGTAGCTGGAGCACACTTGGTAGGTGTGGATGAACTCATAATATCTACATAAAAAAACATAAACCCATTAAAACATTAGTCAAACATACATATTATATAATACATTAATAAAGCACATAAAATTACAAAGACATACCTAATTCAATCGATTCATAGAACTCCATCTCTTGAATTGTTGGCTCATATTGTAAAGAGGATATGTCATCCGACCTTAACCAATTTTGAGAGCAAATTAAAGCCTCCACAATCTTAGGAGTCAAAGAAGCACGAAATGAATTAATTACCCGACCACTCGTGCTAAAGCATGATTCCGAAGCCACCGTTGATACCGGGATGGCAAGCACATCCTTTGCAATAAGTGCCAACCCCGGATACTTAACCCCATTTAATTTCCACCACTTCAAAACATCAAATTCATCAACCACATCTTCAATAGGGTCGGTGATGTACCTATCAATCTCATGCTCCAATATCACAACATCATTTGCTCGAGTCTCTTTTCTCCAATTTTCATTCATTTGCCTCCGTTTCTTTCCCCCTCGGTTTAGGCTACTACTTGTATGCATGGTAGTAGTATCACTAAAACAATAACTACTACTTTGAGTGGATGGTGGTGGTGGTGGTGGTGGTGGCATGGCATACTCCTCATAAAGCTTCTTTAAAATCTCTTTGATCTCATTCTTTCTTCTTAACCGCATCTTCCGGATTTTCAAACCGACTCTTCAAGATAAACTCCAAATTCCCCAATTTGTATCGAGGGTCAAGAACAAGAGCAACCATCAAAATTTGGTTCAATTTATCAAGATCACCCCAATACTTTTTAAATTTCATCTTCATGTTAAGTGCCATGTCCTTCAAAACCTTAGAGGTTTGAGTTTCACTTAATATTTCCTCCTCTTCCATCAACAAATCATCAATTTCTTCTTCTATTGCAATCAAGTCATGAAATGTGGCGTGGGAAGCGGGATACAAAGTGACACTCATCTTCAATGTAGTATCATAAAATACCTTTAAAAAATTCACAAAGGTACGAGCATTGTTCCAATCTTCATTAGTTGGTGGCCCTTCCCTTTTTCTAGAGTAATGAGACATAACCACCCCATCTTCGTGATCCGGTTCATCTTCACCAAACCAAGAAATATATGGGCCTTCATCATCTTCTCCCATTCTCCAAAAGGCTTTTTCAAACTTTAAGGCGGCTTCCAACATCATATATGTGGAATTCCACCTAGTTGGCACATCCAACACCACAAGCCCTTTGCATTCAATTTGCTCCTTCTTAATACAACTCTTAAAGTCTTCTAACCTTTTAGGAGAAGATCTTACATACTTCACCGCATTTCTTATACACAATATGCTTTTCTCCAACTTCTTCAACCCATCACGAACTATCAAATTCACAATATGAGCACAACACCTAATGTGCATGTACTTTCCCTCTAATACAAGACTTCCATTTCCCCAATGACCCATTTTCGACTTCAAGTAATCTATGGCCTTTGTGTTTGAAGAAGCATTATCGGCCGCGATGATTAGTATCTTCTTCATATCCCAATCAAGCAAACATGATTCGAGGAGTTTACCAATTGAGTTCCCCTTGTGATTGGAAATCACACAAAAGTTCAATACTCTTTTGTGCAAGTTCCAATCACTATCTATGAAGTGTGCCGTGATGACCATGTAATTTATGTTTTGAACACTTGTCCAAGTGTCCGTTGGATCGGTTCGGATTGGACCGGTTCTGTGAAGTGAAAAACCGAAACCGAAACCGGTTTGAACCGGTTCGGTTTGGATTTTTTTCGGGTTTTGACTTTTTTGGTCAACTCGGTTTTTTTTGGATTTTTCCGGTTTGGTTCGGATCGGTTTTGCGGTTTTGCGGTTCCAATGCCCACCCCTAGTCCCAACAGTAGTTCTATTATCTCTGTTAGATACATTGACGGATAGACAAATATAGATATATACATGCAATTTTTTTTTCTTCGATGCATTAAAGAATCCAGAACAAGAATACTGTTATCTGTGTTATCCTATGTTTTCATTCACATATTTGCCTCATAACTGAACGTGATCTCTCTAATCTCTGAGTTTTGACAGGAAAAAATATATTATGAAGTTCACAATGACTCTGGTTTAAACTTCAGACAATTCTATTTTCAAGTTGCATGTATGTATGGGATATCATGTCAATGATAGCACTATCATAATCTCTTCTAACCAGGCTTCCACTTTAACATCTTACCTCTTTTCATTAAGCTGCCAATTCATGTGCAATACCCAACATTATAAGAGAGAGAGAGAGAGAGAGAGAGAGAGAGAGAGAGAGAGAGAGAGTTCCGCATCTGCTTCGCTGAGATGTAACAATTAATTTTTCATTCTATACCAAAATTCACAACGATGCAAAGAGTCTTGCCAAGTAAGAAAAAATAAGATAGCTAATAACAAGTTAACGACTTAAATGGCAAGTCCAAAAAGAAAAGTAATCAGGTAACCGATTTCAAAAACTACAAGTTAAAGGCCAATGATTATTACTGGTTCGCCCCTCAAGTGCCCAGACTTGGTGCCTGGCTTGCTATTGGTGGGCCATGTGAGTATCTCCACTGACCACATGCTGAGCATTTCTCCAACTTCACACAGTTTTCCAAAGTGCAGAATCTACAGGACCAGATTTTGTAATTTGTACCAACATCTTTTGGTTTCTTTGTGTTACAGAGCTCACATATTGGAGCCAATGGCTGCAGCGTTCCACCCATCATTCACATGCAAAACAAGTATATTTCAAGTAACATTAAGATAGAGAGAAAATTTGCAACATTAAGAGAAAAAAAGGAAATATTATTCTTTAGAGATACTCAAAAGGAAATAATTTGATATAGAACTTTTAAAAAAGAAAAGAAAAAAAGGATGCACTTGTAAAGACATAAAACTATCACCTAGCAATAGAGACACTTACAGGATTCAGCAAAGTGCACGTTTCACACTGCCAAAGAGCAGTTTCCTCTGGATTATGTGTTCCATCATTATTAGACATGGACCCGGAAGATGAAACACCTGACTGATGCCGAACACTAGATTCTAGATGGCAATTGGAAAGAGAGAATGAACTATTTTCTGATCCTCGACTTCTCTTTTGAGATTTGATATCACAATCAATCATGGACCCAGATATTGACTCATCCATGGATAAATCTACCAACTCAGATCCTAAATTGCATTTGGTAGATTTAGAAAAACCATTGGTATTCAGTTCCCGACTTCTTTTTTGCAATAACGTATCTGAGGAATGTGCTTTTGCCCCATTGGGAGGCCTTGAACTTCCTGCATTTGGCCCTATATTTTGATGGTCCTCTGATTTATCATAGCTGCATTCCCCATCCGTAGAAGCTTCAGCTGACACCGAACCACACCAGATATCATCCTGCAATCTCCTCTCTGCAGCCATTGCAGCAGCTTGCACTGGACTAAGTGCAACCATAATACTGCTATCACCACCAAGACGCTTAGGTCCAGATGGCATCATAGATCCTAAAAGAACTCTCTTTTCTGCAGCAGCAAGTGCAGTTTTGCGGAGAGAAGAAAGAGGGGGTTGACGTGAAAAACTCCCCAAACGTCTCCCTGGAAGATCAAACCCCTCAGCACTGCCAGTTATTCCTTAGACATCAGCTCCTCACATTCCTACAAAGAAATGAAGTCTTAGAAAATTCAACACGTCTTTGTAAACACAAAAATTTATGAAAGGTCAACATAAAAACACCTTTCTAAGTTCATCCCAGAGCTTGTAGAACTTGGCATCATGAGGGCCATGAACATTGTGACAAAGTTCATGAAGCATTGTATCAAGGACTTGATCAATGGGATAGAAATCCCAATCCCTGTTTGGCCTACGCAGCCTCAGTTTCACATGCACGCCGCGGTTCACATTCAACCCTAGAAGACGAGGGTTGTTTGGGCTGTAATGTCATCAAATAACTTTCATCACTTTATGCCCACAAAAAAGAAGACCAATTTGGGGGTTAAAAAAACACTTTATCGGTGAAAAATTCATATAAAGGCACTCCAACTCCATATAATCACTGCTAAATAAAAATTTGCAGTAAACTTAAAACTCTAAAGACAATGCAACATGCCAACAGCAGGAGAACTTAAGATTTCCATTGAAAACGGCATGAGAGAAACATAAATAGAGCATTGTCACTGGCAATAACCCCTGCTATTGCCGATCAAAATGATGCAAAATGCAAGGAGAAAAATAACTACATCCAAATTTTTAAGCAGCAATATTTGCCCAATATTGTGAATTAATAAACATAGAAAGAAAGAAAAAAAAAAAAAAAAAATGTCGATTCAATTAACGGCAATGTGATTAGTTCGCATAGTGAATAATACATTTCCATCATCTTAAGAATACCCAAGAAAAAAAAAATCCAAAAAACTTTGTGTTGCCTGCTATCCACCGCGTTCTCGGCAACCAAACAGAGCAAAATGAATTTTTTTAGGGGAAAAAAATACGCAATAAGAAGATGAAGTACCAGAATTCAGAGAGAAGCTTGACGCGCCATTTGTGTTTGCGCATAATGGGCTGGACCTGTTTGGCAATTTTCTCGAGAATCTTCCTGGCTTCCGCTTCCTGATCCTTTCTTTTCAGGGTTTTGATTTCCCAGATCTTGTTTAGGTCCCCCAAATTCATATTTTTCTGAAACTAATCGAAAATTTGACAAACACCCTTCTCTTCGAATATGAACCCTAGTAATTGAATCGTCTGATGGGGTTAGAACTTGGAATTTGAATCTACTGGGATTTTGTCACGTTCGAGGGTGGCGGGATTTCGAATGTATCGCACGTGCGTCTGTTTGGATACAGATATTTCGATGTCTACTTTTACATCTCCTCCGTAGGCGTGGGCACGGTCCAGTTTTTGGCCCTTCTCTCTAAAAATCGAACCTGAATCGAAATTACAGATTGGTTCGGTTTTGGCCGATTCTGCCAAAAATCCAAATAGAAATCCAAATCAACTTCGACCTGTCCGGTTCCCTTTTGTTCCTGCAGTTTTTCCCTTTTTGCTGAGCCCATTTTTTTTTTTTTTTCATTTTTTCCAGACCTGCCCAAAATGCATTTATATACTAAAATTCCCAAAATTTGAGCTTCCATCAAGCTTTCAACACATCAAAATGAATCTAACTTCAACAAAAATACAATCCAACTTCAATCTAACTTCAACAACATATAAATTACAACCCAAATTCAATCAAACTTCAGCAAAATAAATTCCAAAATAAATTACAAGCCAAATAAAACCCAAATTCAACCCAAATATATGTTACAACTCAAATTCAATCTAACTTCATTAAATTCCTCCTTAACATTGAAAAGTAGCTGGAGCACACTTGGTAGGTGTGGATGAACTCATAATATCTACATAAAAAAACATAAACCCATTAAAACATTAGTCAAACATACATATTATATAGTACATTAATAAAGCACATAAAATTACAAAGACATACCTAATTCAATCGATTCATAGAACTCCATCTCTTGAATTGTTGGCTCATATTGTAAAGAGGATATGTCATCCGACCTTAACCAATTTTGAGAGCAAATTAAAGCCTCCACAATCTTAGGAGTCAAAGAAGCACGAAATGAATTAATTACCCGACCACTCGTGCTAAAGCATGATTCCGAAGCCACCGTTGATACCGGGATGGCAAGCACATCTTTTACAATAAGTGCCAACCCCGGATACTTAACCCCATTTAATTTCCACCACTTCAAAACATCAAATTCATCAACCACATCTTCAATAGGGTCGGTGATGTACCTATCAATCTCATGCTCCAATATCACAACATCATTTGCTCGAGTCTCTTTTCTCCAATTTTCATTCATTTGCCTCCGTTTCTTTCCCCCTCGGTTTAGGCTACTACTTGTATGCATGGTAGTAGTATCACTAAAACAATAACTACTACTTTGAGTGGATGGTGGTGGTGGTGGTGGTGGTGGCATGGCATACTCCTCATAAAGCTTCTTTAAAATCTCTTTGATCTCATTCTTCTTCTTAACCGCATCTTCCGGATTTTCAAACCGACTCTTCAAGATAAACTCCAAATTCCCCAATTTGTATCGAGGGTCAAGAACAAGAGCAACGACCAATTAATTCATTAAGACCAGACTCTGGTTAGCAATTACTCTATTTTCTAACACATTCTTACATGAAGGCAATCACACCCTTCCAAAGGCTGCCAGAAATACCAATCATTTGTCCATATTGAAAAAATAACATGATCCTTGATATAGGCTACTAGGCATACCCGAACATAGACAACGACCAATTAATTCATTAAGACCAGACTCTGGTTAGCTGCATCAGGTGCCAATAAAATCTAGTTCTATATAAGTTCAGTGGGAGGCCTGCTATGGCATCAGGAAGGAATCTATATACTACAGATGTATGGGTTTGTATGCTCGTGTTTACACACCTACACATAATGCATTTCACTAATATGATTTTGTCACTGCAAACAAAATTGTCTCTCAGTCAAATTACTGTGCATTAAAATCAAACCTTTCTCATCGAAGATATAAATGGCTTGTTTACGATGCCAACCTGAAAGACAAAATATACAAAAGTAGGAATCGTTGAGTCCTCCGCACCAGCGGGGGTGTAAATGCGTTTTTTTTGCTTCACTGGATAAATATGTAAATTCAAATATGTATATTTGATTTGTTTGTGATAATTCATTTTTGTTTTTTTTTTAATTTTAATTTTTTAAAATTAATTTTGTGTGTATTAGATTTATTTTATTTTTTCAAATAAATGGACCTAAAAAAATTTAAATTTGTAGAACATATGATTTTACCTACAAACAAACATAAAGATATATATGTAGAAAATTATAATTTATTTTAAACATTTTAAAATGTTTTTTTTCTAATATTTCAGACCATTGGAAGTGTAAAGCAAATTGCATGAAATATGGGCCTTTCATTTTGAATTCCAATCCATCTTAGTCGTTTATCATAGAGCTATTGGGTATTGCAACGCACCATTTGGTGTGCTGACGTCAAGCAGGGCCCTCTACATCATTTTGCAATGCAAATTGCATGAAATATGGGCCTTGCATTCATGGGAGGAACTAGCAACAAGGCTACCATGGGCTCTAGCCCAGGTAGCCTTTAAAAAATATTTAAAAATATTATATGTATTTTTATGTGATTTCACTCTATAAAAGATTAGTAGTCCACCCAAATGTAGGCTAATAACCCATTGTCCACTCAACCTATAGGCCTACAATCATCTTATATTTAATTTGTTTGCTCAGTTAAGAGCACCTTCAATGGAGATGTCAAATAATATGTATAAAAATTGGATTTGATGGCTAATAACTTTAGTCAAAGGAGTTATGAACTAGCGAATTGAACCCGAGTGGACTTGGGGGAGAGAGGGAGAGTTTGATCCACTTTTCTATTGTGGTGTCACCCTATGTGCGTGGTTTATATGATTTAATGTATACTTTTATTTCTAGAAAAATATAGAAATTGTAAGTATAAAAATAAAATAAAAAGAGCATTAGATTTTAAGCTAATTGTTCACCCGTTTTAATTTGTTTCCTGAGATGATAGGGCAAAGTTCCCCATTAATTCAAAGACCATGTTTTAGTCAATAAATTAACTTTCTTTAGCGTGCGAGCGTGCCACTGTTAGCAATTTTTCAACCCTAACAAATTTATAGTAAAAATAACTTGCGCCCCAAGTTACCTGACTTTGAACAAACGATTGTGAATTTGGGTGAGGAATATCTCCCAAGTAAGTTCTTTTCTATGCCTTAGACTGGTAAGGACTTTTACAATTTATCTCAGTATAAAAACCGGTAGTTCTTGCCAGAATCAACTGACAACAGATTGAACTAATTTC
Organism: Prunus fruticosa; assembly: GCA_018703695.1. NCBI lineage: Eukaryota > Viridiplantae > Streptophyta > Magnoliopsida > Rosales > Rosaceae > Prunus > Prunus fruticosa. Next base: position 27,671,814 of record CM031920.1, read on the forward strand.
AGGCAGAACTCCCATTTACAAGACTCAAAAAGGGAAAACTGACTATATGAACATAAAAGGAGGGCTGGGCTTCCATTTCTGTCTGGTTAGTTGCCTCTGTTCTGGACTAGACTGGGTGTGTCTGTGCTAGACTGGACTCTGAACAGCTTCAACTGCTAGGCTTTGGCTGTAAATCGATACCAACGCTTGATTTTGGCAGAACTTTAATCTATTTCAAGCCCTGGACGGCTTTTGGATGGGCAGAACTGGACTTCTCCAGTCTGAAAGGGGCAGAAGTTGCTGGACTTGGGCTTGGGATGTACTGGAGTACCTGTGCTACTTCCGGGCTCTTCATAAATTTGTTGAGGTTTTCATATTTGAGAAAACTCGAACTCTGCTTATCTTGGCTTTTGCTTGAACCAAATTTGTAACGAGAGAAATCTCGTTATCGTTGACTAGTGAACTGGGATTCAAACCAGAGGTAGTGATCTAAACTGCCTTTGCTGGGAGAAAAGAGGATGATTCTGCAAGCTTGTTGGAAAGCTTTTGGATTTGAAGTATTTCAGACTTCGAAATCTGTTGGAACTTGTTTAGGATTTTTGTGATCAAGTGATCATTTGAGTGTTTGTCTTTTGACTGAGTTTTTGGTTGGTTGATTGATCATGTCCAGCTTTGTCACCCTCTCTTGTATATATAGGAAATGTTTTCTAGAGTGGGCGGCAAGTAATCAAAAGATCTTTCTAGTTTTTAATTGAAACAAAACAGGGGTTCCATCCAATTTCTGGCAAATAAGGACTCAACGATTCAGTTTTGAGGTGACTGCTTCTGGATTTTTGATGGGGTGCCATGCTTGTTCTTCCATTTCAACTGCTTTTTGTAAGAGTCTGGATTTTTTGAGATGGCAAGTTTTCAGCTTTTGACTAGCTCCTTGTTTCCCGCTTATCTCCTTTTCACAGAGGCCGAGTCTGCTTATCTCTTGGAAATGGCGTTTTCTCTGGAACAGAAAATATCTTTTGAATACTAAAACGGGGTTTGATCTCCTGGTCATGAATTTTCCTTAGAGACGTTCTTTTTTTCATACCTGCCCCTGTTCAATCTTTTAACTCAGCCGATTTTGTTGACTCTTCTAAGTCAGGGATCACGTGAGACGTTTTTAAAAGATCAGCTGGGTTTAGTTTATTTCTGAGCCCAATTCTAGTTCTTCCGAGGCCCAACTCTTTCCTGATTCCCACTGTTCCCAGGCCTCTTAACGTTTTGGGCCACGTTCATTTGTTTTGATCTGCTTTAATCGTTACGGGCCGGATAATGTTGATGGGCTGAGAGCTTTGAAACAAACGGTTTGGGAAATGTCGTGGGCTTTCTTCTTTAGGCTTGGGCGCGCCAAATTTAAGCCCAAACAATGCCCCCATTAAGTTTGAAATCGTTTAAAACGACGGTTTCCAGACTTAATGATCCTTCGGCTATTTAATTTGTGCGCGCCGAAATAAAACGTCCCCTGCCCTGCGACGTCCGTCTACCACGAACTAGACTTCGTGGGAAATTGGTCAGTTACTAGCTTGTCTCGTCAGGTGGCGTCTTGTCTTCTCCTTCCCATGATTACGAGCCCTTTAAAAGAGATTCAAAACTTCGGTTCCTGTTCATCTCAAAACCTAGCTTCTTCAGAGTTCAGTTCCTGCTTACCTTGAATCCTAATTCCTTCAGAACTCGATTTCTGCCAGAAACCTTCTCTCTTTTTGAATACTCCTCATCCTTCTCTTTGCTTTTACTCCAGAAAATGTATTCTCCCAGAACTCTAGGCTCAGAGCGTCTCCTCCTCAGTTCCTCCAGAATTACATTCCTGGGTCAGGAATTGATGCTCATGCCATGGAGGTTCGAAGCAGGACCCACCCCCGATTCGCAGAAAACTGGACGAGAACGTTCTCCATCTTTTTGAGGATACTCTTATTCTCGGGCCTCGCTGGTTTGGTTCTCTTCCGACTCAGGTGGAGGAGCTGATGAAAAGGGATGCAGGAGCTCCCATCCGTTTTGAAAACAATTTTGCCCTTTCTTCCTATTCTTGGGTTAGCAAGAATCTGAGCCGCTCATTCCCGTCCGGTGAAGTGAGGAACAGCTCTGTGAAATGGGCGGACTGGGTTGACAAGCTTCTTCCTAGGCATGGAGCTTATTGGAAGAGAGCAGGGATCTACGACTCAATTCTCCTGTCCAACGGTCCATCACCCGGGATGAGAATCTCTCCTTGCTTGATGCTTTATGCTTTTGGAATTCTGCCAGCAATACCTTTGACTTCCGTGTGGGTCCAATGGCGCCAACCCTGCTGGACATGGCTCAGATTTTTGGGTTCAGACCTCATGGAAGACTTGTGGATGCCGTCTGTGACTACCATCGAAGGAAGAATCAAGAGAAGCTGGCCAAACCTTTCACCATCTCTCCTCCTGCCATTAATCAGAACGGTTCTTTCTCCAACTATTTGAGAAAGTTTAGCACGGAAAAGGACAAAGATCAACAACATATGCTGTTCCTCATGTACCTGGCTCAACAGATTTGTGTTCCCCAATCGTTCCTCTGGAGTTCTGCTTGAGTACAGGGCACTTGGCAGAAGCTCTTCACAACCACACTGACGTTGGGCTTGGACCTTCAGTTCTGGCTCATCTCTTCAAGAATCTACACACAGCCACCCCTGGAGAATCCCCTGAACCTAACGGCTCCTGGCTCATTCTGGATGATCCGGACCTCTCGCTGAGGTTTATTTCCCGAACTTCGCTTTCCTGACATAGTTCTGCTTGAAGATCAAGTTCTGGCCCTTCCTTTGATGTCAGCAGAAGTGCCCAAGCGCTCCATTGAGGAGTACCTGATGTGGTTCAGACATTGTACTAAGAGGTCTGAAGCTCAGTGGCAGTTGGTGATTAAGAGGACATACCCCTGGTTCCAGCCTGGGCATCGACTCTTCGAGAAGGAACCGGAAGAAGAGGCAGGGCAGAATAGACTTTAGGAAGAAATTCCTAAGTGTAGCTCTTGTGAGGGACCTTCCCCATGGAGGGGGAAAGCCTCCAAACTATCATCTGGGGGCAGAAGTCTACCACCCTAACTTCTGTGCAAGACAGCTCGGAATTGCCCTCAGGTTATTCCTTTCAAATTTTACAGAAGCTGCAATTGAGGGACTTCCTGGAGGGATTTGGATGACTTGGAGGTGCATAAGGCTGCTAGATGCGCTGTGAATAAGATCAACAACACTTTAGACGCCCTCTTTCCTTCCTGGAGGCTGAACACCTGTTTTGCCGACTTTGATGAATGGTGGAAGGCTAAATGCCACATCCTTCCTAACTCATATGATGCCTTTCCAGTTCTTTTTGAAGGCTGGACTTCCTGGGACTGTTCATGCAGAGGCAGGAGGCCAAGAAGTTTGTGGTGCGGACCATCAAAGATGTTAATGCTCAAATCATAGAAGGTATTTTCCAGGATTCTGTTTACTTCTCGCTTTCTTTGCTTTGTGGATTTTAAACTAAAACCAGTTCTGTCCATACCAGGTCCTTCCCTGGTGAAGAAAATAGATGGAGGGACAAGGCAAGCTGGGGAAATACTTGGTAAGCCTCTTCAACTTTCTGTTTCTTCCTTCTTCCTTATTGAAACTTCTCTGATTCTCTCTATTTTCTGCGTAGTTTCTTCTATAATTGCTGCTGGGGATTTAGAGCCTCCCTCTGGTGAGGAGGACGAAGACGTGGAAGAGCAAGCCGCCGTTGTTGCTACCCCTTTGGTTGGGAAGAAAAGAAAAGAAAGTGCCCTTGTTCAGGGGCAGCGTTGTCCAGTCTGAGACTTCTGGTAGGATTCTGGTAGTTAGATTTTCCTTCTTTTGATTTATTCTGTTCTGTTCTCCCTTTTGACTTTTACTCGTTCTGTGCAGCTGAAAGTCCTCCTCCTCCTCTTACTAGGTCTAAAAGACTTGGGAAGAGGAGGGAAATTGAATCTGATGAGAAGAGGAACCTCCTCCGAGATCCTCCTGAAACCTCCTGAACTGACGATGAACTGCGAGAGGCCTTTGAGGCTGTTGAGGCAGGAGAAGCAGCAAGGAGCAGGGAACGGAAAAACCCTTCAAAAAGAAAGGGAGAGATTTTGAAGAAGAGGTGAGACTGAATTCTGGTTCTTTGAACATGTTCTTTTCTTTTCCTTTCTAGCTTTTAATTTCTGCCTGTTTGTTTGTTTAGGAGGAGATTCCGCCAGAGGTGATCGCAGAGAGCATTGCCTTGGCCCAGCAACGCGCGCCATTCCTGGGACAGAGCTGACTAGCTCAGAACTGGCCGCCTTTGAAGACACGGAGGCTGAACGTTCCACTGCAGCTCCAGCATTGAGGAGCAGCTGAACATTCCCTGTCAAAACCAGTGGAACAGGCAAAAGCTCATGTGGCAATTCCAGCCAGTTACCTGTTTCCGAGTCTGTAGAAGGGAGAACTCCCTATCGCTGATCAAAAGAACAGGTCAGGCTGGGGTCTAGGGAGCAGATAGAGGCTTCGGCGATATTGGAGCCTGTGGACAGAGGTGGAACTCCCGTTTGCAAGCCTGCGAGAGCGATCTGCCTTGGAGCCTGTGGACAGAGGTGGAACTTCCTGCTTGCAACCCCAGAGCCGGAAGTAGAATTGAATGCTCCTGTTTCTGAAGCCATGGTAAGTCCTTGTCATTTATTTATCTGCGCACTTTTTATCCCGTTCTTGTCTCCTTTTAACTTGTATTCCTTTCAGGTGGAAGTGCCCAGAACTCAGGGACCGTGGCGATGGTGATTAGCCCTTTGAAACCTGTTCTTGCAGTTGTAAGTATTCATCCTGTCATGAACTTTCCTTTGATTTCTTCCCCCTTTACTTATCTACAATGTTGATATTGCAGATGCCTATCCAATCTCGCGCTGTTTCAACCATCACAGCCTCCCTTGCCTGACCCAGGAATTGGCTGAGTTCGAGGCTATGGACTTGGATGCCCAGCTGGACATGCTGGAGAAGCTCAGTTCTACCCCCAGCAAGGCCAAGTTCAAGGCTGTGGATGAGGCGATGGAGAGAGTGAAGATCTGGCAATCTCCTAGGCTGGAACTGGAGGGAAATAGGGAAGCTGTTGAACAACTGATGAAGGATCTGGACCTCCTGCACAGACAGAACATGGCTCCCAAGCCAATTCTTGAGATAGGTCTGAACCTAGCCAGAGATGTGCTCAATCTTCACGATCGCTACGAGGATCTCAAGCCCACCATTGAGACTTCTGAACTCTGCAAGACTACCCATGATGCCAACTTGGCTGATTATGCAAAACAGAAAGCAGAACTGGACCAGATGGTGGCGGACTATAAAGAGGCCAAGGCTACTGGATAGGCTGGAGAAACAGATTGAAGAGCTCCAGAAACAGCTGGCAGAACACAGGGAGGAGGAGCGCAGGCTGGGCGCTGGACTGAGTTCTAAGACCAAGGCTACCTTCCTTGTGTAAAGCATGGTTTCAGCCTCCAGGCCAGCTCTGGAAATTGCAGAGGCTTCAATTCATCAAGGGGTTCTGCTTCAGAAGGAGCTTTCTATTAAGAAGATTAGTCTCAGGAGACCCTCAAAAAACTAGGATTTTAATTTTTTACTTTTTTGGATTTGTAATGAACTACTTGGTCACTGAAAGTGACTATTTAAATAAAAGCTCATTTATTTTTGGAATTTTGATCTCTCTTGATAAACTGAAATGAAAGATTACACTAATACAGAATTAAGACTAGAACAAAATCAAACAACAGTTTCAAGTTGTTCCGTTTTCTATCCCAGGATCTGTCTTTACAGCCTGTGAATCCCACATAGTTGGATAGAACTTCTTTAACCATTTGCCATTGATTGGCGCAGCATGAACTTCTCCATCTCGATCCTGTAGTCGGTATGCCCCTAATCCCAAGACTTGGTTAATTATAAAAGGTCCTTCCCAAGTTGGTGACCATTTTCCATAACCAGCTATATGTGTTCCGAGGGCAGAACCGCTTTCCAGACTATCTCCCCTTCTTCAAAACTCTTTTTTTTAACTTTCTTGTTGTATGCTCTTGACATAGCTTGTTTTCCTGCTAAGAGTTTATTGAGGGTATCAACCCTACTTGCGTCCAGCCCTTCTAGTTCTAATAACATGGCCTGGTTGTAATCTTCTCCAACCAATTCGTTTTGATGGGAAATTCTAGGGACTGGACTGCTATCTCCATGGGCAGAATTGCATCGTGACCATAAGTCAAAGCATATGGAGTCATACCAGTTGCTTCCCTTTTTGAAGTTCTGTATGCCCACAATGTTTCTGACAGCTTCTCATGCCATTGCTTTGGATTTTTCTCAAGCATTTTTCTGATAATATTGATTATCACTTTATTACTTGATTCTGCCTGTCCATTGGCTTGAGCGTAATAAGGAGTGGATTGGAGCAACTTAAACTTGAATGCTTCTGCCATGTTTAGCATATCTCCAGATATGAAAGAAGATCCCCTGTCAGCGTGATTGATTCTTGGAATGCCAAATCTCTCTATGATCTGTTCTTCTATGAAAGTGATGATTTCTTGAGACGTGGTAGACTTAACAGGCTTGGCTTCCACCCATTTGGTAAAATAATCCGTGGCTACAATGATGAAACAATGTTGTTGGCTGCGGCTGGATAAATCTTGCCAATGAGGTCCATTGCCCATCCTCTGAATGGTCATGGCTTGACTACCTGGATTCATAGGAACCGAAGGAACCTGCTGGATTGGTCCATGTCTTTGACAAGCTTCACATCCTTTAGAATAATCAATGCAATCTTTCATCATGGTTGGCCAGAAATAGCCATACCTTCTGATTAGCCAACACATTTTTCTTCCGCCTTGATGTGCTCCACATATCCCTTCGTGGGTTTCTCCCATGACCTTCATGTACTCTTTCTTTCCCAAGCATCTTAGCAATACTTCATCCTTACTTTTTCGAACCAAATCTTCATTCCACATAAGATAATTTAAAGCCATGATTCTGACTTTCTTTTCAGAAGGCAAGGTTGGGTATTGTAAATAGCTTATGATGGGAGCTCTCCAGTCATCCTCAGCGATTATGGCAGAATTGACATCTATTTCCATTCCTCTGGTCAGAACAGAATGGTAGACTCTTCTTTCCTATCTTAATAATCCTCTGCACACAGGTCTTCCGGAATTTGTATTCCTGTAGCTACTTGAGCCAGTTCATTGGCTGCAAAGTTCTCTTCTCTTGGTATGTGTTCCCAAGTGGCTTCCCTGAATTCTGTCAACAAATTCCTAGCTGCTACTAAATAGACAGCTAAAGCAGGGTTCAAACATTTGTATTCTCCAGCAATTTGTTTCAAAACAAGCATGGAATCTCCCAAGATTTCCACATCCTGAACTCCAAGTTCTACCAACATTTCAAGGCCAATGATTAGAGCTTCATATTCAGGTCTGTTGTTGGTGCATTGGAAATCCAACTGGAAAGAATAATAATGTCTAACTCCCAAAGGTTCTTCTAGAACAATTCCTGCTCCGAAGTTAAGTCAGTTTTTGATCCATCAAAATACAGCTTCCATGGCGTGAGATGAATCGAATAAATGGGATTGTTAAGGCAAACATGAGCTCTTGTCAGGAAATCTGCATTTGCTATATCCAAAGAATCCATATTTTCAATTTCTTCTCCTGGATGATCGGCTAGGAAATCTGCTCCAGCTTGTCCCTTGACAGCTTTCTGGGGACATACCTGAAAGCAAATTCTGCGAAAGCCAGAGTCCATTTCCCAATTCTGCCTCTTAAGATTGGTCTTGTTAGCATATATTTGATTAGGTCTGTCTTGGCAATGATATAAGTGGTAAATGGCAGCATGTAGTGTCTGAGTTTTATAGCAGTGAAGTATAAAGCCAGACAAAGCCTTTCGATTGGAGAGTAATTTCTTTCTACTTCTGCGAGAGTTCTGCTTCAGATAATAGACTGCTTGTTCCTTTCCTTCCTTGTTATCTTGAGCTAACAAGCTTCCAACGGACATTTCTGATGCGGATACATAGAGCTTAAGAGGTCTGCCATTCTTTGGTGGGGAAGAACTGGCGGATTTGAGAGGTCCTGTTTGATTTCCTCAAAAGCTCGCTGGTGTTGCTCTTCCCACTTGAAAGTCTGTTCCTGTTTTAGCCTTAACAAAGAAGAAAATGGCTGAATTTTTCCCGCGGAATTAGATATGAATCTTCTTAGGAAGTTAATTTTCCCTAGAAGACTTTGCAGCTCTTTCTTGTTCCTCGGGGGTTGAGCTTCTATCATGGACTTTGTGATCGGTGCATATTTATTTTTCATTTTGTACCCTTCTAGCTTATGATTTGGTTATGTTTTTGAGTTAAACTTGTGCTTTTAATTCTTTTTGTGTTTATCTTTTAGTTCATTGAGCTTTAGGTAACAATGATGGCTTTGGATAGGAAATGATGCAATCCATGCATGTTAAGGCCTGATTTGGGTGAATGGAAGAAGAGCTTAAAGACAAACTAATTTTGGCTACAAACTCCTTGCCAACCCAGTTTCGTAGGTCAACTTCTTGGCCTTGGATGAGCATGCTATGGGGCTGAATGAGGTGATGATCTTCATGAAACTTGTTCCAATGGGTGTCTAGTACAACATATCCAAATGTCAGCCCAATTGGACATATGTGGGGTGCTTAGCCCGTCCAACACTCAACCTTGCTCAGCAGGATTTGCACCTGCCAGCTTTTTTGCCATGTGCCTTACCCTAGCTATAACTGACTTTGTACCCAACATAATGAGTGAAGTAGGGAGGCATTCCAGCTATGAAATTCTAAAGGAGCAAGTTGGTACATGATGGAGCTATTAAAGAGAAAGCATGTGCATGCATGTGAAGCAAAAGAAAGAAAAGAAATAAAATGAAGTCAATTTCAGTCCCTATTTCGGCAGCCAACTTGCAGATGCCAAAACGCTTCTACTGCTCCAATGGGAATACTTTCTTCATATAAGTTGTTCCAATGGGTGTCTAGTATAACATATCCAAATGTCAGCCTCATTGGATACGTTTTGAAACCTATGGCCTTCCTACACCAAAACAGGTTCAGAAAAATCGTTTTTTCAGCAAGCAAAGGTGAAGACTAGCAGCACATGGGTTGGCAGCAAATAAAGAGCCATACCTCCATGCTAAAAGAAGAAACCTGCAATCCCATGTGAAGAAAGCTTGGAGTGCAGCAAAAGAAGTATGGGATGCATTTGATTCCAACCACACTAACATAGACAAGATGAGGTGGGAGTTATGGGTTGTATTAAAGAAGGAATGGTGGTGTTGAATTTCATCATGATGTTCCTCCCTCTTAGCCCTATAAATAGAGAAGTCTTTAAGCTTCATAAATCACACCCCAAGGGGGGAGCTCTCAAACACTTCTCTAGAGATCCCTTCCCTTCTCTCCCTCAAATTCTCTTAGTTTCCTTTCAAGTTGTCAATTGTTGTAACAAAATGATTTTACTAAATTTTCCTTCAAGTTTTCTTAGTTCCACTTTACTTTTATTTGTAATGTACATTCTTTCTTAAGTATTCAAGTTTAATTAGTTTCCAAGTTTCAATTATGTTTTTGTTCTTATTCATTATGCTTATAAGTTAATATGCTAGTTTGAATGATTGATCACCATTTAGGCTTGCATGTTAGCTATCTTGGTTTGAATTAAGAGTAGACACCATGCTTTAATTCGAATTGAACTATGAATAGGAAGAGTATGTATGGACATTCGACAACAAGGATTAGATACATGCTTGGTTGTTTAAATTGTTCTTCTATGCTTAATGGGTTTCTAATGCTTAATTTTAGGTTAGACAACAAATGATCAAATTAGGGAATTAGGAACACAAGGTTATGACCAAACACCATGGCTTAATCATACTTTAGCTAGAATCAATCCGTTAATCTAATTGAACTTGGGAACTTATTTGCTTGAGTTATTTCTTCTTTTTTCTTGTTTATTTATTTTCTTTTTCATTTCTATTTTGTGTAGGGGAAATGAATTGGATCATTCAATCACCAATCCTCGTGGGATCGACCTCGCACTTACATATGCTATACTACCAAACGGCTCGTGCACTTGCGAGTATCACAAGTTGAGGATGCAGCTGAATCCATGTTGGTGCAGCTGAATTGAAGCAACAAGTTTTTGGCGCCGTTGCCGGGATCGGTAACATTGCTTGATTCTATTTGGTTTTCCTACTTTTTATTTATAATGTTTAAAGTTTACTTAGTTCTCTATTGTTCATTCCTAATCCTTTTAATTCCATTTCAAGTTTGTGTGTTAGTTTTAACAATTTATGACAGCTTAATAAAAATGGAGAGAGATGACAACCTCAATCATAAGAATGGGAAGTGTGGAGCAATGTGAGAAGTCGCTACCTCCAAGTGCATCCATGCTCGACTTAATCGCTTCAAGGGGGAGCATTTCAATCCTTTCTCTTCTTTGAATTTTGTTTATTTCCGTAATTGTTTTTGCCTTTTGGTCCACATTGAGTTCTTTGTTTTTCTGTGCTGAATTCAACCGTATAAAGAACGTGAAATTTGGACTTACGGTTGGAAAGTTATAGGCTAAAAACTGAACAGAGGTCCAAGCTGAAAAGAGAGAAACGAATCTGTCCAAATGGTGATAAAAGGGTGATAGAAAGTGTTGTTTGTGTTTTTCTTTGGTTTCTTGGTTTGTTTCTTTTATTACAACAATTTATGTCGTTTGTTTGAATTTGTTTAGAGTACTTAGTTCATTTTCGTTTATGGTTTGTTGTTTCATGTTATTTTAATTTGTTTTTGTTTCTTTTTCTTACGAGAATATCTTTAAAAAATTAAAAAAATTTATTAAAAAAAATTAAAAAAATTAAAAAGATTTTTCATATAAGCTGACTTATGGTAACTCCAGGAAGCACTTCCGTCAATATAGTGTCTAGGAGTTCTTTAGGCGACACCTTCGGTGTCTAAGAAGTTTGAGTTTTAAGCGGGACCATTGTGACCCCTCCAACCTTCCCGGACCCCTGGCTGTATTTTTCTAGGCCCTTAACTGGTCATCCGTGAGTTGCTTGTATATTCGTGTGTTTTTAAATTAAGTTTTTTTTATTTTTTATTTTCTTTGTTTTCTTTTCTGTTGAGTCTTTGTTTTTGTTTTGTTAAGTTAGTTTATGTTTTTATTTACGTGGTATGGTTAGTTAGTTTATTTCTAAGTGTTAAAAACACATTTTTATTTCACTTCAAACTTTGCATTACAAACAAAGAAAAACAAAAGTTAAAAAAAAAATTTAAAAAAAAAAAAACAACAACAACAACGACATCATCATCATCATCTTCTTCATCTTCATCATCATCATGGCTTGCCTCTATTTTCTCGCACTTGTAGAATCTGCAGCAGCTCTACATGGTCCTCATTCTTTCTCTGCAGTGCTTCCACATGCTGATTGGCACAGGAGAGCCGCTTCTGGAGTCCGCCACCATAGCCTTCAAGGAAGCCACTTCCTCGCTCAGCCCGGCACACTCCCGTGTCCTCGCCAGGAATCGCATGCCCAAATTGGTAGCCGAGACCGCATGGAGCACAGATAAAGAGTGGGACTCATCCGCGCCATCTTGTTAGACCTACGTGCCACATGCAGATGATCGGCACCGCCTCAGAAAAATTTGAGGCCGAACCATGATGATAAGAGGAATTTGGGAAGACAGTGTTTGGATGAGCCCTTATCTGGGCATTCGGAGGTGCAAGGGACAACTCAAGGTTGAGGTCATCAAGGTGAGTGCATGAGGATGCCATTGTTTTGTTTCTGGATATTTTGATGTTTTTCTTTGAGTTTGCAGGAAGAAATGATGGGTATCATCCGCTTGTAGAGGCGTGCTTTAAATAGACATATGCTGATGAGGGTGCCAATGCCATTTCTGATTTCCCGGCATGCTCTGACCTAATCGCTTCAAGGGAGAGCACCTTTACTTTCACTTTACTTTTCTTTTTTCCGTGTTTTCTGGTGTTTTATGTTTTTGGCCGTTACTTTCATTTTCTAGTGCCTTGTGTTTTTGCCTTTCCCTTTCGGCTATCATCTTTGTTTTATTTTAGTTAGGGAACTGTGCTTTCTTTTCCGTTTGTCGTCTTCGTTTGATTTAAGTTTGGGAAGTGTGTTTTCTTTGTCTTTTTCTTTTTCCTTCTGCAACTTTACTTTTTTATTTCTGAAACAAAATAACAAAAACAAAAACAACCAAAAAAAATAAAATAAAATAAAAACAACAATTAGCAGTAGAAATCATTTCTTCACAGTGCTCGGTGTCTCGACCATTGGAGCTTTGAGTTTGGCCCTCTGGCTGTCCTCTTCTGGGTTTTCACGCACAGCTTCTTGGGGCTCACCACTTGAGCTCCCAAAGATCGCAATCTTACCTTGAGCGTAATTACTCTCGCGACCGCTTGCTTGCGTTTACCCGGTCGGTCTAGGTCCTCTAGCTGCTTTCGCATGTTGCGAGAGTACAACTCTACCATTTTTGATAGGTTTTTATTCTCATCCCGCAAAACTTCTAGCTAGTGTCGATTCACCTCCACTATCCTCGCTCTCTCCCTTTTCAAGCTTTTTATAGCACTCTGACACTCTTCAACCATACTTCGCTCCGCCGCCAACTGACTTTTCAGCACCTCTACCTCATGGGACTTCGCAGAGTAGGCGATGACCCAAACTTGCGACTGTTGCCGTACTCTCAAGCTCAGTGCCAGGGCATCGCTCACGACCCGGTTGTCATCCCTTGTCCCCAGCACACGTATATCTTTAGGAGTCACTAAATTTCTAGCCACTCCAATGGCAACTTCGTTGTCTAGGAGTATTGAGTCAGTACCTGTCACAGGCCCCCGTGCGGAAGCAAAGTAGGGCATTCATATTGGTGCCGCTGCTTGGCCCCGTGTCTGAGTCGGTGGAGCTAGGTTGAGATCCAACGAAAATGAGTAGGAAGAGGCCATTTGATTTCTCACTTTCTTTTCTTCTTTCTTTTCTCTTTTGTGTGTTTCTGAGTTGTGTGTTTTTCCTCATTCTTTCTCTTTCTCTTTTATAGACTTAGTTTCTGCTTAACCCTAGCCACTGCGCTTCTGAGTTCTGCGCGGCCCTTACGGCTTATCTCTATTTGTTGCCGCACCCATTCCCAAACCCCCCCTTAATTGCATTTTCACCTTTCACCACCTTCAAAGTGAAAAAGTCGTCCCGCTTCACCCAAGAGGCCAATAATTCTGGTTTGGGAATGTGTGAGGGGCCTTTGCTTGTGACACGTCCCCTCACTTTGTTACCCGTGACTCACAGGAGCCGAGACATCAGGGACCACATTCTCTCTTTTCAAAAATCCTGCATTTGCGCTCCCAATTCACGTGTCATCTTAAAAAATAAATAAAAATTCAAAAATTCAAAAATTAAAAAAAATTTAAATGTGTGGGCTTCGGATTTCTTTGTGGGTTCGGTTTTTCACCGTTGTTTAGGTTTCAAAGTGGATTAACTTTCTTTTGGGTTGAGCTTTCAATCGTTTGGGTTTTGGTTTGCGTAAGACTGTTTGTTTAGGGCTTTCTTTTCGAGGGTTTTACTGTTTCGTTTCTTTTATTTGTTTGTTTTGTAATTTTTATTTTATAATTATTTTATTTTTGTATTTTAATTCTTGTGTGTTTTGTGATTTTATATTTACTTTAGTACCTTTCATTTCTTGTTATGATATTGCTTGTTCCTAATTTTTAAACATTGAGGACAATGTTCATTTCTAGGTTTGGGGGTATTGGAGTTTAGCAAATAAATTTGGTTTTTCTTAAATTTTTTTTAAAAAAAAAAAATTCTTGCTTGTTTTTCTTCTTTTTTTTCTTTCTATATTTTGAGTCTTGTTTTGTTTTGAGTCACTTTCCGAACACTTATGATGAGATTGTGATAAATGTTTGCATGACTTAAATAAAAATTGGATTTCATTTTATTATTTTTAAATTTTTTTAAAAAAAATAGTAATAATAATTTGGCATCGTTCTAGCATGATATGTTTGAAAACTTCTTTGCACTTACCATTTGTTTCATAATTTTCCAATTAAAGAATTTGCATGACCCAAAGAATTGTATCAATCATAAATTAGACTTATATAACCATATAAAGTGAGCTTTTGAGCCTTGTGCTTCATTTCATGAGTGTTATACACATACTCTTATTTTCTTGTCATCAAAATTGTTGTTTGATCTCATTATTCATTGATTTGGTTGAACACTTAAAAGTCATTCATTCTTATGCAATTTGATTTCATGACATTTAAGAAGTGATATTAAGGCCCTCTTTGGATCGTTTGTTCCTTTCAAGCTAACCTTATGCATGTTTAAGCATGATTTTCCATTGTTTACCATTTTGAGCCTACAAGTAAACTTTTTCTTTCATTTTACCAATTATATTTCCTCGCATTAGCCTGAAAAATAAATATTTACCTTTCTAAGGAACTCATGAGCTCTAATTTGGATGTGTTTTTCATGCTAAGTTTGGGAAGGGATATTACATAAAATTTAAATAAAAAAAGAAAAAAATAGAAAAGAGAACTTCACTCAATTGGTGAAAGAAAAGAAAAAAAAAAGTTGTAATTATGTGGTGGTTAATTGAAAATTCATTTTTTTGGGCCTTCAAAATAAATTGTTGTTTGGAAAGGAGTATAAACCATTGTAAATGAAGGTATAAGGAGTTTTGATCATGTAAAAGAAAAAATCTAGTCGTGATGATTCGAAGTCTTGTAAACTATTATTTTATGCTCTTACATTTTGAGTTCCTTGGACTTTGTATTATCCATACCTTTCATTTCTCACTTACCTTACACCCTTGGCCCCATTACAACCTATACTAAAGACCTAAATTGATCTTAAATGTCATGTGGTTGAATTGCATCCATTTTCTTACTTTTAAGTGTTTGACATCCTTCTTGAGATCATATTAATGCAAGTTCTTCATCTTTTTATTTCGAGTTAAGTCCTTATGGTTTAACTCTATTCTCATGTTTATAACTGAGTGATGCATTGTAGCCCTCTTCTGAGTGATTCATTTGTGAGAGGACAACTTTGGTGAGATTTGAAGTTGAACTTGTGCTTTGTATGATTTTCGAAATTGTGTGAAAACTTAGATTGGGGAATTTGTTGCATTTGGCTACCACACTACTACACTTTGAGCATGTTGTGTTTTGAACTTTGCCGCTTTGTAAATAATGTCTAAAACTGAGCTTTTACTTTTGAGTCATGTGCATGAGTCATTTCTCTTCAGAAAATGTTCGGAATGATTGTTTTGAGTTTTTATTTATTTATTTTTATTTTTATTTTTGTTTTGTTTTTGTAATTAATTTTGTTTTGGTTTTTGTTTTTTGTTTTATTTTGCTTAAGGACTAACAAATCTAATAAGTTTTCTAACTACTTTGTTTTGTAGAATTAGTCAAGCGTTTGTGGGTATCGTTTCTGTTAAACTCTCAGGAGACACAACTCCTCCTACTAGGGATGTCTAGAGGTTTAAAGGCTTGTTGCATATGCTCAATGCAATCGAGTTACCTACGAAAGTGGTCTAATTAACTTTTTTTTTTATATAATCTTTGTTTTCCTTTGTTTTGCTCGAGGACTAGCAAAATCTAGGTTTGGGGGTATTTGATCGGTTGTACCCTTCTAGCTTATGATTTGGTTATGTTTTTTAGTTAAACTTGTGCTTTTCATTCTTTTTGTGTTTATATTTTAGTTCATTGAGCTTTAGGTAATAATGATGGCTTTGGATAGGAAATGATGCAATACATGCATGTTAAGGCATGATTTGGGTGAATGGAAGAAGAGCTTAAAGACAAACTAATTTTGGCTACAAACTCCTTGCCAACCCAGTTTCGTAGGTCAACTTCTTGGCCTTGGATGAGCATGCTATGGGGCTCGAATGAGGTGATGATCTTCATGAAACTTGTTCCAATGGGTGTCTAGTACAACATATCCAAATGTCAGCCCAATTGGACATATGTGGAGTGCTTAGCCCGTCCAACACTCAACCTTGCTCAGCAGGATTTGCACCTGCCAGCTTTTTTGCCATGTGCCTTACCCTAGCTATAACTGACTTTGTACCCAACATAATGAGTGAAGTAGGGAGGCATTCCAGCTATGAAATTCTAAAGGAGCAAGTTGGTACATGATGGAGCTATTAAAGAGAAAGCATGTGCATGCATGTGAAGCAAAAGAAAGAAAAGAAATAAAATGAAGTCAATTCCAGTCCCTGTTTCGGCAGCCAACTTGAAGATGCCAAAACGTACACTTCTACTGCTCCAATTGGAATACTTTCTTCATATAAATTGTTCAAATGGGTGTCTAGTATAACATATCCAAATGTCAGCCTCATTGGATACGTTTTGAAACCTATGTCCTTCCTACACCAAAACAGGTTCAGAAAAATCGTTTTTTCAGCAAGCAAAGGTGAAGACTAGCAGCACATGGGTTGGCGGCAAATAAAGAGCCAGACCTCCATGCTAAAAGAAGAAACCAGCAATCCCATGTGAAGAAAGCTTGGAGTGCAGCAAAAGAAGTATGGGATGCATTTGATTCCAACCACACTAACATAGACAAGATGAGGTGGGAGTTATGGGTTGTATTAAAGAAGGAATGGTGGTGTTGAATTTCATCATGATGTTCCTCCCTCTTAGCCCTATAAATAGAGAAGTCTTTAAACTTCATAAATCACACCCCAAGGGGGGAGCTCTCAAACACTTCTCTAGAGCTCCTTTCCCTTCTCTCCCTCAAATTCTCTTAGTTTCCTTTCAAGTTGTCAATTGTTGTAACATAATGATTTTACTAAATTAGGGGTTCCTTTCAAGTTGTCAATTGTTGTAACAAAATGATTTTATTAAACATGCTTGGTTGTTTAAATTGTTCTTCTATGCTTAATGGGTTCCTAATGCTTAATTTTAAGTTAGACAACAAATGATCAAATTAGGGAATTAGGAACAAAAGGTTATGACCAAACACCATGGCTTAATCATACTTTAGCTAGAATCAATTCGTTAATCTAATTGAACTTGGGAACTTATTTGCTTGAGTTATTTCTTCTTTTTCTTGTTTTATTTATTTTCTTTTTCATTTCTATTTTGTGTAGGGGAAATGAATTGGATCATTCAATCACCAATCCTCGTGGGATCGACCTCGCACTTACATATGCTATACTACCAAACGGCTCGTGCACTTGCGAGTATCACAAGTTGAGGATGCAGCTGAATCCATGTTGGTGCAGCTGAATTAAAGCAACACTTTGCTTTATCTTTATCAATTTCTATTCCTCTCTGATGTACCAAAAATCCCAAGAAGTTCCCTGCCTGTACTCCAAAAACACATTTTTTAGGATTCATTTTCAATTTGTGTTGTCTCATCCTTAAAAATGCCTTTCTTAGATTTGATACATGATTTTATGCTTCCGGAGATTTGATCACCACATCATCTATATAGACTTCTAAAGAGTGTCCTATCATATCATGGAAAACAGAATTCATTGCTCTTGGATAAGTGGCTCCTGCGTTTCTCAAGCCAAACGGCATTACAGTGTATTCAAAAGAACCTAGGTGCCCTGGACACATGAAGGCTGTCTTGTGAATGTCTTCTTCTGCCACCATAATCTGATTATATCCTGCGTTGCCATCCATGAAAGCTAACATTTGGTGGTGAGCAGCTCCATCTACTAGCATGTCTGCCATTGGCATAGGATATTCATCCTTGGGAGATGCTTCATTGAGGTTCCTGTAATCCACACAGATTCTTCCTGCCCCTGTTTTCTTTTTAGAACCGGGACAATATTGGCTAGCCAGTTCAGTGTAAATGGCCGGCCTGATGAATCCTGCCTTGAGCAATCTTTCTATTTCTTCTTTGACTTTTAGTTCTGTCTCCATGGACATTCTTCTCCTGGCCTGTTCACCTGGAAGGTAGCCTTCTTTAATAGGCAGCTTGAGTTCTACCAACTTCTTGTCCAATCCAGGCATTTCGTGATAATGCCAAGCAAAACAATCTCTAAAATCATGCAAGAGTGCGATGATTTCACTTCTGAGTGGTTCTTCTAGTAGTGCGCTAATGAAAGTAGGTCTTGGATCCTCTTCTGTTCCTAGGTTAATCTCCTGTAATGGATCCTCCACCTCTCGTAAGGAATCATCTAGTGCTCCTCTGATAAGAAAGGAGATACAAATGGCTGTTTTAGCGATTTTAGCGAATAGATGAGGATACAAATGGCTAAAATCATTTAAGAAAGTAGGTCTTGGATCCTCATCTATTCGCTAAAATCATCTATTCGCTAAAATCGCTGCCATATGCTCATCCTTGCCTGTCGGCTGCACATCCTTGGGCCGGCTGCACATCCTTGCTTGTCGGCTGCACATCCTTGCTGTCGGCCGTACATCCAAATCACCGCCGGCTAGTACTAAATTGCTGCCGGGCCAATGCACATCGTCTAAATTGCTGCCGGCTAGTACTAAATCACTGCCGGCTAGTACTAAATTGCTGCCGGGCCAATGCACATTGTCTAAATCACTGCCGGCCAGTGCAAATCGCTGCGGGCACCTAAATCGCTCAGGGCCAGTGTAAATCACTGCAGGGCTAGTGCAAATCATTGCAGGGCGCCTAAATCACTGCAAGGCTAGTGCAAATCACTGCGGGACTACTCTAAATCGCTGCCAGGCTAGTACAAGGTGCCCAGTCACGTTACAACCACAAGCTGCAAGTCAACCATGCCATGCTAGAAATAAAATAAATAAACAATCCCTTATGCAAATCGCTTCCAAAACATGCAAGATACATGCAGGCCTACCAAACCAATTTAATCAAAGCTTCAAAACATATCACTTCCATGCCATGCTAGCCAAAGATTGTATCAAGTGAACATGCCCATTCACTACGGTGCTGTAAACCAAGCAAATAATTGGAGTGGTCATGCTGTTCCATATTCAATTGAAGAAATCAAGCACATGCGTTGAATACAATAAGCATGTTCATATAAAAGCAAGAGCAACTCAGAAGAAGAAGTAAAGAAAAACAAAGCAGAGGAAATGTTTGATCAATTCTTTTTACGGCAGCTAATTCTTCTTCTGCGCCGTTTGCTGCCGTTTATGTTTTCATACCATAGGGGGGCTGCAAGCATCCAACAACCATCACCTCCTCATACAATTTCTAATATCTTCTCAAACTCTTGGGGGCTTACCTATGCTAAAACATGTTGCCATTCGACTCATGCAATCTCACGCTGTAAGTGATAAAGCAGGACCTCTGCAACATGCCACGCAAATCAATCAAGCCAGATTTATATGTGAAGTAAAAAAAAAAAAAAAGTGAACCAAGCACAAGCCAAGCATCACATAGATTACAAGAAACCTCAAATTTTCTCATGCCGGACCAAGCTATGCCTTGATTTCAAGGAATTATGCGACTCAACTTCATTCCAGGCCAACCTATATTCAACTTAGCCATTGTACATCCTCAGAGACAAGTCTCAGAGCAACTTCTTCAAATTCCAAAATCTGGAAATTCACATAAAGCAACCAAGCTAAATCCTACAATGGCGTAGGAGAGCAAATTGATGAATGAGGCCAATACTCAATACAAAAACATGCCGAGCAAAACTTATACACAAGCTTTCCAACCATTCTAGCTGGAACATCCAACTTTGGAAAATTACTAGAAATCAAGCTTACAACCAAAAAATCCCAAACTTTCCAGATCAAAACTAGACACATCAAGCTTCATTTTCTCAAAATTTCGTTGCATCTGGAGCTAGGGAAGCATGCCAAACAGATTCCCAAAGCAGGCCATGCAGCAGAAACTGCACCATTTTAGCAGCTTAGTCATTACTTTGAAATTGCACTAAATATTCATTTTTGCTTCAAATGACACAAGACCAGTTCCAGCACAACCACCAAGAAACCTATTTTCAGATTTCGAAAGCTTCAATTCAGATTCACATATAGAAATATCGAAGGCACAGAGAACAACCCGCAGGCTACTTCCAGACATCTTTACAAACACTTGGCATGCATTACCCAAGTGAGCTTGTATAAACTTTGTTTATCACCAAGCTAAAACCCTAAATCAGAAGCTCAAACTCAGAGTTCAGTGTCTAAGCTACAAGTTTTGAGAGTACAAAGTAATTCAAGCTTCAAGAATAGAAAACAAGCATGCAACAAAGGCAGCAACATCAATTCACGAACATACTTCTGAAAAAATAAAGGCAGAGGACACTACAATGGTTGGATGATCTTCAATTTTAGATATGTTATAAACAACACAATTTCGAGCAAATTTCGTGAAGCAAGAACAATCATCCGAGCATCAGATATTAAAATCAAATGCAGAAACTGAATCTGTAGAAACTCACCAGCCATTGATGAACACAGAAGCTGCAAACCCGTTTTGAGGAATCAGGAAAATTCAGAAAATTCTTAAACTTTCACAGACTTTAGTTCTCAAGCAGATGAACAACTTTCATGAAGAAAGTTTTCTGATCGGAGCTTCCGAAAACTGACTTCTGGATTGCTGAACAGTACCCACGGGTTTGGTTCTTGAAGAAGAAGAAGAAGAAGAAGAAGCAGAAGAAGAGGAAATCAGAAAATAAAGCATGTGCCAAATGAAAGGAAAAGAGAGCACCCACTTGCAAATAGTAAAAGAAGTTCAAAGTGAAGGGGCAACGTAATTTTGCCCACTTGAAGGCCAAGCAGGTCAAAGAGACAATGTGCAACTCTCTTATGCCATCTCAAGCCCGCATCTCTCCTTCAACCCACCATGCATCAATACAAGCATTGGTGGATCAATCCACATATCAACTCAAGTAAAAGCAAGCCGTGCACAAGAAAAAGAAATTTTTTCCTTACCAAGCTTCTGAGCCAACAACAAGCAACATGCCAAGCAAGCTCAGTTCGAGCAGAACTCTCAAGCCTATACCGTACTAGTGAACTCTATACCACATGTCAAACAAGACTCTTGCTAACGAAACAAGCCCCTGCCAACTCTCACATTCCGTTCTCTTGGTTGTGATAGAAAGCAAGAATAAGAGAAAATAAATACTGGGGGCTTGGATATGCTAGTCCTGAGTGGCACCTCAGTCTTATGCTACCTGGATCCGCTGCAAGCATTGCTGACAATTCTTTGGACCTTGCTGCATTGCTCTCTGGAAAAACCCAAGGAGAGTTCACAAACTGCCGAAAGAGATAAGCCTCCGACCCATCTTCTTAAGCCTTTCTAACTGCTGTTTTGCCAATTGCATTTTGTTTTGCAATTTCCAACTGTCTGCTTTTGCCAATTGCATTCTGTTTTGCAATTTTCAACTCTCTGTTCATCAAATGCATTCTGTTTTACAATTTACAACTCTCTGTTTGACAATTGAATTCTCTCCTTTCCGTCATAGATGAGCCAATCTTCACAACAATCACTTCAAATTCTTATTTGTTGCCCAGCATGCGTTCCTGTCTCATGCATACTATCAAATGACAGTCACGTGGGTTATTTGAATCATCCCCAGCCTTAAAGTCTTTACGTAAGATATTATTTCAAAACACTGCAAAAAGAAGAGATGGTCACCTACTATGGTTTTCTGTTTTGGGGCAAAAATTGATTATTTGGCCCATCTCGCTGCCACTTCATGGCCCCAATAATCAAGGGGGCTAATGTTAAGGCCCAAAAAAAATCTCAAGAAAAGCCCATGCATATTTTAAAGCCCAATACACTATCATGCTATAAAAACAGCATGCCATGCCATGCCAGGCAAGGCTACAATTTGACACGTGGGGGTGGTGGTACGAGTTTACCACTTTTCACATGCAAACTTGTAAGAATTACAAGGTTCCACAAGCCCAAGCGTACCAAGCCCATTGCACTGTCAAGCATTATCTAACGCAAAGCCCAAACCACTGCAATACAACATAGCCCAAGCGTAAGCACGCAATAACACGCGATGCCAAGCAACTCCCTTTTAGTGTCAAATTACACAACATACGTACCTGGGGCTTGCCTGAGCGGATTGTGGTGTGGATGGTTACAAGGATCCATGAGGCTCATTAAAGGTTCAAGAGAATGCAGGTTTTGGGCTGCTTGGGAGCCCCAAAATCCAAGCCCATTTTCTTGAGCCCACTAAATGGGTAAGAGAGAGAAAGAAAAGCCCAGCACCAGCACGTTCTGTGCGACCGGTCGCTTTTGCGCAGAATCGAAAATCCAAAACAACACAGCTGCAGAGACCGGTCGCTTGCACCTTACGACCGGTCGCTGGTCTCGATTTCCAGCTTCTTCTAATCTACTTCAAAACGACCGGTCGCTCATCCCTTGCGACCGGTCGCTCATCCCTTGCGACCGGTCGCTCCCCCCAACACCTAACCATATGTGCAGCACCTCTCCCATACGACACCTAAACCTTATCTTTTCTCCCAAAAACCAACCACTCGGCACCTACATAGAATAAAGAAGCCTTGTCATCTCAACTGGGAGACAAGGGTGCATAGCCGGAATAGCATGCGCGACCACCTCGATGTCGGAGTAGCATGCGTGCATAGAGAAGTGAACTCCCAAGGCCTTTTAAGGGAGAGGAGACACGGCCGGGGGAGAGGAGGACGCAACAGGGGAACACCCAAAAACACTTCAAGCTTTAGCCATTCCAAACCCAGAAACAATAACCATTTTGTTGCCGTACTCTAGCAAACTATGCTTTCATTTTGCCGCTGGCCCTTGTACTTTGCCGCTGGCCCTTGTGTTTTGCCGCTGGCCCTTGTGTTTTGCCGCTGGCCCTTGTACTTTGCCGCTGGCCCTTGTACTTTGTCGCTGGCCCTTGTACTTTGCCGCTGGCCCTTGTGTTTTGCCGCTGGCCCTTGTACTTTGCCGCTGGCCCTTGTGTTTTGCCGCTGGCCCTTGTACTTTGCCGATGGCCCTTGTACTTTGCCGCTGGCCCTTGTGTTTTGCTGCTGACCCTTTGTTTTGCCGCTGGCCATTGTTTTACCGCTGGCCATTGTTTTGCCGCTGGCCTCTGCTTTTGCCGCTGGCCTCTGCTTTGCCGCTGGCCTTCATTTTGTTGCCGTAACCTTTATTTTGCTGCCGTGCTCTAGCCATAGTAAACAACCCAGCAAACCATGCACTCCTGTCGTGCTCTAGATAAACTCACAAAACCCAGGCCTTAACCTCCCCATTCTCATTTTCTTCCATAATATTACCTTAAGCCTTAAACACCATCCAATCATTCCACAATATACTGCAATAATTATTCATTTCTCAAGCAAGTTACTCTCTCCTGCTAAACTTATGGATTCTTTGCTCCCATACCACATGCCTCTCATGCCAAGCTCATTACCTTAACTCATCAGAGGAAACTCCCATGCCAAGCCTATCTCTTACAACCAAAACACATCATTCTCAACTCTCTCCAGAGATGCCACACGCAATGTGACCCCATTTTACAAGACCATCTAGGTACATTATCCAGGAGTACCATACACCATCCAGCAGCGTGTACACCATCTAGAGCTGTCGGCCATCTATTCCACGTATTAGCACCAGAAGCCAGTCAAAATATGGAGCTCCTGGAAGAATAACAGAGTACCCCTAGGGCTTGCTTTCCCTTCGGGATGCTTTGGGCCTAGTTCTCGCTAAGTCAGAAACGGGGACTTGAAGGCTTCATTCAAGACTAGCGACCATCCGGCCCAGCTAAGCCTTCCAGGAGAAAAAGACCCCCACAAATGGCGGCGGCTTCTGGTCCTTTGGTGACTTTGTAAGAGCTTTGCAGCTGATAGGATGCTTTAATTTTGCCATTTCTGCCACTGCAACCTCCCTCTCTTCTTCTGACTCTACTTCAATTAAATGGATTGAGGAAGAAGGGGACTTGTAGTATGTGCCTTTGGAAGAGTTTCTCTTTTGCTGTTCCTCCCTTAGCAGTTACTCATACTTGGATGCTTTGTCTCCCAGCTTCTCCCAGATCTCCGAACAGCATCCCATCAAATCTTTTCCTCAAAGAAATCTTAAGGGAGGTTTGAGCCATCTGGATGAAGTGTATTTCTTCCATAGGGATTCGGCACTTCATCTTGAGCTTCCTGAATCTGGTTATGAAATCCTGGGCAGGTTCATCTTCGCCTTGCTTGAGAGCGGCAAGATCACTGATGGTGACTTCCTGGCTTGGATCCTGAAATAATAGTCATGGAAAACGTTTTCCATTTGCTCCCAGGTTGGACAGAATTGGCTGGCAGACTAGTGTACCAGGTGAAGGCCTTTCCTAGAGAGAATTCCCAAAAAGCCTCAGCTTTAGCAGAGGATTATTCTCTATAGCTATACATCTGGACAGAAAATCTGCCTATGTGTTCAACCGACGAAGCATGAGGATCTTCTCCATTAAATAAAGTGAAATTTGGTACTTTGAAACCTGAGGTAAAGGAATCTGGTCTATATAAGCCGGATACGGCTTTTTGTAGGTAGGCCTTTCTCTTCTCCTGGCCTCCGGCTCCATCATTTCTCTTATCATTCTCTCTAGTGCCCCCATGTCATTCAAAGCATTGACATGACATGGATTTCGTCCCTGTTCTGGCTGATCGGGTCTAACCTGTGCTCTATTCTGGATGGTCGGGGCAGAGCTTCTTCCCTGTGTTCTTCCTCTTCTTCGACCTCCAGATGGTTTCTCCCAGTTTGCCCCTGGTCTGTTCCTGTCATTGTTGGCAAAATGGTTAATTCCCCCTCTGCCTCTCCTGCCCCTTGCTAGTGGAGGAAATGGATTGGGATCCATTCTCCTTGGTCTGTAAGGTGGTACAGCTGGTGCCTCAGGCAGAAGTGGCAGTGGTTGATCTCGCGGGGCCGCATGTTGTGGGGCGGCGGTTCTGGCTGATTCTGGGGAGCCTGAACTGGTGCAGGACCTTCCTGGCCTGACTGGAACCTCATGCTCTTGGGCGAGAGGGCTCCTCCCCTCTGTGCAGCCTGGACTTCTTCAGGTCCCGGTACTCCAGCTATCTGTGCAATAAGAGGATTCTCTTGATATGGCAATGCCAGCCCTGGGGGGGACCGTAGGGAAGGTCCAACGTCTGAACCACAGCATCAGGGTTCGGAATTCTGGCCATAGCGGCCTCACGGTCTTTCCTCGAACTGCCTATTAACTTGCCATTGCATCATGGCTGTTATGTTGTTCAAAGACTCCTGACTCCTTTGCGTTGTAGCCTCCTGTCGGACACAACTTCTTGTATTTGATTCAGCCTTCTGGAAACGGTTCTGGAGCGTCTGCTTCCTGTACTACCATGAGCTGATTGTCTAGCATCGCTTTCTTCTGAGTCTAGTCCTTCGCGGAAAGCTGCTTGGTCTCATTCCATGGTACGACGTGGATTCCTGGCTAGAACCTCCAATATACATATACTTTCAGAGTGCTGCAGAATATATACTGAGAAGTCCCATCGGGCGTGCCAAATTGTTCACCCGTTTTAATTTGTTTCTTGAGATGATAGGGCAAAGTTCCCCATTAATTCAAAGACCATGTTTTGGTCAGTAAATTAACTTTCTTTAGCGTGCGAGCGTGCCACTGTTAGCAATTTTTCAACCCTAACAGACTTATAGTAAAAATAACTTGCGCCCCAAGTTACTGACTTTGAACAAACGATTGTGAATTTGGGTGAGGAATATCTCCCAAGTAAGTTCTTTTCTATGCCTTAGACTGGTAAGGACTTTTACAATTTATCTCAGTATAAAAACCGGTAGTTCTGCCAGAATAACTGACAACAGATTGAACTAATTTCAGGCAGAACTCCCATTTACAAGACTCAAAAGGGAAAACTGACTATATGAACATAAAAGGAGGGCTGGGCTTCCATTTCTGTCTGGTTAGTTGCCTCTGTTCTGGACTAGACTGGGTGTGTCTGTGCTGGACTGGACTCTGAACAGCTTCAACTGCTAGGCTTCGGCTGTAAATCGATACCAAAGCTTGAGTTTGACAGAGCTTTAATCTATTTCAAGCCATGGACGGCTTTTGGATGGGCAGAACTGGGACTTCTCCAGTCTGAAAGGGGCAGAAGTGGCTGGACTTGGGCTGGGGATGTACTGTAGTACCTGTGCTGCTTAGCCGGGCTCTTCATAAATTTGTTGAGGTTTTCATATTTGAGAAAACTCGAACTCTGCTTATCTTGGCTTTTGCTTAAACCAATTTGTAACGAGAGAAATCTCGTTATCGTTGACTAGTGAACTGGGATTCAAACCAGAGGTAGTGATCTAAACTGCCTTTGCTTGGAGAAAACAGGATGATTCTGCAAGCTTGTTGGAAAGCTTTTGGATTTGAAGTATTTCAGACTTGAAAATCTGTTGGAACTTGTTTAGGATTTTTGTGATCAAGTGATCATTTGAGTGTTTGTCTTTTGACTGAGTTTTTGGTTGGTTGATTGATCGTGTCCAGCTTTGTCACCCTCTCTTGTATATATAGGAAATGTTTTCTGAGAGTGGGCGGCAAGTAATCAAAAGATCTTTCTAGTTTTTAATTGAAACAAAACAGGGGTTCCATCCAATTTCTGGCAAATAAGCACTCAACGATCAGTTTTTGAGGTGACTGCTTCTGGATTTTTGATGGGGTGCCATGCTTGTTCTTCCATTTCAACTGCTTTTTGTAAGAGTCTGTATTTTTTGAGATGGCAAGTTTTCAGCTTTTGACTAGCTCCTTGTTTCCCGCTTATCTCCTTTTCACAGAGGCCGAGTCTGCTTATCTCTTGGAAATGACGTTTTTCTCTTGGAACAAAAAATATCTTTTGAATACTAAAACGGGGTTTGATCTCCTGGTCATCTGAATTTTCCTTAGAGACTTTCTTTTTTTCATACCTGCCCCCTGTTCAATCTTTTAACTCATCCGATTTTGTTGACTCTTCTAAGTTAGGGATCACGTGAGACTGTTTTAAAAGATCAGCTGGGTTTAGTTTATTTCTGAGCCCAATTCTAGTTCTTCCGAGGCCCAACTCTTTCCCGATTCCCACTGTTCCCAGGCCTCTTAACGTTTTGGGCCACGTTCATTTGTTTTGATCTGTTTAATCGTTAACGGGCCGGATAATGTTGATGGGCTGAGAGCTTTGAAACAAACGGTTTGGGAAATGTCGTTGGCTTTCTTCTTTAGGCTTGGGAGCACCAAATTTAAGCCCAAACACTAATAACTTTAGCTAGCCCACCCGTTAAAAAATGCATGGTTCCGCCTTTGCTTGCATTTTGAATTCCAATCCATCTCAGTCGTTCATCATAGAGCTATTGGGTATTGCAACGCACCACTTGGTGTGCTGGCGTCAAGCAGGGCCCTCTACATCATTTTGTATGGCGACTGAAGAGTGATTGCAACATTCTCTCTCCCTTTTTCTCCTACAGGTCTCTCTTGCATAGGATGTAAAAAAGGATGCACATGAGCATCTAATTTTGCATCTCCACGGATGTGATGCATTTTTACAATCATTTACACTTGCCCATTGTAGGTGGTTTATCGGCGACAAAGTGTGTACATTTAGCATACACCTGGCTTTACACCCACCACTATACTCTTACACTCCCATTTGTTTTTTAATAATTTTTAATCAATTTTATTTTTTCTCTTTCCTATTGTACCATTACCCTACATTAATTTCTTTTTTACTTCACTTTTATATTATTTCTTTTTATTTATACTTAACTAGCCTCTCTCACGCGCTTCCGCGCCTATGAGAGGCTTTTTAAAAAAAAATTAAATTTATTTTAGAATTAAAAAAGATAATGGGTAGTTATGTTCCATAAAAATAGGATCCATTATCTGATTTTTCTTTTAATTTTAATTTTTTTAATATGAAAAAGTGTGAATTTACCATATTATCTTCATTTAATTAATAATTTCAATTCTTAATGTTTGCATTAATCAAGGGCATTTTTTGGTATTTTGAATGTTTCACCATTCTCTGCCTTTTGTTTTATATATATAGATTATCCAACTTGCACTCCATTTTTAGTAATTTTTTTTTCATTGAGTAAGAAATAATTAACACTATATATTTGTTTAGGCAAAATTATATGATCCACCTGCAGCAAAAACTCATGCACGAGGAATAAACTTGCAACCATAGCTCTTTTTGTTTTTTGTTTTTTGTTTTGTTTTTAGAAAAGGAAACAATTTTTAATGCAAAAGACAATAAAATATAAAGATGGCCAATGTAGCCACAAAGAAACATAAAACAAAGAAAGAGTAATTAAATTGAACAAAACCCTCATACTCAATACCAAATCTCAAATTATAATCACAACTTCAGTAACAAATACAAAAGAAGATTTAATTTAACCAAACTGTATCATTCCACTTAAACCATCACAACATGAGTTGCCAAAAAAACAAACATGTTTGGTGGATAAGAAAATTCAAGCATACAAAAAGCAGACAAAAGCTATAACCACAAATAAACCTTAATTCAAGATAAGGGTAGAATATGAAAGAGAAATAACAAAATTGATTAAAAAGTAAAAAAAAAATCAAAAGGGAGTGTAAGTGGACAAAACGGGAGTGGGAAAATTAGCTCCTTTATTAAAATGGCTTCTAAAAATTTTAAAACAATTTTACATTATGACCTAGATTATCAAACGCTTTAAAACTTTTTATTTTTTGGGCCAAAGGTTTTGTTGAGTGATTTTTATCTTAGTCTGTACTCACTTGGTGATGTTGATGTCCAAAAATGGATTCCTTCGACAATTAATATTGAGACCTGAAAAAGGAAAAACTCGATAATAACCTTGGCACTAGTGTGTTTGTTTGGGCCTAAATTTGGTGCGCCCAGTCCAGAGATAAAAACCAACATCGTTTTTTAAGCCACCTGTTTGGACCTAAAATTGACGCCCTCAGCCCATCAATGCGCCCAGCCCGTTAACAAATAAACAGGCCGAAGCAATACACTTGGCCCAAACATTGAGGCTGGAAAGCAATCAAAACCGAAAAGAAACTTGGGCCTCGAAGGATGCCAAATTGGGCTTGAACCAAAAATGGGCTTGGCAGCTTTTAATTAAAAGGGAAGAAAAGAAGAGAAGCCCACAAGAGAAACAGACTCACGTAACCTCTTTTTTGGAAAAGTCAACAATTTCGGCTGAAGTTAAAGATTGAACAGAGGCAGTTAAAAAGAACATCTCTGAAAAAAAAAAAAAAAAAAAAAAACTCTGCTAACCCTCCTGCCAAAGAGATCAAAACCCGTTTTTATTTATCCATAGATATTTTTTCTGCTCCAAAGAAGGCACCATTTTCAAGAGATAAGCATACTCTGTTTCTATGAAAAGGAGATAAGCGGGAAACGGGAGTTGTTCAAAAGCTAGAACTTACCATCACAAGCTTCAGACTCTTGCAAAAGCAGTTGAAATGGAAGAAAAGTATGGCACCCCATCAAAATACAGGGAAATGATCACTTCAGGAATTGATTGTTGAGTGCTTGCTTGCCAGAAAATGGATAGAACTCCCTTCTCTTTTTCTTTTAAAACTAAAGATCTTTTGATTATTTGCCGACCAATATTAAAAGAATCAAAACTCCCGCTCTCAAAAGCATTTCTTATAAATACAGGAGAGAGAGTGAACAGAGAAAAAGACAATCAATCAACATAACCAAAAAACTCAGTCAAAAGACAAACACTCAAAATGATCACTTGATCTTAGAAAATCTTCAAACAGATTCAAACAGACCCAGAGTCTGAAACATTTCAATTTCGAAAGCTTTACAACAAGCTTGCAGAATCATCCTACTTTTCCCAGGCAAAGACAGGTAGAACACTGCTTCTGATTCGAATCCCAGTTCACAAACTAGCAAAAGCGAGATTTCTCTCGTTACGAATTTGGTTCAGCAAAGCCAAGACAAGCGGAGCTTGAGTTTTCACAAATACGAAAACCTCAACAAATTTATGGAGAGCCCTGACTAGCAGCACAGGTACTAGAGGACAGTCCAAGCTTAAGTCCAGCCACTTCTGCCCTTTCAGACTGGAGAAGTCCCAGTTCTGCCCATCCAAAAGCCTTCCAAGGTTTGAAATAAGATTAAAGCTCTGCCAAACTCAAGCTTTGGTATCAATTTGCAGCTGAAGCCTAGCAGTTGAAGTTGTTGAAAGTCCAGTCCAGGCACAGGCGTCCCGGTCCAGCCCGGAACAGAGGTGTCTACCCAGACAAAAATGGAATCACATCCCTCTTTTTGTCTTTTTATAGTCAGTTTTCCTTTTTTGAGCTTTGTAAAAGGGAGTTCTGCCTGAAAGCGATTCACTTTGTTATCATCCATTCTGGCCAGAACTACCAGTTTATACTGTGAAAAATTGTGAAGTCCTTACCAGTCTAAAACATAGAAAAGAACTTACTTGTGAGATATTCCTCACCCAAATTCACAATCGTTTGTTCAAAGTCAATAGCTTGGGGCGTAAGTTATTTTTACTCTCAAGTCTGTTAGAATTGAAAAATTGCTAACGGTGGCACGCTCGACACACAAAGAAAGTTAATTTATTGACCAAACCATGGTCTTTGGATTAATAGGGAACTTTACCCTACCATCACAGGAAACAAATCAAAACGGGTGAACAATGGTATAGGGCGAAAGCACTTTGATGCTTAAGTTAGCACAGGTGTGGATTAGGGAATTATTTTGACATAGTACATTACACGTGCGAATTAATGATTACCTGATGCACTAGGTGGGAGACATCTCTTGTGATTCTTCGATGTGGGACTATTGGCATGCCGACACACATATCCCTAAGGTTTAGAAGCACAACATGTGCATTGGTCAAAGCGGCACGACAAGTGACTTATTGAAGGAAGAGCTTTATTCATCCCTTACGTCGAAGATGTGCTCCATCTCCCTTTCTGAAGGCTAGACGGTGTGGCCATTTGGATTGGTAAGGGGCATGCTTGCCCGGTTTGCTCATGAAGGGTCTTTGACATGCACGATCGCTACTTTATGGTCAGTTTTTTTACTGCTTGTGCTCGGTTAGTTATGGTATAAACATATGACAATGTTATTCAATGTCTTTATAAACAATAGTAGCAAGTTAGTAAAAAAAAATAAGAGAGATGTAATTACCATAAGAAAAAAAAAAGAATTAACTACATTTTACTCCATGTAGGATAGGGTCATTATCAAAATGAGCCTCGAGATTTCAATTTCATCAATATGAAACCCAACGTTTTTAAATATGACCAAATTACTCACTCCGTCATCTTCACTGTTTGATTTTATGTTAAATTGTTATCAAATTATGCACACCATTATTATTTTCTTTATTGTTTTCTTTTACATATTAGCATAAAAATGACTATTACATGTCACGTCACTAATTTAACATAAAATCAAACAGTGAAGTTGACGGAGTGTGTATTTTAATCATATTTTAAAACATTGAGTATCATATTGATGAAATTGAAATCTCAAAGTCTAGTTCAATAATAAAACTATACCTAAACGGTGTAAAATGTAGTTAATATAAAAAATAAAAAAAAAGCCATCTTGCACTACTTCGAACTTATAAATTGCAAAATTCGTAGTGAGTTAGGGCCTAAGTGACTGTTCTGCTTTGAGCTTCCTTTAACTTTCAGAGCCCAAAGCCCAACCAGGAAACGCTATTTGACAAAAAAAAATAAAAAGAAAAAGAAAGAAAAAGGAGACGCTAGACCATTGGTTAGCGACAACACCAACGACGGTCTCTTGTTCCACTCTCTCTCAAAACCCCAAACACTGTCCCTCCTCCTCCTAGTCTCCTTCTCTGCTAAATAAAATCCCATCTTTTCGGTTTCTTAAATCTCGTACGTTACCTGACCCAGCAATATTTTCCGGGAAAATAAGAACAGGAAAGTATCACAGAAGCCTGTTTTGCTATATTTTGATGGTTTTGGTTTGAGGGTGTTGCTGGGTTAGGATTGTTTGTTTTTGCTTTAGAGGGTGTAACAATGGCCGGAATAGCTATAGTTTTAGATCTACTGAGAAAAAACCCAACTCAAACAGCCCAGGCATTACACTCTTCTGGGTTTTTCTCAGCCAAAGCAGCAGCTGCTGCTGCTGCTGCCTCTGTTGCCGCCGGAGCTCCGTATGTTTATAAGACATTATTCGGGTACTCTCTCTTATTTTTCTTTGTTCTTTTTTCCAATATGTGTGTTCTATGATGTAGTGGGTTGCGATGATATGGATTGGATATTGGGCTATACTGATATTGGATTGTCTGGTGTGGAAATTAGTAGAGATATAGACATGTCTTAGGTAAGTGGTGTGGCTCATGGGTGCTTTTGTCTATGAGCAGTGGAAATTGGGGTAATGATTATTTTGTTATTTGCCCGTTAGTTTACATGGTGGTATATTGTAGTGGGTGTGGGGCTATGTTGAGTATGGGAATTTGATGATACTTGGAAATATTGGTTTCTGGTTGATTTTGTATCAATTGGTTATCGACCTATACGATATGAACAATTGTAAAAGTGGATAAAGGTTCAGTAAGCTATTTTTCTAATTTCCTATTTA
This sequence comes from Prunus fruticosa, assembly GCA_018703695.1. Taxonomy (NCBI): domain Eukaryota; kingdom Viridiplantae; phylum Streptophyta; class Magnoliopsida; order Rosales; family Rosaceae; genus Prunus; species Prunus fruticosa. Next base: position 27,704,198 of record CM031920.1, read on the forward strand.
AGGGCAGTCCTAAACTTTTGATTGTGTTTGGTTTACTTTATGCGGTATAATGCATTCTTGGTATCTTATATAGTTGAAGATGAAGAAGAATAAACTCAGGATTGTTAGTTTGATGTGTAACCCCTATACAAAATGTCAGGAAAGTAAAACTTTTCTTTGCCATTGGGTTCCATGTCCCTGTTGTGTAGGTCCTCATTCATTCTTTCTTGAGCTCGTTGCATAATCTTAATATCAGTAGCATGTCTTTAATGAATTTAATTATTTTATTTCATTATTACTGTGAGGATTGTTGTTGGCTGAAGTTTGATCATTTACTAATGTTTTAGTACTATGCGACAGTAATTTTAGGATACCAGTTGCCTACTGTGATGCTGGAACAGCATGGTCTGAAGACTATGTTTCTAATTTACGAAGCGCATCTCAAAGATTGTTTCAGAATGACTCTCTGAATTACAGTACCAAGGATTACAAAATTGAGTTAAAGCCTCTATTCTCAGCTTTTGAATGGAGGGCTCTAGCTATGACAACCTTGAGGTCATTTTTAATGTTCTTTTTACCTCTTTTGGAGCCTCGTTCAAACTTGGAAGAGGATGATGATGACTTCCTGCCAGACACTGAAGAAGAGCAGCATGTAGACTATGCTGTTCCAATAAAAAAATCAGTAATTCAAATTGTTCGTGAGGCAAGTTGTTTTTCCTGCTTTCTTGTTTTTATGTTGAATTTAGGTTAACCAAAAAACTTTCAATCATACAGAATGTCCTTCAATGAATTCCTTTAGTTCCATGGTGCCTTTTTCTGTTTACCCTTTGTTGGTCTTAACACCAGACTATGATATGCTTCAGATAGTTTGACTCAAAAATTTTATCTGTGAAGGGCTCATTAAAGGATTAAGATATCTCATTGGAAATATCAATATCCAGCGAGTGCTTGGTAGCATTAGTTCTGTGGAGGCCTTACTGAAACTACGATACTTGTAAATCATTATGCACTATGCATCATAAGTAGCCATGGCAGTTATTAGAAATTTGTGTTTCTTGAAAAAATGACTAAACGTCAACAGAATTAGGTGCTTGGATTTTCATCCTTTTTTTCCATGCTTGTTGATGCTTTAAATTATAAATGAGATGAAGTGCGTGTCACAACTCATATTTATTTTGAAAATCAATTTGGTCACGAAACAAGCTAGTTTCTGAGAATGCGCTGCAGATGTTTATTAGTTGTCGAATCATCTCCAAAGCTTTGATCGCTATGCTACCCTCATATTGTTACTCCCCTTACCATACACCACTTCAAATGGTTACTTCCCCTCATACTTAACTGATCGGGGACAAATCTATGCTCTTGAACTTGAACACTGTGATGGGTAACATGGCTATACGACTGGAGACCGGTGATGCTTTAAATTCTCTTTATCCATTTTCGGGGATTTTGGCATGAATTGGGCATAAAGTCCTAAGCTTCATAGGCCCAATGATCATCCAGATGCTCATTAGCCTTCACCTGAAATAGTGTTAGGGAGTTTTTCTCTCTTCCTTTTTTTCCCCCAACTGTAGTTACTTAAATAAGCCACCTACCAAATTTTGCACTTCTCAGGATTAGAACTTAGTCTTGTATTCAACAAAGTTTGGCGTCTTGCATTGCTGTTCAATTGGATATGTAGTCTATCAGTGTATGTAAGGCATCCAGTAACTATTCGAGACAAAGTTGATTGAGTTAATTTTTGCATCCCATCGCAGACCACTGTTGTTACTACAAGACGGATTCTAGAACGACTTGCTGTCCATTATGTTTCACAGAGAATGGCATGGAAACTTCTTAAAGGTACTTTGTTTCCGTAATAATTCAAATCTAGTTTAATTTTAGAAGAATAAGTGAACAAAACTTATGAGGATAGTAGGGATGAATTGATTTGTAATTAGCAAATATGATTGACACATGCAATCAATTTGTACAGATGTTCCAAAGTCAGCCATGAGGAAAGCTGGAAGAAAGTTGCCTACTTTGGTTTTCTTCTTCAGTGTTAGCAGAACAACTTTCAGAGGTGAAATTCCAATTCTTGTATCCTATTAAAAATAAATAAAAAAGACTCCCAGGGCCGTGGGGTGGGTTGGGAAGAAAGAATCATATAGCCTCATTATTGTTGGTTGCTTGAACTTTCAATCTCACTGTGCTGTTTATGTTTATACGTTTGTGCAGGGCACTTTCTGGGTGTTGCAGCATCATGGCTCATCCAAGTAGGCATTGAAATCTACCGATTTTTTTCTCATATGATAAAGTCTAAAGAAGAAGTTGATGACATTGATACGCCAGAGCAACTTAAACTTCTAGCGACAAAGGTTTCAAGTGCTACTATCAAGTGTGGTGCATCACTAGTTTTTGCTTCCATTGGGGCAGGTATTGGTGCCACTCTTATCCGCCCTTCGGTTGGCCAGTGGATTGGTAAGTGAATTAACTAAGTGGTCTGTGTATTTTAGTACCCATTGTATGACCTTGTTGTAGTGTGCATATATATAATTTATATTTTGTTTTTACAGGCTGTGCTGTGGGGGATTTGGCAGGGCCTGTTATCATATCATATTGCCTTGGGAGAATTTTCCCTGCAGAACTTTGAGCACTGGGGATAAACTTGTTTTGCGTATTCTTTGCAATTGCTTCGAAGTTGACTGGTATACACAAGACAATTTGTTAGAATGTGATGATAAAAGTTTTGACAGCAAGACTTGAAAAAACTTTTAACGATGAATTTTTCAAATAAACTAGTTTACTTTGGTGTTTACTCATCGTGGTTGTGTGATTAGTGGAAGAATGCTTTCTGAATTAGCCAAGATAGGGAATGGTAGAGACATGGGTTGTCAAATTTTGGAGGAGCCTCCTTGCAGCGTAATTTCTGTTTTATTAGATGACAAGGCTGGCAAGGCCTGTCCTAGATTAATTGTTTCTTAAGTTTGTTTTTGGCTCTGCCTCCATGTAACCGAAGAAAAGAATGCACTCTGAATTGATTGTTTCTTTGTACTGCATATCCATGCCCATTCTTGTCTTGTGTATCTGTGCTTCTGGGAACAATTTTAAGGTTTGTTTGATATTGAACTTAGTATTCTGATGAATGCTTCTGAAAATGAACGTTTGGATTTTTAGCTTAGTTGCATCATATTACGTGACTCAAGTGATAGTGAGCATTTATAATTAAATAAATAAATAATGCCAGAGTTTAAATACCATCCACCTTGGGCCTCTTTTGTAACCAAAAGAAAAAAAAAAGAAAAGAGAAAGTTGCATGTCATTTGAACAGCTTCTTTGCGGCCAACTTGGTAAATGCCAATCTTATTGAATCTGAGACGAAAATGCAATTGCAACTATGATCTGCATTGAAAACATTAGTAAATTATATAGCAAATGTGAAAAAAGCCCAAAAGAAGCACCTCTACCCCAAACCAGCCCACCAAATTTCAAAATGACAAGAATGGATATACAAAGCAAAATAATAGACATGCAAGTCCTTCCCCTGAAGACAAGACCAGCAACCAAGTTCTGAAATTTTTGTTGGCATGACCAAAGACAAAGGTCATCCTAGAGCACTCTTTTATTTCATGGCATGTGAGTTGTGCATGGGAATTGTGACTCTCTGTTTTCTTGTGTATGTGTAAGTGTGTTATGTGTGCGTGTGAGAAGGTGTAAGTATGCATGTAATGTGGTAAGTGTGTGCATGTGATGGATTGTGTTGGTGTAAGAAGTGGTAACAACGAAGTGTAGGCTGCTTTGTATAAAAGAGAGACTTCTGAAGAGAGGAGTGCATTACGGAAGAAAAAAAATCTTAGTACTCTCCTTCAACCTTCAATCCTTCAATAAAATTCCCCTTTGTTTTTCCATACACTATTTCTCAAACCATTGTTAATACACTGTTCATACGTCCTCTCTTTTAACCATTGTTAATACATCGATTGTTACGTCAAACTTCCTAGCAATATCAACATCGACATCAACAATACTTAAGTAAGTCTTTTTATCTTTCATTTTTTGGTTTTCTCAAACAAACTTCTAGTTCAAAATAGGAAAACACTATTATAATTGTGTTATTATATAGTTTAATGCTTGCCATAAAAATAACTAGATGTTAGTCAAGGAACCTCTGAGTTAAGAGGACCTTTGAGTTATGCAACCATAGCCCTGTAAGTTGTCCTTTCTGCAATTCAATGTTCAAGTTTCATGTTCTTGAAAATTAATTTGATCAATTATATATCAGCAAATAATCACTTCATTTATTTCATTCTCAACTAGTTAACAATTAGTACGTACATAAGTGCAAGAATCTCAACTTGGAGCTCAAAACTTGCAATATTTTGCCCCTGGCTCCATTATGATCAAGGTAAACGAAAAAGACCGTGCAAAGCTTGAAGGTTCCATGAAAGGTGGTAGGAGAAGAAAGACCCCATCACCAAGCTGTCGGAGGCAAATCTTCTCTAAGGTTCCATGAAGAATACCAGCAAGATTTTGGACTTTTTCCGTTCCCTCTATTGCAGAGATTATGCAGAATCAGTCGCCGTCTTCTTGGAGCACAATGAACTCGGATGGAAGGGCCCTATTGTTGCGTTGTTTAGCACCAATGATCGTGTAGTGGTGTATATTGCTTCAAGTGAATGAAAAATTCCTGGATCCGCCATTGCATATCACCAAGCTAAAATCTTCTCTAAGGTTCCATGAAGAATACTAGGCGGATTTTGGCTTCTTCCGCTCCCTCTATAGCAAAGGTTTTGCGGAATCAGTCGCCGCCTTCTTGGAGTACAATGAACTTGGATGGAAGGGCCCCATCGTGGCATATGGAATGTGGAAGACTACATTTGAAGCCTGTATGGAATGTGGCTAATTGAATAACAGCAGTGATAAACATGAGTTTCCTTTTTTTCTTTGGGTTTGAATTTTTTCTATAATAAGTTATTATTACAGCACTGTTAATGATCTCCAATAATGTTTATTTCCATTTTAGTCAAATTCTTAGACAGATTACCTTCCCTTATCTTCTGTTTCTTTTGCTTGTAGTAGTTGTGACGGCAGAATTTACTTGGCAAACCATCTGGGCGCTGATCCTTATCTTATCTTATATACAAAGTGACAAAAATGAATCCATATAAATATGGATCCCTTTAAGTACAAGCAACTGGATGTGATTAATCACTAAATTATTGAACTGCAGCCAAACTCAATAATTTTTTTTCCTATTTCTTTGCATAAGCAGCTAAATGTCGCGATACTTTGAACGTATCATGCTAAACTGCATAGATTCATTTCTAAGTATTCTAATACACAAAACATCTGTTTCATCAAAAAATACACAAAACATCTGTTTCATATTTACATAACATCCAAGACATGTCAATGTGGCAATGTCTGTTTGATGTTTACATACAGTAATGTCAACTCTCTCCAGATGTTCACTGGTGTACGTACATCTAATGTAATTGTACCAATCAGAAACCGATTAGGTACCAACGTAGTTTTCATTTCTGAAATTTTTTCTCATGGTGATAACTGCATTTGCTTCTTTTAATTGCAAGGAGAAGGAATATGCCATAACAGTTTTTCCTAAATAATTATATTACTTAAGCGTGCTCCTACTTAGTCAGACAAAAGATAATACTTTATATGACCAAATTAAAAAGAAAAGCAGTCGCAACCTTGTAAAGTGATATATTATCAGTAATTGATGATTGTTTTCTTTTATTTGTAGTTAAGGTAAAGTCCAAAACACTAGTTGTATATTAACACAATGAACCTTTCTACTTCTTCAATGCACCACTGCAATATGGCTTGCTACCACACACTCAAGCTCTCTCTCTTCCTCTGCCTCACCCTCTCTGCCTTGGCGTACGGCAGCCACGATGACAAGGAAAGCAACAGGAACGACGAGGCTCACAGCCTTCGGTCTAAGCCTCTAATACTGGTCAAGATTTGGTGCTTGGTTTTGGTCTTTGTTGGGACATTTGCAGCCGGAATGTCGCCCTACTTCCTAAAGTGGAACGAGGGGTTCTTGGTTCTGGGCACACAGTTCGCTGGCGGTGTGTTTTTGGGAACAGCTCTCATGCACTTTCTGAGTGATTCAAACAAGACTTTCCAAAGCTTGACTGAGAAGGAGTACCCTTTTGCATTTATGCTGGCCAGTGTGGGGTTCTTGATCACTATGCTTGCGGATTGTGTTGTTTCCTATGTGTATGCTAAGCAAGAGGGCAGTGACCTTGAAGTTCAAGGTAGGTAGTTTTTCATGAGTTCTTCATTTAGGAATTAGGCACCATTCAGTTCTTCGTTTTGATAAGTTTGTGCTAAGAACTGCATAGGCAGTCTTAAGATATTGGTTTTACAAGAAAAAGATTATTTACTTGATCAAATCCAATTACTAGGATATCTTCTGCTTATACCCTAAACAAGATACTGACTTCACAATTTTTATTTTCCTATTACAGGAAAGGACGGTCACAAGGTGAGATACATGAGCTTTGATATTATATATGTGGGATGTATATAAGTTATTAATAGGGTAAACGAAACTTTCCAGACCTCTGACACGTTACGTTGCGAGATTGTCAAAGAGTACTCCACATTCAAACATATTGCCACTTTATTAATCGTCCAAATTCAATCTCACAACATAACATGTTAGACTCTTTGGTAACATATCATATGCTAGTTAGTAATTGCAACTAACTGAGCGTTTTGCTTGTACGCTTCAACAGGGCCACGACAGTGGTCATGGTCACCACCCTGCAACAGTTGGTTCAGTTGGGGACAGCATTTTGTTGATCGTAGCCTTATGTTTCCATTCTTTCTTTGAGGGCATTGCAATCGGAGTTGCCAAGACAAAAGCAGAAGCTTGGAAGGCTTTGTGGACAGTCAGTGTGCACAAGATCATTGCAGCCATTGCCATGGGCATTGCTCTCCTCCGCATGCTTCCAAACCGCCCCTTCTTATCATGCATGGCGTATGCTTTCATGTTCGCCATTTCGAGTCCAGTTGGTGTGGGAGTCGGCATCACAATAGATTCCACAACCCAAGGTGCCACAGCAGATTGGCTCTTCGCCATTTCCATAGGTTTGGCATGTGGGGTGTTCATATATGTATCCATAAACCATCTGCTGTCAAAGGATTACACAGCTCAGAAGGCAGTCTCTGTTGACAAACCCCATTACAAGTTTTTGGCTGTGTTATTTGGCATTGGAGTTATCTCTGTTGCCATGTTCTGGGACTCTTGAACAATCAAATTCATCTTACGGTTCCTTCGTATAATTTATGTTATGAAAGTAAAAGTCTAATGGAATAACATCAAGGAAAGCATTTATTTTTCCCCTTTAATTATTGGATTGAACACTCTAATGCTTATCCATTTGGCTGATGCTTTATCATTTATTTTCTGTGTCATTTCGGGGAAGAATTGAATGTGGTTACGGCTTGTATTTTGGATTGTTAGAATAATTATCAAGATTGGTTTCCTGTTTAAGCATAGAGTTAAGGTTGAGATAGCTGGGTCCTATCATGTTTGAGGGAGTTTGGGTCGTGAGGGAATTTGAAGAACGTGAAGAGTGGGTATAGGAGAGGCCTTGTATGGCGGGGACTGACCGCTGAGGGTAGAGGTCAAGGAAGGGAAGGGAGAAGGTTGAAGTTGAAGGAGTCTGGCATTTGTTTTTTACTTTAGTTTTAGGTTTTTTTTCTGATTTAATTTTGTTGAAAGTCAACGGTGTTAGTTTTGAAGTTAATGGGTGGACAAGTGTCAAATAACTAGAAAGGGGACATAGAAGAGACACCAAATTGGGGACAGCGGATCCGCTCCCTTGGTGGGTTGCGGCCATTGAAACGATTATAAATTTGATTGTGATTTTCATGTTAATTGATAATGATTTTTAATTAAAAAAATTTGTTGTATGGGATTAAGTAATGATAAATTATTATTGGTATCTTATGTTTCTACATGGTCCATGATGATCACTCTTGCTTAATAATCCAATTATGAATCCAAAGAGGTACAAAACCCCCAAAGTTAAATTATATATATACTAAACGGCAATCCAACTAAACACTGTTCTTAAGCACAGTGAATTTACGAAAATGCCGTTATTTTAAACTGTTCAGCCAGCTCTTTTTTTCCCTTCCACAGTACAATTACGGTTTTGCCCTTGACTGATTGTTTTCTGTTTTCCCTGTTTTGCCCTCTCTTTCCTTCGGATGTAACTAGCGGCTGTTTGTTGTTGAGAGGCGTCTGGTTCGATTTCAACTGGCTGGTTGGAGAATATCGGGGGCAAGGATGGGAGAGCTGGGTTGCTTCTTCGATGTTCATCTGGAGGCTTCGATTTCCATTTCCCTAAGAACAACTTTATGTTTCTTTTCCTTCCGAACCCATCAAAGCCTCATCCTCCTTCAAAACCCTTCCAAATTCCCAAACCCCCTCCATTGCCATCTCCACTGCAAATTTCTTCGATAACCAGATCCAGCGGCTGAGTCAATATCTTGAGGTTAGACACGACGACGGGCATCAATTGGCGCAACAATCTTGGTAATCTTAGAGACCCAACTCGCCTTTTATTCTTCCTTGCACATACAATCTGTTTTTGGGTCTGGATTTGATGACAGAGTGAAAGTGAAACGCTAAAAACTGGAGATTTTGGTACAAAGATGGCATTTTGAATCTAAGTGTTTCTGAAGAATTTGTTTGTTGGCTGGGAGATTTTTTGTCCTTTGTACGAATTGGGGCTCATTTATTTGGTTAATTTAGGTTCATTTATTTGGTTAATTTGATTTCCGGTTCTTGGGTACTCCCTAAGGCTATATAAGAGCTGAGGTATTTATATATCACAACATATTGGTAAGCTTCAAATCAGGTTCAATTTTCTCTATTAATTTTAGTTTTTATTCTTTGACTGTAGCACTGATCTTGCGTTTTTGGTGGTGTAGGGTTATGAGATAGAATTTTCAAATCTTTGATGACATATTAATATTTTTGACTTTTTCCTTTTTAGTTTATGGAAGATATGATGTATTTGGAGGGGTTGTTGATAAGAGTGATAACAACATGATGTTGCTTTTGATTATATATTAATGCCTTTTCGTGTGTTGAAGTTTTTTTAAATTTTTTGTTTTTTTAGGGAGCTTTTTTAACATGAAAAATGAAATGTAGCTGCCTTTGGTTTCATTTGATTGATGTTTTGGGTTGATTTTCAGACATATATGTTTAGTACAAATTGGAGCTTGATCTTTAGATTGTTAGAAGAGACTTTGAGATGACTCAATTGTTGAATTAGAGTATGAAATTTTGATAAGTACAAATTGGAGCTTGATCTTTAGATTGTTAGAAGAGACTTTGAGATGACTCAATTGTTGAATTAGAGTATGAAATTTTGATATCTCTTTAAAGGGAAAAAAAGGAAAAACAGAAAAATGGAATTGAAAAATATTAAAAAAATCTTGATTGTTTAGGTGACTGTTGCATAGGTAACTTTTGATCTTATATTCTTTGTTTTATACGCATCTAGGATCATTTAAACAGCCATTTTCCCGTGCTTTTACAGTATTTTTCTTTGCCCAAAACACATTAATTTGGGTAGTCTTGAGTGATTTCTTGCCTTGCAAATTTTGCTCAGGCTAAAGTTTTGGTTTTATGAAAAGATCGTGCATGTATAACATACACAAGCTAATTTCTTCTCCATTTTTTCTGTTTTTTTTTAAACTATGTTTTCTTTTGATATTTTGCAGGTGGTCTTTTGTTGCTTTGGATAGAGCAGTTTGATTGGTGTTTTCGGCTATGTTAAGCAGAAGGTGAGTTTCTAGGCTGAAATTTCCAATTAATTGTTTTAAGTTTTGTGAATTGAGCATAGGAATTAGCTAATGTTGTCAAATGACAATTGGTTGGGATAAGTGTGTGCCTCTTATTTCTTCTTCAAGTCCTAAAGAAAGATGGCAACCATACAAAAATAGAGTTCAACAATTTTCAAAGGCAAAAAAAAGATTATATGCCTTATGAGAAGAAGAAACTGAATTTTCGTTTTTTGTGTTTATTTTTATAGGTGTTGTGTAACTGTTTTTTAGACTGTTTGGTAGCTCTTCCCATTGCTGCTAGACAACAGGTCAGGTTTGTATTCATCTTTTGAAGAAGTCATGCATATCAACTGTGGCTAATTGGTTTTTGGATATTGTGTCTTTGAAAATTTTTATTCCTATCATTGTGATGTTATTGCTTATATGGTTTGCTTGATTAGGCTATAGAAATTGTATTTAATTCGTTTTCATATGTTTGTTTTGAAAATTATTATTTCTATAGCTACAATACTGTTGGTGTGCGTCCATTTTGCTTGATTAGGCTATAGATGTAATAAAAATATTGTAATTTAACTCATCCATGTTTTTATTTTCCTTTCCAGCTATTGCTGTGTTGGTTGGAATTTGTAATTTTTGAATATGATGCCAAAAAGAATTACAAGAACCAGAAAAAGCCTGAGTTAAATTATAATGGATCGATATTGAATGCATCAGTGCCAAGAAAAATGTTGTTGAGTTGTATACAGTTACTTAAAATCTTCCACCAGTTTCATACTTGGGTGCATCTACATATAGCATATGTTCTAAATTCTTCACTAAATGGCATCAAAATATTTATCAACGAAAATGCGCTAAATACAATGAGTAGTAAAATTTCCACCAATGACCAAAAAGAAAACTTATTGTAAACTATGCAGTGCTCTCAAAGTGTCAGCTTATTTTGCTGGTTTGGATAGAGCTGTTAGGTTCCTGCTTTTGGTTCTGTTAAGCAAGAGGGGAGTTTCTTGGTTGAAATTAATTGGCAGAAATTAATTGTTTTCCATTTTGCTTTAGCCAATGGCATCAATTTCCCATTTGTGTTGATCATTTAGGTATATGTATTGTTCTTACTTTCTTAATGATGAATTTTTGGTATGCAAGTTTGATATCAAAGCATCCCCTGCAGGTTACATAATATATACATTAACTTTTTAGTAAGAACCCATGTAAATCAGCTACACGGTGTGCTTGATTATTATGCATCAAAGTTATTCAAATTTAAGAACACATTATTAAAAAGCATGACATTATAATCAATAATCGTATACTCTTTATTTCAAATGCAGCATCTAATAGTTTTTAAATAGACAGTGTAGCATCTCCATTGCAATACAGTTAGTGAAAGAACTTTTTCTTAATAAATGTTTTTTTTGTTTTCAATTCATAGTGGAAATAACTTTAAAGTGGGAAAAGATCATCAATTTTTAACAATGAGGATGAGATTTTTTTTTAAAAGGTTGGCTACACATCAAAACACTGTCAAAGATGTAGCACATGTGGCACTAATGCTCTAATTAGGGATCACCAGGTTGTTCAAAGCTCTGTTTTAGAATCTAGAATATCTTTATTTTTCGCTCTTTTGGTTGTTGCTTGATTTTATTTCAAATTGCTCCTCTGCAAATGGTTGGTTGCAAGTCACAATTATGGGCCGTTGAACTAATTTCCAGAAACAAATTCATCACATTGGCTTAATTAATTATATAGGGTTTGGTCGATGTTTGGTTTTATGGAATTTGTTTTTTACAGAACATTTGGCTTTGGTCTACACTGTCTTGCATGCATATGGATTTTGAAATGAGTTGTGATGTGTGTATTTATTTTTCTCTTTATGGTGTTGGTTACTTTTCAACCAATTAACATGTGATTCTCCTCTCAAGGAATTTGAAAAGAAACCAGTCTTCACTTCATATAATCATATTTTCATGTTTTCATTTGTTTGTGTAAGAAAAGGAAATGTAACAAAAAGTATAGTTTCTGTTGGGGTCTATATTCTTGATATTCTTCAATACCAAGATCAGTATTGAAACAGATTAATTAATTAATTGAGACTGTCTTATCTCACAAGCAAAATCAAAATTATATTTATTAACCTAATTTTGTTTTTCTATCTTTGTATTTTAGATAGCTGTTGTGATCCTGCTTTTGTGTGGCTGTTTTTGGAAATGCTTGATAGCTTCTTTGACTACAGGTTAGTGTTTCATCCATTTTTTTTAAAGACTGCAGGCATGGTGGCCGTAGCTTATTGATTGCCAAATATTATGACAGTTGAAAATTCTCATTTCTGTGGTTCTGTCAATATCACGGTGCATTTGCTTTGCTTAATTACAGTTTAAATGTGATTGATAATTTAAAATTTTATAAATGCATGTTTTTTTTCTCCTTTCCAGTTATCAATCTGTTGCCTGGGGTTTAAAATTTCTGTACATAATGCGTAAAAGGACTAGAGATAGCAAACAAAATCAGCTGATGCAAGAAGCTCATAGTTTTGCCATTTCAAATGGTATAGAAATCTCTTATGAAAGTGTTTGTCTTGCCGATGATAAACATAAAACCAGATAAGAAAATGTGTCAGATTCTAACAATTTACCAATTATCGGTTTGAAGAAGAAAAAAGCCCAGGGCAGTTCCAAAATTGCCTCTCCTACTTCCACATCAGAGTTTATGCTCTTTTCTTTTCAATTCATTCATCTCATTAACGTACACATTACATACATAATATTTCATTGTTCACGGCTTATTTCTTCACTCAATTTCTCTATATTAAGTGGTAGTTGATTGAATTGAATTTGGGCAAAGTTTCCTTTCTCATAATTGTTTTCAATTATGATTCAATTTTAAAGAAAATTTATCAACTCTTCTTTTAAAATATGATTTTTCTCAAACGTCTTTTAGAATGCAATTTGGTTTCATTCCTTTGAGCCAATGTGTTTGATTTTGAAGCATTTGCCTTGCATTAATTTTTGTGGTTTACACAAGTGATGTGCATATATTTCAATTCTCCCTGATTCTAATATTTTAGTCACTTGAAATTTTTGTTCATATTAAGAAACTTCCCTTTTTTAAGAAGTTGGGGTATGGATATTTGATAACTTCAATAAATATATAAATTTATTTACTCTTTTTTATTGATTATTAAAATTTTCTTCTTTTTTTTGTGTATTTTTTTGGAGCTCCCATATGAACTGACTTTCAATTACATTTTTCAAATTTGAAACATCGTTATTAAATGTTTTAAATGTAATTAACAAAACTATAACCTATAGCGTCTTATCTCTACCTTTATTCTACTTCTATAACATATAGCTATTTATACATCATTTCTGCTTTTATAGCTTACTTCTCCACTAGATTATCTTAATTCTGTAAAAAAATTTGCTCATTAGGTCACTAGATCATCTTATTTCTGTTTATAGGTTATTAAGTATTTTTAGATAATTTAAATTGTGGTTTGTGCAGTTTTCGTTGTTGGCCTTAATTCAATAGGCATTGTCTTTGCTCAAATTTTCTCATTTGTCGACACTGACACCTACCGTTTACCAAGTTTATACCAACAAAGTCAACACCCCTTGATTTGTTGTCACAATTGTTTTTAGTTTATTTTCAATTGACACTAAATTGACCTTATACTTTTATTATCCATCATATTAATAGAATTCTTGATGTATGTAAATTGTTATTTCTCCTGTTTACTTTTTAAACTTATTCTATCATAATAATTAACGCTTGCCATTTTCCGACTTTATACTAACAGAGTTAAAACCTCTTGAATGGAGAGGAACATCAGCCAGCTACACAACAAATGCAACAACAGCTATCCCTTGCAAAAAACATCAAAAAAGAAAAATCCATGTCCACCACCCACTAAAATATAGATATACGCCTGTACAAGAACAATACTTTGCTCAAGGTTACTCATATTTTGATGTTTACATAGCTGCTTGATATATTAAAATATGCATAATATTTTAACATAACAAGCATCATATAAAACATGGTAATTTATTTTTTACAACTTAATCTTGCCAAACTAAGCATGATGGCACTGTTTAGATGTCAATGTATATATAAATAGTGCCACTATTTTAACATAACAAGCAGCACAGATATCATCTTATTAATTTTTTTAAAAAAAACTTAAACGTACTAAACTAAGCATAATGTTACTATTTAGATCTTAATATACATATAAACAAAGCTATGTTCCCTACATATTTTTACGACTTTATACACATTTGATGCAATTTCAAAACCCGCAGCATCTGCGGGAGCCCTTGCTAGTTATATATACTAAAACCCAATCCAATCAGCTACTATTCTTAAGCACAGTGAAATGATGAAATTGCCCTCGTTTTACTGTTCTTGATAGCAAAAGAAATCAGATGATACAAGAAGCCCATAGTTTTGCCATTTCAAATGATATAGAAATCTCCGATGAAAATATTTGTCGTGCTGGTGATGAGCATAACCATCAAGACAAAAAAAAAATTGTAGGGTCAATTATAAAAACAATTGTCAAACTCATATGTTGCCTAAAAGCCCTAGATTTGCCAAAGAAACTTTGGTGTGCAGCAAGAGTGTGGTTATGGCACTTCAGCTGGGATAGAATTTCTTACTGATTGTCATGCTAACAATGAAAATAAACATCAAGGCCGAAAAAATTTATATGACCAGCCATAAAAAAATTTCTCAAGCCCAGAACAAAGACAAAAATGAGTTGACAATGTATCTTGTAGCAATATGAATACAGTTCAAACAACTGCAGATGAGATCGAATTTGACAATTCCAATCAAATCAATAGGGGTCAGGCCTTCTTTTAGAGAAACAGGCAAAGTAGGTTTTCTTTTTTACTCAAAATTTTTCTCCTATATTTGAACTGTATTGTTCTATTACTGATAGCCTACATTTGTGTCTTCTATTCTCTCCATTCCACATTTCTTTTCTTTGTAGGAATTATTGAAGAATATGTGGATTTGGGATGAGAATTATAAGTGCATTTACTGTGGTGCACTTTTTCGGTTCAAAGAATCTATTAAGGAAAAATCCAAGAAAAATGAGCTTCTTTTTACTCTTTGCTGTCAACAAGGAAAGATCGAACTTCCAATTCCAAGGCCAACACCCTTTTTATAGAAAATTTACTTGATCCAAGTAAAGGCCAAAAAAGTGTACTGTTAGAGAGAATATCAGGGTGTATAACTCTATGTTTGCAGAATGTACATGCATGCGCATAAGATGATTTTCTATTATCATGCTACTGACTAGGATCTCTCCTATTTCTCTCCCATGGTTTATGGATGTCCTAAAAGGTTTCAATTAGCCTTTATTAATATGAAGAATTAAATGGTGGAATTTAATTCGTATCTCATCTTTGAGGAGTTGAGTCAACTCACTACCTTGCTAAAAGGAACCTAAGGATCTGCACACCTAAAGAATGTGATTAAAGGTACAAATGAGGAGAAATGAAATGAGGAGACACAAGTCAATGGTTGATAATCAAATGTCAAAGTCAACGGTAAAAAGTCAACATGTTGACCGGAGCAATTGACCAAAGTCAAATAGTTCGACCGGGTCAATTAAGTAAGACTATAATTATAATTTAATAGTTAAATTATAATTAAAAGATTAATTATTGAATTAATATTGACATATAGAAATATTGGATTGGGTTTTTAAATATGATTTAAAAGGAAAGGGACAAAATAGCCCAAAAGGCTATTGGGGCCAAAGGATAAGTGGCATAAGATGACATAACCCATAGACCAAATTGAGCCCCAAATACCCACCCAATTGCCTTTTGTGTTGTCCTATATAAGCTAAGTGCCCGTTTGGTATTGCTTATTTAGGGTGATAAGTGATTTTTTAAAAATTTTGTGAAATCCAACCCGTTTGGTAAACTATGAGAAAATCACTTATTGTTAAAAATTGCTGCGGGAGAAAGTTATAAGGGAAAACAGCTAATAAGGTGCTTTCATTTTCTGATTATGCAGGAATCAGTTTCCAAAGAGGCGTTGAGTTTAATGATTATGCGGCAATTATTTTTTGATTATATGGGAATCCGTACCAACAACACTTTTAACAAAAAGTTTACCAAACGCCAAACTGCTTTCTCTCATAGCTGATTTCTCTCAGGCAAATTGTAAAGCGATTATTATTTCACAGCAGGCAAGCAATGTCAAACTGGAAGTGTTGGAGAAAACCTAGCTAGGGTTTTTGGTTTCCTACTTTGGTTGATGAGTGATCATCTTTGTATCTCATCTTTCATAAACCAAAAAAATTGGTCCAATCAAGAAGTAGACTAGCATCCATACTTCTTGATTGCCTTCTCTTAATCTCTAAGAGCCTTTGGTGTGGTGAGGTAGAGGACTCTAATCTTGGAGCCTTAAGCTGAAGGAGTCAAAATCAAGAGAAACAAAAGGTCTTTCCAACAAAGGTGTTCATTCTTGAAAAATCAAGAAAATGTCATCAAGGGTAAAGATCTATTCCCTTTTTTACTTTTCTATTTACGTTCAAAGATACTAGGCTAAGATACTTGGTTTAAAATGAAAATGTTTAGCTAAACTAATATAAACAAAATGAATCTGCCACTTAGAATGTTTTTGTTGTATAGATTGTGGCTAAAGTTCATTTCCTAAGCATTAGATGGATATTTCCTTCACCGCCCAGCTAGCTCTCAAGAGGCACCTAACCCCCATCTAGCTCGACACCCATAAAGTCGCCACTCCATTAACCCAAGTCGCCAACCTCATAACAACCTAAGCACAACACCCCTTTCCCTACCCTCAAATTCTTCCATAGCTAAGAAGTCTTTCGCCTTCCCAGGGGAGGACTGAAATCGGTAATTAAGCACATACAAAGAGATCTAGGTGATGTTGCCCGGGGGGGGGGGGGGGGGGGGTGTGGTTTTGGATCTTGGGGAAGGGAGGAGATGTGTATGCTTGGGGGGGGGGGGGGTGTGGTTTTGGATCTTGGGGAAGGGAGGAGATGTGTATGCTTGTGGTGGAAGGAAGACGACGGAAAGATTTGGGCCGATGGAGAGAGAGATAGAGAAGTACATACACATATATAAAGAGATATAAAGTATATTAGGAGGAGCAAGGTGTCGTGGGTGGTGGTTGAGGTAGACTTGGTGGTTTCAACCATTGGATTAACTCTTCATATTTGGGAGGAGAGGTTGAAGGAAAACGTGGGTATTTTAAAGGGTATTTTAGGAATAATATGGTGGATGGAAAGATAAGATTGTGTTTTTTTTTCAAATTTATAATGGGTGGGGAAATAGGACAGTGGGTGGAAATAACAACATCTTACAAATTTAGCCTACAAAACAATGTACGTCGATCATAGTATATATCAACTTCTAAGCAGATAATTAAGCAATTAACACACGTAATTGATGATCTTTTCAAAGCTAATTAACATCTTATATTTCCACTTGGTTGTAATTGGGTCTACGTTTTTCTCCTTGTTGATTTGTTTGATTACTTTTAAGATGAGATGAGATGAATCCCAAATTGGGCTAAATAAGCCTGCCAATTAAATAATTAAGGTTACGTACAGGTACAAATACAAAGCATATATACAGAATCTGCTATGATAGTTTTAATAAAAGATCTTATTAATTAATTAATCAATTAATTAGGTCAAGCCAAAATTGTCAAGGCGTGGAGATCGGGGTGGGAGGTGGCTTGAAAAATTTCTCACTCCAAATGGAAAATCTATCCTTCTGCTATAAGGACGCTTTCTAGTCTTAGAGATAGATAATAAGGTAAAAGACCAGATAGCCGTTACTTTTAATTGAAGTCCTATGTTTCTACCTTACCTCTTATCTTCAAAGTCTCATTTTGAAGCCACCATTCACGGAGAAATTATACAATATTACTGTAGCATGGATGAGGTGGTGCTACGGCCCATTAGTTTTTTGACACGCAATAAAACTTTAACATGTCAGCAATTAAACTCAAATGAAGATATAAACTCAAATGTAGTAACATGTATCTGAAAATATATATACAATTCTAATTAAGTTTCCAAAGGGTGTACTAGTAATTCCAACACCAACCTCCGCCCTATATATATATACGTTCAAGCACCACCATTTCTCCACCACCTCCATAGACGACATTAATTGTTAACTATTTGCCTGCAGATCATAGACAGAAATATATTACAAATCATCACAAATTGGAGAAAATGCTTTTGACGATGATGATTGTCTGTGTGGTGGGCAGTGCTTCTAACGTGAGAGCCATGTACAACCTGTACAATCCTCAGAATATCAGTGGGACTTGCGTACTGCGAGTGTCTACTGCGCAACATATGATGCTGATCAGCCATTGTCATGGCGTAGCAAACATGGATGGACTGCCTTCTGTGGACCCGTTGGCCCTACCGGACAAGATTCTTGTGGGAAGTGCTTACTGGTAATTAATCATTAGTACTAATTAGTTTTGTTGATCTTCTTCTAGTTGTCTTTCAGTAAACATAATTAGTACATACATTAATTTCCGCAATTTATATTTAGTTAATCAAGGTATATTTATATGTGTAAAATTGATATTATATGCAGGTGACAAACACGGGCACAGGTGCTCAAGTGACAGTAAGGATTGTGGATCAGTGCAGCAATGGAGGGTTAGATTTGGACGTGAATGTGTTTAACCAGATAGATACTGATGGAAGAGGCAATGCCCAAGGCCACCTTATTGTCAACTGACTTTGTTGACTGTGGCGACTTTCTTTTTTCTTTTTTGGTCGAATGTTGTGGCAACTAAACCTTAAACTTTAAGCTCTAATCCTTAAACCAATAAATAAGTTTTAATGTTGTAGATGGCTTGAAAAATTTCTAACTCCAAATGGAAAATCTATCCTCGGGAGCTTTAGTTTTAAAACACAAATAGTTTACTAATTTGGAAGATACGAATACAATTTCATCTAATTAGCATAAGGTCAAAGACCAAAATGTAGTACCTAATTTTACATAAATATCATTAAAAAATGTCAAAATTACACACAATGCCACTCATACTATGCCACATGTCAACACATATTCACACAAAAAATGCAAATAAAAACAGAAACTACAACAAAAATACAATGTAGATATCAATTATGTGTAAAAAACAAAAACAAAAACAAAAACGAAAACAACAACAAAAACAAAAATTAATTTTATAGAAGCAAAATGGAGGAATCAAGATGAAAGTACTAAAATGGAAATTGCAATGTAGAAACGGAAACTGTAATGCATAAACGGAAACTGCAATACAAAAATGGAAACTGCAATTCTGAGTCTGGGCAAAAATGCTCAGCTCTGGAGTTAAACAAAACAAAATAATATTTTTTTTCTATTCAAGACATGTTGGGAGAGTGGAAATTAGACTGAAAACTACCTAGAATATAAAATAGGTTATTCATGTTTCTGTTTTCTGCATTGCAGTTTCCGTTTTCTGCCTTGCAATTTCCGTTTTCTACAGAGAATGAATAAGAAAGAGAGAGGAGCAAAAACTTACAAAGGTGATCATCTCTTCAAGAACAGAAGTGACTTGGTCACCACCTTTGAGAAGAGCTTCATACTGGGAAGTGCCCAATTTTGAGTTGCCTTGCTCTTGAGTAGGTCTACTCTTATGTTGCCCACCCAATTCCTCATCTGGGTAGCCTCTACTCTTTAAATTGGTGAGGTTGAAGGCCAAGGAAAGAGCAAAAATCCAATTGTAATTAAATGGAAACTGCAATGTAGTTTGTGCAAAACTACAATGTAGTTGGTCATGTCAACTCAGTATATAAAGCTCAAATAGATCCTCCACCAGAAATTAAAGTAACTGTAAAACCCGAGATTGGTTTTCAATTCCACAGTTAAGACAATCTCCTTCACGGTAGCAGTTTCCACCTACCAAGTGAACACAGTATACTTTTTCGGAAGCCCGACTTGGAGTGATGGGATACATGCTGTGAAAAGTCCCATATCAATGAGAACACAGATCATACAATCCTATACTGATGACAATTGAAAATAGATCATACTCATCCAGTAAAATGGCATCATTTTTTTTTGCAGGTTAAAAAATATATTAAAGGGCACATCAGACCTATTATCTTGCTGCAGTTGAACTCATTAATCCGTGATTTCTCGATGTTCTTCCACATATCAAACAACTGTTCAGAGTTCCCAGAGTAGCAATTTCAATAAGAAACATAGACAAACTACTTCTCATGATGCTCTGTTTAGAAGCTCAGGAAAATAAAAAAGAAACAACGAAAGAAAAGAACGAAAAAAATCAAACATATGAATACACAATGAACTTTTTCCTAAATCCCCAGTTCTATGAAGAAAAAAAATCCATTTAACTGAGCTTAACTAGGCAAACCTTTTCACCATTTCTGGAACACTACAGAACAGAAATCATAGGAACCATTTTTTTTCTTGCATTACTTTTCTGGCTTTCTTGGCAACCAAATATACGACAAGTTCCCAGCTTATTAAAGAAATTCACATCAGATGACCAAAAATAAATTCTCTATAAAAAAAATATGACCAAAAATAAACTAAAATTAAAAAATACCATTAGTAACCCCTCAAAATTCAAAACCCAGAACCCAATATCCAAATTGTAAATCCTAGAGTTATTGGAATCTAATAAAGCAAGAAATAAAGAGAGAGGGAAAAAAACAGAAAAGCACCTGAAGAATTTCATTGAACCTGAAAGTATGTTTAAGGAATCTGATGGCAGCCCAAAATTGGTCTTTGGTCCAATCACCATCTTCTCCAAGCAATTGCAGAGGGCAAGAGCCATTGATGAGCTTCTGAAGTAAGGCTTTGAGCCTCTGGTGCTCATGGAAGGTCTCTACTAGGAGGGTGGTGTGCTTTGTGGAACTGCTATCTGGGGCTACATCTGGTTGTAATGGTGATGGAAGGCGTTGGGCAGAGCGAAGAGAGGAAGCGAAAGGTCCGGCTTCGCAGGAGGGTTTTGTGGTTAGGGTTTTGGGGAAGAAGAAGAAGCTGCTGCTGGTTGATTTTCCATGTCAGTGCTATTTTGCAAGGGTAGCTCGCGCGTGGTTTAAAGAGTCATTTACTTTGTAAGTTTTAAAGATGGGCCAGGTTTTTTAAGAAGAATGATAGCATTGTTTTTAAGTTTTTATTTTTAAGCTGGCCTAACGAATTTGAGCCTTCTCTTAATTCAAAATAACAATTCTTTCCTAGTTTTTTTTTGTTGACTGTAAACTTGAAGCTTCTGGAATAAATGATCATATGCGTTAAGAATTATCCCTCATTTTCAAGCTCTCTTATGTGTTTGGGTAGTGTACGTAACGGGCAGACTTCAACTGAAACAAATATATCCTCTATGATTTACTAACCGATTAATTGACGACATTTCATCAATTAATTGGGTATATATTGAATAACGTAACACTAATTTCGCATCAGGTAAATTTTTATATAATTGCATGTGTAAAGTTTCCATCAAAATACGGTTAAAGCCCAAAGTAATAAAAAACAAAATATAGACAAATATTAATTCATCACTTACCAAATAATCTTCTTTTGGAAGAGGAGAAACAAAAAATATACTTTTTTTTTACACAACGACAGTAGTGTTTTATTAACGAGAAGGAGTAACAACTACAAAAAAAACCAAACTATCTCTTAGAGGATTAAGTGAGTACTCTACACCAAACGAAGCGTCCTGGTCATCGGTCTCCCAAAGTAGCCTACATTCTCAACCTCAAGCGGGAAAAGGAACATCCCCCTCCCCCCCCCCCCCCCTTCTCTCCAAAATCCCCCTAAGATCATATTCGTAAAAACTACAAGTTACAATCCTCAAAGAGAATATTGAAAATACAATATGGTGGCTCTTCAAACCATAAAAGCACAGCTCACAAATGTAAAGCAAATTTGGCAAGGCGATGGGCTACACCATTGGCAGGAGACAGCATGTATGGATAAAACCAACACCAATGACCTGTTGCAGCAACTCTTTGGTGACTTCTAAAATAGGGCCTAAAAAGGACCTGTCTATGACAGACAACCCAAGGGCTGAGACGATCTGGAGGCAATCGCTCTCAAAACAAATATCACTAAATTCCCTTTCCACCGCAAAAGCAACAGATGTCCAAATAGGAAGAGCCTCAACATGCAAAGCTGAAAAAAAAATTAGCAAAATGGAGCACCCGAGAGGCTATAAAAGCCCCAGGAGAATCGCGCACCACCATACCAAGGTATGGTCCAACAAACCATATATGACCCAGAAGCAATGTCGCATCCAATTCTGAAAACCCCAATTACTTTAAAATCACATATTATATGTAGAACCTTACCTTACCATTTACAGCTGATCTAAAAGTTGTTAACTTATGTTGGGGTCTTTTTCCGTCGGAAGGCTCGTCCGGGCTTGTCGATTCTCGGACCGCCATAGAGTGGTGGATTAAGCCTTCGTTGCCCCTTTTTTCTGAGTTAGCGAGGACTACGCCCAAAGCATCTCGAGGGAGAAACAAGTCCCAGGGGAGTACTCTGTTCTTCTTCCAGCGGCTGCGTGTTTGGTGTCGATGTTTCCGGCAGCTTGACAAAGAGTTGAAGATGACTTGCTGATGTTTCCAGCGCTTGACGAAGAGTTAAAGATAACTTGCTGATATTGATATGAGATTATATGAGCTTGGCATGAGAGCTTGGAGTGTGGGAGCTAAAGATCCACAAGTTTAGCAAATGAGAATGCATGTGCTTGGCTTGGTGTTGGATATGCTTGAGTTTGGGTGTTGATAATTTGTTGTTTGTGGCTATGGTGTTTATAGCTTGGAAGGAAGGGAAATGTTGGAGTCATGCTTGGTGATGCTTTATGGATTTAAGAGTTTCAAGATAAGGATAATGGGAGGAAAAGCTTGAGGTTTGAAGGCTATGGTGTTTATAGCTTGGAAGGAAGGAAAATCTTGGAGTTTTGCTTGGTGAGGCTTTATGGAGAAGATGATGGATTTCAATGGTGAGAAAGTAGGAAACATGGTTGTGATGGTTGAGGAATGGCTAAAATGGCCACTGGAATGCTTGCAACAGGTTGAAGGGAGGAAGGAAAGTGGTTTGATGGTTGCTAGGGTGCTTGAGCAACCAAGAGATGTTGGTCGATGACTGCTGGGATGCTTGTAGCAGCCAAAGGATGAAGGTTGATGGCTGGGATGACCGCTGAAATACTTGTAGCAGCTAAAAGGAGGAAGAAAGATGAGTTCTCATGGTTGCTAAGAAGCTTGCTGCAACCAAGAGAGACTGATTTTGCCCAAGCAAATGCCTCCCAATTTATAGAGGGTGATGGTTTTCCTTTATTTCCAATATGTAAAGGGAGCATTGGATAATTCTTATTTCCAACATGTAAAGCTATGCATTGGAAAATGACTATTTTTTATGGGTAAAAGAAAGTGTCGAAATTGGCTTGTTTCCAGTGGTAATTGGGAGTGCCTGGAAAAGGTTTGTTTCCAACGGGTAAAGCTAGACATTTGGAAAATGACTATTTCCTATGGGGTAAAAGGAAGTGCTTGAAAAATATCTCATTTGCTCACCCACATTGGAGAACTTCAAGTAATAAGCTTGGACTTTGGTGCTCCCAAGTAGCTAGCCCAAAGTCTCCATTATCCAAGAGCTTCCGTGGGCCTTGTGGACCTCCGTAACCTTCCACACTACAATCCCTCATGCAAGCCCGTAAACCACATGACTTGGGTTTATGTGAGCTTGATAGGTGATTGGCATATGAAAATGTATTATTGGCTTCGCATGGCATGGACACTATTATTTATTTAATGAATTAATTCCTAAAATACAGCTTGGATTAACACATGACCAACATTATATGTTATATTGGGCTTTACATGTCTTTGGGCTTCTCGTGACTTTTTTGGGCCTCAACAACTTATTATTACTCTCAAGACCAAAATAAAAATATTAGTTACTTTTACGTTTTTCTTTCTTTTGAAGTTTGAAGTTTGAACCATCTATTTTGGTTAAGTTTTGTTCTTTCTCCTTACTCATGAGAGGGTAATTTCTTCCTTGAATAAAAGTTTCTTTCCCTCTTCCTATAAAATTTTATTGGGCTTGTGAAATATCCCAAGCAGTTTATGGGCCTCTTCTTTGAGACTGACGGAATAGGCAAGTTTGGGCCCTTACTGTTTTTTGGACTGACGAAAGAGACAAGTACCCTTACTGTTCTTGAGACCCCCAAACAATTTCTGGGTCCCACAATTTCTTGGCTAAGAAATGAGAATGTTTCCTTTGTAGCCAAAGGCCCCATGAAATTATACGATTTGTTAGATGTGATGTCAGCTGCTTTGGCTAGTTCTACGAGGAAAGCTAGCATCACTAGAAAAATGGTAAGTATGTTGTAAAATGAACAGTATATACGGTAATTTTGAGCTGCATGTAATGTAAATGAAACACAATATTTAACGAGGTTCGGTCATACCTACGTCCTCAGAGAGCAGCATCAGTAACTTTTCCACTATGTAAAATAATAGGGCTACAACTTTAGTGTTTACAATCTCTCTGGCTCACTGATTTTTCTCGCTTGGAGAATTCTCTTCGCTCTCTCTCTCTCTCTCTCTCTCCTCTTTCTTCCTTCTCTTCTTTCCTTCCTCTCTGCCTAACACTTTTTCTTCTCTTAGTTGGTGTAAGAAGCATTTGCAAAAGAGGGAAGCCTTTTATAGGTAAATGTCAAACCATTTCTGTGAGTGTGCAGCAAAGCTTTATACACCAAAGTCTTCAAACCAATAGTAAATGGGCTCCACACATTTATTCTTTACAACACTCCCCCTTGGAGACCACAAGTAATATATTGTTGCCTCAATAAAATATTGCTAGGAGAAAACCCAGTGAAGTAGAAAACTAATGGAAGGAAGAACAGTACAATAATCAATGTAGCATCCTTCTGGATGCTCCCCATGATATCTTCATGACTATTTTTTTGGAGGGAACATCTTTCAGAGTGAACGGAGGGTGTAGCCATCACATATTCCTTAGTAGGGGTGGGCATTGGAATCAAAGAACCGATCAACCGAACCAAACTGGACCGGAAAAAACCGAAAAAAATTGTGTTGACTAAAAAGCAAACCCAATTCAAAAAAACCAAACCGAATCGGTTCTAATCGGTTCCTGTTCTGGTTCTTACCCCAACAAACCAAACCAAGCCGAACCGAACCGGCCAAACTAAAAAATATATAATTTTAATATTTATTTATATCCAATGCTATATTTTAATCGCATAACTAATATTTACCCAAGTTCAATTTCAAAACATCTCTCTTTTCTAGCCTCAATGTTTCTTTTTGTATGAAATTGGATAATTTGTTAATTTTCAAGCCAAAAAAAATAAAATTTCGTAAAAAAATAATTTAAAATAATAATAATAATAATCCGGTTCAAAACCAAACTGGACCGAAATTTTATTCAATCAGAACCGAATAGTTTTATAATTTTTTTTGTTAAAATTGAAACTGAACCGAATTGGGTAAATAGTACCTGGATTCGGTTCCAATTTGAGACAAAAATCGGTCCAAACCGAACCGTGCCCACCCATATTCCTTAGTTGAGTAAGTAAATATATTTCCAATGAGCGATATCTAAACCATAGAAATTTCTAGAGTCTACGTATTCAACAAAACATGGGCTATTTGTAAATTCACTTCAGTATAATAAGCTAGTACAGAGATAGCATCAAATATGGCTCACATCAAATATTGTACAAGGATTTCATCTGCAGAAAATTGCAACAGAAGTATCACCGAAACCTCAAATTGTAGCAATGACATTGACTTACAAATTATAACGGACACAAAGAATAAATCTACCAATAACGAATTACTTTTACTGCAGAATCGTCATATAAAATCTCTAGGGAAGGTGATCGCTCACATACCTCTATAACATAAGTCTCTCAACTTCATCTGTTACATTGTTGTACATGAACTCTTAATGATCATTATTCATGAAACATATGAAAAACCTCTGTGGTCATCATAAATATTCAAAAAGGTGTCGCTTCTTTGAAGCGGCCAGTAGGACCGCCATTGGGGAGCAGCGCCCAGTAGGACCGCCATTGGGGAGCAGCGCCAACCAGACAAGGCTTTCAGCACCTTCTTCGATGGTTAAGGTTCCAGTATTGAAGGTTATATCTGTGTTGACAAATCCAGGGCATACACAATTGATGTAGAAGTTTGGGTACTTCTTGGCCAGAATTCTAGTGTATGCATTCACAGCTGTTTTTGAGACTGTATAGGGCGGAAAGATAGTTGGCCAGCTTTTGTTTTCTACCAAATCTTGTTTAAGGTCTTCTAAATGCTTAGCCAACACTGCATCTATTCTCTCCTGTAAGGCTTTCGGCATCACTTAGTACCTCTTTAGCCCATCCATTTGGAAAATTCTGAAGCAACATAAAAAACAGGAGAGTCTTTTGAGTTGATTTCAAAACAGGAACATAAAACATTAAAACCAGTAGACTTCATTAAGAATTGAAAACACAAATTAAGAGTTAATGCATTTCAAGCAGGCCCATTTATGAAAGAACTAAAGAAAAACAGAATAGAATGTAGAATTCTTTGTCCAAGGAAAAATAGTTGTCTGAAATATTTAGTTATGTTTCATCAACCATATTAACAACTAATAAGTGGAAACATGATCTTGTTAGGAGAATGTAAAAAGAGAAACATAAATTTGAAGTTTCTCATACCATAAGCTTAGAAACACCAGAAGAAACATTAACGATTCTTGGTGAATCAGATAGCTGGAGGAGGGGCAAAAGTGCTTCAGTCACTCCTTTGGTACCATAGTAGTTTGTTTTCAGGCTTTCTTCTGCTAACTTGTAGTTCGGTATCGTCGGTATTTCCCTCCAACGGATTTTCTTCAGGCTTCTGCATCCAGTAGAAGAAAGTTAATCCTCATGAAAGTTTTGCATCATTACTTTCCTAACTTATAAGTCATAAGAGAATGAAATTTGTACAAGGATTGTATTCCTAGAAAATTTCATTGCCTAAGCCCCTAACCTCACCTAAAACAGGGAAATCGTTTTACATCTAATAGAATTTGGCACAGTTTTCACTGATTAATAATTGGATTATTAAGAACAGGCATGGTTTTCCTATTAGAAGCACAGCATCGAATTGCAAAACATGAACAACAAGAAGCAGCATCCAATTTGACTTAATGATGAAGATATATATGATATATAACACAGAACCTTACCTTACCACTTACAGCTGATCTAAAATCTTCAGGATTTACTTGGCTTCCAGCAATTGCTGCATTGTTTACCTACACAGTACAACAGTTCCAAATATTTCATCCTTTAAAAAAAAAATACCAATAAATATTATGCTTTATTGCTATAAGCAGTAACAAATCAACTTAAATTTCAAGATATACCAAGATATCAAGTTTCCCAAATTGGGGTTTGACAAAATCTGCCAAGGAAGTAATGCTAGAAGGATCTGTAACATCAAGCTGATGGAAAACCACAAGGTCAGAGAGGCCAAACTCTTTCAATTTATCAACAGCTTCAAGACCCCTCTTCTCATCTCTAGCAGTTAACACCACAGTGACCCCATTTGAAGCCAACTGCTTAACTGTGCCAAATCCAACACCTTTATTAGCCCCTGTGACAACTGCATACCTGAAAAGAGAAGAAAAGAAACCCAATTTTGAAAGATAATAAGAAATTTCCAAAAAATATATGCATACAGAAGAACCAGGCACTACCTCTTCGTTGTTTCTGCCATTGTTATTTGTGGCTTATTTCTAGGCCTCGGACGGAGAACCATTATTTATACTTGATATTTTACTTGGAGCTCACGCTCAAAGTCATATTGGTCAATGCAATGAGGTCATATCTCAGTTAGTCTTTGACTTTCTTTTTGCTTTTGTCAACCATTATTTATGCTTGATATTTTACTTGGGGCTCACACTCAAAGTCATATTGGTCAATGCAATGAGCTCATATCTCAGTTAGTCTTTGAGTTTCTTTTTGCTTTTGACATTTCAAGTTTCAAGTTTCACCCATTAGATTCGGTTTAGTTTCTGGGCCTTTGAGCGTCTAATTTTTGTTTTTTAGCCTTTGACAAAAGATAGTTTGCTTGGTTTGAAATAATACAAATGTTGAAATTTCTTTTATACCCATAAAGTTTCCTAACCTATTTGCATATATTTCTCAGAATACAGAACTTCCAATCTTTCCATATATCAACTTGAAATAATAAATAAAAATTCAAGCAAAATGTGTTCTCTATTTCATGAATTTAAGAAACTGCAACTATTTTTCCAATATTTATTTTATACTCAGAATCATCATATGAAATCTCTAAGGAAGGTGATCACTCACATGCTCCTCCCCCTTTATAATTCCCCCAAGTTTTTTTATGTCACATTGTACATAAACTCTGGACGATCATTATTCCTATGTTACATTGTACATATACTATAAATATTCAAAAAGGTGTCACTTCTTGACGGAGAAAGTAGAGGCCGGTAGGACTGCCATTTGGGAGAAGCACCGACTGTTAAGATGCCAATATTGTGGTTTGTTTTCAGGCAATCTTCTGCTAACTCTTAGTTTGGTGTTGTTGATACTTCCGGGCTAACAACAATTAGCTTCACTTGGCTATTGTTGTGGTAAAAAGAGCTGGGAAAATTGCTACCAACCAGAGTGGAGGGAGTTCTAGTAAGAGTGGCAATGTGTTTCCCTCTTTCGGCCGGGTAGGCCGACGGAAGGAGTTTTTGGTCCTTCTTCTCTTGAGATGCGTAGGCGTGCCACCACCAAGCCACTTGATGGCTTGGATGGAAAGATCGTGTGAATGTGTTTGCGCTTCTGACTTTTAATCAAATGATCGATCGGCCAAGCAAGGAACCTCCTCTTGGCCTAGGTTCTTTTTCTTCCTTGAGGTCAAGGATGATTGAGCTTTGTATGACTATTTTTAGGATTTTTGTGATAAGTGTAATGAATGTAAAGGCAATAAGAGAAATGACAAAAGTGTAAGTGTGAGAAATGTAAATGCGATAAAATAAATTAAAGCGATAAAGGCTTGAATTAAACTTGAATGTAAAGACAATTGAAATTAAATTGCAAGAAAGTAAGCTTACACTAGGAAAACGAAGAACTTGGACAATATGAAAAGCTTGAAAGATAAAATCCTAGATTATGAATTGAAAAGTACAGGATAAAAAGATATGTTTTGTGTGTTGAGTTGGAGGTCTTTCTTTCTTCATTCTGATGTTCTATTTATAGAGCTCCTCAGCTCATGGGTTTGGCCATTCAACTAACTCTGCCTTGGAAATCCTCCCGATGTTAATGCCTTCCGGAGCTCTAGGCGCGAACTACCCGATGTCTTGGAAATCTTCCCAACATTAATGCTTCTCGGAGCTCTAGGCACGAGCTACCCCGATGTCTTGGAAATCCTCCCGATGTTAATGCTTTCCTATCTTTGAACTCCGCCACTTGTAGGAAAAACATCTGCTGAAAACATTTGCTAGAAAACATCTACCTGGAACTTCTGGACTTAGTTTCGTAGGCTTGAGCTTTGGACTTGATTTGACACTTGGTGAGAAGTTGTGCACTTGGAGCTTCTGACTTGGTTAAGACTCCCACCAACATTAAGTGACATGTGAACTCCAAATATTTAGATGTCGGCCGTGTGGGTTCCTCACTCAACCAGAAATCTTAGCCTTTTACTTGATCTTGCATGAATGTTGGTCTGGCGCTGGTGGCATTTGGCATTAGGCTTTGATTAATTTTATATATAAAACAAGACAAAGAACTTTTCGGCCAACACCTTGGCCAACCTTCTCTAGCCTTTGGCCAACTTCTTTGGCCTTTGGCCAACCTCTTTGGCCTTTGGCCAACCTCTTTGGTCAACCTTCTTTGGCCTTCAACCTCTTTGGCCAACCTTCTTTGGCCTTCAACCTCTTTTAGCCTTTGGCCAACTTCTTTGGCCTTCAACCTCTTCTAGCCTTTGGCCAACTTCTTTGGCCTTCAACCTCTTCTAGCCTTTGGCCAACTTCTTTGGCCTTTGGCCAACCTTTTTGGCCAACCTCTTCTAGCCTTTGGCCAACCTTCTTTGGCCAACCTCCTCTAGCCTTTGGCCAACTTCTTTGGCCTTTGGCCAACCTTTTTGGCCAACCTTCTTTGGCCTTTGGCCAACTTCTTTGGCCAACCTCTTTGGCCAACCTTCTTTGGCCTTTGGCCAACTTCTTTGGCCTTTGGCCAACTTGAACCAAGTTTGAGAATACCAAAGTAAACCCATGTGGGTCCTCTCGTGTCCAAGCCATCTCTTCAACCAAGTTCAAAACCTCCCTTCTTGGTTTACATGCTGGCTACATTTCTTTTCCTCATTTTCTTCTTCCTCCTTCTTCTTCAAGACCCAAAACCGAGGGTACTGTTCCCGAAATCCAGAAGTCATAGTTCAGAAGCTCCAATCAGAAAACTTCCTTCATGAAAGTTGTTCGTCTACCTGAGGACTAAAATCTGTGAAATTTGTAGATTGTTCTGAATTTTCCTGATGCCACAAAACGGGTTTGCATCTTTTGTGTTCAGCCATGGCTGCTGGGTTTCTGCAGACTCGGTTTCTGCATTTGATTTTAATATGTGATTCTCGGATGGTTGTGATTGCTTCACGAAACTTGCTCGAAATTGTGTTGGCTATAACATATCCAATATTGAAGATCATCCAACCGTTGTAGTTTCCCCTGCCCTTATTTTTCTGAAGTGTGGTCTTGAAACCCATTTGATTTAGCTTGGATTTGGAAACCACATCCAAACATTGCCCCCCGATTTGTTTAGCTCGGAATTGGTGTGGAGGTAAACAAATCGAAACCCAAGACCTTTCAATTTCCGAAAGGAAACCTTTTATCACCTTGTTGCTGGCCTCAGCTTGACCATTTGATTGAGGATTGTAAGGGGTAGACTGAACCATCCTAACTCCCCAATTTTTTGCGGCTGCCTTGACAGCCTCTCCCACAAAAGCCGTTCATCGGTCAGTCATGATAGACTCTAGTAATCCGAATCGATGAAAGATAGATTTCTCAATAAACTCTATCACCTCAGCTTGGGTGACTTGCTTGAGTGGTACGGCCTCTACCCATTCTGGAAAGAAGTCCGTGCCCACTAAAATGAACTTGTGTCCCTTAGATGATTCCGGGTGGATCTGGCCAATCACATCCATCAACTAAGAGGTCCGCCATGGGCATGGGATATTCATCTTTGGGAGTTGCGAGATTAAGGTTACGAAAATCAACACAAATTCTTATTGCTCTCGTTTTCTTCTTTACAGGTACAATATTAGAAAGCCATTCAACATATCTTGCTGGCCTAATAAATTTGGCTTTAACAAGCCTTACAATTTCTTCCTTGACCTGTAATTCTACCTCTGCCGACATTCGGCGAGGTGGCTGCTTGAAGGGCTTGAAATCCTCTGCTGTTGGCAAACGGTGCTCAACCAAATCACGACTTAGTCCAGGCATCTCAGTGTAATCCCAAGCAAAGCAATCCTTGAATTCTTTTAAAAGCTCTTCCATCTTGGCCCGAAGTTCTGGCTCCATCAGGACCACTGATGTAGATTGGCCGACGATTGTCTTCCGTCCCCAAGTTGATTTCCAACAAAGGGTCTTGGACTTCCGCCTTCGAATCATCCATCTGAGTTGGTGCCAACTCTACTTCCTCAATTTCAAGTGCATCGTCTTCAGGGCCTTCTTGGAGGAATTCTACCAAATGAGCGGTGGACCCATGTTTGGCCGCTCTCTCGGCCCAAAAACCATATAGCCGTCTCAAAGTGTCTTCCACCGCGGCTCTATTCTCTTCTTTCGTGGTTGTATCACTCATTGAGAAAGAAAAAATCAGACATCGTGGGGCGCTCCCCATCTGCTTGGGCATCGTGTGCCCCCGAGTCTATCAACTTCTTGGCCGAGACTCCCGTAGGTCGGCCGTTCACATCTGACCCCGTAAAATAAAGAGGATCGAGATCATCCTCGTAAAACCTGGCCTCCACCGAGTCGGCCTGAACCAATTCCACACTCCCATCCTCGTGCCAAAACTGGAGAGTCTGATGGAGCGAGGAAGGGACACACATATTTCCATGACTCCAATCTCGACCTAACAACGCGGTAAAGTGAGCCGTTGTTTCCACCACAAAGAAAGCTGTCGCCCTGACCTTTTCTCCTACTCTGACTTGGAGTGGGATGATTCCTTTTGATATTGTGGTGTCTCCCACAAAGCCACTGACCGTTGTCTCAGAGTCAGAATTAATTCTTCTGAGCTTTTCTTCAATTTCCTCATCACTGAAGCTTGGAGGATATTCACCGTGGCTCCCGTATCAACTTGAACTCTGCTCACTGGAACCCCATCAAAGTGAGCATTTACATATAAAGGTTTAAGATGGGAGGACATCTTCTTGGTGGGCATTTCAAAGCACACTTTCTCTGGCATTTTCTTCTCCGCACTCGGCATCACAATTTGAGGTTGTGCTACCTCTGCCTTCGGAGTCTCCCGAATTTCCTCGATTTCCTTTGGTTCTCCCATCTGAACCATGGACTCGACTTCATCAAAAACATCTCCATCCATGGAGTTTGGCTGACCTGGCTGAGCCTCGAAAAATAATGGAAGTGTGACCATCATGGCATCGACCTCGTCAAAGTCCCCAAACTTCACCTTGTCTCCACTTTCCAACTTGGTAATCTCTTCCCTACATTCATTAGCTAGTTGCTCCATAGCCTCTTCTGGAGGTCGTCAAAATACTCATCATCACCATACTCTTCATTCTCCCCATAAAGTTCTTCATCGTTGGCTAAGGCGCCCCCTAGGCTTTCTGAAGTCTCTTTGGTCTCTACATCGGCCGTTGGTTCGGCCTCTTCTTCTACCACAGATGTTTGGACATCGACCATGACTTGGTCCTCCTCTGCTATTAGTTTATTTTCCGTCGTCTGAGGTTTTCCTCTGACGTCCTCGAACCATTTCACGGTTGTTCTCTTTTCCCTCCTCGACCTCGGATGATGACGCCACTTTAATTGGTGTTTGCCTCCTGGAGGTCGAAGGATTGGCCTTGGGCTGATTCTTTTTAAACCTCTCAATTTTTGATGGCCCATCGTCCAACACCTTCGTTGGTTTGCTAGATTCCGCCTTGAGATTGTTTGCTTCAAAAGCTCTGGTCAAATGAGCCTCCAACTCCAACATCGGCTCATCTAAGGCTGTCACCACAACTTGACCATTCACCAATTGTTGATGCATTTTCGTCCCCTTGACCGCTGCTGCCTCTAACGAAGCCACGACATCAGCTTTGACGAACTCCAACTCTTCCAGTCGAAGCTTCTCTCGAAGGTCGACCAATCGGTTAAGTTGGGCTTGCCTCTCGTCCGCCCACTCAAACTCTGTTTTACAAGTGGCAGCATATTGTCTCTGAGCTCTTCTTGTTTGAGGTTTGCTCAAGGGTCCTGGAGGCAACTTCGAACCTCTACTCCTATACCATTGTCCTGCCTTGGTGTTTGGCATCTTGAAAGTTGGGACACTAGTACCATCAGATGGGCGAGGTCTTGACACATAGGTCACATCTCGACTCTTTCCTTCTCCCACCGAAACCCACATGCTTCTATTTTTATCTTGGCTTGGGTTCAGTGGATCAACATCTTCATACTTTAGTGGCATCTGATGACTTCTTCTCTTAGGCTGATATTGTGGCCTCTCGTACCTATCTTGGTACTCATGCAATGGTCGTTTGTTTGGCCTCATCTCCATCGTGCCCCTTGGACTATATGGGCCGTAATTCCCGGCCGAACTTTTGATCATGTTTTTCCAAGTACTTCTTGGTCTACCTGCCTGGGCTTGATCCTTGATCGTCTCCTTAGTCGATTCCCTGGCTGGCTCCTTGGGTTTTGATAGAACTACCTCCAATGAGACCTCACATTGACATCGGCTGCATAGCACAATAGCCTTGGGAGGTTCTTCCATAATTGGCATTTTCTCATCTAGAGCTTTTGTCACTTCTGGGTACATCTTGGACTTCCCCTTCGCCTTAGGATCCATCAGGTTCTCCATTGCTCTTCTCTCAGCTGCTACTTTTCCGGAGCCACCCAAGTCTAATCTTGGTCGAGGTTGATCTGGCCTTGGGGAGTTGGCATTCACCATGTTGGCCTGAGCATTTGGGAATGGATTCTGACCAACACCCATTGTAGCTTTCTCTGGAAATTTCAAGATCTTTCGATCAATGAGATCCTGAACATTCCGAAAAACAAGGCAATTGTTAGTTGCATGAGACCATACACTATGCCATTTGCAAAAAGTCTTGTTTCTAAGTTCATTAGCCGACGGAATATCATGACCATTTGGCAATTTTTTCATCTTTTCTTTTAAAAGTTGGTCGAAGATTAGTTCGGCTTTCGAAATGTCAAAGGTATAGGACTTGGTTCCGAACTCCCTTTTGAGAAGTTCCGCTAAACTTAGAAATTTGGCCGTTGTCGGCCTCTGATCCTTGGAGGCTTTGGACAAAGCCTTGCATACGTGTGGTTCACTGACCACGATTTCAGCCAAGTTTATCCCCGTCGATTCTTCTTCCTCTTCTAGGAAAACTTCCTCATCTGCCTCCTTCGAATCCACATCTTCGACATCCACCGCATGGACATCCATAGTTCTAGATGTGGGAGGTTTTGGTAGATCTCTATAAAAAGTCGGTCGATTTGTTGGCCGATTCTTTTGTTGTTCCACCTTTAAAAGAGCTTCATATCGATCCACCCGAAGTAGGAAGTCATAAATATAGCGAAATTCAATACCCTCGAACTTCTTTCGAAGATCGAGCAATAACCCACCTTGAGCCGACTTTCCAAACTCATGTCCAGGCATATTGACCGTACATCTAGCCCTTGCTTCTCTGAATTTCCCCAAGTATTCTTGGACTGACTCGTTTGGTTCTTGGCGCATCTTGGCCAAGTCGGCCATTGACACATCTGGCTCCGGCCGATAAAATTGTTCGAGGAAGATTTGCTCCATGGTCTGCCAATTTGGAATAGAGTTCTGAGGAAGTTTGAGGGTGCTCGGGAATAGTCTTAATTTCAAGACCTCGCGATGTCCGATTTCGGCACATTGGGCAGTGAATCGACCAATATGCTCCACGGTCGACTGGAGTCCATCTCCTGAAAATAATGAAAAATCCAGAATTTTGAATCATCGTGGAAATTCCTCTTGATCAAACTGCTCCGGATACCATGGCGGTGGCCAACCATGTTTTACTCCAAACTTGGAGCCTTTCTTGTTCTTGACTAGGATCTTCCATTTTGTTGGCAATGGGTTGAAAAACTAGGATGACTAGAACTACCCGGATGACTTCTGGCCATCACTTTGGCCGACCCTTCATGCCCCCAAGTCCATTTGGTCGGCCAATCTTGGCCTTTGGCTGAGGCTCAATAAACTTGACCACTTGCAATTGTGGTAACACAATGTCGGGTTTTTCTCCTACAATCATGTCTATTATTTTTGCATCTTGAGTCATGCTCCGACCTTCTTCTTCACTAGATCGTAGGCCATTACATCCTAAGATGGTTGCCTTGGGTTGAACCATATTACACATATCATCGGTGACCACCTTTTGGGTCTCATCCCCTTGGGTGGAGTCATTTTCCTCAACCAATGTCAGATTCTCAATAGGAAGGTCGACTTGAACATTTGATCCTAAGGTCGTCTCGCCTATCTCTTTCTCACTCTCATTTTCCTTACTAACCTCACTTTCCTCTAGAGGAGGAGGTGGAATGGGCGGCCGACTTGCAACCTCATGAGAATTTTCCTCTTGTGACGGGGAATCAAGGTTGAGGTTGAGAGTTTGTCCCTCGGCTTGTTGGCTAAGAACTTGCTCTTCAATCGCAAGTCGCAAGGAGATTTCTCGCAATTGTTGGATCAAAAGTTCGTTGGAAACTGCCATCTCCATAAATAAATCTTTCACTTCAGATTTTACCTCTATGAAATTTTGATGTTCTTTGTCCGTGCGGTCAACATATGGCCTCTCACTTACGCTAAGAACATCTTGGCCACTATATCCATTAGGATGATTCGTTTGGGCTGAACCAAAACTAGGCTGATCATAAATATTGGTCGGATTATTTTGGCCATCTGGGTAAGTGTATTGCCCCCATGCCACTTGATTAATTTGCCCACCAAAGCCATTTTGATTAGTTTGGCCACCAAAGCCATTTTGATTAGTTTGGCCACCAAAGCCATTTTGATGATTCGAACCATTTTGGTTCATAAGATCATATCCGCCAATATAGTAAATATAGTTGTGGCCACCATATTGGCCACAAAATCCGCCAACATAGCTATGCCTATCATATTGGCTACCAAATTGGCTACTCGAGTCATATTGGTTGTTAGGCCCACCTTGATGGGTAAAATTATATTGGCCAAAGTGGTTATGGTCACCATGTTGGCCGATGGATTGGCTACTCGAGCCATAAGAATCATAGCCGTTGTAGTTCATCGGCTGGTAGGAATGTTGCCATTCCTTTCGGTCGCTCATATAGTGAGTCCCAGCTGGGCGTGCCAAATTATGTTTCCCTCTTTCGGCCGGGTAGGCCGACGGAAGGAGTTTTTGGTCCTTCTTCTCTTGAGATGCGTAGGCGTGCCACCACCAAGCCACTTGATGGCTTGGATGGAAAGATCGTGTGAATGTGTTTGCGCTTCTGACTTTTAATCAAACGATCGATCGGCCAAGCAAGGAACCTCCTCTTGGCCTAGGTTCTTTTTCTTCCTTGAGGTCAAGGATGATTGAGCTTTGTATGACTATTTTTAGGATTTTTGTGATAAGTGTAATGAATGTAAAGGCAATAAGAGAAATGACAGAAGTGTAAGTGCGAGAAATGTAAATGCGATAAAATAAATTAAAGCGATAAAGGCTTGAATTAAACTTGAATGTAAAGACAATTGAAATTAAATTGCAAGAAAGTAAGCTTACACTAGGAAAATGAAGAACTTGGACAATATGAAAAGCTTGAAAGATAAAATCCTAGATTATGAATTGAAAAGTCAGGGATAAAAAGATATGTTTTGTGTGTTGAGTCGGAGGTCTTTCTTTCTTCATCTGATGTTCTATTTATAGAGCTCCTCAGCTCATGGGTTTGGCCATTCAACTAACTCTGCCTTGGAAATCCTCCCGATGTTAATGCCTTCTGGAGCTCTAGGCGCGAACTATCCGATGTCTTGGAAATCTTCCCAACATTAATGCTTCTCGGAGCTCTAGGCACGAGCTACCCGATGTCTTGGAAATCCTCCCGATGTTAATGCTTTCCTATCTTTGAACTCCGCCACTTGTAGGAAAAACATCTGCTGAAAACATTTGCTAGAAAACATCTCCTGGAACTTCTGGACTTAGTTTCGTAGGCTTGAGCTTTGGACTTGATTTGACACTTGGTGAGAAGTTGTGCACTTGGAGCTTCTGACTTGGTTAAGACTCCCACCAACATTAAGTGACATGTGAACTCCAAATATTTAGATGTCGGCCGTGTGGGTTCCTCACTCAACCAGACATCTTAGCCTTTTACTTGATCTTGCATGAATGTTGGTCTGGCGCGGTGGCATTTGGCATTAGGCTTTGATTAATTTTATATATAAAACAAGACAAAGAACTTTTCGGCCAACACCTTGGCCAACCTTCTCTAGCCTTTGGCCAACTTCTTTGGCCTTTGGCCAACCTCTTTGGCCTTTGGCCAACCTCTTTGGCCAACCTTCTTTGGCCTTCAACCTCTTTGGCCAACCTTCTTTGGCCTTTGGCCAACCTTCTTTGGCCTTCAACCTCTTTTAGCCTTTGGCCAACTTCTTTGGCCTTCAACCTCTTCTAGCCTTTGGCCAACTTCTTTGGCCTTTGGCCAACCTTTTTGGCCAACCTCTTCTAGCCTTTGGCCAACCTTCTTTGGCCTTTGGCCAACCTCCTCTAGCCTTTGGCCAACTTCTTTGGCCTTTGGCCAACCTTTTTGGCCAACCTTCTTTGGCCTTTGGCCAACTTCTTTGGCCAACCTTCTTTGGCCTTTGGCCAACTTGAACCAAGTTTGAGAATACCAAAGTAAACCCATGTGGGTCCTCTCGTGTCCAAGCCATCTCTTCAACCAAGTTCAAAACCTCCCTTCTTGGTTTACATGCTGGCTACATTTCTTTTCCTCATTTTCTTCTTCCTCCTTCTTCTTCAAGACCCAAAACCGAGGGTACTGTTCCGAAATCCAGAAGTCATAGTTCAGAAGCTCCAATCAGAAAACTTCCTTCATGAAAGTTGTTCGTCTACCTGAGGACTAAAATCTGTGAAATTTGTAGATTGTTCTGAATTTTCCTGATGCCACAAAACGGGTTTGCATCTTTTGTGTTCAGCCATGGCTGCTAGGTTTCTGCAGACTCGGTTTCTGCATTTGATTTTAATATGTGATTCTCGGATGGTTGTGATTGCTTCACAAAACTTGCTCGAAATTTTGTTGGCTATAACATATCCAAAATTGAAGATCATCCAACCGTTGTAGTTTCCCCTACCCTTATTTTGCTAAAGTGTGGTCTTGAAACCCATTTAATTTATCTTGGATTTGGAAACCACATCCAAACACAATGTTGTTGATATTAATGATGAATGTGGTGGCCAATGAAGTAGAGAAGTCCAAGGTAGCAGTGAAGTTATGTACAGGAGCGCACAAAAGATTCATTTGTTAGAGAAGTAGGAAGATGAAGACTTTTAGGGCTCATTTGGTACGGCTTAGCGTGGACTCTGGACTAAATCATGGGACCGTCTAGAATTGGCTCGGATTGGCTCTGATTGGCCTAGCTGGATTAAGTCCTGACCTACGTTTGGTGCTTCGTCGGACTAAAAAAGTTGGATTGTAAAAATAGTGAAGACCTATGTTTGGTGATGTGTTTGACTAAAAAATAATTATTGTAATAATTAGATTTAAAACAATAATAAAAAGAAAACAACTAAAATTCTGATATTTTTTTAAAGGCTAAAATTATGTTAAATAAAAAAATCATCAGATTCAGACCCAACCCAACCTCCTCATTCTTTTTATCTTTTTTTTTTCTCTCTATTTTCTTTTTCTTTAATCAGAAACCCAACCTCCCTCATTCTCTCTCTCTCTCCCCCCCATCGCAACCCAACCTCCCCATTCATTTTTTTTTCTTTTTTCTCTCTATTTGTTATCTTTATTCAAAAACCTCCCTCATTCTCTATCTCTCCCATCGCAACTCACTTCCACATCCCTTTTCTCTCTCTATTTTTTTTTTCCTTTAATCATAAACCTCCCTGATTCTCTCTTTCATTCCCATCGGAACCCACCTCCACATCCCCTTTTTCCCCAATTCTTCTTCTCCCCCTTTGACTCCTTTTTATTCAATTGAGAAAGCCCTAGGCAAAGGCTTCAGCAGATGCATTTTCCACACACGTCCTCTTCGATCTTGTCCAGCCGGTGATTTGGGTTTGTTTAGTTGCAGAAATTAGGTAAACTCATGGTGGTGGTCTGAAGGGTTGATTGGCGGGGGGGGGGGGTGGTTGATTCAGGCCAAGGATATGACTTCAGTGAATATGGTTTATTGAAAACACAAATAAAGAAAATCCAATTTCAGGTTAAGAAGAAGAAGAATTAATTCGGACTCGTGTGTTCAATCTAGCGAGGGCACTATATTGCGAACCACTTTTCAACCTCTCTAAATTAGCGGAGCGAGTGAGGGGTTTTGTTTACTATTGGACTATATAATCTCATTTAAGTTAGTCCCTTATTTTACCAAACATGGATTTCAAGTACTATTTAAGCTAGTCCAGTCCAGTGAGGCCTGCCAAACACAGCCTTAAAACACAGCCTTAAAGCTCTAATTATGATTTACATATTCTTTTTGTAAAGTTTTTCTAATGAGCTTTACATACATCAGGTTTCTGTTGCAATGTAATTAAATGATTAATCAATGCAAACATACGTGTAAAGTTTCTGGAAGTAATATTTGGATGGACTATCAGATTTATAAATACATATTTCTTTAATTTTCTGCACTCTTATCATAAGTTTTCTAAGCTTTAATTTTTGGATGGAATCAGGGTTTAGGCTACCCTCTCCAATTCAAAAGCAAAAAAATAAAATTGAAGGATTCAGTATTATGCCTAATATAGGGGCCCAAATTATAAAAATAAAAATAAAATAAAAATCCTACATGAAATGGACTTTAGAAACACAACCAAATCTCATTTATAACATAACAAAGAGGCTTCGAACTTCCTATAAATTACAAAATGTCATCGATTTCTTAAACAAGCTCAATCCCAAAACCTCATAAATAAAAAAAAACTCAAAACACTCAACATGGCATCAAAGTAATTTAATAATCAAAATTAAATTCAACAAGGATAGCTGTCGTTTTTTGGGTTTGTTTACAGAAATTAAATATAGTTGGGTTTATCTATATCACTAGTGCTAAGAATGGATATATAATTAAATATCTATAATAAAAAGTTTTGTTCTTTCTCCTCCTGATTAATTAGTGGATAAATTTCTTCCTTGAACCCAAGGTTCATTTTATTTCATGTTCCTGTAAAATCGTATTGGGCTTGTAAAGTATCCGAGGTAGTTTGTGTGCCTTTGGGCCCCCTTTGAGACCAATAGAAGAGGCATGTTTGGGCCCTTAGCTGTACGGTTAAACCCCACACAATATCTCGGCTGAGAATGTTTCCTTGGTAGCCGAAGAAAGTGCCATGAAATTATATTATGGAATTTTTTGCGTAAATACCACATGGATTATAGGGGTTATGCGCAAAATTAGGAGTCCAGTTTTCCTGTTACCAAAACCCCTGTGCCCCTCTGTTTCTTCCTTAATTTTATGACATGTGGCACACAACTTAACACTCATTTAACTCTGTTAATTGTATTAAAGAATAGTAGAATATTAAAATTAAAATAATTTTATTCACAAGCACAGTCCCTTCGTCTTCTCCGCCACACACCCTGTGATGCAACAAATCCAGATCCACATATGCCTTCACTTATTGTGGTCCCTTTATTTCAACACACACACCCTCCCTTTCTCCTCTCTCTCTCTCTTCGCACTGCCGCACTAGATCCAGAACCCACATGTCCTCTGCCTTGACGATTCGGCGAGCTTCATCGCGAGTTCGACATTCCCATGGCTACTCCGTCGCGACCTTGAATTTCCGATGGTTGCTTCCTCCAAGGAAGAACAATCCTTAAGGTTGATGAAGGATCTGAGTCAAAGAAGATAAATATGTTCTGTTGGGCTAGAAATTTGATGAGAAATAGGGGGAAAGAGAGCCTTGGCTGGGTTGTGGAGGATAGGGAGTTGCCATACGTTGGTGGCCGTGTGCTGAGTGGTTGTTGAAGATCGATGGGAGGGCACTGGGATTTTATTATTTTACTTCAATTTTTTTTGTTAAACATGTATTTTAATATACTTTAAATTTTTTTTAAAGACCTGAAGAGTTAACAGAGTGAAATCAGTGTTAAGTTTTGTGCCACATGTCACAAAACTAAGGAGGAAACAGGGGGGCACAGGAGTTTTGGTAACAGGAAAACTGGACTCCAAAATTAGTAGCAGCAAAATTAGAAAGAGAACTGCAACATGACGCCTATTAGTAGGTAAATCATTAGGTTCGCTTATATTGGCATACTCCTGCAGGCCATTGCCCATCATTTATCTGTTGTGCATTATGTACCTACCTTTATCCATTTGTATCAAATTAATTTGAACCCATCTTTTTACATGTCCTAGATTATCTACACAGTTGCTATTTTTGTAAAAAACATGATGTGCAAAAATTAAACACAAACCCAACTTCGTGCTGGAAAAAAAATACTAACTATGCAAGCGACAAAATAAATTTCAGCAAACGACCCGTTGTATTTTGATGGATATATCATTTGCATCAAATCCCCACTACGTAAATTACTGCAAAGCAAACTCCTAATTATGCAGCCGTAATTTACCTACCCTAAGGATGATACCAAACAACACAGGAAGAGCCAACAGCACATAATCAAAGCACATAATTTACCTATTTAGGTTTTTTTCTGATTTAATTTTGTTGAAAGTTAACGGTGTTAGTTTTGGAGTTATTGGGTGGACAAGTGTCAAATAACTAGAAAGGGAACATAGAAGGGACATCAAATTGGGGACAACGGATCCGCTCCCTTGGTGGGTGGTGGCCATTGAAAACGTTTATAAATTTGATTGTGATTTTCATGTTAATTGATGATGATTTTTAATTAAAAAATGTTGTATAAGATTAAGTAATGATAAATTATTATTGGTATCTTATGTTTCCATATGGTCCCTGATGATCACTCTTGCTTAATAATCCAATTATGAATCCAAAGAGGTACACAACCCAATCCAACCAGCTACTATTCTTAAGCACAGTGAAATGATGAAATTGCCCTCGTTTTACTGTTCTTGATAGCAAAAGAAATCAGATGATACAAGAAGCCCATAGTTTTGCCATTTCAAATGATATAGAAATCTCTGATGAAAATATTTGTCGTGCTGGTGATGAGCATAACCATCAAGACAAAAAAAAATTGTAGGGTCAGTTATAAAAACAATTGTCAAACTCATATGTTGCCTAAAAGCCCTAGATTTGCCAAAGAAAGTTTGGTGATGCAGTAATTAAGAGTGGTTCTGGCACTTCAGCTGGGATAGAATTTCTTACTGAAAATGTTTGTCATGCTAACAATGAAAATAAACATCAAGGCCGAAAAAATTATATGACCAGCCATAAAAAAATTTCTCAAGCCCAAAAACAAAGACAAAAATGTGTTGACAATGTATCCTGTAGCAATATGAATACAGTTCAAACAACTACAGATGAGATCGAATTTGACAATTCCGATCAAATCAATAGGGGTCAGGCCTTCTTTTAGAGAAACAGGCAAAGTGTTATAAATATACAAAGAATGGATGCCCACCATACCTAACTACAAATGCTAGATGACTAATCAATGATGTGTATATCAACTGATCATTATACAATATTAGTGAACAGTGTAATCCATATGCCTATAAATACAAGGCATCAAGTATGAATGAATAAGAAGAAAACAGAAAGGATGAAGCTCACGGTGGAGCTCTTGACAATCATTATTTCCTTTAAATTCTCTCTCAATCCCTTAGTTTTATAACACGTTATCAGCACGACTTCGCTTTCAAAATACCAACTGAGTTCTCCGATCAAACTCCTCTGCTTAATGACCTTTCTATCTCAAGCCTTAGCTGATAACCTCTGCAACTATAAAAATCCTCTCTAAAACAATATCTACAAACATGTAAAAGAAGAAAGAGGTAAAGAAAACACAATCTAGATAAACACCACCCACCGCCTCCATCCTTCTATCTCTCATGAAAACACTACATAAACGCCGTACTTGTACCAAAGAGAGACTTACCAGGGATGGGATGGAGACTGAAGCATCGATGGAACTGTGGTCTGCTTAGGAAGGAGATGCCAACTGAATGGGCTACGGCACAAAACAAGGAAAAAGAATTTTTTTTAGTAACTATTTGAGAGATAAGTCCTCTACTTTTCTTTATCCTGATAGTTTATTACATAAATATATCTATAATATTATATATATTCATATTGACCATAAAAGGCAAGTAAAGGTGTGCAGGAGGAGCTCGTGCAGGTTCATGTTCATCCACTATGTTTATGAAATTCACTTAAGGAGCATGCGTGGTGATATCCTACACAAAGATCAATTCTATTTATTTGTCTTTTATAAATATATATTACTTTATTGCATCTTTCTAAAACTTTTTTAGTATTATTGCCAGAAGCTTTCTGCCCATACTTTTATATTTTAGTTTAATAATATTTAAGTATATTAATATATTACCTAATCTATACATATAATATATAATATATTTACATGTGTTCGCCTTTACACACATATATACCTATATATCTCTTTATGCTTTTATTAACAATTAACTTTGACAATTAATGTTTTTGAATGTGGATGGTTATTAATAATCTGTTTGATTATTCAACAGGACCTAAGAAAGGTCATTCCTACAATTGATCATGAGAGGTCATTGCTACAATCATCATGAAATGGCAGAAACAAGAAATTGATTATCAGGGATGCCTGCGAACTCGCAGCCCACTTATGATCAATAAGACCCGAAGATCTTGATCCTTAATATAAATAATGAAGGGCTAGAAGTCCCTAAATTCATGTAAATCTAAAAAGGCCAGAAGATCCCTTTTATATTAAGTGGCGGTTTTATCCCCACATTTATTTATTTTTATTTACAGTATGGAGTAGAATTAATACCCATACAAGCACATTTATTTTATCGTACATTTATTTTTATTTAAAGTATGGTGCGGAATTAACGCCCATACAGCAAGCAATTTACTTTATGAATATATTTTACTGCATATTTATTTTGAGAATTTATTTTACAAGTTCATTATGATGAATTGTATATCATGCAAGAA
Source organism: Prunus fruticosa (assembly GCA_018703695.1). Taxonomy (NCBI): domain Eukaryota; kingdom Viridiplantae; phylum Streptophyta; class Magnoliopsida; order Rosales; family Rosaceae; genus Prunus; species Prunus fruticosa. The sequence goes on from CM031920.1 coordinate 27,748,473, forward strand.
ATTGGAACCTGACGTTCCTTGATCCTCATCATACTACATTAGGACCTGAAGATCTTTAATAATGAAATAAAATGAGAGCTGGCAGTCTCTTTGGAATTATATTTGTGAAAAATGTGATCAGACCCAAAAATCATTAACATGTAAACCAGGACCTGAAGCTCCTTGATAACATAATAGTGTCATACACATGAATAGTAAATATACTGGCAAATGTATATACATGAATAGTAACCATTTTGGGTAATCCCTTACTATATACAAAAAGGGACTTGCAGTTCCTTAAACTCATAATAGAGCAATTAAATGAAAAACCAGAAGTTTCACCTATTTATTTTACATCACTTAGATTATTCTTACTTTTATTATTGTATCTTATTTATTTCATTTCAGTATTTTATGTGTAATCCAAAACTAGAAATTTTGTGAACATTTGCTTAAATATAAATTTGGAATTCAAAGCACAATTACTAATTCATTATTGAATCCACATGTTTGAACCTGAAGCTTCAAATATATGAAATTAATTTTTAAGAATATCATGAACATGAAGTTTGTTAGTTGTGTGTTTATTTGGAATTTAATTCATGGAACCCGAAGTTTTATATATATGAGATAAATTTCCAAGAACCAGAAGTTCTGTAAACAAACATACAAGATGTTTACATAGAATCTGAAGTTCTATATTTTTGATATCACAATTAGGGAATCATAAGACCAAGTTTACAAAGAACATGAAGTTTTCTTGGTCATCCATATTATTTCAAAAATGGACTTGAAGTTCATATGATTTAAAGGTTTAGTGGATACTATGTTCATATTATTATAGAGAATTGGAACTTGAGTTCGATATTACAAAGGAGAAACAAATTACATAATCATAGTTACTAAGATATTTAGTGCCTCAGAATTTGGGCATCTGGAGGAGAATTTTTGTGTTCCTCAGATGTATTTTCTTCATGAATTTGCAACACAGAAACAAGTTCCTCTAAATATTTATTTCTTTTCTCCAGTCTTCTAAGTTTTTAATCAGCATCATTAAGCCTTCTCCGGAGAGTTATGACTTGAGATCTAAGTGCTTGAACTTCTTATGATCTGGCCAGCAACCGTTGTCCCAAATTAGTAACTGATGCAGCATATGCATGCTAGCTACCAAAGAATCATTGACAACACCACTATCTGATCTCAGTGCTAACAATATTTGCTGAATGTGGAGCAGTATTCAAATCAAAATTATTTTGGGGATAGGAAGACATTTTTGAAAGAAAAGATGTGGAAATGAACCACTTAAGTAATGGCAGAAAGTAGGGAACGTATTCTAAGATGAACCGTGCATTGTAACCATCATATATATTAAGAGGTGAACAACTGACAACCATCCATATAATTCGAATTCTTGTTCCACAAAATCTATTCTGTCCACTTAAGCTTGTCGACCATGGTAAGGTATCCAATTCCGACCTTTGAGATATTTTTATGTATGAAAAGATTCAATTCTTATCGTTTTACTCTTTGCAGAATTTCCGGATTGTCTTATTGAGAATTTTATGAAAAGTAATCTGACTGATTAGGGACTAACGTATGGTTTAAATTTAAGCCACCTGTTTTCTATATTCTTATTTATGCTATATATATTCCCTACTCTTGGACAGTTTATAATACCCCCTTGTTGTTGCTTTCTAAAGAAAGGATGAGATATCAACCTGAATTCTCTCAACGGCACTTGGCGTGCTCAGGAATCCTGAAGATTTCCATGGAAGCAAGATTATCTTTGATCAAGACCTTCAGAAGCAAGATTATCTTTGATCATGATCCACTACTTTGTTAGGGTAGTAGTTTGGTCATGGATCAGCCTCATTCACCGGGCTTCTGGGTCAAATTATGATAGAAGAGAGGTATAAGAGATCCATATGCTTCATGGATCAGAATATGGAACATGGTATGTTCCGATCTAACGTATTAATTCCTTTCATCTCTCTCCTCTCTTATCAAGAGTTACGTTTATTTTGATGTAAACTATTCCTCAAAAGGAAGCTTGTTAGCCTTACAGTTTTACGGTTGTTGTACGTTTATGAAAGCAAATGATTGATACTTATTATTGTGTCATAAGCATATTTACACCTCTAGATGCTGAAAACCAGAAGTGAGGCATCATGGTTGTCCTGTGATGCGTTATTGATCTTTGATAGCTCTTAAAGGCAAGACTGTAAAAGATTTGTCTTAAGTGTTGTTGGGATTCATCATAGGGGCATGTGAAAGTACAATAAGGAATCTCTACTTTCAATAAAGAAGGAGAATGTTTCAAGATGTGATTCAGCAAATCTTTGGCCAAAGTATTTTAAGCTTGATTTAGAAGGAGAATGTCTCTGAAGGACACTACTTATGACACACTTGGTATCATTTTGATGAGGCAAAATTCCCGTCGTTAGGGGAGAATTGGTTGTTCCTGAAAGAACAAAGAACGACGTGAATGATTATGGAATATGTTTATTATTGTCTTATCAAACAAATTGGTATAAAAGATAAATGCTAGAAGCATATTCAGATAGAAAAAGACTGTAAGTCAAATGCCAGAAGTTCAAGCACATACAAACGCATAGTAATTAACTACTAATGAGTAATATGTTGGATGCCTGAAGCATGACAGATAAAGATGTCGGATGCTTGAAGCATGATAGATAAAGATGTCGGATGCCTGAAGCATGACATATCTATAGGTTCCAAACTCCTCAGAAGTGGAGATTAATTGCAAAGTTTAAGCCCTATTTAAAATAACGCTCTAGAAGAGGTTATGATCCACATTCTATAAATTCTATATCTTAGAAGAGATATTTGTCCATGAAGTGACAACGAAAGCCTCTAAAATGGCACTTGGTACCAGAAAATAATGAAAGCAATGAGATGCTTATAAATTATGCATGCGCATGCACATGAGAATTGTGGGATCACGAATTGATGATATATTGGTTTATAGTACGTACTTAAAGTTATCAAGGGCTATACATGATGATATTGCACCACTTATTATAATTGTCGACAAATGTAAATAAAGATTGGCCAACTGGAAGAGGCAGTCCAGGAAGTTGAAAATTTCCTGAAAAAGTGCAATGATTGAACCTATAGATAAAAACACCAAAAGGATATGAAAATGTATATGTTGTAAAATGGTGTTTAAGATGAAGTGAAATAAATCACTTGATGATATGGCACAACGTTTCCAGTAAAGACATGGGATTATGATGGTAAACATATGCAGCTATGTTATGCATATTTATGGAGAATTCATGTGCATGAAAATTCCTGAAGAATTCAAAATGCTTGAAGCAAATGATGGCTTGTAATGATCCTTGTGTGGATTAAAGTATTATGGGAGAATATGGTATAATCGATTTAATGAATATCTATTAGAAAAGGAGATATATATAAATAATCCAAATTTTATAAATGAGTTTACCATCATTGCAGTATATATATAAAAGAATTTTATTAGAACTCTTGAAGAGTTTACAAAGGCTTCCCCTGATTTAATAAAGGAATTTGATATGAGAAATCTACCCCTGATTTAATAAAGGAATTTGAGATGAGAAATCTATAAAGATTATAAAGTGTCTAAAACATATCACCATAAGCAATTTTCCTGAAGAATACAAAAGACTAAATTCTAAGAGATATAATGTGTCATGCAATATATAAATTGCACAAAGAAATCTAGAAGAAGAGAAAAGAGCCCGAAGCTCAGGATAGAGCCTGACGCTCAATGTAGAGCCTGACGCTCAATGTAGAGCTTGAAGCTCAGTGGAAGCACTCAATCGACTTGAAATGAATAAATTGCCTCAGAAAGTACTTTGATTGAATTCAAATTCAAAACGTTGCAACGTATCCAAATGTTTAAAGTTATGAGAATTAGACTCCCGAAGAGCTTATGAAGAGTAGCATATGCAATTATACAAGAATATGTATGAATGAGTGATTATACCATAGAAATGTTTAATATTCTTATCATTATAAGTATGAGCTCATAGTTTGTTTTTTTAGAGTTATTATTCAAGCCATTGTATGTAGTGAAATATTTATAGTCTAGATATTGTTATATTATTCTAACTTCGACAGGGATTAAATAAATGAAGACACACATACGCCCTCCAATGATGCTACAAGAGCAAGTTTTATACAGGTATTACTAAAGCTCAATCTGTGAAGGACAAATGTGATAAGCAATATAAGACCATCAAATAATCCATGTATGGAGTTATCAGGGGGAGTGACTCTTCAGGGGGAGCATCCAACAATATTGCAAGATTAATTCACAGGAAGTAATGCCAACTACGACATTTAGAAAGATAGTCAACAATATGACTTAAGGATATTTTGCAAGCATCAGGGGGAGCGTGCTATCAATGAAGATCTTCATACACTGGACTCTTTTTCCTTCGTCCGGGTTTTTGTCCCACTCAGTTTTTCCTGGCAAGGTTTTAACGAGGCAGTGTCGACACGCGTGTCAGTGTTCTATACACAGATTTTTATGTTATACATGGTTATGTACTCTTTTTCCCTTCGACCAGTTTTTGTCCCACTGGGTTTTACTGGCAAGGTTTTTAACGAGGCATACTCCATGTATGGTGGCGTCTAATCACTCTGATCCCTGTCACCAAATCCTGACTCCAATCACTTCCCACCATCCCTCGTGCATTAAATGCTCATTTCTGGCCAGTGGGTTTGCTGCAACAAACAGAGGCCTTGCTTTATTAAATGGAGCGTGGGACCCTCCTCACGTGATGATCTGACTTTAATCCCTTTGGCTGTGACTTTGTTCTACCTCGGCCTCGGCCTTCAATCGAGGCCGAGATGATCGTGCCTTAGCAATTTTTCTTGTTTCTCCGGAAGGTCAAACCACTCTGGCAAAACGCTGCGTTTTTAGTTTCTCGAGAAGGTACGAGGGCCGAGATAAAGGGTCCCTTCGGCCAGTTATGGCCGTGATTTATTAGGCACAAACAGAATTTAAGTTTTTCGGCTGTGGTTGGTTTCTTGTGTGTTTTTACCTAAAATTTCGTAGACTCTACGCACCGTGAAGAAGAAGATGTCTAAGAGATAGAGGTGGCGCTGTGCGCCTCGAGAAGAAGAAGATGTATGAGTGTTGGTGACCTAATCAACTCTACGCACTATTCCCAAAACCATTCCCAACACACATCTTCTTATTAGGTAAATGGGACCTAATAAACTCATACCTAACCGCAGATCATTCCCTCACCCAAAACCCTTCCCAATTTAGATTCAAACTCTCCCTCTCTCAAACCCTAAGCCCCAAACCATCAACCCCCACCACCACTCCCGGCGCCGACCCAACCTCTTACCATCGCAGTTGGTTAATGTGTTGTCACCGCTTTCCCTAATTTCAAGTGAGTACAATTTATTATTTTAATGAAATTGATAGATGAAAACTTGGTGTGGACAATTGTAGTTTGCATTGTTAGTTTTTTCATGAATTATGAATGGAAGCACTATCATTCTGTTTTTTAGTGTTATTTTCATATTAAAAAAATTTCAAAACTTTTATACTATGATCCTATGAGGTCACAATCATGCATCCGCCATTGAAGTCATGGTACACAAACAAAGTCAATGAGCACTCCGCAAAAGCTACAATAAGCAATGGGATGGCCTGCCTATATTTGCCATGCATCCCATCTTCTTCTTCTTCTTCTTCTTCATCTATATTGGAAGTTACTGCATGCAACTATATATCTCGGGTCTAATCTCAGGCTCAGAAAATAAATCATTGTTTTGATATCGTATAGAGAGAGAGACTCGCAATAACTTGTCAATGGAATTGATGGGAGGATCAAGAAAGAAAGGACTTTCGAAAGGAAATTTACAGCTTTTGTCCAAGATCACAAGATTGAGACACTATACTTATTTTGCTAATGGGTACATCTAGTGCGTCTGCTAGGCTCGTTTCTCTATTGGAAGCTAGATGATCTATGTCTTTTTGATAACTTAATAATAATTATATATATATAAAGAATAATAATAATAATAATAATAACATACTTATAATAATAGCATTAATAATAACAATATATATATATATATATCTCAGTCCCCTTCCATTGAGGCATCCATCAAATAAAATTATTTGAGGGACACCTTATAAGTGAAGGAAACGTATATCTAAAAACTTTTAATTGAATTTTGGCCACAAAACATATGAATCAATCATTCAAAAGCGGAAGTTATCTACTTAAATCATGTTGGGCTAAGTCTATTCAATTTTACCCATGTATCTTTGAGGCCTAATCTCTTTATACACAAATCAAAAAGGGAAGAAGGATGAGAAATTACCCTTGTTTGTACAATATCTGGCCAAGCATTCCAAGCCAATCCAAGCAAAGGGAAGGGAGTCCCACATCGACAAAACACAAGGAGAGGGGACTCTTCCTCACTTATAAAAGAAGACCCCTCTCCTTCAAGAAAAAGAGAGAGATTTGGGCAGGCTACTAGGGCTCCATATGGCTCACTAGGGCCTCATGGCTTACCCATGAGCCCACTTAAAAGCCCACGGATCATACCAGATCCTCAGCCTTCAGCCTTCAGCCTCGGCCTCTCGCCTTCGGCCTTCAGCCTTCGGCCTTCGGTATTCTTCCTCTTCTCTTTGAGTCTAAACCTATGTGCAATGTATACTCACATTATCGTAATGAGAATGTGAGTATACATTGCACATATGCATGCCTATTTACTTACCGAATGCTCTCACATACTGAGGGTCCTCACCTTCAACATCCACCTCATCTTAAAGTTGGCCTAATTACTACCCATCTAGTTTTAGCACCAACAACCCTTGAAGCTCATCTTGGTTAAACCAAGTTATACATCTTGTGTAAGGCCTTCTTTCTTCTCTTGGAACTTGTAGAGATTCTTCAACAAAAATACCAAAGAAGATACCCTCTAGTACACCACATCAAATGCAAAGAGGTGAAGTAAAAAGCAACCAAGAGAGTGGAGATGCTAGACTCCTTCTCTTGGTGGACCCACTTTTTGCAAAGGTGGATGGAGAATTCTCACCTTCAACACCGCACCCGAAAAGCTTAGGAGGCCAAAACCCTAACTAGATAAATGTCATATGTGTGACTTAAATAGATAAGACACACAAGAGAGGAGAGACTCTATCTATGGCCGGCCAAGAGGTCACAGGCTTTCTTCGGGTTCCCTGGAATTTGTGTTGTCATACAACAATTATTCTTGGGCCCAATGGGTCTTTGGAAGGATTGTCAACCTCGATCTCGAAGATGTCATTTTCTATTGAACCAAATTTACGCATCAACAAGTAATAAATAAAGAGCATCGGTAGTTAACAAAGAGCATCGGCAAGTACTCAGCCTTTGGCTAACACCCCTGTCCATCGTATCGAACGAAGGCACACATATGACATAGGACGCATGGCAGCCAAGGGGATGTCCACAAGTCCCACATCGAAAGATCACCTCAAGGTCTCCCACATCTCTCCTCTATAAATAGGGCTATTGCCCAACCTAAAAAAGTAATAGTAATTTAGCTTTTGTACCCATACTCTTTGAATTACCTATTCACTCCACACTAAGCTAACTTAAGCATCGGCGAGCCTTCGGCCGGTACCACACAGGTGCCAAGGTCTTCACCCTTGCACTCTCTTTTTGCAGATCTCATCCCGTTTGCCAAAGGGAACTCCTTTATTGAAGGAAGGCCATCTCTAAGTTGGGTCCGAAAGTGATCATCTAATTTTGGGCGTCAAACAATAAAGATGTTGAAATTTTCATAAGAAATTCAAGTGCTTCCTGGAAAAAGCACTGCTAAGTGTTTCCTGAAGAAGCACATAGTGGGTGCTTCTTTAGAAAGGGCTTCCACGACCTAGAAGCACTTCGAACATTTTATCCTAAACGTCGTCAGAAACGCTTTTGCCAAACGTAGTAGTAAGTAATTTAGAATTATACGTCATATGGTCAGTAGCATCAGAGTCAATAATCCAACATGTATCACATGCGTCATGAGCAAGGAAAGCCTTGCCAAAGTTACCCGAGACGGCAGAGGTGCAAGAGATGGTGGGGTACATGAGGCCAAGGGCATGGCCGGAGCAGAGGCGGTGCCCACATGAGCTTTGCTGCCCAGTTGTTCTTTTTTCAAGTGCCTATGTTCTTTTTCCCACTCTAGGACCCCATGCAACGCCCAGGAGGTGTCTATAGTACGCCTTCGATCACCATAGTGATCACACTTTAGTTTATCTTTTTCTGTAGAAGTCAAGCGATGTGACAGAACAGCAGAAGAGCCAGATCCTCAAGGTCGAGAAACCAGAGCATTGCTTTTGGAAGCAAACACAACAACAGGTTTCCACATGCTTGGTACTAGATCCAAACATAGTAATTTGACGTTAAGCCTCGAGACAGATCATAAAAAATACATTCTCAATACTCGAAACCTTATCACTTCGTAGAATATCACTGCACACCTTATCATAAGTATCATCGAGGCCAGCCAAAAAATCATACACATGATTTGCCATCAACGCACTTCATCTGAAAAGGACGTCTCCTATCCAATTCAAGCCAAATCGCCTTGAGTTCGACAAAATAGGTGGAGACAGGATGACCCCCTTACTTGAGACGGGTAGCCTGGCATCGCAGTTCATAAAGCTGGATATGTCAGAGCCATCATAAAACATCTAATTAACAGCATCCCAATTATCCTTGGCAATAGGGAGAGTATGAAACATACTCAACAAACTGGGTTCTATAGTTCTCAACATCCAACTTTTCACAATAGCATCAGCAATCTTTCACTTCCCAAATTTTGGGTCTTAGGAGTACGAGGCATCAGTGTCACCAGTCAAATAACCCAATTTGCCTTGTGTAGTAGCATGGAGTTCGATCATCGAAGCCCATATCTCATAGTTGGATTCATTCAATTTACCAATTCAAATAGGCCAACCTCCAATAACCTCCAACACAATTTAAGCCTAGTCAGGACTCACATTCCTCAAAATTAAATAACATTAAAGCATAAAGGGATTCAATCACAACCTAACACTTTTGGTCTTAAACTTATTATAATTTACAATTTTGTCCCATACATTTTGATAATTATACCTTGGCCCTAACAGTTTAAGGAAATTTCAAACAGGACCAAACCTGTAAATTCTTTGCAGATTGGTCCTTGGTGGGAAACCATTGAATTTTTGGTTAAACAAAATCCATTTAGGCAGCCTAAACTCATCCACTCTTCATTATAATTCATTAGTTTAACTTTTGTTTAATTATTTGAAATATATTGCTTCTAGATCTTATAGTTATTGCAGGGGATAATATCCCAAATTATTATTTTGGTATTTATGTGATAGTTATTTTACATGTTTAAAGTTACCATAGATATATAAAGTACAAAATATTGTAGTAAATCACAATTGCCGTAGTTTATATCTAAATTTTACAAATATCGATAATTTGTCGATATTTCCACTTTTTTGGACCATCAATATGTAAGACTCCTTTGCACGCATAACCCCATAGACTCCCCTCCAACTCTCTCTCTCTCTCTCTCTCTCTCTCTCACGCACATATCTTCTTAGTAGGTTTGTACGTAAGGAAAATTTAGGCCACCTTATTTTCAAATCTTGGATCTATCTTTGCCACTATACAACTCCTCTTCCAAATACTCCAACACGTATAGGCTATTTGCATCAACACCTCATCTTTACTAGTCCCCTTCATTTCTGCATTCTCAAAACATTCAGCAACCACTCATGAAAGGTAGTCATGTTTTACACATACACTTTATAACTTTGCACGCCCCCAAACCACATACAAAAGAAAAAATAGAGAGTTGTCCACACCAATCATCTGTATAAGAGAATGTCTTAAAAGGCCCTTCTTTGGGCCTAGAGAACAAAAAAAATGGTAGCTACAATAGTGGGCCCAGACCGTTTACCAAATCTACTTACGCTGTAAAGTCTGGCCTAATAGTTTTAATCCCTTTTCTAGAGCTTGAAGTATTCTCAAAGCTGAAGAATCGAAAGGGTTTTAGCGAATAACGAGGGCAAACTACCTTGGATGCTTCAACATGCAAAAACCCTCAGCTACTCCCGCTCAACAACATAAGTTCTATCATTCTTCTCGCCTTGATTCTCTAGAAACCTCATGAAAAAGAAAGTGAAATTGATTTTAATTCGAGTGGCACACAACTGTGAGGACATATCTACTGATGTTGTGATTTTTAGTAATGACTTTTTTTGTCTTGAGAAAGATTATATTTTCTTGAAGAAGTTAGACATAAAGAAACATTAGTACGATGTTATTGCACAGATCATTGAATTGCTTACCATTAATCATCTATTAATTCTTTTGGGTCACACATTAAGATGGTAAAAATTGTAGTCAGCTAACTTTTTGGCTGGGTTGATTAGAATAAAGTCCGGACAATTACCGACTTGATGAGGTATTCAGTGGGCCAGGTTCCCAAGTCCAAAAAAGTGAGTTATATAGACATTGAAAAATCTGAAGTGTGTTGTTTAACTAGTAATTGCTTTCTTTTTTTTAGTTCATGTGGTGGTGCTCTATCATAAATACTGATAATTTATTTGGCAGCTTACCTGTCAAATCTGATTGGATGAAGTTACCGGTGATAAAATGATATCAACATCTTGTTGTCATTACTTTTGTACTGCATGTTGGCAATGTTTGTTTCACTATTTTTTAAATGAGATACAAGAAAATTGTTCATCTTCTTCTCTTCAAAACATGAAGAATGTAACCTAGGAATTGCAACGATTTTTATCACTTAACACTGTCTTTATTTGTTCAGTTGTAGAACTTATGTTCTAAGCTATACATTTGCTTTAACCTTTCCCACCATAAAATCAACATTACTTATTTTATATGGACCAACAATTTTTAGAAGTCGTTTTTCTCTATTTTGTTCAATATTGTTTTCTGAACATCTGGCCTTTTAATCAGTGCAAATATGTGCTTTGAACACAGTTACATATCTCTTGGTTTTATTTCTTTTCTTTTCTTTCTATTTGCAAGTGCATTGATATTTGGAAAAGGCATAATTGTTTTGTTTTGCAATATATTGTATACTATAGTAGGCCACATATAATGAAAAATAAAGGAGAGTCTAACATGTTTGAAGATAAGATGTGCACATGTTGGTTGTCTTACTGTTGTTGGTCGAGACATGATAATTATTTTGGCTTCTAACAAAGATAAGCGGCGGTATTCTTAGTATCTTCTTAGGTCCTATAGAGAATGAAGCAATGAGGTATATGTGGCTTTTGATTATAATGTATTCAACATTAATCATATATTAATTCTTTTGGGCCACACATTAAGAGGGTAAAAGTTGTAGTAGGCCAACTTTCTGGCTGGATTAATTAGAATCAAGTCCGAACAATTACTGACTTGATAAGGTATTCAGTCGGCCAAGTTCTCAAGTCCAAAAGAGTGAGCAATATAGACATTAAAAAATATGAAGTCTATTGTTTAACTAGTAACCGCTTTCTTTTTCTCAGTTCATGTGGCTGAACTCTATCATAAATCATGATTATTTATTTGGCAGCTTACTTGTCAAATCTGATTGGATGCTTTAGCGAACAAGAACCCTTAGATACTCACATTCAAGAACATAAGTTCTATCATTCTTCTCCCTTTGATAAACTAGAAACCTAATTAAAAAGAAAGTTAAATTGATTTTAATTCGAGTGGCACACAACTGTGAGGACATATCTACTGATGTTGTGATTTTTTGTAATGACATTTTTTTGTTCTTGAGAAGGATTATATTTTTTTTAAAGTCAAACATAAAGAAACATCAGAACGATACTATTGCACAGATCCTTGAATTGCTGACCATTAATCATCTATTAATTCTTTTGGGTCACACATTAAGATAGTAAAAATTGTAGTCGGCCAACTTTCTGGCTGGGTTGATTAAAATCAAGTCCGGAAAATTACTGAGTTGATGAGGTATTCAGTGGGCTAGGTTCCCAAGTCCAAAAAAGTGAGTTATATAGACAATGAAAAATCTAAAATGTGTTGTACTAGTAACAGTTTTTCTTTTTCAGTTCATGTGGTGGTACTTTATCATAAATCATTTTTTTTTTTAAATGGCAGCTTATGTCAAATTTAATTTGATGAAGTTACCGGTGATAAAATGAAATCAACATCTTGTGGTCATCCATTTTGTACTGCATGTTGGCAATATTTGTTTTGCTTTCTATTTTTCGAATGAGATACAAACAAATTGTTCATCTTCTTCTCTTCAAAACATAAAAAATGTAGCCCTCGTTTTTTTTATCACTTAACATTATCTTTAATCGTTCAGTTGTAGAACTTAGGTTCTAAGCTATATATTTGCTTTAGCCTTTACCACCACAAAATCGACATTACTTATTTTATATGAACCAACTATTTTTAGAATTTGTTTCTCAATATTCTCTTCAATGTTGTTTTCTAAACATCCGGTCTTTTAATTAGTGCAAATATGTACTCTTAAACACAGTTACGTATCTCTTGTTTTTTTTTTTTTTTTAACATTTGCATATACATTGATATTCGGAATAGGCTTAATTGTTTTGTTTTGTAATATGTTGTATATTGTGGAAGACCACATATCATGAAAAATAAAGGAGGGTCTAACATGCTTGAAGATGAGATGTCCACATATTGGTTGTCTTGCTGCGTTGGTCGATGGTTGGAAGGAATCTTGGATGCTCTTGCGGTGTACGAGGGCATCTACTTGCCGCCTCATGGTAACGAATATAAAAGGATGAAGGACGCACTTCGGATCTACAACGTAGCGATTTATTGTCGCCAAACAATCATCTCACTCAACAGTTTAGATCCCTATACCTGTTGCGAGAGTGAACATACTCAAAGAGTAAGGAGTTCATTGAGAATCGATGAGGAGGACGGAGGAGTACGAATCGGGAATCGAGAATTGAGAGGCGACAATTCTGGAGCAGCGAAACCTTAGGGAAGAATGGAGACTCGATGAGGCGAGAATTGAGAGGCGACAATTTTGGAGCAGCGAAACCCTAGGGATATAAAGAAGGGCATCTCGACAAAATGAAAAGGATTATGCCGGTTTTGAAAGTGAAAGTTATCAAAGGTCAACATCGAACAGAGGGAAAAAGAGATCGAAAGGGGAAGGGGAAAAGGGGAAAAGGGGTAGGGTTTCTTGATTGCAATGTTTCAAAATGTGATTTGTGGTCGTAAGTGTGATGTTTGAAAGGTAGATAGTGTTGATTGAAGTATTAGTGACATGATCAATATGTTGGCTTCTGAAGAAGATAAGCACTGGTATTCTCAATATCTTCTTAGATCTTATAGAGAAAGCAGCAACGAGATACTTGTGGCTAATTACAATGTATGCACCATTAATAATCTATCAATTATTTTGGGCTACACATTAAGATGGTATAAATTGTAGTCGGGTAACTTTCGGGCTGGGTTGATTAGAATCAAGTCCCAACAATTACTGACTTGTTGAGGTAATCAGTCGGCGAGGTTCCCAAGTTCAAAAAAGTGAGTTATTTTGTTTTGCAATATGTCGTATATTGTGGTAGACCACATATCATGAAAAATAAAGGAGGGTCTAACATGCTTGAAGATGAGATGTCCACAAGCTGGTTGTCTTGTAGACGTTGGTCGAGACATGATCAATATGTTGGCTTCTGAAGAAGATAAGCTTCGGTATTCTCGGTATCTTCTTAGGTTTTATAGAGAAAGCAGAAACGAGATATATGTGGCTTTTGATTATAATGTATGCGCCATAAATCATCTATCAATTCTTTAGGGCTGCACATTAAGATGGTAAAAATTATAGTCAGGAAACTTTCGGGCTGGGTTGATTAGAATCAAGTCCTGACAATTATTGACTTGTTGAGGTATTCAGTCGGCTAGGTTCCCAAGTCAAAAAAAAGTGAGTTATATACACATTGAAGAATCTGAAGTTTGTTGATTGAATAGTAACTGCTTTCTTCTTTATACTTCATGTGGTGGTACTCCATCATAAATCCTGATAATTTGTTTGACACCTTACCAGTCAAATCTACTTGGATGCTTCAGCGAGCAAAAGCCCTTAGATACTCCCGTTCAACAACATAAGTTTTATCATTTTTCTCCTTGATAAACTAGAAACCTAATGAAAAAGAAAATGACATTGATTTTAATTCGAGTCACACACAACTGTAAGGCCGTATCTACTAATGTTTTAATCTTGAGAAGGATTATATTTTCTTGAAGGAGTCGGACATAAAGAAACATAAACACCCAGTCTTTTAATCCGTGCAAATATGTGCTTCGCACACAGTTATGTATCTCTTGACATTATGTGGCTTTTGATTATAACGTATGCAGCATTTATCATTTATCAATTCTTTTGGGCTACACATTAAGATGGTAAAAATTGTAGTCGGGCAACTTTCTGGCTGGGTTGATTAAAATTAAGTCCCGACAATTATTGACTTGTTGAGGTATTTAGTCGGCGAGATTTACAAGGCCAAAAAAGTGAGTTATATACTCGTTAAAAAATCTAAAGTCTGTTGATTAAATAGTAACTGCTTTCTTTTTTACACTTCATGTGATGGTACTCCATCATAAATCCTGATAATTTATTTGGCACATTACCTGTCAAATTTGATTGGATGCTTCAGCGAGCAAAAACCTTTAGATACCCTCATTCAACAACATAAGTTCTATCATTTTTCTCCTTGATCAACTAAAAACCTGTTGAAAAAGAAAGTGAAATTGATTTTAATTCGAGTGGCACACAAATGTGAGGCCATATCTACTAATGTTGTAATTTTTTGTAATGACTTTTTTTTTTGTCTTGAGAAGGATTATATTTTCTTGAAGGAGTCGGACATAAAGAAACATAAACATCTAGTCTTTTAATCTGTTTGCTTGGTTTGAAATAATACAAACGTTGAAAATGGTTTCTTTTATGAGATATTTAGTTCTATACCCATTCTTAGAACTAGTGATATAGATAAACCCTACATCATTTAATTCCTATAAACAAACCCAAAAAAAACTCAAAAAATGACAGCTTGCCCTATTGAATTTAATTTTCATTATTAAATTTCTTTGATGCCCTATTGAGTGTTTTGGGTTTTTTTTAATGATGTTTTTGGGTTGAGCTTGTTTTAAGAAAACGATGGTAGTTTTGTAATTTATAGGAAGTTTGAAGCCTCTTTGTTATGTTGTAAATGAAATTTGGTTGTCTTTCTAAAGTCCATTTCATGTAGAATTTTTTTTTTCTAATTTGGGTACCTATATGGAGTATAATAGTGAATCTCCCAAAAGATACCCATAAAGTTTCCTAACCTATTTGCATATATTTCTCGGAGTACAGAATTTCCAATCTTTCCATATATCAACTTGAAATAATAAATAAAAAATTCAAGCAAAATGTGTTCTCTATTTCATGAATTTAAGAAACTGCATCGATGCCAATTTTTTTACAATAGCATCAGCAAAACGTGTTCTCTATTTCACCTTCTCTATATGTGAGTGATCATCATATGAAATCTCTAGGGAAGGTGATCACTCACATGCCCCTCCCCTTTTATAATCCCCCCATTTCTTTATGTCACATTGTACATATACTATAAATATTAAAAAATGTGTCACTTCTTGATGGAGAAAGTAGAGGCCAGTAGGACCGCCATTTAGGAGAAGCGCTGGCTGTTAAGATGCCAGTATTGTAGTTTGTTTTCAAGCATTCTTCTGCTAACTCGTAGTTTGGTGTTGTTGATACTTCACTCCAGTTCGATTTCTTCAGCCTTCTGCATTTAGGAAAAGACATGTAAAACCCTCTTCCAAGTTTTGCATTATTAATTTCCTACACTATAAGATACAAAAAAATTGTACAAGGGTCGTGTTCCAGAAAGCCTAAGCCTCTAAGCTCACCTCAAACAAGGAAATTGTTTTGAATGCAGCTAATAAAATTTTGTGTTCATAATAAGGTAAGTTCCAACTGATCTAAAAGTTATTAAAATATTATTACTTACAAAACCAAAATAAAAATATTAGTTACTTTTAGGTAATGCTAGGCTTACCACATTTTTATACCACATTGTGTACCACATCTCTAATAGAGGTGGAGCCCACCAAAACAATGGAGCCCATCTCTATTAGAGAGGTGGTACACAAAATAGTATAAAAATGTGGTAAGCTTAGCATTTTCCCTTACTTTTACGTTTTTCTTTCTTTTTTTTCTTTTGAAGTTTGAAGTTTGAACCATCCGTTTTGGTTAAGTTTTGTTCTTTTTCCTTGCCTCATGAGAGGGTAATTTCTTCCTTGAATCAAAGTTTCTTTCCCTCTTCTTGTAAAATTTTATTGGGCTTGTGAAATATCCCAGGCAGTTTATGGGCCTCCTTTGAGATTGAGCTGAAGAGACAAGTTTGGGCCCTTGCTGTTTTTGAGACCCCCAAACAATTTTTGGGTCCCACAATTTCTTGGCTGAGAAATGAGAATGTTACCTTTGTAGCCAAAGGCCCCATGAAATTATACGATTTGTTAGATGTGATGCCAGCCGCTTGGCTAGTTTTACCAGGGAAGCTAGCATCACTAGAAAAATGGTAAGTTTGTTGTAAAATGAACGGTATATGCGGGAATATTGAACTGCATGTAAAGTAAATGAGACACAATATTTAACGAGGTTCGGTCATACCAACGTCCTCAAAGAGCAACATCAATAACTTTTCCACTATGTAAAATAATATGGCTACAACTTTAGTGTTTACAATCTCTCTGGCTCACTGATTTTTTTTTCTTGGAGAATTCTCTTCTCTCTCTCTCTCTCTCTCTCTCTCTCTCTCTCTCTCTCTCTCCTCTTTCTTCCTTATGTTCTTTCCTTCCTCTCTACTTGACTCTATTTCTTCTCTCAGTTGGTGCAAGAAGCATTTGCAAAAGAGGGAAGCTTTTTATAGGTAAATGTCAAATCATTTTCGTGAGTGTGCAGGAAAGCATTATGCACCAAAGTCTTCAAACCAATAGTAAGTGGGGCTCCACATGTTTATTCTTTACAACACTCCCCCTTGGAGACCACAAGTAATATATTGTTGCCTCAATAAAATATTGCTAGGAGAAAACCTAATGAGGTAGAAAACTTATGGAAGGAAGAGTACAGTAATCAATGTAGCATACTTCTGGATGCTCCCCTTGATGAATATCTCCCCATGATATCTTCATGACATATTATATAACTTTAACCCAGCTATTATACATCTTTAGGGAATCGCTTCTGGCAATATGCTCCGTGCATTTAATAACCCTTAAAGATAGCATGTTGGTCTCCGTAAATGTGCAACAAGATGGCACGATTACATTGGTAAATTTGGAGAACCTCAACATTCCTTGTTTGTGTCATAAGAGTGAGTATATTCCTCTTTATTTCAAACACCCATGTATAACCTTCAGGGTTAACATCTTTTGGGGTTTGTACTATGGAGTTGTTCTTTCACATTCATTCTCATCTGTAATGGAATTGCCTCTTTCCATTTTGGCCAATGATTTTGTCAACATTTAATAATAGAACCCATTGATGATTTGAGTAGCTACACTAAACCAAAATTTGACATTCATCAATTTGTGATCCCACCATTCTCATGTGCGTGCGCATGCATTAATTATAAGTATTTCTTTGCTTTTGGGTACCTAAGCCACTTCAGGGTTTTTTTGTTGTCTTTTCCATACAGACATCTCTTATAAGATGAATTATGTGAAAATGTGGATCATACTCTCCAATAAAGCGATATTTTATAATAGGGCGCGGATAGTCTCCATTCAAGGAGTTGGAACATTTAGAACCCATATATTTGTCATGCTGCAGGCATGCCACACATGTCAATGAATTGTGCTTCTGGGACTTTAAACCATATAATTTGCTACACATTAGGCGTGCACCATATTAATATTGACATGTTAATGGATTGTCTTTTTGGGACCTCAATTCATATCATTTGCTACGCAATAGGCGTGCATCATATTGATCACTGCTATACCCACATTTTGCTCTTCTGGGACTTTAATCTATGCAGTGTATTATCAATGTATTCAACTTGCAATCTATAAAATTGGGGGGCGTGTTCCCCAAACCCTTTGAACCGCAGCTATTCGATATGCTATCTAGCTTCTTAATCGTATGCCTTCATGTGTTTTGGGTTTTAAAACACAACTTTAGACATTGGCTGCTCATGTTTGTGTTTATTCCCATCTTAATCTCACTCCGAGCATTTTTGGTTGTGTGGCATATGTCAATCTCAATATATCTCACCTAACCAAGTTGGATTCGAGTGCCCAAAATGAGTGGAAGCAATGAATGTGAAGACGGAGGCCTTACAAAAGAATGGAACATGGGAGATAGTTCCGCAACTTAAAGGAAAGAAACTTGTTGGATGTCGATGGGTGTACATAATTAAGCACATAGTTGATGGCATAATAGACAGATATAAAGTAAGACTTGTAGCCAAAGGGTATATGTAGACGTATGGAGTTGATTATCATGATACGTTTGCACCTGTGGAAAAAATGAATATGGTGCAAGTTCTATTGTCCTCAGCAACTAATTTAGATTGGCCTCTCAAGCAATTCTATATGAAGAATGTCTTTCTGCATAGAGTTCTAGATGAAGAAGTGTACATGGACATACCACCTAGTTATGGGTCGTCTAATAGCAGTGGGAAGGTGTGTTGGCTTTGAAAGAGCCTTTATGGATTAAAGCAGTCTTTGTGGGCATGATTTGGGTAGTTCACTGAAGCAATGAAGAAGTATGGATATCATCAAGGTAACTCGGATCATACCCTATTTATCAAACGCAGGGATTGTAAGATTACCTTGCTAATAATCTATGTCGACGATATGGTAGTTATTGGTGATAATGTTGTTGAAATAGGTAAATTACAGAAGTACTTAGCCTCGAAGTTTGAGATGAAGGACTTAAGGGCTTTGAAGTATTTTTTTGGGAATCGAAGTAACTCACTCTGCTACTACTATTTGTCTATCTCAAAGGAAGTATGTTCTAGACCTGTTGGCAGAAAAACTGGTATGTTAGGTGTGCACCAGCCTAAACCCCATTTGTGCAGAATTATCACTTAGTAATCTATCTTGATCAAGTGCCAACCAACAAGGAGAGATATCAGAGGTTAGTTGGAAGACTAATTTATCTTTTGCACACTAGACCAAATATCGCATATGCAGTTAGTGTTGTTAGCCAGTTCATGCATTCTCCTAGTGAGGATCACTTAGCAGCAGTTATAAGGATTTTGAGTTATTTGAAGAAAGCTCCATGCCGAGGCTTGATATTCAGAAAACCAGGACATTTGGATGTCAAGGGTTAAACAGATGCAGATTAGGCAGGCAATATAATAGATAGATGTTCTACATCAGGTTACTTCACTTTCATTGGGGGTAATTTGGTTACATGGCAAAGTAAGAAGTAGAATGTAGTAGCTCGATCTTCAACTGAGGTAGAATATAGGGGCACAGCACAGGGAGTTGGTGAGCTCCTTTGGCTAAGGATACTCCTATTCGAAATTAGTTTTCCACCAAAGAAATGTTAGAAATGTGCCCTAAGAGCCAATACATTTGATGTAATCTCCTTAGAATACATTTCGTATATGATATATAAAGGGCAAACTTATTTTGTTATCTTTTACATCGTCTAAAAGAAACAAATGTCCAGGGTATGCTAAATAAGAGATAAAGTAATCTAAAGAAGATTAGATTCATGAGACCTTTAATCTCTAACTGTAGTATCCCAAAATGTTCCTAATCATAGGTTATCAAATGGGCATTGATAAACCGTCAAGATTAGCGCATATTATGTATACTCAATTGGGAGGATGGTTAGTCTCAAACCATTTGTGTAGTTGACACTAATACAAGTATGTGGGTGCTCATTAGTGAATGAGTACACTGAATGCGATCAATCGTAGTTCTCATATGGAGTATTTATCTACGTGTCAAATGAGAACTCATAGTTGCAATAATGCAAATTAGTCCTTAGACCTGAAGCATCATGGTTGTCCTATAATGTGTTATTGATCTTTGATAGCTCTTAAAGCAAGCCATAAAAGATTTGTCTTAAGTTTTGTTGGGATCTCTTAATTCATCATAGGGGCATGTGAATGTACAATAAGGAATCTCTACTTTCGATAAAGAAGGAGAATGTTTCAAAATGTGATTTAGTAAATCTTTGGCCAAAGTATTTTGAGCTTGATTTAGAAAGTTGTTCTTAATCATGTTCTTTTGAATCACATGAGGTTGTAAATCATATTAGGGGTTTGACATAATCAATCCGTACCCTAATAATATGATTTGAAACATTGTATAAGAAAAGGACCGTATTGCATTGCAATTCCAACTGAATAGGTTCTTTATCTATTCTGGTTAGCTTGGGTAGCCTTGATATATTGCTAGATGTCACTCTTGGCTTGTGGAAGTCCTAGGATTGATTGTGATCGATCCAAATAAAGGAAAAATTAAAAAGGGGTTTTAATTCCAGTTGGTTAGAAGAAGTTCTAATATTTTCCCACTGCCTTGCTAATTAGAACCTAATGGATCGCACACCTTAAATGGTTAACTTTGAGTAATACAAATGAGAATGAGGAAATCAATTTGATTGATTTGATGTGGATGATTTACTACGTGTAAAAACGTATTTGGGCCTCGATAATAGTTAGTTGGAACCCCAAATGGTTGGGTATCAAGCCCAAGGGCTTAAGACACCTAAATATTATGGTTTAAGTGTCATAAGGCCCAATTTTGGAAGCCCAATGGGGTTTGGCGGAAAATGGTTAAGTGAATGTGTATGGGAATTGTTTCCATAAGCTCATTAACACACAAACACAATCCAACATCAACCAAATAGGTTTGGGAGATCAAAGAGAGATAAAAGAGAGTTTTCAAGAGTGAAACACTTCAATCTTTCAAAGTGGTTTAGATTGAAACCAATCTTGAAAATCTTGCACTAGCATCCATGTATTCTCAAGATACTTCTTCTCATCTCAAGGTTCCATTGGTGTAGAGACTTAGAGGCCATATACTTTTGTGGCTCACATGGAGGAGAAAGATCAAGGAGCAAAGATCAAAGATTAAAGATCAAAGAGGAGATCAACAAAGAGGAAATCATCAAGAGAAGACCAAACACAAATTGGTTCATATAATTGCTTCAAGGGTAATTAGATCTTATCCTTTCTCTTGAATTTTTCATTTATGAAAACATATCAATGTTCATGGCTTAAGATACTTGGAAGAAGTTTTGTTTTTGAATTTAAACAACCACCATAGACTTCCGCTGCGATTAATTTGATTAAATGCATGTTTAATATTCAAATGAACTTCGAAAAAATGTTTTGAATTTCCAACAAGAAAGTCGTGGAGCTTTACCTGTGACAGCCAAGCTGCGAGAGAGATAGCAAACAATCCAGTTCAACATGACAGAACTAAGTTGGTAGATAAGCTAATCAATATATCATTTGTAAAGTCAAAAGCACAGTTGGCAGATGTTTTAACGCATGCATTGTCAGCAAAGGTTTTTCATGACTCTTTTGACAAGTTGGATATAGGAGATATCTACGCACCAATTTGACGGGGAGTATTGGCGTGATCCATAATTCAAGGATTGCGTGATCCCTGATTTCCTGGTGTAATTCACGTTACCTAATTAGAAAAGTACCTAGTTAGGATTCCTTGTAATTAGCTAATTACTTTTCATTGTAGGAAAAGTCAACTTGTACTTGTTTATATATCCTCCTCTTGGAGAAATATAATAATCAATCGCAATTATTCACTCATGTGTTTAGTTTGAGTGGGCATACCTCTTCTTAGGTTTACAACAGAACGCCTTGCTGGCCCTGCTAGCATAAGGTAAGTTATATCAAAGAGGTATACCTGAATCATTTGTAGGACGAGGAGTGGTGACCCACGAGAGCTTTATGAATACTACTTATTTCCTCACTTGATATAATAATCCACATTTGGCACATGTAAAATTATGGGCTGATTGATATGATATCCATGTGGTCTACGAGAATTGAAAAAAATGGTATTATTGGTTTGTTCTGATGTTCTGATGTAGTTCATACTGTTAGCTTAGCAACACATTGACAACTCTTGGTGAATCAGATAGCTGGAGGAGCAAAAGTGAATTGACTTCTTCATGCTTCTGCATTCAGGAGAAGAAAATCATACACTTTGAAGTTTTTCAACATTACTTTCTTAACTTATACAAGAACGAAAATTGTACAAGGATTTCATATGCAGAAAATTGCAACGAGTCTATCATCGAAACCTCAAATTGTAGCAATTGATAGGATTTTTAGTACCTGCGCAGGCAGGGTTAAAATCACTGAAAATACTTGCAAGAATACAAGGTAATTGTAGTATAAATGCTCATGCAAGGTCGTTGTCCCCAAAGATTGTTTGACTAATTTGTAATTAAACTAACTCTTAATTAATAATTAAAATAGATTTTATCGAAGATCTGAAATTTATGAATTTGAAAAGATTAAATTAACAATAAAAGAAATCGGAAAGTTGGGAAATACTAACAGCAAAGAAGAAAAAACGTTTTTCTTTTAAACTTAACAATTTAGAGAAAACTAGGGTTTAGCCATCACCGTCATAATCCTATGCAATTCTATCAATTACTTATGAATTAACACATGTATACTTTGAAGGTTAGGTTTTCCTAATGCATATTTTCCTTGTGATGTTCAAGCGAAAACATATATCTAACATGCAATCCGTCTGTGATGTTCAGATCAAATATAAACATGCAAGACTCATTAAGCTTTGTGAAAACCCTTTGAAAAATCATGCAACCCTTAAGAGCGTGATGTTTGCCTTAAGTGAACTTACAACTACTAACCACAAGAAGCCATCCTCAATTTCAGGGTGATGTTCCAACAGAAATTGCATCAAATTACTTGTCTAAATATCCTAATGGTGATCAGTCATGAAAATAGATAGATAGTTTTAATCGCAGTGATTAATAATTCAAAGCAAACATGCATCCATTCATAAGCAAATTAATAAAATTACATATTCATGCTAAGGCTTATGACCTCGCCCTAGCAATAGAGTTAGTTACGCATACTCATAATTAAAATCAAAGAAAATATCATTCCAATGAATAAGAATAAAAACACTTGGAAGTAGAAGCTCTTCAAAAACCCTAGCCAAAGTCTTTGTCTTCCCCAAAATTGCATAAAAGAAAAGTTCCAAAAATTGCTGTGAAAAAGAACTTAAATACCTCCTAAAACCTAGCTGCCCAATCCCCACAAGGAAACTAAATTAAAATAAAATAATACCATGATAAAAAGTCCAAATTGGATTAGGAGAAGAGATTTTCTATTTAAACCTCGAATTTCTCTTTGTTCACCCCAATACTTAAATCATTAAGCTGTAAGTTTTATTATTGTGTAAAAAGACAAAAAAGGTCATCCAACTTAATACTTAACCGTAATACATCTATACACACACTCCACACACCCCACCACTCTTCAACACAGGTGGTCAGACTGCAACATTGACGGGTTTGGAGAAAGTATAGATTTTTTTGGCGTCTCGAAGAAATAAATTTGATAAAGTATTTGAGTTTCTTCATAGTGTACGCTGGGCAAAGGTTCTTATCATAAACGAGGAGACCATGAAGGTAAGATTGACACTATCCTCAACACCTTTTTATCCTCAACATCTTCATAGTGTACGCTGGACATTAGCCGTTGGAATAATGCGATTTCTTATTTATGCAGCAAGTTCTGTTTAAATTCCATGTATATATTTTAGAGATTTTCTATTATTAATATTATGTTTCTTTACTTTGTAGGTGAACCATGGTACTCAATCATCAGCACTCGCAATTATAAATATTGAAACTACACTGCCTAAGAAGCGGCCACCAACACTACTGGTATGTACTTATATTATTTTGATAAACGCATCAAAATGTCAAAAGATCAACTTATACTTTGTTTTTATTCAAGTGCATAAGCAACAAATTGTCAATCCCCAAGACTTGACACAACAATATAATGACAAACTTCCAGCTGCTATAAGGCCATTTATTATGGGGGCCAAAGATGTAAAATCTGATGGCAATTGTGGCTTTAGAGCCATTGCTGGGTTGCTAGGTTACGGGGAGAATTCTTGGCGTAAAGTAAGGAGGGAGTTACTGAATGAGTTGAAAAATAATGAATTTCTTTATGAATTCATCTTTCAGAGTGTTGAAAGTAAGCGTGAGGTTGAGTATCGCTTGGATTATTTTGATGATTACCCTTTACAAGATAGGTGGATGCTCATACCAGAAATGGGTTACCTTATTGCAAATTGTTACAATGTGGTCTTGATGCATTTTTTAAATGCCATATCTCTTATGTTTCTACCAACGGAAAGTCATCCTTTGCCTGAATATCAACGTCGGGAAATTCCATCGGATTGGTTGAAAAACACTTTGTGCATGTATTATAATAAATTTTTTCTATTTATAGCTGGCAGTTTTGCCTTGTGAAATTTGTTTGTCGTTTTAACTATACATTTGACAACTTTATTTATTTTGACAGCTACACTTGCAACCACACTATCCTATGCCACCTGTTATCAATCGTTGGCTTGATATTTCCAACCTCAAAGCATTTGATTGGTATAGTCCATATCGAGATCGCATTGACAATTGGAAAGAGCTTACCGATTCATTTGATGTACATCTTGATGTATATTGATCACTTACTATTACATGTTTTGTCACAATAGTTTTATTTTCATCCGACCTACTGGGTTTTGTAAATTTTTTTAAATATCATCAGGTTACACCTTCTTCCCTATTTATCAGGTCCACATCATCTGATCTGTTATTAATTGTATTGCAATGTGCTGTTAATCACATAATACTGAGGTGTCTGGATTTTAGTGTCTTAATCAATCTGTCATATTAGTTATTGTTAGTAGGATGAGTGGTGATAATATATTATTTAAAAAGCAGAAAAGTCTAGCCCGCATGCACAATTGAGGATGGCTGTAAACATGGAGTTCACTAGGTAGGTAGATCTCTAGTATTATACGTAGCTCTGTATAATTTGTTTCGTGTGTGTGTGTTTAATTCATGGATTTTTATATTTGCAGTTTATGTATTTGGTTTTCTTATTCTATGACGGAGCTATGTATTATGATTTTGTTTCTATGTTACAATGCTAGAGGAAGTGAAACAATGAATCAACCCAAAGTAAGTGCCTAAAGCTTCAGTACATAGTGTTTCAATGTTTGAAAACCCCACCAATTCTAGATGGCATTCGGAGGTAGAAATATCATAAAAAAATGTCCTCTTGATAATGAGGTGGTGATCTTGGGAAAGCAGACAATGAATAAGACTCTGAAATATCATCAAAAAATTAATTTAATAGCTTACTATTTCTCATGCCCAGAACGTACTTCCTCCTCTAAAGGTAGCTTGTGGGGTGCAAATAGAAAATCTCTTTTATTTGTTATTTTTTCAGCTTGGGGTGTATTTAAGGGTAGTTTGGGAAGATAGTGGGGTTTTCTTAGAAATTGTGAAATTTTAAATTAAACGTTGGGGTGAACTTAGAACATAGGGTGAACTAAGAGAAATGTGGGGTTTAAATAGAAAATCTCTTACGAGAATCTGCCCACAATCTGCCCAGCCACGTTTTGGCCTCAAATCTCCTCCAAATCCAGCCCAAAATAGCTTGTTTTAAAGATAAAAACGTTCTGAACACTTCTCCAGAAGGCTACGAATCCATCTGAGGTCATCTTCGGCTCCAAAAACGCAATAAAGGCCCAAAACGTCACTATTCCAGCACCACGCACTGCTCCTTTATTTTATTGCCAGAAAATAACCGCTCGGTAGAAACATCTGAAATTTTGATACGATCAAGCTAAGTGACTCACGAACGTCCTCCAACTGGAATTACTCCAAAATTCGTCCATTTGATTATGTTTTGCTCTAGAGGAAGTCAAAAGTCCTATATTGGAAATATAATTCAAAGTATCAAAATTCTTCCAAAATATTAATCAAAATATACTAAGAATTGGGTTAAATATATAATATAAAATATACCCATCAGCAATGACATTGACTTACAAATTATAATGGACACAAAGAATAAATCTACCAACTACGAATTACTTTTACTGCAGAATCATCATATAAAATCTCTAGGGAAGGTGATCGCTCACATACCTCTATAACATAAGTCTCTCAACTTCATCTGTTACATTATTGTACATGAACTCTCAATGATCATTATTCATGAAACATATGAAAAACCTCTGTGGTCATCATAAATATTCAAAAAGGTGTCGCTTCTTTGCGAGAAAAGAAGTGGCCAGTAGGACCGCCATTGGGGAGCAGCGCCAACCAGACAAGGCTTTCAGCACCTTCTTCGATGGTTAAGGTTCCAGTATTGAAGGTTATATCTGTGTTGACAAATCCAGGGCTCACACAATTGATGTAGAAGTTTGGGTACTTCTTGGCCAGAATTCTAGTGTATGCATTCACAGCTGTTTTTGAGACTGTATAGGGCGGAAAGATAGTTGGCCAGCTTTTGTTTTCTACCAAACCTTGTTTAAGGTCTTCTAAATGCTCAGCCAACACTACATCTATTCTCTCTTCCGTAAGGCTCTCGACATCACTTAGTACCCCTTTAGCCCATCCATTTGGAAAATTCTGAAGCAACATAAAAAACAGGAGAGTCTTTTGAGTTGATTTCAAAATAGGAACATAAAACATTAAACCAGTAGACTTCATTAAGAATAGAAAACACAAATTAAGAGTTAATGCATTTCAAGCAGGCCCATTTATGAAAGAACTAAAGAAAAACAGAATAGGGCAAAGATTGTAGAATTCTTTGTCCAAGGAAAAATAGTTGACTGAAATATTTAGTTATGTTTCATCAACCATATTAACAACTAATAAGTGGAAACATGATGTTGTTAGGAGAATGTAAAAAGAGAAACATAAATTTGAAGTTTCTCATACCATAAGCTTAGAAACACCAGAAGAAACATTAACGATTCTTGGTGAATCAGATAGCTGGAGGAGGGGCAAAAGTGCTTCAGTCACTCCTTTGGTACCATAGTAGTTTGTTTTCAGGCTTTCTTCTGCTAACTTGTAGTTCGGTATCGTCGGTATTTCCCTCCAACGGATTTCTTCAGGCTTCTGCATCCAGTAGAAGAAAGTTAATCCTCATGAAAGTTTTGCATCATTACTTTCCTAACTTATAAGTCATAAGAGAATGAAATTTGTACAAGGATTGTATTCCTAGAAAATTTCATTGCCTAAGCCCCTAACCTCACCTAAAACAGGGAAATCGTTTTACATCTAATAGAATTTGGCACAGTTTTCACTGATTAATAATTGGATTATTAAGAACAGGCATGGTTTTCCTATTAGAAGCACAGCATCGAATTGCAAAACATGAACAACAAGAAGCAGCATCCAATTTGACTTAATGATGAAGATATATATGATATATAACACAGAACCTTACCTTACCACTTACAGCTGATCTAAAATCTTCAGGATTTACTTGGCTTCCAGCAATTGCTGCATTGTTTACCTACACAGTACAACAGTTCCAAATATTTCATCCTTTTAAAAAAAAATACCAATAAATATTATGCTTTATTGCTATAAGCAGTAACAAATCAACTTAAATTTCAAGATATACCAAGATATCAAGTTTCCCAAATTGGGTTTTGACAAAATCTGCCAAGGAAGTAATGCTAGAAGGATCTGTAACATCAAGCTGATGGAAAACCACAAGGTCAGAGAGGCCAAACTCTTTCAATTTATCAACCGCTTCAAGACCCCTCTTCTCATCTCTAGCAGTTAACACCACAGTGACCCCATTTGAAGCCAACTGCTTAACTGTGCCGAATTCAACCCCTTTATTAGCCCCTGTGACAACTGCATACCTGAAAAAAGAAAAAAATAAACCCAATTTTGAAAGATAATAAGAAATTTCCAAAAAAATATGTATATAGAAGAACCAGGCACTACCTCTTTGTTGTTTCTGCCATTGTTATTTGTGGCTTATTTGTGGCTTATTTCTACTTGATATTTTACTTGGGGCTCAAGCTCAAAGTTATATTGGTCAATGCAATGAGGTCATATCTCAGTTAGTCTTTGAGTTTCTTTTTGCTTTTGTCAACCATTATTTATACTTGATATTTTACTTGGGGCTCACGCTCAAAGTCATATTGGTCAATGCAATGAGTCATATCTCAGTTAGTCTTTGAGTTTCTTTTTGCTTTTGACATTTGAAGTTTCAAGTTTCACCCATTCGTTTTGGTTTAGTTTCTGGGCCTTTGAGCGTCTTTTTTTTTTTTAGCTTTTGACAAAAGATAGTTTGCTTGGTTTGAAATAATACAAATGTTGAAAATGGTTTCTTTTATACCCATAAAGCTTCCTAACCTATTTGCATATATTTCTCAGAGTACAGAACTTCCAATTTTTCCATATATCAACTTGAAATAATAAATAAAAATTCAAGCAAAATGTGTTCTCTATTTCATGAATTTAAGAAACTGCAGCGATTTCCAAAATTTATTTTATACTGCAGAATCATCATATGAAATCTCTAGGGAAGGTGATCACTCACATGCCCCTAGCCCTTAATAATTCCCCCAATTTTTTTATGTCACATTGTACATAAACTCTGGACGATCACTATTCCTACGTTACATTGTACATATACTATAAATGTTCAAAAAGATGTCACTTCTTGGATGGAGAAAGTAGAGGCCGGTAGGACCGCCATTCGGGAGAAGCGCCTCTCATCATTACTTTCCTACACTATAAGATACAAAAAAATTGTACAAGGGTTGTGTTCCCAGAGAGCCTAAGCCTCTAAGCTCACCTCAAACAAGGAAATTGTTTTGAATGCAGCTAATAAAATTTTGTATTCATAATAAGGTAAGGTCCAACGAACCGTATATGACCAGAAGCAATGTCGCATCCAATTCTGAAAACCCCAATTACTTTAAGATCACATATTATATCTAGAACCTTACCTTACCATTTACAGCTGATCTAAAAGCTTCAGGTTCAGTTGGGTTCCAAAAATTCCTGCATTGTTTACCTAGTTATTAACTTATTATTACTTTCATGACCAAAATAAAAAATTAGTTACTTTTACGTTTTTCTTTATTTTTTGTCTTTTGAAGTTTGAAGTTTGAACCATTCGTTTTGGTTAAGTTTTGTTCTCTCTCCTTACTCATGAGAGCAGTGGCGGATCCAGGATTCATCAGTCATGGGGTCATAGTGTAAAAGTTGGAAAATATTTTTTAGAAGAAATAGCATTGAAAAATTAAAGCCATAGCACTTTCATTCCTAATCCACCAACAACCAAAAAACTAATCAAAACACAAAACCCTAATCAATTAATCAAAAGAAAAGCCCTTATCGATTAATCAAAACACAAGCCTTAATCAATTAATTAAAATACTATCAATAAACCATTAATCAAAACACAAATCTCATATAATAAATCAAACAAATTTCAATAAACCATAATTTCAATTTCAATTGAATTAAAAACTTCATATACTATCATCAATCAATTATAAACTCTAATCTAAATAACAATATCAATCAATTAAAGGAGGAGAGCATAGCGTTTCTCATAATTATTTTACTGACTCATCAGTGACTGAGTGAGAGAGGAAACAATTTTTCCTTGTTCTTTGGTGGTCTTCCCTTATTACTTTGCAAATTATTTGTAAACAAAACACTCAAATACTTCAGTTTGCGAGAAAAACCGTAAACATATCTTAGAGAGAGAAAGAAAGAGTGGACCTTGGATGTTGGTGGGCAAGAGGAGCTCTGTTTCTGGTCTTGAAGAACAGCCATTTGGCTCTCTAACTTTGTGGTTTGTGGTTATGGAGGAGAGGGAATGTGAAAGTTATTGGGAATTAATGCTGGAGTCGGGTAAAAGGCTGGGTGAAGAAATTGTTTTTTTTGAAACCTGGCTCAACGACTTCGTTTCAAGCTAGGTCGTTTAAAAAAATTTGAATGGGCCTGCACCAAAACGACATCGTTTTGGCCAGGCGCTTGGAAAAAAAAAAAAAAAACGCGTGCTGCGCCCAGGCAGCACAGCAATAGCGCAAGGTCTTTCAGACCTTTCGTCAAACACATGGTGTGCCATTTAGGGTCGCACAGCAGCCATCCATGGGGTCGTCTAGGACGTCCACTGCTAATTTTCCAGTCGGCATGGGGTCACCTGACCCCTCTTGTCCCTCTGTGCGTCCGCCCCTGCATGAGAGGGTAATTTCTTCGTTAAATCAAAGTTTCTTTCCCTCTTCCTGTCAAATTTTATTGGGCTTGTGAAATATCCCAGGTAGTTTATGGCCCTCCTTTGAGATTGACGGAAGAGACAAGTTTGGGCCCTTACTTTTTCTGAGACACCCAAACAATTTCTAGGTCCCACAATTTCTTGGCTGAGAAATGAGAATGTTTCCTTTGAAAGGCCCCATGTAATTATACGATTTGTTAGATGTGATGTCAAGCGGCGGCTAGTTCTACCAGGAAAGCTAGCATCACTAGAAAAATGGTAAATCTATTGTAAAATGAAAGGTATATGCGGGAGATGCACATTGTTGGGTTCTTTTTCCGTCGGAAGGCTCGTCCCGAGCTTGTTGATTCTTGGACCACCATAGAGTGGTGAATTAAGCCTTCGTTGTCTCTTTTTTCTGAGTTAGCGAGAACTAGGCCCAAAGCATCCCGAGGAAGAAGCAAGTCCCAGGGGAGTACTCTGTTCTTCTTCCAGCGGCTGCTTGTTTGATGCTGATATTTTTGGCAGCTTGACGAAGAGTTGAAGATGACTTGTTGATGTTTCTGGCTGCTTGACAAATAGTTGAAGATGACTTGTTGATGTTGATCTGAGATTGTATGAGCTTGGCATAAGAGCTTGGGGTGTGGGAGCTAAAGACCCACAAGTTTAGCAAATGAGAATGCTTATGCTTGGCTTGGTGTTTGATATGCTTGAGTTTGGATGTTGAGAATTTATTGTTTGTGGCTATAGCTATGGGGATTTAAAAGTTTTAAGAGAATGAGGATGGGAGGAAAAGCTTGAGGTTTAAAGGCTATGGTGTTTATAGCTTGGAAGGAAGGAAAAGTTTGGAGTTATGTTTGGTCAGGCTTTATAGAGAAGACGATGGATTTTAAGGAAAGGAGGTTATGGTTGGGGTGCTTGCAACAACTAGGAAGGAGGTGTGATGATTGAAGAAGGGGGTTGATGGCTACTGGGATGTTTGCAGCAGCCAAAGCAAGAAGTTGTTGTATTGCTCCAGCAGCTAAAGGAAGGGCCTGATGGCTGAAGAAGGGGGTTGATGGCTGCTGTGTTGCTTGCAGCAGCCGAGTGAGGGGCTTGATAGTTGAAGAAAAATTGGTCGATGATTGCTGTTTTGCTTGCAGCAGCCGAATGAGGGGGCTTGATGGCTCAAGAATGACTGTGATGACTGCTGGAATGCTTGCAGCAGCTGAAGAAATGTGAGTTTTCATGGTTGCTGGGAGGCTTGCAGCAACCAAGAGATGTTGATTTTGCTTGGGCAATGCCTCCCAATTTATAGAAGGTGAATGCTCTCTTTGGTTCCCAATAGGTAAAAGGAAGTGTTGGAGCTAGTCTATTTCCAACGGGTAAAAGGGAGCATTGGGACATTCTTATTTCCAACAGGTAAAGCTAGGCATTGGAAAATGACTATTTCCTATGGGTAAAATGAAGTGTCGAAATTGGCTTGTTTTCAGCGGGTAATAGGGAGTGCTGAAAAAGGCTTATTGCCAACGGATAAAGCTACGCATTTGGAAAATGACTATTTCCTATGGGTAAAAGGAAGTGCTTGGAAAATATCTCATTTGCTTACCCACATTGGAGAACTCTAAATAATGGGCTTGGACTTTGGTGCTCCCAAGTAACTAGCCCAAAGTCTCCATTATCCAAGAGCTTCCGTGGGCCTTGTGAACCTCTGTAACCTTCCACACCACAATCTTTCGTGCAAGCCCCGTAAACCACATGACTTGGGTTCATGTGAGCTTGGTAGGTGATTGACATATGAAAAATGTATTATTGGCTTGGCATGGCATGCACATTATTTCTATATTTATTTAATGAATTAATTCTCAAAATACAACTTGGATTAACGCATGACCAACATTATATGTTATATTGGTTTTTAAATGTTTTTGGGCTTCTCGTGACTTTTTTGGGCCTCAACACATAAAGTAAATGAGACACAATATTTAACAAGGTTCGGTCATACCTACGTCCTCATAGAGCAACATCGGTAACTTTTCCACTATGTAAAATAATAGGGCTACAACTTTAGTGTTTACAATCTCTCTGGCTCACTGATTTTTCTCTCTTGGAGAATTCACGTCTCTCTCTCTCTCTCTCTCCTCTTTCTTCCTTCTCTTCTTTCCATCCTCTCCGCCTGAGTCTCTTTCTTCTCTTCAGTTGGTGCAAGAAGTATTTGCAAAAGAGGGAAGCCTTTTGTAGGTAAATGTCAAATCATTTTCGTGAGTGAGCAGGAAAGCATTATGCACCAAAGTCTTCAAACCAATAGTAAATGGGCTCCACATGTTTATTCTTTACAACACTTCCTCTTGGAGACCACAAGTAATATATTGTTGCCTCAATAAAATATTGCTAGGAGAAAACCCAGTAAGGTAGAAAACTGATGGAAGGAAAAAGAGTACAGTAATCAATGTAGCATACTTCTGGATGCTCCCCCTAATGAATATCTTCATGACTATTTTTCTGGAGGGAAAATCTTTCAGAGTGAGTGGGAGGGTGTAGCCATCAGATATTCCTTAGTTGAGTAAGGAAATATATTTTCATTGAGCGATATCTATGTAAACGATAGAAATTTCCAGAGTTTGGGTATTCAACAAAACCCATGCTATTTTTAAATTCACTTTAGTATAATAAGCTCGTATACGGTGTTATGCAGAGATAACATCAAATATAGCTGACATCATCCCAAATGTGTGGTGATGGAGTTGAGGTTTATCTGGAAAATACAATGTCCAGTCCAGTATACTTCTAGAAAATCATTTAAGTGTCCAATGGATAATTCACATCAAAATGCTTCAAGACTTTCTTAGTATAAGCAAGAATCTCATATAGAAAGAATTGTTCGTCAGTGATGTAAACCCAATCTAAACAGGGTTTCATTGCCTCCAAACCAAGTCTTATCCCACAATTTCCCCACGTCTAATGAGATTGAAGCTCTTAAACAGCGAAAAGATAAGAAAAATCATGATCCTTCCCTCAAAGTTCCATTTATAGATCCGAGGCTTAAGCTTGAAGATAAAGAAGGGATAAACTTGAATATGTGGGCGCTATCAAACTCAAAAACAAAAACCTATGTGTTGAGGACTACTTGGGGTAAGGTTGTTGCGGAAAAAAATTTGATTCCTAGTGATGTAATCCAAGTTTGGTGGTTTCGAGCTAACAACAATCAGCTTCACTTGGCTATTGTTGTGGTAAAAATAGCTGGAAAAATTGCTACCAACCAGAGTGGAGGGAGTTCTGTTGGAATTTTAAAAGGTTTTAAAAATTTAACCGTTTTATTTATTTATTTATTTTGGCTATTTTATTTTATTTATTGTGGGGGTTATAAATATTTAATATTCATGTTTTATTTCTGGTTGGTGAATGCCTTAATTTTTTGGTTGGTGAACTTTTATGGTTGGTGAAGGTTACATGTTTTTGGATGCCTATAAAAGGCCACTCCTCCTTCACATTTGGTACACACACAGTACACCATTAGAATATCACATACCACAATCACCACCATAAACTAATTCTCTCCTTTTCTACTTTTATATATATTCTCTACTTTATATTATTATTTTGGCAATGGTTCTGTGACTTGGATACCCATATCCGTCTATGAACGTGCTCATAGCGGATCTTGAGTTTGTGTATAAGGGGTCGTATCTTTGGAGTCTTGTAGACCGTCAGGACCTGCACGTAGGGAGGCTACAAAGGCTTTAGGACAGCGTCTTTGACGTGCTTCACCGTACCAAACTCACCTTCTTACTTATTATTTATTTTCCTTTTACTTACCTATTATTTTATTTTCTTCAATTTCATTATACCTTAAAAGCTTTCCTATTTATTTATATGTTATTTATAATATAATATTTTTTTGTGTTTGGCTTTACGGAAAAGGAAAATTATATTTTGTATATTTTTTGTAACAAGTTCTAGTAAGAGTGGCAATGTTGTTGATATTAATGATGAATATGGTGGCCAAGGAAGTAGAGAAGTCGAAGGTAGTAGTGAAGTTATGGACAGGAGCGCACAAAAGATTCGTTTGTCCGAGAAGCAGGAAGATGAAGACTTTTAAAGCTCCAATTATGATTTACATATTCTTTTGTAAAAAATTTCTGATGAGCTTTACATACATCAGGTTTCTGTTGCAATGCAATTAAATGATTAATCAATGCAAACATATGTGTAAAGTTTCTTGAATTAATATTTGGATGGACTATCAGATTTATAAATACATATTTCATTGATCTTTAATTTTTGCACTCTTATCATAAGTTTTCTAAGCTTTAATTTTTGGATGGAATCAGGGTTTAGGCTAACCTCTCCAATTCAAAAGAAAAAATAAAATTGAGGGATTCAGGATTATGCCTAATATAAGGGCCCAAATTATAAAAGAATCATACATGAAATGGACTTTAGAAACACAACCAAAGCTCATTTACAACATAACGAAGAGGCTTCGAACTTCCTATAAATTATAAAATGCCATCGATTTCTTAAAACAAACTAAATCCCGAAACCTCAAAACTCAGAACACTCAACAGGGCATAAAAATAATTTAATAATCAAAATTAAATTCAACAGGGCTAGCTGTCGTTTTTTGAGTTTGTTTATAGAAATCAAATGGAGTTGGATTTATATATATTACTAGTGCTAAGAATGGGTATATAACTAAATATCTAAAAAAAAAGTTTTGTTCTTTCTCCTCCTGATTAATTAGTGGATAAATTCTTCCTTGAACCAAGGTATATTTTTATTTCCTGTTCCTGTAAAATCTTATTGGGCTTGTAAAGTATCCGAGGTAGTTTGTGTGCCTTTGGGCCCCTTTTGAGACCAATAGAAGAGGCAAGTTTGGACCCTTAGCTGTACGGTTAAACCCCACACAATATCTCGGCTGAGAATGTTTCCTTGGTAGCCGAAGAAAGTGCCATGAAATTATATTATGGATTTTTTTGCGTAAATACCAAATGGATTATAGGGGTTATGCGCAAATACCACTTAGAAAATTTTTTTGACAGTGTCACACCTAGACTTTGCATTGCCTTATGAATTGTGTTCAAAATTATCGCTATTCTTCTCGTATTTTTTTTTATACTAGATGTAATTCTTTAGCGATGTCACATTTCTACATGTTGACATTATTATTTGATTGTTTGAGATTAATGAAATATCGTTTGGCTTTAAAAAAAAAAAAAAACTACGGTTATATACACCAAATTGGTTTCACCTGAAGCTACCTAGTAGTTTCGGAAATAGAAACACAATATCAACACATAAACTATAAGTAGAAGATCGTATCTCTCAAATTTACCCAATGAAACTTACTTTCAAGTAAGTCGTGTATTGATCTAAATTCTAATCTCAAAGTAACATGTGCTCCGTACAAGTTTCTCTCCTAAAGGGAATGTGGTTAACAATGTATGCAACTAATTTTGTTCCAATTTCTAAAAGCTAGGTTTGAGAACCAACCCAATTCGGCAGAGCTTTCCATTCATGAATCAAAAGGAGAAGAGTTGGTGGGTCACATGGGGAATGTGAAACTGCAATCAATGAGAGAACCTCCAAGAGGCCTCAAATGTCACAGGCTTTGCTCTTTTACATGCCAAAAACCAAGTCACAGGCTTGCCTAGCCCATATGGCTCCTTTATTTCTGTGTTTTGTGCATCACAAAACACCCTCACATGTGCACGTCACATGTTCAATTTTAACGGAAAAATGGATGGAATCCGTTAGAGGTGACACATTGTTACCCAATGCAAAGTCTAGGTGTAACATTGGCAAAAAGTTCCCAAAAAAAAAAAATCAATCAGGCCCCTTGATCAAGAAATTAAAGAAATACAGATTAAGGGCAAAGTTTTCTCCAATATCTGGATATAAGCGCAGAGACACAAGAGTTTGAGAAATTATTGTTACACCACACCAAGATATCTAAGTATGACAATTTAAAACATAAAAAAGAGGATCATTATTTCATGAAATTGAAAGGGTTTGTTATGCTCAAAAGGGTGAGACTTCTTGTAAATAGAAGTAGAGGCCAGAATGGCTGCCATTTGGAACCATAGCTAACCTCACAACACTCTCAGCACCTTCATCAATGCTTAATATGCCAGTATTGAAGTTCATATCTGTTTTGACAAATCCAGGGTCTACACTATTGATGCAGATGTTTGGGTACTTCCTGGCCATCATTCTAGTGAACGCATTCACGGCTGCTTTCGAGAGTATATAGGCAGAGTGGGAAGTAGGCCAGCCTTTGGTTTCTAGAATATCTTCTTTGAAGTCTTTGAGAAACTCATTCAAAACATCATCTATTCTCTCTTCTGTAAGTTTCTCAGCATCACTTAACACCCCTTTGGCCCATTCATTTGGTATGTGCTGAAACAAACATGCATAGCAGGAATTTTTTTAAAGTTTTCTCATTATGAGAAAATGCATATGAAAAACATTTTCATTTGAAAAGGAAAACCTCTCGACTACAACAGGGCTCAAATAGAACAAGAAACAAGGGGCTCAAGAGGTGAAAATTGAAACAACAACCTGATGAGATGCCAAAAATATGAAAACTCTCCGTACCTTTAACGATCCCATGCCGGAAGAAAGACTGACAACTCTTGGTGAATCAGATAGCTGAAGGAGAGGAAGGAGTGCTTTGGTCATTTTCTTGGCACCATAGTAGTTTGTTTTCACACATACTTCAGCTAACTCATACGTTTGAGTCATTATTTCACCCCAATTGACTCCCACACCATCCTGCATCAAAGAAAAGAAAGATTGCATTTAGCTAGTGCATTTTTCAAATTAAATACTTGTATTTGAAATTTTATATATGAGAAATTTTAATCAAATCCACATATAATTTGGAATCTTTAAGATGCTAAAGGAAAACTTACCCTACCAATACCTGCAGCTGCAGCAGCTCTCATAGCTTCAGGGTCTACAATGGTTCCACTAACCCCTGCATTATTTACCTATAGATTACCAGTAAGTAACATCGTGGAAAGTCAATGTACTTTTCATAGTTATATGAATTTTTTTTAACATGAGCATGAACAGAGAGAAAGAGAAGTTGATCATATATGGTTTCTTATCATACCAAGATATCTAGTTTCCCAAATTGGGTTTTGACAAAATCTGAAAGGGAAGCAATGCTAGCAGTGTTTGTTACATCAAGTTGATGAAAAACCACCAGGTCAGAGAGGCCACACTCTTTCAATTTTTCAATAGCTTCAAGACCCATTTTGTCATCTAAAGCAGTTAACACCACCATGATCCCATTTGAAGCCAACTTCCTAACTGTTCCAAATCCAATCCCCTGATTTGAACCTGTAACAACTGCATACCTGAAATAAAAAGAAAAGAGAAAAGGAAAAATGGTATTAAAATTTAATGAAATATGGGTTGTGGTGGCCAAGGAGTCTGATAGAAGTGAAGCTTAAAAACATCATGGAAGCAGCAGGTGGTACTTATTCTTTGCTACTTCTGCCATTGTTGATGGGATTCCAGATTTGCTTTCTGATTTCCGCATGACCATATAACATGGGCTTTGTTTCTATAGTAATTTTTATTCTTATCATTTCTTTTAAAATATTCAAGTTCTGGTCTTTGATTGCTCTGTATTGTTTGTTGATATATTCTTTTGTAGATGCTCTCTTCTTTTTTGACTAAACAAATCAAGGTTGATCCAACAAATGAAACAAATTAGCAATAGTATTATAACGCAATTTGAATCCAATAACAAATTTCTCCTTCCTTTTAGAAAAAAGTGCCAAATTTATTATTATGTTAGTGAAGGATCCACTGACAATATGTACTAAAATAAAAATAGGAAACGATATATGTATTTAAAAAAATAGCCACTCACAAGCAAAAGAAACATATAGGTGTAGCATCACCCTGCTAACCAACAAATTAAGAAGTGGAGAATATCGAAGTGCTTAAGCCGCTACGATTAGGCCAATAATTTATATCAAGGTGATGGCCTACTTCGGTCCCATTACACATGAGTAATGCATATGTTTTGAAGAACAAGCAGGATGTTCACAAGCATGTGCGGTTAGCAGATTAGCACTTAGGAATACTTTAGAGAATACATTTTCTTGTATTAAACAAATTACACAAAGTTCCGATTTATACAAATATAGGAAGTTTATTTAAGGTAGGAAATAATATAGACATGAATACCATCTTATGTACAACGGGAAAGCGAATTGCTAGGAGGAGATTCCGTGTGTGCTAGGAAAGGAAAGGAAAGCTGCGTCCCACTCCGCCCCCCCCAGGGCGCGCAAACTGGACGTCGCAGGATGCACAAGTTTGGAAGACATATGCTGATGATGTGGTTTGTGAAGGGCCTTTGTAAACAGGTCCATAGGTTGATCGATGGAAGGAACAAAGCAAACTTTCACGGACAAAGTGGTAGTCCAACTCAATGTGACATGTGTGGGCATGGAAAATTGGGTTGGCAGCCATGTAAGTGGTGCTGAGATTTTCATAATAGAGTAGGACCGGGAACTGAAGACGCACACCCAATTCATGAAGAAGGGAGCAAAGCCAAGTGATTTCGGCACAAGCATGAGAGAGGGCACGATATTCCAATTTTGTACTAGAGCACGAGATAGTGGGTTGTTTCTTGGAAGACCAGGATATGAGGTTGGTTCCAAGAGTAATCACATAGCCAGTGGTTGACCGACGAGAATTAGGGCACCCAACCCAGTCCGCATCAGAGTAGGCGGAGAGACAAGTTGCGACAATTTGGGGAGTGAAGGTGAGGCCGAGATCAATAGTGCCCTTGATGTACTGAAGTATCCATTTGGCAGCAACAAGGTGAGAGGTACGAGGAGCACTCATGAACTGAGCAACGGTGTTGACAGCAAAAGATATGTCAGGCGAGTAAGAGTGAGATACCTGTAAACTACCAACAAGCTCGCAATACTCGGTTGGGTTGGAGATGAGAGCATCATCGGAGACGAGAGAGGAGAACCTTGGCAGCCAATGGGGTAGATGCGAGTTTGGAGTTGAGAAGATTGGCTTTCTATAAAAGATCATGTGCATATTTGAGTTGATTGATGTGGAGAGTATCGTTCTTATGAAGAACTTGTAAACCCAAGAAATTGCTGAGTAGACCAAGGTCTTTGATGTCAAAGTGGCCACCTAAAAGAGAGATGAATTGTTGGGGATGGGTGGAATCACTGCGAGTTACCACGATGTTGTCGACATATATAAGAAGAAAGATTGTATGGGAGGCTTGTTGAAAAATAAATAATGAAATGTCAACTTGGCTCTGAAAAACCCATTGAGAGAAGGAAGGTACCTGATGCAATGGAACCAAGCACGAGGTGCTTGTTTGAGTCCATATAGTGCTTTGTGGAGCTTGAATACAAGTCTCACACTAAAAATCATAAATTTTTACTCCACTAAATAAAGATGGAATCAAAGACTGCAAATAACCAAAGGAAACATGGCCCAACCGCCGATGCCATAACTGAATCTTTTTTTGCTTCTCACTGACAACGCCCCAAACCAGATGAACACGACCTGGTGCAATGTCATTCACATAGTAAAGCCCCCTCTCTTAGTACCATGCCTGATGATCTCCCTAGTCTGAACATCTTGAAGCAAACAAAAGGAGGAGAACATGAGCACACAGCAATCTAACTGTTCAGTAACTTGCCCAACATATAATAAATTATGGGACAAAGTATGAACAAGCAAAGTTTTATGTAAAGAGAGGGTAGGAGTATGAGTA
Organism: Prunus fruticosa; assembly: GCA_018703695.1. Taxonomy (NCBI): domain Eukaryota; kingdom Viridiplantae; phylum Streptophyta; class Magnoliopsida; order Rosales; family Rosaceae; genus Prunus; species Prunus fruticosa. The sequence goes on from CM031920.1 coordinate 27,788,534, forward strand.
ATAGAACCAGCCCTAGTGATTGAGTTAGATTCTCTGTTAACAATAACCACACTTGTTTTGGTAGGAGCAGTTGATCGGTTCATAATTGTATATCATTTTGTACCCTTCTAGCTTATGATTTGGTTATGTTATTGAGTTAAACTTGTGCTTTTAATTCATTTTCTGTTTTGATAAGTCCATAATTTCATACACTTGCATGCCTTCTTTACTTAGTGATTTTGCTTAGTTTCTCTTTATTTTGAGTCACTTACCTATGTTTGTGTGTTTTGTAGGTTAAGATAGCAAGAGATAACATTTGATGCAATCCATGCATGTTAAGGACTGATTTGCATATGAGGCATATGAGCTTAAAGACAAACTAATTTTGGCTGCAACTCCTTTCCAGCCCAATTTCGTAGGTCAACTTCTTGGCCTTGGATCAGCATGCTATGGGGCTCTAATGAGGCGATGATCTTCATGAAACTTGTTCCAATGGGTGTCTAGTACAACATATCCAAATTTCAGCCCAATTGGACATATGTGGAGTGCTTAGCCCGTCCAACACTCAACCTTGCTCAGCAGGATTTGCAGCTGCCAACTTTTTTGCCATGTGCCTTACCCTATCTATAACTGACTTTGTACCCAACATAATGAGTGAAGTAGGGAGGCATTCCAGCTATGAAATTCTAAAGGAGCAAGTTGGTACATGATGGAGCTATTAAAGAGAAAGTATGTGCATGCATGTGAAGCAAAAGAAAGAAAAGAAATAAAATGAAGTCAATTCTAGTCCCTGTTTCGGCAGCCAACTTGAAGTGGCCAAAACGTACACTTCTACTGCTCCAATGGGAATACTTTCTTCATAGAAGTTGTTCCAATGGGTGTCTAGTATAACATATCCACATTTCAGCCCCATTGGATACGTTTTGAAACCTATGGCCTTCCTACACCAAAACAGGTTCATAAAATCACTTTTTCAGCAAGCAAAGGTGAAGAAAACCCACATGGGTTGGCAGCAAAAGGCAGCCACAAATTGAAACACCTTTGATAATCCCATGTGAAGAAAGCTTGGAGTGCAGCAAAAGAAGTATGGGATGCATTTGATTCCAACCACACTTTCATAGACAAGATGAGGTGGGAGTTATGGGTTGTATTAAAGAAGGAATGGTGGTGTTGAATTGCATCATAATGTTCCTCCCTCTTAGCCCTATAAATAGAGAAGTCTTCAAGCTTCATAAATCACACCCCAAGGGGGGAGCTCTCAAACACTTCTCTAGAGCTCCCTTCCCTTCTCTCCCTCAAATTCTCTTAGTTTCCTTTCAAGTTGTCAATTGTTGTAACAAAATGAGTTTACTAAATTTTCCTTCAAGTTTTCTTAATTTCACTTTACTTTTTTGTAATGTACATTCTTTCTTAAGTATTCAAGTTTAATTAGTTTCCAAGTTTCAATTATGGTTTTTGTTCTTATTCATTATGCTTATAAGTTAATATGCTAGTTTGAATGATTGATCACCATTTAGGCTTGCATGTTAGCTATCTTGGTTTGAATTAAGAGTAGACATCATGCTTTAATTCGAATTGAACTATGAATAGGAAGAGTATGCATGGACATTCGACAACAGGGATTAGATACATGCTTGGTTGTTTAAATTATTCTTCTATGCTTAATGGGTTCCTAATGCTTAATTTTAGGTTAGACAACAAATGATCAAATTAGGGAATTAGGAACACAAGGTTAGGACCAAACACCATGGCTTAATCATACTTTAGCTAGAATCAATCCGTTAATCTAATTGAACTTGGGAACTTATTTGCTTGAGTTATTTCCTTTTTTCTTGTTTTATTTATTTTCTTTTTCATTTCTGTTTTGTGTAGGAGAAATGAATTGGATCATTCAATCACCAATCCTCGTGGGATCGACCTCGCACTTACATTTGCTATACTCCTGAACGGCTCGTGCACTTGCGAGTATCACAAGTTGAGGATGCAGCTGAATCCATTTGGTGCAGCTCGAATTCGAAGCAACAGCAGTCATAGAATGGAAAAAAGATTTATCATAGGTCATATGATTAGTAGCACCAGAATCGATAATCCAACTTGTATCTCGCTAGTCGAAAAGCACCAATGCTTTACCCTAATTACCATTGTAGTCAACAATTTCTGGAAGGGATAACTGAGAGAGAACAGTAAAATAATCATCAAGGGAAGTAGCAGCCGTGGACGAGGTTAGCAAACCTGAGGTAGCGTCGACGGTGGGCCGATGGAAGGCTGGCTAGTTGTGGCTCCAAGTAGCTACACCACTCCCGCCATTTTTTCTTCACATGCGTAGCCTTTCGTTGCTTATGGCTTTCAAGGAATCATTTCGGAGCCCATTCTTGTGAAAACAAGTGGCCTCTATATAACGGTTCCTATTCCAGTAAGTGCAATGTATGTTTTCTTTTTCCTCAAAGGTTGGACGGGGAAAAGAGAAAAACTCGCAGCGGGGCTTTAGAAACTAACAGGAGAGGATTCAGTCTTTCCATCCTTCCTGAGCATCATCTCTCGGCATTAGACCTCTTTACAAACAAAAGCAAACGACTCCTCTAATTTGGGCAATGGACTCAACCTCAACAAATCTCCTCGAATTTTATCAAACTCATCATCTAGACGTGCAAGAAAATCATAAATAGTCTTTCTATATCTCATCATGTCGAATCTTCACATCATAAGGGCACTTCATGTTGATTGAACGACGACGGTTAAGTTCCAACCAAACGCTCTTGAGCTCAGCAAAGTATGAAGTAATATCGCGATCCCCTTGAGTAATACGGGTTGCTTTACACCTTAATTCATAAATCTACAACTCATCAGACGCATCATAATACATCTGGGTTGCACTCTCCCAGACATCTTTAGCGGTTGGTAGATCCAAGAATAATTCTACCACATATGTTTCCATGGTTTTTATCAACCATCTTTTAACAACGAAGTCCTCAATACACTGTGAATCAAAGCCCAGAGCGTCATCCTCCACTTCAACCACATTCCCTATCAGATAACCTCTTTTTCCTTGGCCTGACACATGAAGTAACATCATCTTCGACCAAGTGCTATAGTTCTTTCCATTCAACCGTATGGTGAATGGGGTAGCATAATTATCATTGCGAACTGTAACAATTGGTTGTGGCATGTCAAGAGTTTTGCGGGTCTCTGAAGCACTGGATTTGGCAGCAGTGCTTGGGGTGTCTAGGATATCTTCGAAAACCATGGACAACAAAGAACGAGTTTGGATGGATTTGCTATTTTAGAAGTCTTTTGCCGCACTAGGTTTGTGACGACAAGGTTCGGCCACTATTTTGCTGCAGCTAGTTTTTTTATTTTTTTTATTTTATTTTATTTATTTATTGATGTCAACGGTAGATGTTGCCTATGGGCTAGGGTTTTTTGTGTTTTGTTTTGAGAGACCGATGTTAGCCGACTCTGATACCAACTTAAACTAAAACATAGGATTTAATGATTGTGAATTATATTTTATATTTCTCCATAAGGATGATATATATACAAGTACAAGTTACAAAGATTCCTAACTAGGTAACTACTCTTATTAGGTAACTTGAATCACACTTGGAAATCAAGACTCACACCAACAAAATCTTCCCTCTTTTGGCAACCAAAAAAAAAAGAAAAGAGAATTACCCTCACAAGTAATACAAGGAAAAGATGAGATGCGTGAACAGTGTAAGAATTTGACTATGTTACAAATAAGCACACTTGGAGATCTTTTAAGAGCCCTACAACTTTAACTAATAACTTCTGATAGCAAAACATTATGCCAAAAAAAAAAAATCAGGCATCTATACTCTATCACACTTGCTTTGCTACTATCTATGCTTCAAAATGCAGTATTCCACTAACAAATCGTGCAGGAACAATCTTTGGCATGGCTTCAAGTGTCCCAAATCATCACAACAGCTATTACCCCGACACCCAACAAAACTGCCACAAACTTGTAATGGGGTTTGTCGATGGAAACTGCTTTGTCGGGTTTATAACCTTTCGCCAATAGATGGTTTACTGCTACATAGATGAACACTCCACATGCTACACCCATTGAAATCGCAAATATCCAATCTGCCGTAGCTCCTTGGGTTGTCGCATCTATTAGGATTCCGATGGCCACACCGATAGGACTTGATATAGCGAATGCAAAAGCATAGGCAGCGCACGATAACAAGGGACGGTTAGGCATCATTCGAAGGAGAGCAATGCCCATGGCAATGGCTGCAAATACCTTGTGCAGAGAAATTGTCCATAAGGCTTTCCAAGCATCGGCTTTAGTGTCAGCGACTCCAATTGCAATGCCCTCAAAGACAGAGTGGAAACACAAGGCTACTATCAACAAGATGCTATCCCCAAGTGAGCTAACATTTGTAACAGCCACGTTCGCGAAGTGGTTATGGCTCTGTCAGGGCAAACAAAAACAAGTATCCAGTTAGTCTCAGAACCACCACCAAAGTACATGCCCTATACATATGGAGATCCTGATACCACCAGTAGATATGAGAATTCGAGAACTATATATGTCTCACCTCATTGCCATTTTGACCACCCTTTCCCTGCTCAGCACTCCCTGTAACAAAGAAAATGTGTAAATTGATTGCCATAAAAACCTTTACATCTTTTCGGTAGCAGAGACAAAAAAATCAGATAAACATGAATTTTTTTTTAATAGCACAGAACTTAAACCTTAAGCCCAGTTTTGCTTCTTAATGTAATGTCACCACTTAGCCATGGTAAACAACAACCCCAATTACAATTCTCAGAAAGAATTACACATACACCAGACAAAGCCAATTTATACGTTTAGCATGTACCCAAGCTGTCAAAAGAAAAGTGAAAGAACAGAAATAAGAAATCCCACATCAAATCCAATGAGCATTTGGTCAAAAGTCTAATAGCACCCAGTCTCCACTTTCCACTATGTTAATGTTAAGTTGTACGCGAGTTCAAATCTCATGGACGACAGTTAATGCTAAGTTGTAGCATCAAACAGTTGTATATTCAACAAATTTCAACTCCACAGAACAAAAATCTGAATAACCAACCACTTACCTTGCAGCTCAAGATGGGGAGCAGACCCACCACTTTTGTTCTTCTCAAAAACATACGAAATCACACAATCAGCAAGCATGGTGAGCAAGAACCCCCCACAAGCCAACATAAACGCAAAAGGGTACTCTTTCTTAGTCAAGTCCTTGAAAGTCTCATCGGCATCACTCAGAAAGTGCATCAGAGCCGTACCCAGAAACACACCCCCAGCAAACTGCGTACCCAAAACCAAGAACCATTCAGACCACTTGAAAAAGTAAGGCGAAACTCCAGGTATGAAGGTCGCAACAAAGATTATAATCAGGCACCAAATCTTGGCCAGTATCAGAGGCTTTGAACGAAGGTCTGTGGCGGGTTCGTTGTCGTTTTCGTCGTCGTCGTCGTGGCCGCTGTGGGCTAAGGCGGGGATGGTTAGGCAGAGGAGGATGAGAAAACAGAGGAGAAGTGGGCGAGGCAGAGGAGGAGGAGCCATTATTGTTGTTTATGTTGTGGGATTGAGAGGAAGGGAGAGAGAGGCGTTGGGTTTAATGGGTTTGTTTGTGAGTGTGGTTATAAAGTGGGAGGGTGGGTTTTGGTTCTTGGTGTAGAACAGAGAGTAGTACGAAGAAGACGAAATACGAATTTTTGGGAAGAAGGTTTTGTACCACAATTTTGTTTGTGACAAAGACTTTGAGAAATGGGTGGTGGTTTCGAGTTTGTTTTTTCTTTTATCTTTTATCTTCTTTTTTTTTTAGGTTCGAACATCCATCGAAGACTTAACTTGAGAAGACAATACATGGAAATTGGATAAACGTAGTAGCTGTCTCTTGGCTGTGTATTTGGGAGTAAAATTCCACATTCCCCATTTAAGACAAAAACTAAGCAGATTCTAGCACGAAAACCGAAGCAGAGAATCCGAATTCCTAATAGAATCACAAAATATCTTTTATGATCAATTATGAGTTTAATGTTAGAAATTTACCCTCGCTCAAGATTTTTCTATTGCCTCTTTACGGGCTCGTTTGGTACACGGGATTGGCTTGGACTAAATTTAGTACCGTGTTTGTTTTATCTAATCCTAGTCTTAGATGGGATTGTTAATACTGCGCCCACCAAAAACACCTCCTTAGGAGGGGACTACTAATCTCATGTGGAAGAGGAGGATTAGCTAGTCCCAATGCTCACCAATATATAAAATGCATATATTATATTGTAAAATTAATAACATATATTATTATTATTAAACTTACTTACACATATACTATAATGTACATATATACATGTATATACACATAAATATATAATATATGTATATATGTACATATATGTGTATATATATATATATATATACATACACATATATACATATATAATTATATATAATATACATATACATATATACATGTATATTATTATTATAATATACCCATATACACATATACATATTAATATTATAATAATAGCATATGTGTATATATGTAATATATATTATATATTATATATTATAATACATATATATATACGTATATATACATATATGTGTATATATTATACCCATGTATGTATTATAGTATACATATACACACATATATACACATATACATTATATATGAATTATATATGTTGTAATATACATATATACATGTATATACATGTATATATATATATTATAAAATACATATATATATGTATGTATTATACCCATGTATATATTATAATATACATATATACACCTATATACACATATATTATATATGTATAATGTATGTATATATATAATATACATATATACATGGGTATAATACATACATACATATATATATATTTTATAATATATATACATGAATATACATGTATGTGTACATATATATATATACATACATATGTTTATATTATTTATAATATACATATATACATGTATATACACATACATGTCACATATATTATAAAATACATATGTACTCATACATAATATATGTATTTATACATATATACATATACATAGATAGTTTTGAAAAAATAAAAAAAATCTAGTCCTAGTCCAAGCGTACACCAAACGCAGGATAAGTGTTATCCAACTTAGACCAAGCCAAGCCAAGCCAAGACGGTCCCTAAGCATAGTCCATGCCAAGGACGGTCATGTGTCCAAACGAGCCCTACAAGTTTAAAGTGTCATTACAAGGGGTTGTCATTCGAGGAATTAAGAGCAGTTAGTTATTGTTGTATTCGAGAATTTGTATTTAGACAAGGACATTTACAAAGAATCTCTACTAACGTCATAGTATGCCAAGAACTTTTGAACTTGCTTAGTATTTAAGCAATATATGAACTTTTGGAAAACGTAATGGTAAATTTGTTGAGATTGTTTATTATTTATGTCCATTCAAGAGGTCAAACATGAAACAAAGAAAAAATCGTAAATTTTATTATCAACACGAGGTCTCTTTATTAGTAATTATTATTAACTAACGGGTGGGTAACTTGACTCAATCGTGAAATACTATTTTTTCGGTGATAAGACTTTCTGTTTTTTTATAAAAACGATAAGACCTTTTGGTATAATTTACCAACTAAAATTTTGTGTAATTGTATTTCTTTTCCTAATCGTGAATGACCAGTCCCTCTCTCCATGCATAGCAGCTTGATGCTTGACGGCAAAGCTAATTCCCTTTCCCTTGTGAATTTTTTAAGACCAAACCGACAGCAACAAACTCTACCTAAATCACATATTGTTTACAACCTAACTTCGTCCACTATCTATCAACTTGGATGTTTTGTGATGTGGCTAGAGGATTAGGGGAAAAGGGGAGGATGGCGGGTATTGTGATGTTGGTTAGGGTTTAATAAATCTGAATTTGGCATTATTGAATTGTGTCCAATTATATTAATATAACATTCAGTAGCAAGTTTTGAGAAAATGACAAACCAATTAATTGCAAACCAAAATAAATAAATACAAATAATTAATTTTTTATAGGCATGTATGGAAGATGGGTGACTTTTTTTATAGGCAAGTTTTGAGATTGTATTCATAATTTAATATAAAAAAACCTCTAGTCATACAACTTTATTATGATGAATTTTAGATCATGCAAGAGACCGGATCCAGCCACGAGAGACAGCCAAGCTAAGAACCATTCTTATAGCGGCAGGTTTGATGATGGGACTAAACTTCTCCGCATAATGCATACCAAGTTGTTGGTGAAAACCCTTGGCCACCAAGCGGGCTTTGTACCATTCAATACGCCCATCCGAATGATGTTTAATGAGAAAGATCTACTTGCAACCAACCATATTCTGAGAAGCGGATGGAGGAACAAGAGTCCAACTCTGATTTTTGAGAAGGGCATTAATTTCATCTGCCACAGCTTGACCCCATTCAGGACTTTTCTGTGCTTGACAAAAACAATAGGGGTTTAGGCTGGTGCACACCCTAACATATCAATCAGATCTAGAACATACTTCCTTTCATATAGTCAAATACTAGTAGCAAAGCGAGTTACTTCGATTCTCAAAAAATTTACCCATTTTATCAACATCATCACCAGTAATAACCATATCATCTACATAGATTATCAACAAAGTAACATTACCACGCCTACGTTTGATAAATAGGGTATGATCCGAGTTACTTTGGTGATATCCATACTTCTTCATTGCTTCAGTGAACCTCCCAAACTATGCTTGTGGAGACTGCTTCACTTTTTCACTGTTATTAGACCACCCATAACTAGGTGGCAGGTCCATGTACACCTCTTCTTCTAGATCTCCATGTAAAAAGGCATTCTTCACATCGAATTGCTTGAGAGGCCAATCTAAATTAGCCACTAAGGACAATAGAACTCTCACCGTATTCATTTTTTTCATTGGGGCAAATGTATCTTGGTATCAACTCCATGTGTCTGCGTATACTATTCGGCCACAAGTCTTGCTTTATATTCTGTCTCTTGTGTCATCAGCTTTATGCTTAACTGTGACACCCATCGACATCTAACAGGTTTATTTCCTTCAGGTTGTTGAACAATTTCCCATGTTTCATTCTTCTGTAAAGCCTTCATCTCCACATTCATTGCTTCCACCCATTTTGTGTCTTGCAAAGCTTCTTCCAATCTCTTAATTTATATTCAAATATTCAATTTTTTCAGAAACAAAAGAATATTTATTGACCCAAATCCGGAGCCATCAAGGACCCACAACCAAGTCATTTTCCTATTGTTCTCTGCCTTTGTGATCAATTTTCTGTTAATAAATGTTATATTTGAATGATTCATTAACCAAGTTTGGGAAAACTTTAATTTTTTATAAACAAATTTTGGGCTTTTTTCCAGTTCATGAACTCATGCTTGAGTTTCTGCAACTATATTGCATTTTCATCTCTAATATTAAACTCTTTTTTTAAATTAGTTTTAATAACCAAAATAGTATTTTATTGCAATAAAAGTAAAATAAAAGATGACATATTGATATTTAAACCAGTTTTTTCTCAACCTAATCTAAGGGTACAACTTTCTTGAAACTAGAAAACAGTACTTTTATTATATTGACACACCCACCCAACCTCTAGTGCGTTCCCCCTTATAACACTTGCACCCATTTGCCATGATAAAGGATAAGGGCAAGTAAGGGCGGTACTGTTCATATGAATACTATTTGACCTAATAAGTATTTTTGTGTTTTTCCACCCATTGCTATGGCAACTCAAGAGCAATTACTATTTACATATGTATAGATTAATAAATAAAAATTTGCTAGGTATGTATTTGAAAAAAAATTCTGAATTTTTTGGTAATTTTAAAGAATTTTTTTCGATTTTTAAATTTTTTTCTTTGCAGACGTCAGCGCCCTCAGACAACAGTTCGGACTATCTTGCCTTGGGCCTTGCCAGCTCTTGCCCAAGCTGGATGTCACTGCCGGAGCTGAATTGGGAGACCAGGGGCCTTTTGCCTGGGCTGGGCTCTTGCAATCCATTCGTCCAAAAATATCCTCTCCGAACCCAATATCTTCCCTTCCCCTAAACCCTTATGGCACTCTCCCTCATATACCCTAGTTTGCTCGTCTGTTGTCGGCGGTGAGGTACTGTTCTGTAGCAGCGACGTCGTCTATCAGGTACTGTTCTCGCCTCTGGAACTGAGTCGTTAAATCTTTCGTTCCAGGTCGATACCGTACCGCAATTGGGTACGCTCGATCCAGATCGAAATTCGTAGGGGGTGAGCGAATTAGGCAACTATGAGGTGCACTGACTGAGATACGAAGCAAACTGGGGTTCATTATGTTTCTGTTAGATAGTTCTTAACACTTTTTTATTTTGTATTATGTTATTTATGTGATTATGGTTTTATAGATTCTTGCCGAGGCTTCCCCGTCAGTTTTGACAATAAACCGAGAGCGACAAACTCTCTGCAACCATGGTTCGTTCTCCATCTCTCTCTCTCTGTTTTAATTTTTCTCTAGCTTTCATGTTGTTCAGGACATGATTTCATAAGGTATACTTTTGTTGTTTGTGAAATACAGCCGCAGGGAGATTACATAGAGCTTCACAGGAAGCGGTATGGGTACCGACCAGACCACTTCGAGCGAAAGCGCAAGAAGGAGGCTCGTTTGGTCCACAAGCGTTCAGAGACTGCCCAGAAGGTCAATTTTCTCATTTTCTTCTATTTTCCATAAAAGTTAAAAATCGAAGTGAAATTTATGCTTATTCTGTTTCTTTCGAATGTTTGTCATGGAACAGGCTCTGGGTATCAAGGGTAAGATGTTTGCTAAGAAACGCTATGCAGAAAAGGCTCTCATGAAGAAAACGTGAGTTCTATTATGCGGATCTTAATCCAGTTTATCATTGTGTTCTGTTGATTATTCTCTGAAAAACTACTCATTAACTCTTTAAGTTTCTTAGAAATGATATCTTCTTACTTAATAGCTTTTCATGTTGTCAACCTTATTCCCTTTACATTGTTAAGATGAATCTCTAAGAACTTACAATTGCATTAAATTTATGCTTTTAACTTTTATTTTTCATATTGCACTGGTGGCATGATTATTAATTTGGTGTGACGTATACACCTAGACATAGCTACATTCATATTTACAACTGTATGACTCTACATATACACCTAGACATAGCTACGTTCATATTTACAACTGTATGACTCTACGTAAGTTTATCTGCGTCGTTTTATTGTTTCTAAATGTCTATCATAGGTAGTTTGCCTGTCTGTCAATATCTCAGTGTATTGGATTTGTGTGCATGCAACTGGTGAATTATATTTATGTAAAATAAAAATATTGTTTGTGAATGTCGACAGGTTGGCTATGCATGAGGAGTCATCAACTAGGCGCAAGGTGGATGATGATGTTCATGAAGGAGCTGTTCCAGCATATCTTCTGGATCGTGACAACACAACACGTGCAAAAGTAATATGTGCCAGCTATTATTGATTTTATGAAAATATATTTCATCATGTTTTTTATCTAACATTATGCTGGAAACAGATTCTCAACAACACCATCAAGCAAAAAAGGAAGGAGAAAGCTGGGAAATGGGAAGTCCCTCTACCCAAGGTAAGAACATCTGCCACATTCTTCCTTTAGTCTCTTTACTTTTCTGCATGAATGAATTTTCGGTACAGTGCAATAGCATTTCTCTTTTGTTAATCTTGATATAATTTTCTGACTGAGTTATATCATCTCCAGGTAAGGCCTGTGGCTGAAGATGAGATGTTTAAAATTCTTAGATCTGGAAAACGCAAGAGTAAGTATTCTTTAACTTTTCCTCTCTATTCCCATACCAACCACCAGTCTTGGTTGTTTTTTCCCCTAAATTTATGATTATTAATTAAGCTTATGAGAGTTAGATTTCCCTCATAACGAAATGAAGTTATTCATTATCTTGATTTTTTCATGCTAAGCTTTTATAAATAATATTTAGGATATGTGAAAATTGATGCCAGTATTTTCATTAAATTTATTGTTTTAGTTCTTGGCAGCTTATATACTTGGTTCTGTTTTGTAGCCAAGCAATGGAAGAGGATGGTCACAAAAGCCACATTTGTAGGACCTGGTTTCACGAGGAAACCTCCAAAGTATGAGAGGTTTATCCGGCCCAGTGGATTGCGATTCACCAAAGCTCATGTGACACACCCTGAACTTAAGTGCACTTTTAACCTTGAGATCATTGGTGTGAAGAAGAATCCTAATGGTCAAATGTATACCTCTCTTGGTGTCTTGACCAAGGGAACCATCATTGAGGTACCTCATTTGTTATGTGATGATTTATTGCATGTATAAAGCCAATCCACGGTGTGTTTCGTTATTTACTCATCTATTCTGTGGATATCAGGTGAATGTAAGTGAACTTGGTCTAGTCACACCTGCAGGGAAAGTTGTATGGGGTGAGTTCAACCTTTATGTAGCTTTTTGCTGTCTTGCACTCTTTTAAATGTGGATTCTTTAGATTCTGACTTGTGTTGGAGAATTTAACTTTTGCTTTGTGATTGATGCAGGGAAATATGCTCAGGTGACAAATAATCCAGAGAACGACGGATGTGTAAACGGAGTCCTTCTCGTTTAGAGGGCTGCTCGATGAGCATCACTGAATTGTGGAGTGGACTTCTGGCCTTGCATCTGGCATCCATGTCTCATCATGCACCGCCAGACAACATGTCCTCACCCCAAATGGTTTTGACACAAAAATATGGTTTTAAACTGAGAGATCGAACGTTTGTATGTCACACAATTGTCTCTAGAACCTGAATGTTGAGTGCATATTGTGGCTAATTCAGAGTAACTCTTTGTTCCAATTTATTACCAAATCAGTGTCAATTAAGAAAATTTTCCTGCCGACGTTTTTGTCTAAATTGGATTGTGGTTCAACAAACTGAAAAAGCAGCGATTGCAAACGTTAAGCTGATTTATGTATGATCTTTGTCACGTAGCATTAGTTTTTCAGGCCGGGTAAGTGCTAGCACACAAACCATGTCCTAACAATAACAAGCACCGCACGATATTCCGCATGAATTTTCGAGACTAGTAATTTCAACCCTGAAATTAGACCCACAAATTAAGGTCTAATGACAAGTTGGTTTTGGTTCCCACTCCAATCCAAAGAACCTTCTCCATGCTATTCTCCATGCTATATGCATCGAGGTGTGACGATGTAATGAACAAAATGTCCAAATTTAGCATAGGTACTCCAAGATATTGGAGTGTGTCAAAGAATATTTTGCCCATAAATATTTTATTTTATTAATATTCTTTCAACCAATATTTTGCTTTGTTTTAATTCTTTAATCCGCTATTGACTTGACTTAATCTTAGCTCATCTCGTCATTATTTTTCATGCATTGTTTGGTTGAAAATAAAATCCATCTTGCATACCAGTAATCTTAGGTTCGAACTCTGTTTTACATTATTGCACAAACCAAACATGGAAAATGAATTCCTATCCCTCAGGAAAAAATATGGAAAATTATTTCCCATAAAATACTTCGCTTGTATTCAAAATGCAAAAACTCAATAAAGCTCAAGCTCATTCGCATAAGTATTTTGGGCGGGCTTTGGGCGGAAGAGTTTTTCAGTGTACCCAACCCAAACCTGGACCCAAAACCCCATTTATGCTCAACTCCACAAAATGTTTGAAGTCACCGAGATAACGGCTAACCCAGTCTCCTCTCTCTGCAAATGTTCCTCTCTCTCACGAGTAGAGTTGGTAAGTCAAGGCTTGGCTTTTTCTGCACTCTCTCATCTTTTCCTCTTTGCCCAGTTCAGGATTGTGACCCAAATGATTCGTAATATATGTGCATATATCCATTAAGTTTATTATTTAGGGGATTTTCATGATCATAATTGATATGCGTCGGTTGGAAATTTCTATATTTATTTTGGGTGTAGAAAGCTAATTGCTTTGTAAATCAGTCTCTTTGCTGCTAAATCTTGTAGTTTGTGCAGCATGTATCTTCTTCGGGTGATCCCAACTTATTTTGGATTAGTTTATTGTGTGATAAATTCCGCAATTTTAGGCTAGTGAGGGAGGATTTATGATAAAAATGAAAGATTATTGAGTAAGGGATTATTCATCGTTAACATAATAAGGATAGCTTCAACAGAAAATAAATAAAAATGATCAGAAGAGATTGGTGAGGTGAGATTTCATAAGTGGAAATTCACCAAATGACCCGGGCAATACCGTATGATTCCCTCCATTCGCACTAGACTAGGGTCCAGTTCTCTTAGTAGATAGGCCTACCAATGGTTTATTTTAAGATTAGGTTATTTGTCTTTTAAGCTAATTCTACCTTGTTTCAATATTGTATTTGATTTTCATAGAGACACCATGTTTGTGAATTTTACACTAGTTCATGTCATGTAATGCTGATTATACTTATATTTTCCTATCTCTCATCTGGACCCAGTTTTGACCCAATTTTCTCCTTGAATGAGAATTTACCAAGAACTGGATAATCTTTTGTTTGTTGGAAAATGGCAAAGAAAGGAAGCTCAAAGTTGAATATTGCTATTATTCATCCCGATCTGGGTATAGGTAATTTCTATTTCTTCTTGTTATCATTGAAGATTGTAAAGAAGTTGTTTTGGCCTTATGTTGTTGCGATGTGATGTGCAGGTGGAGCTGAAAGACTAATTGTTGATGCGGCTGTGGAACTCGCATCCCATGGGCATAACGTTCATGTTTTCACAGCGCACTATGACAAAAATCGATGTTTTGAGGAGACTATTTCTGGTGTGCCTTTTTTGTACTTCAAATTTATCTTTGAAATCATGGTATTTGTGAAAATGTGGTGGGGTTTAGTTAGTGTTGGAGTGTGTATGGTACAACAAGTCAAATAGGAGTGTGTTCGTCAATCACTAAAACTCTTGCCCATATTCTTTGCTGAATACTATTGTTTTCTTTTGACATAAAGTTGCAAAAAGAGGCATTGTAATGCCATTTGAAAGTTGAAATCAGAGATGTACATGATGACCTAGTTTACATACACAAGAAGATAAAATTTTGTATGCATCCTTTTGAGGATGAAAATAAGTCACAGTAAAATACTGAAAGATTTCAGGTTCAAGTAGTCTTGGTGTGTGTATTCTAGGAGTAGCATGGTTAGAAATACAACCTGCCTTGAGAAATTCATGGCATATGGGTACTACTAAATAGTCAGATGGGTTAGGCCTTAGAGTTGGAAGGTGACTTATACTTTCTGCTTCCTTTTTGGGGAACCTGTTCTCAGTTTGGTGTTGATTAGCTATCATTCAAAAGCAGTGCATAGTTTGATGTTTTAATGTTATCGGTTTGTCAGGTACCTTTCCTGTGACAGTATATGGTGCTTTCCTACCCCGACATATATTCTATCATCTTCATGCTTTGTGTGCATATCTGCGGTGCCTTTTTGTTGCTCTGTGTATGCTAGTCATGTGGCCATCATTTGATGTGATACTAGCAGATCAGGTTTCTATTGTCATCCCATTGCTGAAGCTGAAGAAGTCAACAAAGGTGCTTGAACCCATCTTGTACGAATTGTTATGTAGCAGTGTTTGCTATTATAGTTGTTTTATGTGTTGCATCTTTGTGTGCAGGTTCTGTTTTATTGTCATTTTCCAGATTTATTGCTGGCTCAACATACAACTATTCTAAGGAGGATATATAGAAAACCGATAGACTTCATAGAAGAAATGACAACTGGTCTGATTCCATTTCTTGGTTATATCGTTTTATGTGATATGTCTACTGCATCTCTTTAGTTTGCTGTGTGTATACAACCATTCCTTACCACATTATTTTTTTAAATGATACTGCTGCAGGAATTGCTGATAAGATTCTTGTTAATAGCAAATTTACAGAATCTATGTTTGCAAAGACCTTCAAGCGTCTTGATGCACGAGGAGTTCGGCCAGCTGTTCTTTACCCAGCTGTCAATGTGAATCAGTTTGATGAACCCACCAATTCTTACAAGTAACGAACATGTTTGTTTATTTATTGGTTCCTTACGGTTTTAGATATGCTTTTATGATTCCATATCTAACCATTTGTTTGATGACTTTTCTTTGAATTTTATCTGGTGATTTACAGTTTCGGTTCTTCTTTGTTTATTTCCTTGTTGTAGGTTGAATTTTCTGTCCATCAACCGTTTTGAGAAGAAAAAGAATATAGACTTGGCAATTTTAGCCTTTTCTATGCTTCGCACCCTTGGAGGAGATGTGCTTCAAGACCTTAATCTGGCTGAAGCTTCCTTGACAATTGCAGGCAAGTTCCTACTTAGTTATCTGCCTGGGTATATTGAAGGATGTTTTATGCTAATTAGTAAGTACATCCCTTTTTAAAAATATATTTTATAGGATATATGTAGCTAGGCAAACAATAAAATGGACTTTAAATTACTATATGAGCTACGGGTTAGTTATGCTTGGTCCTTGTTTTCGGTAATTCTCGATGATATTTGTTTGGGCCATATACCAAAGGATCCAATGCCTACTTGAATGCCTACCGGTTGACATTGATACATTAATGCAACATCATTTCATACTTTGATTGATAGAAGTGCATGAGTTTCTGCTCATACGGATGAAAAAATTGATACATGTCTATTGTTTTAGGTGGTTTTGATAAGCGCTTGAAGGAAAATGTTGAGTACTTGGAGGAGCTCAGAAGTTTAGCAGAAAGGGAAGGAGTGTCTAGTCAGGTTAACTTCATCACATCTTGCTCAACAGCTGAAAGAAATGCACTTCTCTCCCAATGCCTATGTGTTCTCTATACGCCAAAGGTGCTAATTACTTTATTTTGTTCCATTGATTGGATATAGTGAAGAAATAAATTTGACATGCAGTATTCTATAATGCAGGATGAACACTTTGGCATTGTTCCTCTGGAAGCAATGGCGGCTCACAAACCTGTTATTGCATGCAATAGTGGGGCACCTGTAGAGACAGTTAAGAATGGCGTAACAGGATTTCTTTGTGAGGGTAACTCAAGAGAATTCTCCTTGGCTATGGCTAAACTCATTCAAGACCCACAGATGGCACAGAGAATGGGTACGGAAGCTCGAAAGCATGTCACGGAGTCGTTCTCTACAAAAATATTTGGTCAGAATTTGAATCAATACCTTGTTGATGTTGCTCGGACAAAGAGAGACTGAGAATGAATTAACATAACAGGATACGCAGATGTTTTGTTCTCTCTTGTTTATACATCACTCTTCACTGGTGTGTTTTCTTTTTTATTTCTTCGACTTACCATCCATACATCTATAACTAGTTGTTTAGTTTGTGATTCAGAGAGCTAACATAGTTTTCTGGCTTAACATACAATACCAATTTGCTGCATTTATGAACATTGGAGAGATTCTATGAATCACAAAGTGGCTTGATATATCCTATACTAAAACGTTACTAGCTAGTCCCAAGATCAACCCAAAAATTCATCTATTTGTTAATTTAGTTGACAAATGGTTTGTCAAAAGGAAGACGCAGATGTAGGTTGCCCACTCATTTGTACCTAAATTCGAATCCCCTTCTATGTAAAGTAGTTTCGACTATCGCTTGTATAAAGAAAAATTGTCCCAAAAACAATGGTCAAAAGGAAGGTGAGATTTGTTTTGCCAGAAACGGCAGGTGCAAGGGCAGAAATTGGAACACATTTTTAATCACTCGAGACTGCATATTGTTTGCAGAGACCTGAATGGATGGTATAGTAGTGACCAAAACAAAAGTGAACCGATCTTGTTCTGTCCAAATACATGTATACCAATCAACAAAAAAGGGTGTTGGGAACCGAAAAAATAGGGTAGTAATTTTTGACGAACAAGTTACAGAATCATTTATTCTCAGGGTACTACAAAATATAAATTTCTGTGAGCAAAATTTCAGCTAAATTGATGCCAAAAATACGATGTCAACAGCCCAAAGACTGAACTGATCAATCAGATTTAATATGCTGCAAAAGAATTATATAATCAATTCAAAATTTCTCCGGAATTGGCTTGAGCTTGATAGCTAACACTGACTGGAAAACCAGCTTGGAAGTCATACTTGAAAACATCACCTAGTCTTTACAATATTCTGACTCAGTCTCCTTCTTCCTGACCTCAACGTCTCCACAATCGACCTTGCTGCTTCTGTTCTTGCATTCGCCTACAATGTCATTCGAATTTTGTAAAGTAAGAATTTGTGACAACTTGTAACATTATAAAGTGTATGACAAATGGATGGTCAAGCATGTTTGCCACAAAATCTGAATGACAAACCCAGGCCACCTGTGCATGTGTGCATGCAGCGAATCTCAAAATCTCGTAACAAAAAAATTTTCTTTTTTTTTTTAATTTTTATAAAGAGGGGAAAGGTGGGATTTCTAAGCTTTTTTTTTATCAACAAGAAAAGAACAGCTCCTCAGTCGCCTGACTTATAAATTTCAAAATAAGTGAAAACATCTCTATGCTTTTAAACCCACCCACCCCCCCAAAAACCCAGTTGACCTTGTTAATTACAAACAAAGGTTAAACACACACACATATTAAGAATATACTTTACCTCTGATGCTCTTTAGAACGCCTAATGAACTCTGCAGGGATATCACGCCCTTCATATGATGCTAATACTTGCCTAATATCTGCTGGAGGGTTACGGGCGACAACTGCGCATAAACCAAGCACAAGCAGGCAGTAATGCATTTCTCAGAAACTTTAGTTGATTTAACACAAACATGATGAATAGAAATAATACAAGAGCTACTGGTGCCAGAAAACAAATGAAAATCACAGACTTACATTCAAGAAATGGTATGAAATCCACGAGAGCTGTGTCATCCATCTCATACTTGTATGGCTTTATTATGGCACCATTTTCAGGCTGAAGGCTATTTTCTCGTGCATGGGCACTCAGATAGATGATTTTATTTGGATCTCTATTAAGTTTGGAAAGGTCCTGCCAAGAGAAACTACACCTCATATGCTTTACTAAACACACATGTCAAAACCAGATCCAGACTTGTAACAGATGGATTAGCCAATTAAGAGGGAACAGAATTTTTGAATCATTAAACAGATTGGAGTTTATCAATTATTTCATGGTTTGACATGGGATGCGAGTAAGCTTTTCGGTTGCAGCAGACAGTTTGTGCAACTTGTAGTTAGTATGGAAATTTGCTGAAAGAAATACTAAGAGATTGGCAAAGGCTAGGTTCACCAATCACATAAAATAATTCCATGCTAAAAGAAGTAATTCAAAGATGTCAAACATCAAGAAGGTACAGAAAATAAGGAATTGAACATCATTTAATGAAACAAGTACCCAAACAACTTACCCTATAATGTTTTCCATTCTGATACTTAGTGGCAGCCTTTCCTAGCCTATATCTTACACAATTCTTTGTGTCCAGTCTCTCCATTACAGGATCTACATACTACATATACCAAGAAACAGTTAGATTCTGTTAGTCTAATTAATTTCCAAGAGAAAGAATGGTAATTTGAAATATTGAAATACCATATTAGAATAGTCTGAATACACGATGATTTCATAAAACTGAGCAAGATGTTCCAAGAAAGCATCAACTCCAGGTCTTTTGATAGTCTGCCAACCCTTTTCTCGCTTTACATGCCAAAAAGAAACATGAGTATAAGTAACCACACCAAAAAAAATAATATAAAAAAAAAAGAACTTTCAAGGCATGAGGACTGTAATGCAGAACACTTTTACATGACATGAAAAATGTGGGAAAAGATCATTGCCTAGATGTCATGAGATCACCCAAAAAACCAAAAGACTACCCACTACATCTTCTAAGACCGTGCCAAATCTTGCCATCTGAAAGAAGGAATTTTTTCAAGTTGGGGATTCAACCACCATTTTCCAGTCCTAGCCTTACCGTCCAATAAGAGTAAAGCAATGTCTCCTGGAGATCCAAAACAAGTGTAAAAACATGTCGCTCCATGGGATGCAAATCTGGAAGAAGCTTCTCTGCGTATGGTTCAGTATAACCCTATATGACAGTAACAAGAAACTGTGTCAAACAAATCAAAATGATGATGCTACACTGTGCCGATTGCCGAAGCAGAGAACCAAAACTGAAAGAAGAGAAAAAAGAAAGAAAAAAAAAAGGAGAAAAGTACACACTCGAATTTGTTCTTCAATCGTCCTCCTTGTATCAATATAAACTTCAGCTGCTTTAGCAGGCACTGAAATATAAGACAAAAACGAATCAGCATAATGTCGGTAACAAATAGAACTATAATTACAAAGGATGGCTTGTTTGTGGTACTAAGCAAAAAGTTGCTATTATCAAGTCATGTGCTGCAATCGAATCACTTTTTCGAGAAATACCAGACATCTAAGTCATACAAGTAAAGAGATCTATTCATTGATAAGAAAAAGAAAACACATCAAGGCCATCAGGTGACAAGTGCCAACCAAATGAGCAAGGTCAATATACTTCAAAACAATAATTATTAACCATCAATATACTTTTTTTACAATATACCATTACTACACAATACACTTCTCTGTGATAAAGAGTTGGATCAAAAGCTCACGTGTATTTTTGTCATTTTCTGATGTTCACCAACATGATAAAGTTACTATATGCTGAGTAATTAACATATATGAACTATACAATAAAATAAAAGTAAAAGATAATTGAGGTTAATCGATGCATCCTCTACATAACCGGCTCCAACATGAAGTGAATTAATAGCAGTCAAAATTCACAAAAAGACTGGGAAAACTGCTGAAACTGTGTGTAGCAGACAAATGTAATACGTGAAGCATGGCTATTACTCAACAGAGGTGTAGTTCAGGAACCCACCTGTAATTGCAGAAGAGTATACCCGATTTTTAAATTTCTGCAGAAAAAATTAATAACAAAATGTTAATCTAATGAAATTGCATCCCTTCCAAGTACACAGGTAATAAGATAACATAACGCATCATAATGAGAAAGGCCACACAACTTCATACGACGGAAACTAATGCAACCTACCACTTGTCTTTACTCTGTGTGAATTTTTATTTTTGGTCAGAATATTCTGTATAGATTAAAACACAGTTTCTCTGGTTAACAATTGCTAAAATATTTAGTGATGAGTGACTCAATGCATGCAAACTACAGCATACAAGGTTTGTTTATACCAAAACTGGATATGCGGATACAATTCATTGTTCTTAAAATCAAGGGACACAAAACAATCCTAAATAAAGGCGTGGTTATCTGGTTTTCCTAAATGAATTTTCGGATACAATCTTGAAAACAACACAGTACCTGAAAATAATAATGTCAATTTTGCCATTTTCAACGACCTTCTATCCGAAAACTCTGAAAATATGCAATCCTTGACTAAAACCCCAGCTCACTGCCATGCTTAAGTATTTGGTCAAAATACCCCTGAATTTCAACTGAACCAGCTTCACCAGGTCAAAGGCAGTCGACCAAACACTAATGGCAGTTGACTGTCATCCTCTATACATGTCAAGAATTTTAATATTAAGCAGTTGACAGGAAATTGTTTCCGAAACAATGTGAACTAAATGCATATCCTATTTTCACTCTTCTCAGAAACTCATCTTGAACATGTTTTACAGTTCTCGAATTCAATATGACACATGTCTGGAAATATTAAAAATATTAAAACACAACTTCAATTTTGGATTGAATCCTAGTTTTTCAAAAAAAAAATTGGGAAACTAAAGAAGCCTTAGATTTTGTTCTTTCTCTTCCCCTCTCTATTTCAGGTCAAGTTACTCGGATATCATTTTTATGCAAAGCTAACTTGATAGTTAGCATTTCATGCCAAAGAAACGTAGAAAAATATAAAGTCATTCCCAGAGCCAAGTAACTGCATTCGTAAAACAAAGTTCCAAGTCACACTTACCTCAAGAGCAGGTGCATCATCTGCCACCTTGATATTTGAAGGTGCTGCCCGGAGAGCCTTTGTCTTTTCCTCGATTTCATCCACAGAGTACGCTGCAAAACAAATGCGAATCCAAAATTCACTCTCCCTCTTTCACCAACAAACATAAAGACCCACAAGAATACCAATTAAGCCAATATTACCAACACAAAGCTTTTCTGTTTAGCCAAAACCCACATCAAATTTCGCTTCTACAAGCCAAGAAAAAAGAAGAAACCCAAATTTCACAGTCAAAATCAAACCCCGAATCTTACAATTCTGCATTGGTTTATAAAATCAGCTATAAATGGAAATTCCTAATCATGAATTAATCTAAAACACCCAACACCAAACTTTTCTTGTTCTTTTCACCCAAAGCCCACATCAAAGTTCTCTTCCGAATCCCCAAAAAAAAAAACCACACAAAAAATGAACCATCATTTCCAAATCAGCGCAGCTCATACCATAGGAGGCATAACCAACAGTGGCAGTGGCTCCAGTGATCGCGCCAATGAGCGAGTACTTGAGGAAGTTCCAAGCTTTTCCACTTGACGCGTTCGAAGCCTCAGTGGTAGGTGGTGGTGGCGGTGGTGGAGGTGGAGGTGTGAGATCGGAGACTAGGGCTTGAGCCCCGATTAGCGGCTCTTTGGGAGGGGTTGAAGCCACATCGGAGCTGAATAGGCGTCGATTACGCTTTAATACCCGGGAGACTAAACGGGATCGAAGAAGTATCGAAGACATTTTTAGGGTTTTAGAGAGGTTTTGCTTGTGATCGCCTGTTTGGGGTTAATAGGGTTTTGCGAGAGAGAGAAAGACTGAAAGAGAAAGACAGAGACAGAGACGGAGTGTTTGGGTATTGGAATTGTATTGAACTTTTGAGGGTTAACTTAATACGGAGGGGTGTTTGGATGTCGGTTGGTTCCTAGTTTAGTCAAGAAACTCTCTGTTTGGTAGCCGACTTCTTTCTTTTATACCAGCGAATCAGCGATTTAGAGGATATTGAAATTTGGACCTAGGATGCAGAGTAAATCATCTTCCAAATTTATTTTTATTATTATTTTCTTTTTTCCAAATTTAATTTTCTATTTTTTCTTAAAAAATGATAACCGGACTTCCATTTTTTTCCATTTAACTTTTGAACTATTCTTCCTCATCCGACTAAAAAGATGGAACTATTGTTCTGAAGTCTTTTTTACCATCCGTGCAAAACCCCTCAATATGTCACTGCAATACTAGTCCCGGAATTATGTTAAACTTAAACGCATCATTTTAGTTCTTAACCGTCGGATTCGATTAATGTCCTCGCCATCCTCTTGTTCTCCACATCAATGTTATCCTAAACGTTGATTTTGTCCAAATTTTGTTTTGACCACACATCAGTTTGGTTCCTCTCGTCACATTCAATCAAAATATTCTTTTAATTTGATCACGTGACGGCACATGACCAACTTTATAATATTATTTTCATTAAAATACAACCTATTCAGCCATGAAAAAACTAAATCTCACGTATTTTGCTCAGTAATGCTCTTTTTGATGAATGTAAAACCGTAAATGGAAATAATATGACCATTTTGAGCAAAAACATGAGTTGAAAGACTAAAATAAGCTATATTTTGATAAAAGCTCCCACTTAAAGTTGGTAACGTAACCAAATTTAACGAAAGTTATACAACAACATTGACCAAATTGATGTGTAAACCAAAAAAATTAAGGATCACATTTAGTAAGTATAAAAACTAAAATTAAAACTAAAAAAAAAAACAAATTCATGATCCACTTGTGATAAAATCCTAAATTAAAAGTTGTGATAGCTTTATTAAACAGCAACATCATGGCGTTGTCTTACTGCCTAGACCAACAACAACATGACATGAAATACCATTTTGATTTTTCTAATCTTGCTGAAATGTGAGAAAGAATCTTCTCTTTTTTCTCTTTTTCTCTTTTTGGGAAAAGCATAAAACTATATAGAAGGTTGTTGTTAGGAAGATGAACAAGTTTGGGGTTGTGCCCATTAAAAGTTAAAGGTTTAGAAAAGTCAAGAAGATAATGAAGATAGTCAAAATCACTTGGAGCCGTGTGCTGCATTTGCAGATCTTCTTTTGCCTAACTAATCAAAGGTTAATATATGATTAGAGTTTTATGAACATATATATCTTTGATATGTCATGTCATAAAGTAATATAATTATGTAAAAATAATAAAAAGTTTACGTGTAAATTAATTATTAATGAGAGAAAACTGCTTAAACTTTTCTTAAGTTACAACTTACATTAAAATCAAAGCTTCCATTATTATGAGAAGCAAGAGCATGATATTTGCTTAGAGATGAAGGGATTGAACACCATCCCAAATCAAAACCAACCACAAGTGTGTGTGTGTATATGTAGCATTATTATTCTTCTTATGATTTTCTAAGCAACAACCACACAAGCAGAATTTTCACCCGGTATATGTCACAACCTCTTGGTTTTGGTTTCCCTGGTGTTAGCAAAGAAAATGTAGATTAGCATGCAGTTGTACACGTTTGTATGTTGCCAACTATATTTCTAAGAATTAATTACTTGCTTCTTACGAAGGACGGACTTAGGTTTCAAAATGAAATGGGCTAAATTTAGCTTACGTATAGGGTGCATGATGAAGTGCTGGGATTTATGCTTGCCGACATGCAGTGCATGGTTATGCACGAAAGGGGGGTTGATTTGGGTGGATTGGGAATGTCAATATAAGGGTCTGTCCCTGCTTCTTAATTCAATGGTATTTTTCCTGCCAATGATGAAAGTGATTTTATGTTCGAATCTTCTTTGATCTGTTGATTAGAAAAGAGAAAAACTAGTTCTAAACTATTTGTATAAGTTAGTCTCATGCTCTAGCATTACTTGTGCCAATGACATTATGCTATATTTCAAAAGGGTTTGTTATAGAACAGAGACAGAGTCTTCAATATCAATTATCAGATCTCTTTCTTGGTCCCTGCTCTCCCAAGTGATTGCCTCCATCATAAAGAAGTCAAATCTGAAATTGGTGAACATCAAGATTACTCTTACCTGATGCCTGAATGGGGTGACAGCTAGAAAGTTCTAAATAGTCTAGAAAATAACATGTCAACATCCTCTCCATTTCAAGTCTCCAAATTGCAATTTTCTACCGATCCACAAAAACCCTGATAGGAGCACCATTTAAGGGTCCTCAATCCAAGGGTATTTTTGGAAAACCACCCACACAACCAAAATTACGTTGAAGCCTGACCTATATAACCCTCCAATCCAATCCATGACTTTGATATGAAGATACAAGCTTGCCAAAGACTCCTTCAAACTCCTCTCCATTCCATATCCTCCTCAATTTGCCAGAGCTGCCTCTTTAGCAATTAAAAACTAGCTAGATAGAGAGAGAAAATGGATCAAACTGAGTACCATAGCCAAAACCAACAAACCTTGACTCATAGTTACTACATGTACAACTCCATAGACAATCAGCTTCTGAAAAAAGCTACCAAGTTTTTGCTTTCAGTTTCTGTGGTTTCTTTTTGCATTCCCAACTCATCTTTGCTTTCATGCCTCCATTCCCTCAACTTCTACTTCTCCACATTCCCTTACCAGCTTTTCACCCACACCATTGACAAGAACTGCATGTTCCTCATCTGCAATTTGCTCTTGGTTGTCCTTGCAAAATGCTCTGGCTTAATCCGGTCCCCGTCCCCGCCTCATCGTACTAATGATGAAACCACCTTCAAGAACAGAGAAGGTGGTTCCGGGTTCGAATCCCCAATGTTAGAGACTGAAGAACCAGCTATGCAGAAGGAAGATGTTAAAGTGGAGAGTATGGAGTCAGAAGAACATGTTGCTGCAGAAGAAGGACAACAAAGTGAGCCTTTGATCGACCAAGTAGAAACAGATGCAGAGAAAGCAGCTGAAGAATATAAAGATCAAAAGGAGCAAAAACCAGAAACTGAGTTTATAGTCTCAGAAGAAGAAGAAGAAAATGGAACACTTGCTGAAGAAGATGAAGATGGAAATGGAATGTTAAGTAGTAGCACTGAAGAACTAAACAAGAAATTTGAAGATTTCATTAGAAGAATGAAGGAAGAATTAAGGATTGAAGCACAAAGACAACTAATCATGGTTTGATTAGTGTTTTAATTAGTATGTTTGTGAGAAATACTTCCTTTTTTACTCATTCATAATTAATTTTCATTATGTTAATTAGTTGTGTATTATGTATTTATAGATGTTAATTAGTAAAAGATTTTATTTTCTATATTCTTTTGAGTGCATAATAACAATATGAAAACGGTGCTTTGAAGCAGAGATTCATATATAAGCGACTGCTGCAAGCTTCAAATATTTCATAATGACAATTAGATATACACTTGTCCTGCTGCATTGGAGTTTATGGTTGGCTGGGCCCCATTGACTTACAATCTTTTTGTTTGGTGGGAATTTGACAAAACTTAATTTGTTATGTTCTTGGAGAATTGACAGAGTTGATGAACACACTGAAACCCGAGCTCTGTCATGTGAATCCAAATAATTTAGTTCATTTTTGCTATCAGGATAAAATGTAACAATCCCTAATCACAAAGCAATCTGTATAATTTTCTCACTACATTATAAGGTGCCGTTTGGTTCATGGGATAGGAGGTTTGGGATGGAAAATCAATTATTTTCTCACGGTTGTTTGGCACATGGGAAAGTAGGGAGAAAATGAAGCCCTCCTCCCAACTTAAGTTTTGTTTTCCCTCTTCATGAGAAAGTACGGGAAAATGAGCCGACATTAAATGCACATTTTCATGACCATTTTGTCCCCGTTAACAATTTAGAATTTCAATATATCATTAAATACATTCTTTTTTTATTTGATTTTTAATATGGGTATAATTGAAAATTTATACAAACTATGTTTTTCATTCCTACTCAAAACAAACATGGGAAATGAATCTTCCATTTCCCATCCTTTAAAACATGACATGGAAAATGATTTTTCCTCAAATCTATTCCGTGAATAAATAAACGGGACCTAAGGCTTTACAACTTAAGATCCTTCTGATTAATTTGCTAAGATAAAATTTAGTGAAAAGGTAAAAGTAGCATACAAAGGTAATAGCAAAGTGGCAAAAAAAGATAAAGAAAGAAGGAATAATAGCATATATGAATTTAGGCATCTATAGCCTATAGGTACCCGGTGCCCTTAAGAAATTATGTTGCAAGTATTAATCTTACCCAATTTTAGCAACATGGAAGAGGTATCTAGAAGGAGAATAAAGTTAAAACTCTAAGATGTGACATTGTTCCATTATTATGAAATTTGTAGGAATACGATATGAACTTTTAAGTATATGCACAACCAATTGGGTTTAGTCCAATGGAAAAAGATCTTGATTTGCGAAGTAGAGATCCCATTACATCTTGCTTGTGTGTGTGTGTTAACCACCTAGTCTCTGTAAAATGATGCAACTTATTACCTAGGTCAAGTTTTGATCAATTTTTTTATTTATTTTATAAAAACGTATCATGTGCCCCTCACATGGAGAGATATTTTAGTTTATCTACGTATATATGGGGTGGTGGTTTTACCACTTAAGACCAATCTAATTAATTTGCTAATATGAAAATTAGTAAAAAGGTAAAAGTAGCAAGTGACCAAAAAGCAAAAGAAAGAAGGAATAGCATATAAGAATTTTGGCATCTCTAGCCTATAGGTAACCCATGCCCTTAAGAAACTATATTGCAAGTATATTGATGATCTTACCCATTTTATCCAATATTACTAGATGTGACATGACTTCATGATATCCAACATTCACTTCCCCAAAACATAGAAATTCATTTCAGGTGGGATAATTTTGTAGCCCTATCTGAAGTCCTGGACAAAATCAGACTTACACATGTGAAGTTCCTGATCAATAGGATTTCAAATTCCAAACCATTTGGCAGTTGTTTGGATAAAGTTAAATGCTTGAAAGAAAAACTAGTGCATCAAAAAGCCACAGAATTTTGTTTCCATTTCTGAAAGGGATTGATTTTGTATTTTGCTGTTGTTGTTTTAAGTACAGGTGGCTGGAAGAATCCCTAAAGTCTTTACACTGAAGTGGTTGGAAACTTAGGAGCCTTCATTTTCACCCCTTATTACATCAACAAAGCAGTTTCTTCATAAATGATATATGGGTCCTTGCTTCCTTCAAGGTGAAGTTAAATCTCAAACTTATTTGTTTGATTCTCACATTCCATATACCAATCAATGAAAGTGAGAGAGATATGTTAGCACTTGTAGCACCTAAGTTTAAAAGCTTTTTTTTATTTATTTTAAATACAAGCGATAGTCTAAACCACATGAGAGGAGGATTTCTCACACACACACAACTTAAAGCTCATTTTTTGTTAAGAGAGTTTCACTTAAAACCCAAGGGAGACATTCATAAAATTCGTCAGGCATCTAAATCCATCGATTTTGTAATTTATCCCTTATATGAACTATGCCCAAAATGACATCTAAATTTATCAATTTCTTAAAACTCTACATAGTGGCAAGATGAAGTAGCTCTGTGTCCTCATGCGGATTAAATGTAATATCTCGTATTGAGGCATTTTATCAAACACATTGCCCCCCAAAAGCACTAATGAAAGAAAATTATATTCGATTGACCCTTTTTGGCCCTTAATTGATACCCAAGTGACCTAGTATTCATGAGTAGAGATCCAAGTGAAGATTATTTTTATAAAGTTCAGAGTGCACTTAGAGTTGAATGAATGAAACACTGTCACGTTAATTTGGTGAACAAAATTCACAACTTTAGACAAAAATCCTTCTAACATGAAAGTTGAAGGAAATAAACAAACTTCAAATTGAGAATTTACATAATGCGCATGTCATCATCAAGAAAACACTTTGCTAATTAATAGACATTGAGCCCTATACCAACCTAGACTTATTCCAGCACCTTACATGATAACGCATATAGACTTTTTACAGGAGCTGGCCTTTGATTTGGCCACCCTCTTTGTAGCATTACCGGCCGCGGAAGTGCTGGTGGTTGTGGTGGCAATGATTGCGATTGCGATTGTAATTGTAGTGGCTGAGATTGCTGTGGAACTGACGGCGATGTTGAAGGTAATTGTAACGGTGGCGGCCGCAGTGGCGACAATGGCATCATTATGAGACGACTTTGATCATAATAATCAAACCCTCCAAATGGTGGATAGGGATAATAAGGTGGCACCGCATAAGGGTTATATCCATGTCCATATCCATATCCATGTTCATGTCCATATCCATATCCATATCCATGTCCATATCCATATCCATATCCATCTTGCCCAAAATAGTCGTAGCCCTCCTTGACCTCACCATCAAACGTAAGACTTTTTAGCTCTGCATGTTTCCCTGACCCATCAAGCACCATTAGAAGTGTACTTGGATTTACTTTCCCTGAAACTTTCACTGTTCCTTGCTCTGCATCTATGTCAATTTTATAGACACCTAAATTTCAAAAAAATAAATAAAAGATATGCTGTAGCAAAACCATTTATTTTCTAGAAAAGAAAAAAAGAGAGAGATGAAAAACGGAAAATACCATAGATGTTCTGCAAGACATCATAGATCTTTGTCTTGCATGCTTTACATTTGATGTTCACTTTCAGAACACAAGTCTGCAAAAGAATGAAATAAAATATATATCAAATACCATGAGATATACCAAGAATGAAATTAATAACCACCACTATGATTAAAAATAAATAAAAACAGTCGGTGGGTATTGCTCAGTTGGTTGAGCTCTTCCACCTCTATCCATGTGGGTAGAGGTTCGAAACCAGACACCCAATGAATATTTGTGTAAACCCCCCTCCCCCATCGCTTGTACTCACCGTATCAAATAAATAAAAACAAAGTATTGCAAGGATTCTAGTCTAACCATTTGTGCAATGGAAGAATCCATGAGAGCAAATTCTGATAAAATTTCTGCAATGGGTTCTTGCAGCTTTGCTTGAAAGGTTCATATAGATCCTTGACTTTTTTCTGTGTCATCATTTATAAATTAATTTTCGTTGAGATAATTACTAGTATTTGTATATTTTGTAGTTGTATTTTGGCTGTCACATTCGCAATTAATTCCTAAAATCTCTCTTCTCGATATTCCTTGTAATTTTGATTGGGACGAAATATTACGTCCAGTTGTGAAATTACTGTTTCCATAAACCTTGCAGAAGAGGACAAGGCACGTAATGGTGGACGAATTCCCAAATATAAGTTACATTAATTTTATTTTCGACTTTTGCTTCTTAATTTTGATTCAGAAAATATAAGTGAATATAGGACAGTTGTCTTTGTAAATTCGTCACAAATTCCAGCTATGCTCACTTTCTTCATGCTTATAAGAGAATCTCTCTTTATAGGCAATTATGAAAGCAAGACAAAAGTCAAATTAATTAAAAAGAAGATAAATATCGAGGAAATACCAAAAAAGTAATTTCACTTCTTTTTTCCTGGAAAAAGGTATTGTAATTTCTTAATGGTTTTTTTTAATGGCAAAGTTCCATGAACTTATACCCAAGTTTCAATTTGGTTTTGAACTAGTTGCAGAGTATGG
Organism: Prunus fruticosa; assembly: GCA_018703695.1. Taxonomy (NCBI): domain Eukaryota; kingdom Viridiplantae; phylum Streptophyta; class Magnoliopsida; order Rosales; family Rosaceae; genus Prunus; species Prunus fruticosa. The sequence continues at coordinate 27,819,038 of CM031920.1, forward strand.
CCATGGATGATCGGAGGGTTAGGAGGGGGAGAGGAGGAGATGAGTTTTCAAATTGATGGTTTTAACTCTCAAATAGACAGTCAAATTGACCGAATGTGAAAAACTCAATTGGCACAACTGAAAGAGTTTGATGACCAAATTGACTCCAAAACAAAAATCGAGGACTAAATTGACTCGGGTATAAATTTAAGGACCACTAACCTCTCTTAATACATGAGTTAGGAATGGTTGGCCCAAGTCCACATCACAACCCACCTCTGTAAAGGAAAATTTGAAAGTTTGGGCAGAAGCGATTTAGCCTTCTTTGTTTTTTGGAATAAATTGAATTTTCGTGAATTAATTATAACTTTGACCGTTGATTTTAAATTTGGGCCCTTGATTTTTTTTAAAGTTAACTCAAGTTTAATAAGTAATATCTAATAAAACTCATGGTCCTCAGATCTCCCATGACAGTTAGTCTCTGGATGTCCCCCATTTTTGCGCCACACCGAGTAAGAGAATGAGGGGGAAAAAAATAAGGAAAAACAGAGATTTGGATGCGATTTAACTGACATTTAATCAAATTCTCTCCCCTAAACAATGGTTTTGCAATGAAAATGTTGATTATGCTTTGCAGAAATCCTATAAATTTTTTCTCCTATAAGGTAACAAGTCCAGATGTAGAAGATGTTAGATGTAGACTCCACCTTGAATTTTAGATGGTATGTACACCGCCGACAAAAAGTTAAGTTCATGCACAGACAATGCTTCTAACTCAAATTTCACTCCTCTTGCCAGCATCAATTGTAGTTCCAATCTAAAAGAACAAAACTACTTCATGTTACTTAATCCAGTCACATGATGGATAAAATAAGAAAGCTAACAGAGTCTTACCTCCACTCTGGCACTTCTCTTTGTAAGTAGCATCTACGTAACATGGCTTCCGTTTTCCTCTTGTCTGGCATGGTTAAAAGGAACCTTATTTAATGTTACTAAAAGAAATAGTAATGCCAACGTAAATAAAGCACCATATCTCTCACCTTGTGCTGTCAAGGGAAGGAGACACTGTTGTGGAAGTTGGTACTTCTCCGAGTCCAAAAGGAAGCCTCCAAGCCAGAGTATCTCAGGGACCCGTAGAAATTTTGCATCATAGGCCATTTGCTTACATCACAAAAGAGTGGGTTAAAATTGGATTGTAACTTTATTTACATTACACAATATGAGCAGTCTACAAAAGAATTGACTAATTCAGCAGTTCTCAATCCTCAATATTTGGTAGTTCATGTTATTTAAGTTTGTAAACTACAGATAACAAGTTCATAGAGTGATCTGGAAGCCTAACCATAGAACCAAACCGATATGTGGACAGGATGTCAAAACCATACGGATCACAGTCTACCAAGCAATAGGTAGGGAGATGCAAAGTATCAACAAGAAGCCCCAAAAACCTGGCAAACATAAATGAAAAGTATGTAAAGTATATAGACAAAAGGGAAAAGAAAGTGCAAACAGATAAGGCAAGGCAAGGCACTCTGTTACCTTCTTGTGGAAATATCAGGATATCCACGTCCCTGTGAAGAAAACAAAAATAGCGCACCAACAAAAAAGTTTAATAAATGCTGTTTCAAGGATCAATGAGAGTTATTTGGCCAAAAACAAGGGTGTATGCTTACAGTGATAACGATGCAGTGGTTTGTGTTACAGAACTGGTCATTTGCCAATCGTTGAAAAACTATACAGAATACGAATAATGGTTTGTTCATAGAAACGCACATCAAAATCAAATGATATCCAGCTAAAGCACCAGGGTTGCTAACAAAAAGAGTAATTACCTGATTCTTTCTCCACAACAAGTATGTATTTCGCTACACTAACAATATCTGCAGGTTAGAATTAATGATTTGAGCATGTTTTTCAACTTCAAATGGCACTTAGGGTTGATTATGTAATTACCAATGAACTTGTAAAGTTTACATTATCGAATTTGAATATCCATTGATTTTAAACATGGAAATTTTAATATTTTAATTATTCTCTCTTAGTTAATCATCTGAATACCTTTGACCTCTTCAACATGAATGGGAACAGGAAAGGCCTGTATGTGAACCAGATGCAGATGTTTAAGTTCAGACACAATAAAAATATGATTATGCAGAAGATGTCATCAAATCATTGTTTTAAAATTTTAAAAAAAAACATGTTCCATTCTTACAGTGTTTGGCCTATTTATGCAATCAAACATGTTTCCAGCTTCTGAGAACCTTAACCAGCCCATTAACAACCTATAATGAGATAAAAACATTAATTATCAGTATGAGTTGACAATACTTAAACCAAGATCATAGTGATATCAACTCAACGAAAAAGTACCATAAACCTTTGAACAATTTTACCAACATTGTAAGGAAAGTTGAACCATACTGAACTAACAGGTGCAATCCCCAAGAATAACAATGTATTCAACAGACCAAGAATACACAAATGCAAATATAAATGATGATTGGCATAAGTCATTTTTATGAAAAATCAAGCAGCAATGTACGCCATTATTTTCTTGTGTTCGAAAATCAAGCGAAATTTTCATGCGTACCCTTTTCCTACAGACACCTGCCAAAAGGAGGCAACATGAAGTAAATACCCCAAATGCTGTATGCGGCCTTATAAAATTATTAGAAGCTCATGTGGCAATTTCAAGAGTCTACTGCTACTATTACTAATCATACACAACACATTGGAGTACATTACTATATATAAATAGGTATAAATTTGATAAGGCTGATATAAGAGTACCCACCACGTTCAGATTGTGGCGACTACACTGCATAAGGATGCATATGTCATTGATCGCACGGTCTACAATTGACTGATCTGCATTGTAAATTAAGCAGAGAATATTACTAATTACTTGGAGAGGAGAGACCACGGACATAATGCATCAAGAATTTCCAATTAGAAAATATCACATCTAAGCAAATATACCATGTTCTCATATTATCTTACCACAAATCAGAAGGCCTCAATTTCTATGCCCATGTACAATGCATTTTTACGAAGGTTTAATTCATGTACAAAGAAGAATAACATTTATCATAATCCAAGTTCAAGGTCTTATAACAAACTACATCTTACAGCCCATATACTAAGGATTTATTCTTTGACATTGGAAATGAAAAATAACTCAGATTCACCTGAAAATACAGAAGGGTGCATGTAATATATATCTCTCTTAGACCCATGTCTGTTTTCTTGCAGAAGTTGCTGAACAATTACTAGAACCCTAAGCAAAACATCTGAAACAGATTTGGCGAACCGGGTAATCAGTAATTCGTACATTACATAAATCTCTTGTACATTTATGATAGAGTTCAATTGTCTGTTATGTCCTTAGGCTGCCAATAAAAAATGGAAGATGAACACTTATTTCAGCTCATTCTGAAAAAGTAGTCTGTGTATTGTTAAAAAACGAAAAACAAAATCTAAGTTGCACTACATGAAAAGTTAAATACCATCCCAAGCGCAACATAACCTACCCAATCTACGCAAATGACTTTCCCTTCGAAGTGTGAGAGTCTCCTTCAAAATTGGCAAATCAGAGCTACAATAGCTGCGCATAACAATGTACCAGTTTGGATAACTAATTAGTAATTACTACCCAATCTACGAAATTATTATTAATTGTCCCGGAATATCGCACCCAAAGAAAAAAAGAATCCTGAACTTATTAAGAACTCTGTGGTGCTTGTTTGGTTGCTGAGAAAAACCAGGAAAATCTGAACGATAAACTAAAATCGAGAAAGTAAGCTTAGGATTTAACCAATTCGAATCGGGCTTCGTGCAGTAATTTCTGAAGCGATCGATGAGAATCTCCGGAGACCGTCCATTGCTGAGATCTTCAACTATAGCTCGAGTAAATTCTGCGCTCCAAAAAAATTTAACAACAAAATGAATGAGAAACTATAAATTAGCGTCTACTTGAAGAAATTGATTTCGAATTGGTTTAAAATATATAAATTGACGAGGACCTCTGATTTTTCTTAGCAAATCGCAAGGCCGAGGCTGTGAGCTCCATCTTGAGTGCTTTCCCTCCATAATTCTTGCGTTAATGGAGATTCTTTTAAAATGATTTCTGGGTATTTATAGAGTTGCTTGTGGACCGGGTCAGTTTAAATCCGCTTGCTAAGGAATAGAACTTATAGAACTTATGTGTTTGGCAAACTTGGGCCTTTTATACTTGGTTATGGTGTAGAAACTAATGACATGTTTACTTTCAAGAAATGAAGGAACTTAAGAATAAGGGAATAATGAATTCGTAATGGGTATCGGAATCATTCCAAGTACTTATTCTATGGTAAAATTCGTAACCAAATACCTTCCAAACTATGAATCATATCAACTAGGGGGAGTAGTTGATTCGATTCCAATTCCTTATTCTCAAATATTTCAATTACCTGATTCATGACTTCCCCTATTCAGTGTAAGTAAACACGCCCTAGAATCAGTAGCAGTTGTAAATTGGGAAAATATGAGCTAATTGAACAAGTGCTAAAGGTAGCAATTGGATTCAATAAAGAGAATGTGACCAACCAACCTTATCCACCCATAAGATTAAAGCTCACGTCTTTTACTCAACAAAGTTATTTACTCTTCTTGATGGAAGCTTGTCGATCATAGATGACTTTGTTGAGCAAATGATGAGTGAGTGAATGAGATATATTATGATGAAAAGTCCTTTGAAAAAAAAAAAAAAGCTTGTTACATAATGACAAACGACAAGCTTTAACGAAAATTTTGATCAAATGCAATGACCGACACCAATTTGATATGTGGAAAAAAAAAAACCATTAAATGGTGATTTAATCCAGAAAAGTCAGTTGCTAATTGATTTTTAGATTAGGCCCAGTTTCAAACTGTAATACCCAGAAAAATTTAAGGTGGATTTTCATATTTTTGTGAAAAATAATATAATGGTGGAGAATGATTATGGGTATTTTATCAAAAGATTTTGGATTGAGATTATTAAATTAAGTATGTTTAATTTGAAGTTGGACAAAAATGACCAAAAAATACCCCTAGGTGTGGATCATTACCAAAATACCCTTGTAGAAAGAAAGTAGGAGGCAACGTGTAAGCCAAGAATTTCTTCCCTCCTTCATTCTTCCCCCCTTCCCACTTACATTCTCTTCAAAAAAAATTTGATTTTGGATGAGTTGTAAACCTATGGTGGATGAGTCACCTAGTCTAGCATAAGATTCTTTCTCATCCTCTTCTTCCCATTCATTGTATCACCCTCTTCTAAATGGATGACTCACCTAGCCTAACGCTTTTCAATCATAAATTCACTCTTATCCTCATCATTCATTGTATCATCCTTTCTTCCTCATTCACTTATCTTCATCCTCATTTTTCTTTTGTTCCTCTTCAAAATCCAAAATTCGTCACTTCCTTGGAGCAGCCGAGAACTCAAATTTCGGAAGCTCAAATGAGAAAACTTTCTTCATAAAAGTTGTTCATTTACGTGATTCCTATAACATACTCAAATTTCAGCTCAATCCGACTAGTATAGGCTCTGAAACATTGGTATGATCACAATGAGTTTACCATTTCCTGATTTCACAGCAGTATGCTCGGTTTCAGTTTGTTTCTGTGATTTCCTGTACTCAAATGACTTTGGTTCCTTCATCAAAGTTGTTTGAAATGCTGTCTATTATAACATATCAAAATTTCAGATTGATCGGACTTCTATAGCCACCTTGGGAATGTTTAGAGTGGACTTATTTATAGTCTTCGACCTTAGTTTTCTTCCCTCGTTTTCAGTCCAAAACACTCATTTTAAAAGCTCAACACACTATGATTTCTTCATGATAGTTACTCCAAATTCTCCCCTTTATAAAATATCCAAAGATCATCCAAACGCAACCATTATAACTCTCTAAAAATTGGTATGAACAAAACTTGTTCAATTGATTATGTTGAATCTCTTGTTATAGATATGTGTACTTTCTCTCAAATGGCTTGTTCCTTATCATTCAATTGCTCAAATTAGCCACTATCATCTCAAGTAAATGGTTCTTTGAAGGCTTGAAGCTCATCTTTTTATTGTCTCTTTGAGTACTAGTTAAACCAAGTGTGGTTAGAATCAGTGTCTAAAAAATTGAAATTATCGCCGAAATATCGGCGATAATTTCGTTTTTTTCACATGCCGATAAACTGGGAACAAACCAAACAGATTTCGTCCCTAATATCCATATTGTCGCCGAAATTATCGGCGAAATATCGAACAACTTCAACACAAATACCGTTTTAATATTCGATAATATTGAGAATATCGATAATATCGATATTCTCGCGATATGTTGATGGATCTTGAAGGCCTTGTGAGACTGGGAGTGATTGGCTTGGGGGCATGGTTGGAAAATCTGAAGCAAGTTGCTGTTGCTGTTGGCTCTGTTTTGAAAGCTCTGCAAAATTTGAGCTCAAGAAGAAAAAGAGAGAAGAGAATGATGAGAGTGTCGGCACAAAGAAGAGAGGCAAGAAGAAAAAAAAAAAAAAAAAGAGAGGTAAAGGAAAGATGGGAGTGGCGGCTGAGTTAAGAAAGTAGGGTTAGGTTTTTTCTTTTGGGGTTCTTTAACCCCCTTCTCTCATAAAAAAAGAAAAAGAAAGTAGGGTTATTATTATTAATTGGATTTGGGTTATTAATTAGGTTATTTGGCATTTGGGCTGCTGGCATATTAAGCCTTTTGTTTTTCTGTTTTTGTTAGAAATGTTATATAAATAGTAGTTTATGATTTTTTTTATGTAACTTTTATTTATTAAATCTTATTTCATCTTTAAAAAAAAATTATGAACATTTTAAAGGAAATAGTATAGTAGATAAAAGAATCTTGAGAAGAAAATAAAATGTGTCCAAGTCATAATTGATATGTAGTTTATAATCACAAATAACCATTTCTTTTGTTGTGAATTTCTTTTGTTTGGGGCCTAGATGTGGGGTGTACAGAAACAAATCACCATTCCTTTTGTTGTGAATTTCTTTTGATTATGGTGTGTTTAATCTTTTTTCATTAATTACTATATATTTTCTACACTCACAGTGTTTGCCCGCTCGCTATATAATCAACTTAAATCAGTTAAATCTATCATGTAATGCATTTCCTTCCAATTTTTTATAGTAAACTAATAGATAATTGCCTAAATAAACATCCTACAAAGTTTCAATAAAAATTTCCAAGTTTTTCTTACAATTTCAGTGGTTTTTATTCAATTTTTATTGAATCGATAATATCCCGATATTTCCATCCGAAATTTCCGTGTTTTTGGCCTACCGATATTTCCGATACAACCGATATTTAAGACCTTGGTTAGAATGCCTCAAGTATATATATATATATATATATATATATATATATATATATATATATATATATATATATATCTTTCAAAGTGTGTTTTTGTGAAGTTCTAGATTATTTCGATGAGATTTTTTTGTTCCAATTTCATTTTGGCATTTTGGTACATCAAAATGAATATCTCAAGGGTTATTTCAAAGTTGGTTTTGTGCCATTTGAATTTAAATTGATTTTTTGTGAAATTTCAAAGTAGAGACTATCCTGCTGGAATTGTTTTGATTCTGCTGCATACCATGTTTTGAAGTAAGTGTTTGAAAACTTCCTAAACTTGGATTTTCATGAAATTTTAGTATGTTTTACTTTCTCATATTTTCTTCAGATCTGGAAAGTTTTATCCAGTTTGGTTGTAAATTGTAATTTTGGTGATTTTCCAAAATAAAGTGTACAAACCTGAAAAAAAGAACGTTATGCAGCATAGTCTGTTTTGGTTTCTATTTTGACGTGCTTCCTTAACCCTAATTTTTATCAAATTTTGACATCTTTAAAGTTTCTATGTCTAGTTGTGATCTGAAAATTTTTACATTATTTTGATTTAAACTCAATATTTAGTGAATTTTCAAAGTTAATGTGTTTCAACCCAAATGTTTAGCAAAACTGAAATTTTAGTTTTAAATTGATGTTTTAAATTTTCTTTATGAGTCTAAAGCCGAACCACCTGATTTTAAACATTCCAAAGAGTAGAACTATTATAGGAGGGGAATAGATTAGTTTTCCTTAACGCTTGGTTCTATGCTTGCTTGGACGTGAGGTTAAGGGAGTAACAATCGGGTCAAACAACTTGTCAAGTGTATTTTGGGGTTTTAGGTCTACGTGCGCTAGTAGGACACTCAAATTTGTTTCCTTATTTCCAATGGATTTTAATCAGTAAATTATCTCAACTAGGTGTTCTACTCTACGTACTTTCGAGGATGAAACCGCGCAAGGTTAAGCTAGCTGGACTTGAGGCAGGGTTTCCTGATTTCCGATGATTGGGCTATATCACTTTTAATCTTGGTGCTTATATATAGTATTATAAATATGAATATTATTATTGCTTTGCTCGATGAATATTATTTGATGTTATGTGAACATTATTATTGATGTTTTTCTGTGAATATTATTTGATGTTATGTAAATATTATTATTGATGTTTTTCCATGGATATTATTTGACGTTTTGTGAATATTTTATTCATGTGATTAAGCCTGATATATTATTGTTATTATCCGTGGCATTATTCAGCAGAAATAAATGATGTTTGTGTTGCACTACATATGCATCAGAAATACAGTGGTGTTTGGAGTGTGTGTGTCGTTTGAGATATATCTAAGAGGTGGGAGAAGGCTTTAGATATATCTGAATAAAATGTGGAATATATTCTGGTGACGGGAGCAGAGCTTGAATATATTGAGGTGATGGGAGCAGGGCCTCTAATGATAAGTGAAAGTTGAGAAATTCGTAAACAAAAGAAAAAAATGGGATAAGGGATGGATGGGTGCTAGTTCATATTTTAGGGTATTCGGAGCCACAATGGTAAAACGCATGGTATGGGACATGCGGGCTTGTTGCTCTAGGATATGAATTAGTGGGATTAGAAGGGAGTGAGTTCATGGCATCACCGCATATGAAAATTTATTTATCTTGTATGATTTCATAATTTGTATATCCTGTGTTGTTTGATGCATGAAACTTTGATTAACTTTGATAGCTGACCTTGAGGGGTTTGACGGTACTCTCCTGGGCATTAGAATGCTCATACCCTAATAGATTGTGCAGGATTAAAGAAGAAGTTTGAGGAAGAAGATTCAATTAAGCTACTGGGCTTTTATTGTTGATTTGTGTAATTAATATTTGTAAGTAGTCAACCGTTTGTTAAAGATCCTAGTGTGTAGTTAATTACAAGCTACTGCGACTCTGATTTTGTAATGTTAAGTAAATTTGTATTATTTTGTGGCTCTATTTCTCATCATATCATAGTTGTAGGATTTTATTCTTATGACTATGGTATGACTCACACCATGATTCGGGAATATTTTTTGTTTTCGAATCAGGTCGTGAACACGAACATCCCCAAAGGCCCAGGAAATTTGATCATCACCGTTGGTCTCAATTCAAATCAAACAGATATTTTGGAAGATCTTTTTCTCAAAAAGAAGGCCCATGTGACTTTGAAAAGTCAAAATTTTCAACTAAGAGCACTTCCAGCAGTTTGCCATTTGCCATGGCAAGAGGGGGGCTAGGGTAACTACTATTCACATGAATAGTGTCTGCCCTTGCAAAAGGTTGTGGTGTTTCCACCAATTGCCATGGCAACAACTATTCACATGAGATTTGAGGAGATAAATTTGTATAGAGTTTTGGTGTGGGAAGTGAAAAATATGACTAAGTATTATTTATTTATTTTAAATGATTTTTTTTGTATTTTTTTAGATTTTTTTTTTTGGTTGCTGGCGTCAGCAAACTAGGGCTTGTACTCAGGCTCGAACTCCCTCTCCTGCCAGCCCATTCTGCTGGGCCCCACCTCCTGCCTGGGCTAGCCTTTGTTGCTGGAATCACTTTTTTGGCCCTAACCCCCCCCCCCCCGCCCCCAGCCTCTCTTTGGAACTACTCTAAGGCAGAGGAAGTGATAGGGAGTTAATGGAGGCAGGTTAACCAAAAGAACACTCTCCATGAACCTTTAGAAAGCCAAGAAAAAAGGGCGGCCAAGATTGCCTTTCTATACCCATAGAGGGCTCTACATTGGAATAGGATTTGTTTTTCAAGAAATAAACAGGAGACAGGAGAGTTGTTCGCAGAAAAAGCAAAAGGACCATCATAGAAGCTAACTGTTGATGGTTCTTCCTTGCCAGAATAATAACTTCCCCTTTTTGTGGCATTGGAAAAAGAAAATCCTTTTAAAAAGATCTGCCCACCAAATACAAAAAATTAAGAGAACCCTCATTCAGAGTTCTCTATAAATATAAGAGGAGTTGAACGGATGAAAAGACAGCCAAAAAATCAATCAAGACAAAAACTCTCAAGTTTTATTAACAAATTCAAAGGAACAAAGTCATTCAAATCTCAAGAGCCTTCAGACTCTGAAGCAATCAAGCCATTTAGTTTGAAAATTCATTCAACTCCCCAAGCGAACAGCCAGAACTCAAGCTTCTGACCTCATTAAAATTCAAAGAAACAATTCACAAAGGAAACGAGATTTCCCTTGTTACAAATTTGGTTCAGCATAGACCAAACCAAGCACGATCCAGTTTTTACAATATGAAAACCTCAACAAATTTATAGAGATGTCTTGATCAAAACAGAACAGGTACTATAAGCAGCTCCAGTCCGCAGTCATCAATCCACCCACTTCCAGCCCCGTCCAAATTGAAGAGGCCTCAATTCTGCCCATTCAACAAGCCCCTCCATGGCTTAAACAGATTAAAGTTCTACCAATCTCAAATATTGGTATCGATTTCGCGTGACACCCATCAGTTGAAGGTGCTGACGTTCAAATCCAGCATAGACATGTTCAATCCAGTCTGACTCAAAGGCAGCTACTCAAGTAGAAATTGAAGCCCAACGTTCTGTTATCATGTTTCAGACGTGGCAGTTCTCTTTTAAGTCATGTAATAGGCAGTTATGCTTAGAACAGTTCGATTTCTTTTAATATTCATTCTGGCTAGAACTATCAATCTTTACTGTGAAAAATTATGAAGTCCTCACCAGTCTAAGGAAGGAAAAAAACTTACTTGAAAGATATTCCTCACTCAAATTCACAATCATTTGTTTAGAGTCAGGAAACTTGGCGCATAAGCTATCTACTTTTAAGTCTGTTAGGGTTTTTTAAACTGCTAGCAGTGGCACGCTCATACACAAAAGCAAATTGACTTGTTGACCATCGATGGTTTTCGAGCCAATTGGGACTTTTACCCTACAATCATAGGATTAAAATCAAAACGAGTGAACAATTTGGCACGCCTAGTGTAACTTCTCAGTATACATACTCCTAAAGAGACATCTTTTAGTATATGAATATTAGAAGCTCTAGCCAGAATCTGTGCCTTATCATGGAAAGAGGTCAACCAGCTTTCCAAGAAGAAAGACATGAATTAGAAGAAAGTGATGCTAGGCATTCAGCTCACGGCGGTCCAGAGAGTAGACGTTCCAGGTCTAGCTCCAGAAGGATAAACCAGATACAGGAGGCTGTGCTCCGGCATGAGGTTGCAACACAAAGGAGCCAGAATGCCCTGAACAACACGACGGCCATGATGCAATGGCAAGTCAACGGACAGTTCAGGAAGGATCGTGAGGCTTCTATTGCAAGAATTCCAAATCCGACGCGCAGTCCAATAGCTAGAACTACCTTTCGAACCTCCACCAAGATTAGTATGGCCATACCAGGAAAATCCCCTTATTGCACAGATAGCTGGAGCGCCTGGGCCGACAGAGATCCAGGCTGGACAAAGAGGAGGAGCCTTTGTCATCCAAGAGCAGGAAGCTCCAGTTCCTCAAGCATGGCCCGCTCTAGTTTCTCAATTTTGTGGGCAAATATTACTTAATTATGCATGCTATTTAGTGATTTAATTCTTTTCATTTCCTTGTATTTTTTGGAATGAGAAGATTTATAGGAGTATATAACATAGTTAAGGCAAATTGCGTGTACCTGATTGAATTGATTTGTCAATTGTGTTTGACAAATTACAAGATGCACGGGCAATTACTCTACTTTAACAAAAATAAAGAGGATCCTCTTTTCGAATTCATGCATATTTATTGGTACTTTGACATAATACAATATTCATAAGAAATGATATACATGTATGAAAATAGATAAACTTTTGGAATGGTTTCTTCAAGCACGTCGCTATGTGATTTTCACAATTCTACGCCATCACTTTATGCCAACCACTTTCACAAGCCAATCGTGTGTTCTGTTAGAGAGTACAAGATATCCCACTGATATTCCAATTACCACCCCAGATGCATACCCCATCAACACTACCTTCCAATCAAATCCATTCTCGTGCTCCAAATCACCATCTTGTTGGAATGATGATGGCGGTGATTGATGTGGACCACATGTTTTTGCTAGTGGAATTCCACACAATCCTACATTTCCACTATATGAATCATGGTCAAATGTATCAAATTGCTTACCATGAGGTAATAGTCCCACAAGTCGATTTTCTGAAACGTTGAACTTTTCAAGAGATGTCAACTTTACCAATTGCTCCGGAATATCACCAAAAAGTATGTTTGAAGATAGATCTAACCATTCAAGATTGCACATATCGCCAAATGATGGTGGAATTGTACCTGTAAGCTCATTATGAGAAAAGTTAAGCCCCTTCAATAATTTAAGCTTACCAATTACTTTTGAAATCTCTCCTCTGAAAGTGTTGTTTGAGAAATCAATAGTTGTGAAGAAAGTTTGAATCTTCACCATTTCAATTTCGAAGCCTTTAATTGTCACTACCACAGTGTCCTGATAGTAGCCCTCTCCCATATATTTCAGTTCATGTTCTTGCGAGTTTGTCATGGCCGTCAAATGTTCAAAATATTTTGTTGACAAGAGACCGCTAAACCGATTGCAGGAGAGGTCCATGATACGCAATTTTTGGAATGGAAACTTAGTTTCTGGAATGCCTATTTCACCATAGAATTTGTTAGACCTCAAAATAAGAACCTGCAACTTTGGAAGGGATTCCAGCCAATTTGGGAATGTATCTTGAATTTTGTTGTTTCCGAGGTCTAGAACTTCCAACTCTCTACATGTGAGCAAAGTTTGCGGCAACGACCCTTCCAACTGATTTCCATTAAGATCAAGATTTCTCAAAAAGTTTCCCTTAGAAAATGTCCTAGGAATCATGCCATGAAATTTATTATTCCGTAAATCCAAAACGAGAGAGACTCTACTGAAGTTCCCTATGCATTGATGAATTTTTCCACTCAATTTATTATTAGACAAATCAAGGATTTGAAGTGTACTCAAGCTGCAAATGGTTGGAGGCATCTCTCCAGTCAATTGGTTGTTTGATATGGAAAAGAAAAATGTGGAAGGTGATGGAATTGGAAGCTCTCCTTGGAGAGAATTGTTGTGAAGGTTGAGATGTCCAAGGTTTTTCCACCGAAGGTGTCGTGCAGTGCCCTTCACAAAGTTGTGAGAAAGATCCAAAGAATACAATGAATCTTTTGCGACATCCCACAACCATTTGGGAACTTCGCCTTGAATTCGGTTGTAGGAAAGGTTTAACCTGAACAAGTTTGGTGAGGCTCTTAGAAAGTATGGGAACTCACTTATGTTGCAAGACGACAAAGCTAGGGTCAAAAGTTGAGGCCAGCTGTTGTTACTCAAATGGTTGAAACTCAAGGATATATGGTTAGAGGAAAGATCAAGCAAAAAAAGACTTTGGAGTTTTGAAAACTTTTCAAACTCCACGGTGCCACTCAAGTTATTGGCTGATAGACCAAGGTCCATAAGGTTCTCAAGTTCAAAGATTGATCTCGAAATTAGGCCATGCAGCTTGTTATCATTTAAATAAAGGATTTTCAAGGAATGAGATTGGAACTCAATGATATTACCGCTGAGTTGGTTGCTTCCGAGGTCTAAGTCCTCCAATGATGGCAAACTACCTAACCAAGATGGTATTGTTCCGTTGAGTTGGTTCCCATATAAATAGAGGTCGGTTAAGTGTCGAGGAATAGGACCCACCAGTTGTTGTTTTGAAAAATCATATAAAGAAGAGATCGATGTCGAGTTGCAATCAACTTCTGGAAGCTGACCGACATAATTGTTGCCACCGATTCCAAACCTCTCTCTCAACCATCACGTCATGCCTCTCTCTCCACCGCTCTTCTCTTAGCCTCTCTCATTGCCGTCATCACGCAGGTTAGATTCTCTCTCTTTATCTCTTTTTTTTTTTTTCCCCCAATTCAATTTTCTGACTCTCTCTGTCCTCCAGCAAATCGGAGATCCCATTCGCTTGCAGCGTCCACCTCTTCATCTCGTATAGCTCTCTGTCTCTCTCTCTCTCTCTCAGGTCCTGATCATCTCTCTCTCTCTCTCTCTCTCTCTCTCTCATCTTCGATTCTGTGACTAGGGTTTTGCATCTGTTTGGGTATTTAGGTTTTGATTGTGTGTGCATCTGTTTACCTGCTCCTTCCTTGCGAAAATCAATGCTGGATGAGCTACCGATTGTTGTTTGCAGATTTATGTCTTCTCCTTTGCAGATTTATTTTTTATTTTTATTTTTTGATTTTCTGTTTTTGTTGGTGGAGTCAAATAGTTTTTGATTTTCTGTTTATTTTGATTTTTATTCATTGAATATGTCATGTCTTGTTCTGGAAAAACCATCACGTACTCCTGTTATTGCTTCATAGTGAATTTATGAATGCGAGTCATGCAGTTGGATTGCCTGGAAAAAATGATGTACCAGATCATGGAAATTTGGAAATATACAGTAAATCATGTTTGTAATGATTGCGTTTGAAAGATATTTGAAGAAGGTCAAAATCTTTTAGATGTCCGAGTGTTATTTGTAAATTCATAAGGCTTTAAAAGATAGGTCTGGTGTGTGTGCATTTTGTTGGGTTAAGACTTCAAATGAAGTTGGTCATTTGAGGATGACAATCTAAATAAATAGTTAAACCTTCGTAAGAAAAACTAAGTACAGATCTTCCAACATAAAAACCAAGGCTTTCAATTGAAGAAACTCTACAGGGTCTTTGTAAATTGTTGCGTCGATTCAGCTGCACCAAAATGGATTCAGCTACATCCTCAACTTGTGATACTTGCAAGTGCACGAGCCGTTCGGTAGTATAGCATATGTAAGTGCGAGGTCGATTCCACAGGGATTGGTGATTGAATAATCCAATTCAGTTTTCCTACACAAAACAGAAAAACAAGAAAGAAAATAAATAAAACAAGAAAGAAAGAAAAGAAAATAACTAAAGCAGATAAGTTCCCAAGTTCAATTAGATTAACGGATTGATTCTAGCTAAAGTATGATTAAGCCATGGTGTTTGGTTCTAACCTTGTATTCCTAATTCCCTAATTTGATCATCTGTTGTCTAACCTAAACTAAGCATTAGGAATCCATTAAGTATAGAAGAACATTTTAAACAACCAAGTATGTATCTAATCTCTGTTGTCGAATGTCCATATATACTCTTCCTATGAATAGTTCAATTCGAATTAAAGCATGGTGTCTACTCTTAATTCAAACCAAGATAGCTAACATGCAAGCCTAAATGGTGATCAATCATTCAAATTAGCATATTAACTTATAAGCATAATGAATAAGAACAAAAACCATAATTGAAACTTGGAAACTAATCAAACTTGAAACTAAAGAAAAGAAGTACATAACAATGAAAAGTAAAGTTGAACTAAGAAAAACTTAAGGAGAATTTCAGCACAAAGATTTCATTACAACAATTGAAAACTAGAAAGAGAAACTAAGAGAATTTGAGGGAGAGAAGGGAGGGGAGCTCTAGAGAAGTGTTTGAGAGCTCCCCCCCTTGGGGTTGTGTTTTGTAGCTTGAAGACTTCTCTATTTATAGGGCTAAGAGGGAGGAACATCATGATGAATTCCAACACCACCATTCCTCTTTTAATACAATCCATAACTCCCACTTCATCTTGTCTATGTTAGTGTGGTTGGAATCAATTCCATCCCATACTTCTTTTGCTGCTGCACCTCAAGCTTTCTTCACATGGGTTTTCAAAGGTGTTCAATTGTGGCTGCCTTTTGCTGCCAACCTATGTGGGTTTTCTTTTGATTGCTGGAAAAAAAGATTCTTCTGAACCAGGCTTGGTGTAGGAAGGCCTGAGGTTTCAATATGTATCCAATGAGGCTTAAATTTGGATATGTCATAATAGACACCCATTGGAACAACTTTTATGAAGAATGTATTCCCATCTGAGCAATACAAGTGTACGTTTTGGGCCTTGCAAGTTGACTGCCGAAAATAGACTGGAATTGACTTCATATCTTTTCTTTCCTTTCTTTTTGCTTCACATGCATGCATATTCTTTCTCTTTAATAGCTCCAGCATGTACCAACTAATCCCACTAGCAGCCTGGAAAGTGGTTCTTGATTTATCCAAACATGTTTCACACAATGCCTTGTTCTTGCTCCTTTAGACTTTCATAGCTGGAATGCCTATGTCATGCATTACAATGCATTGCAGTCATCTTGTGGGCTTGTTTTGGGATTGATCTTCCCTCCTAAAAAATCTGGAAAAATCTGGATTTTCAAACCCTTTGAATTATCTTTCCAAGCATATGCAGCCCAACTCAAGCAAAAATCAGAAAGACCTTCAAATGTCATTTTTGGCCCAGTAACGCAGATGCTGCCGAATTTGACCTTAAGCTGCCAAAACTTGCATAACTTCCTCTAGGAGACTCGGAATCATGAACCGTAAAATGCTCCAGAAACTAGACTTCTGCATCTTTCCAATGATATAGGGCTCATCATCTGGTTCATCCTGATAAAGTACAGTCCAATCCGTGAAGTTGATAGATTTGCAGACACCGTTTTGAGCTAACTTGTCTCCAAAATGCATTTAATGAGTCTCAAGCTTATTACACTGAAACAAACTCAAAATTTATTAAAAGCATAAGTTTATTTCAAAAACATAATCAAATCATAAGTTAGAAGGGTACAAAATGATATATAAATATGCACCGATCATAAATCAAATTAGTTCCATAAAATACTTAACCTTTACCCTTTTTTCTCTTCTCTACAAGAAAATTCTTGATTTGAACGGCTGAATAGTAGTATGATAAATGTAGTGCATATGTACACCATTTCTATCTATTGCTTGAGCAATATTTTTAAAGGAGAGATATTAAATCATATTATTATCTCTCCTTTAATAATTGTGGTGTCATTTAAAATGTTCTTATATGATGATTAAAGTATATCAGGCTGAAAAGATTTGCATTAAAGTATCTCTCTTTGACCAAAAAGCTCTGCATGTTTACTAGATCTGACTAAGATTGGTTGAAATTGAAGTTGGATTTTTAATGTGATTCATTATGGGTTTTTTGTGTGTTCTTGATCGGTTCATAATTGTATATTAATTCTTACCCTTCTAGCTTATGATTTGGTTATGTTTTTGAGTTAAACTTGTGCTTTTAATCCTTTTTGTGTTTATATTTCAGTTAATTGAGCTTTAGGTAACAATGATGGCTTTGGAGAACATAATTCATGCAATTCAATTATGTTAAGGCCTAATTTGGAGGAATGGATGAAGAGCTTAAAGACAAATTCATTATGGCTACAGCCCCCTGCCAGTCCAGTTCCGTAGGTCATAATGTAAGCTTTGTTTCAGAAACCTACATAGCTCTAATGAGGCCACATTCTTCATGAAAGTTGTTCCAATGTGTGTGTACTATAACATATCCAAAATTCAGCCCCATTGGATAAATCTGGAGTCCGTTTCCTAGCAAACACTGAACCATGCTCAGGATGGATCTTATCAGCGCGGAAAATGAGTTATAAATTTGTTTCGGCCTTAACTTCTTCATCCGACCTTGGATTGGCCCAAATAACATATGGATGGAAAGAAGACATTCTGAACTTCAATTTCAAGTGCTTAAAGTCCTAATTTGATTAAGATAAGCCCAAGTTGTAAGCCCTTGAAGTTGCTGGTCATGCTGACCTCAGCATGTGCTGGTTGGATGCTTGGTGATGGTGAGCTAGGCATGAGCTATCATTTCTGGTTGGAAGCTTGGTCATGCTGACATAAAGATGAGCTAGGGCTGCTGGTGGGATTTATTGGGGAAGTGCATCAATGTTGCGTAGATTCAGCTGCACCAAAATGGGTTCAATTGCATCCTCAACTTGTGATACTCGCAAGTGCACGAACCGTTGGTAGTTTAGCGTATGTAAGTGCGAGGTCGATTCCACAGGGATTGGTGATTGAATGATCCAATTCAATTTTCCTACACAAAACAATAATGAAAACAAAAGAAACAAAACAAGAAGAAAGAATGTACATTACAAGAAAAATGAATTACAACTAAGAAAACATTAAGTAGAGAATTTGAGGAAGGAAGGAAAGTGTTTGAGAGCTTGAGAATTTGGAGGAAGGTGTTTGGGAAGCTTGAGGATTTTGGAAGGGAAAGGAAGGTGTTTGGGAAGCTTGAGGATTTTGTGAACTTGGAGAATTTGAGAACTTAGGGAAATGAGAGAAAGGTGTTTGTGAAGTGTTTGAGACATGAAGACGTTTGGAAGAGAAGGGAAATGTGTTTGGGAAATTTGGAGAAGGGAGGAGAAAGTGTTTGAGTGATTTGGAGAATTTGGAAGAGTAAGGAAAGTGGTGTTTGGGAACTTTGTGGATTTTGGAAGAGCATGTGTTTGAGAGCTTTGAGAAGGGAGAAGAAAGTGTTTGGAAAGTGTTTGAGAATTTGATGAAGGAATGGGAGAAGTGTTTGGGAACTTTGAGAATCTTGGAAGAGAGTGTTTGAGGACTTTGAGAATTTGGAAGGGAATGGGAATTGTGTTTGGGAAATGTTTTAGAGCATGGAGAACTTTGAAAGAGAATAGAGAAGTGTTTGGAGAATTTATTGAAGAAGAGAAAGGAAAAATGCTTGAGATTTATAGTACTAGAATCTTGTTACAACAATTGAGAACTACAAAGGGAAACTAAGAGAATTTGAGGGAGAGAATGGAAGGGAGCTCTAAAGAAGTGCTTGAGAGCTCCCCCCTTGGGGTGTTATTACAAGCTTAGAGAACTTCCCTATTTATAGGCCTAGGGGAAGTGAAAATCTGAATTCAATAAGACTAATGCATACAACACTTGAATTATAAAATCTGAAATGGTTGATGCACTTGTATTAGAAAATCTTCAATGGTTGATGCACTTGTATTAGAAAATCTTCAATGGTTGATGCACTTCCCCCACTAAATCCCACCAGCAGCCCTAGCTCATCTTCATGTCACCATGACCAAGCTTCCAACCAGAAATGATAGCTCATGCCTAGCTCACCATGACCAAGCATCCAACCAGCACATGCTGAGGTCAGCATGACCAGCAACTTCAAGGGCTTACAACTTGGGCTTCTCTTAATCAAATTAGGACTTTAAGCACTCTAAACTGAAGTTCAGAATGTCTTCTTTCCAGCCATATGTTATTTGGGCCAATCCAAGGTCGGAGGAAGAAGTTAAGGCCGAAACAAATTGCTAACTCATTTTCCGCGCTGATAAGATCCATCCTGAGTATGGTTCAGTGTTTGCTAGCTAACGGACTCCAGATTTATCCAATGAGGCTGACTTTTGGATATGTTGTAGTACACACCCATTGGAACAACTTTCATGAAGAATGTGGCCTCATTCGAGCTATGTAGGTTGCTGAAACAAAGCTTGCAATATGACCTACGGAACTGGACTGGCAAGGGGCTGTAGCCATAATGAATTTGTCTTTTTAAGCTCTTCATCAATTCATCCAAATTAGGCCTTAACATGCTTGAATTGCATGAATTATGCTCTCCAAAGCCATCATTGTTACCTAAAGCTCAATTAACTGAAAGATAAACACAAAAAGGATTAAAAGCACAAGTTTAACTCAAAAACATAACCAAATCATAAGCTAGAAGGGTAAGAAATAATATACAATTATGAACCGATCAAATACCCCCAGACCTAGATTTTGCTAGTCCTCGAGCAAAACAAAAAGGAAAACATAGATAAAAAAATCAAAACAAGAAGTTAACTAGACCACTTTCGTAGGTAACTCGATTGCATTTAGCATATGCAACAAGCCTTTAAACCTCTAGGCATCCCTAGTAGGAGGAGTTGTGTCTCCTGAGGGTTTAACAGATTGACGATACCCACAAACGTTTTTCTAACTCTACAAAACAAAATGGTTAGAAAACTTATTAGATTTGTTAGTCCTTAAGCAAAACCAAAAACAAAAACAAACATAAACGCAAATACATTAACAAAAATAAAGAAAAAACAAAAATAAAGAAAACAATTACAAAAATAAAACGAACTCAAAACAATTTTTCCGAACATTTTCTGAAGAAAAATGACTCATGCACATGACTTAAACGTTTTAACAATAAAAGCTCAATTTTTAGACATTATTTACAAAGCGGCAAAGTTCTAAACACAATATGCTCAAAGTGTAGTAGTGTGATAGCCAAATACAACAAATTCCCCAATCTTAGTTTTCACACAATTTCAAAAATCATACAAAGCATAAGTTTAACTTCAAATCTCACCAAAGTTGTCCTCTCACAAATGAATCACTCAGAAGAGGGCTATAATGCATCACTCAGTTATAAACATGAGAATAGAGTTAAACCATAAGGGACTTAACTCGCAATAGAAAGATGAAGAACTTGCATTAATATGATCTCAAGAAGGATGCCAAACACTTAAAAGTAGAAAATGGATGCAATTCAACTACATGACATTTAAGATCAATTTAGGTCTTTAGTATAGGTTGTAATGGGGCCAAGGGTGTAAGGTGAGTAAGAAATGAAAGGTATGGATAATACAAAGTCCAAGGAACTCAAAATATAAGAGCATAAAACAAAGGTTTACAAGACTTCGAATCATCACAATTAGATTTTTTTCTTTTACAAGATCAAAACTCCTTATACCTTCATTTACAATGGTTCATACTCCTTCCCTTAAATTGAACAAACACCAATTTATTTTGAAGGCCCAAAAATGAATTTTCAATCAACCACCACTTAACTTTTCTCTTTTCTTTCACCAATTGTGTGATTTTTTTTTTCTTTTTTTCTTTTTCGAAATGTAACACCTCTTCCCAAACTTAGCATGAAAAACACATCCAAATTAAAGCTCATGAGTTCCTTAGAAAGGTAAATATTTGTTTTTCAGGCTAAGGCGAGGGAAATAAAATTGGTAAATGAAAGAAAAGGTTTACATGTAGGCTCAAAATGGTTAACAATGGAAAATCATGCTTAAGCATGCATAAGGTTAGCTTGAAAGGCACAAACGATCCAAAGAAGGCCTTAATATCATTTCTTTAAATGTCATGAAGTCAAATTGCACAAGAATGAATGACTTTTAAGTGTTCAACCAAATCAATGAATAATGAGATCAAACAACAACTTTGATGACAAAAAAAATAAGAGTACATGTATAACACTCATGAATTGAAGGACAAGGCTCAAAAGCTCACTTTATATGGTTGGTTATATAAGTCTAATTTATGCTTCATACAATTCTTTAGATTATGCAAATCCTTTAATTGGAAAATTATGAAACAAATGGCAAGTGTAAAGAAGGTTTCAAGCATATCATGATAGAACAATGCCAATTTTTAATTTTTAATAATTTTTTTTTAAATTTAAAATTTTACATTTAATAAAATAAAATGAAAACCAATTTTCATTTAAGTCATGCAAACATTTATCACAATCTCATCAAATGTTGTTCGGAAAGTGACTCAAAAACAAAACAGGACTCAAATAGAAGAAAAACAAGCAATTTTTTTTTTTAATTAAGAAAAAAAAATAATACATGCTAAACTCCAATACCCCCAAACCTAGAAATGAACATTGTCCTCAATGTTTAAAAATTAGCCACAAACAATGTCATAATAAGAAATGAAAGGTATTAAAGCAAATAAAAATTAAAACACACAAAAATAAAATAAAACAATTACAAAATAAACAAACAAATATAAAATAAAAAAAATAAAAACGAAACAGTAAAACACTCAAAACAGTAAGCCCTAACAGATAGTCTTACACAAACTGAAACCCAAACGATTTAAAGCTCAACCCAAAAGAAAGTTAACCCACTTTGAAACCCAAACTAAGGTGAAACCCGACCCAAGAATGAAATCTGAAACCCACATGTTTAAATTTAATTTTTTCTTAAAAAGATAAAACGTGAATTATGAGCGCAATGCAGAATTTTTAAAAAGAGGGAATGTGGTCCCTGATGTCGTCTCATGGATAGTCACGGGCAGAAAGCAGGAGCCACGTGTCGACGCATAGAGGCGCCGCGGATCCACAAGCGAAAATTACAGGCCATGGAAAGTCGTGACGACTTTACTGAACGCGTCCGTTCAGAAAGGTCACGTCGTGATAAGTGAGTTGGGTGTGGTTGGAAAGCGAGAAGGTTGTGGGACTCGAGGAATGCTGGAGATTCAGAAAATGCTCACGCTGCACTGGCTAGGGTTTTGTGAAAGACTCTATAAGAAGGAAAAAGAAGGGGGAAAAAACAAAAAACACAAACTCAGAAACACAAAAGAGAAAAGAAGCAAGATAAACTGAGTGAGAAATCTATGGCTTCTTCCTACCCTTTTTCGTTGGATCTTAACCTAGCTCCACCGACTCAAACATGAGGTCAAGCAGGAGCACCAGTATGGATGCCCTACTTTGCCTCCGCACGGGGCCTGTGACCGTCAATGACTCAATTCTCCTGGACAACGATGTTGCAATTGGAGTTGGCAGAAATTTGGTGACTCCTAAAGATATACGTGTGTTCGGAACAAGGGACGACAATCGGGTCATGAGTGATGCCCTGGCACTGAGCATGCAGAGTCCAGCATGTGTCGCAAGTTTGGTTCATCGCCTACTGCGAAGTCCCATGAGGTAGAGGTGTTGAAAGGTCAGTTAGCGGCGGAGCACAGGATGGTTGAAGAGTGTCAAAGTGCTATAAAAAGCTTGAAAAGGGAGCGGTCAAGGATAGTGGAGGTGAATCGACACCAGCTAGACGTATTGCGGGACGAGAATAAAAACCTATCAAAGATGGTAGAGTTGTACTCTCGCGACATGCGAAAACAGCTGGAGGACCTAGACCGACCGGGTAAACGCAAGAAACCAGATCGCGAGAAAAGTTATACTGAAGCTAAGATTGCGATCTTTGGGAGCTCAAGTGATGAGCCCCAAGAGGCTGTGCGTGAAGCCCCGGAAGAGGACAGCCAGAGGGCCAAACTAAAAGCTCCTATGGTCGAGACACCGAGCGCCAAGAAGAAATGATTTCAGTTTTTATTTATTATTTATTTTAAAAGTGTATGTGTTTTTTTTTTCTTTTTAATTGGGAAATAAAAACGTTATGTTATCTCAAAGACACGAATGACCCTAAATTTAAAGAACAACGATCAAACAAAAACATGAAAACTGAAACATGCATTTTTATTTTTAGTTAAGTAAACACACAAGTAACTGCTTTTTCTTTTAAGAGAAAAACTTAAGGATGACCAGTTAAGGGCCTCAGAAAACACAGCCAGGGGGATCCGGGAAAGTTGGAGGGGTCACAATGGTCCCGCTTAAAACCCTAACTTCTTAGACACCCAAGGTGTCGCCTTAAAGAACTCCTAGACACTGGATAGACTGCGGTTGCTTACTGGAGTTACCAAAAGTTTAGCTCCTTCAAAGAATATCCTAAATTATACTACTTAATTAAATAAAAACAAAATAAATAAATAAATAAATAAAAACTGAAATAAACACGCAATTCAAACAAGAATTTAAAAGAAGAGATGGGATTCTTGCACCAGGTGTCCAAGACGCATCTTTAATTTTGTCTCTTCTTCAAATTAAATTCTTGAGAAACCTGACAAACAAGAAGAAACAAGTTATTTTTAAATTAAAAATAAAAACAATTAATAAATAAAAACAAAATAAAATAGAAAGAAAAAGGAAAACACACTTCTCTAAAACTTAAACAAAAGAAAAGAAAAACAAAATGACTGGAAATAACAGACAAAAATACAAAGCAATCAGAAAACAGGGAGGCAAAAGTGAGTGAAAGTGTAGACATGCTCCCTTTTAAAAAAACGCGCTCGCAATTTGCGCCAGAAATGAAGGGATCCGAGAGAAAGAGCACAGGATAGCACCCTCGAGATCCGAAGTGCTTTCGGCTCCCTCGTCTGCATAAGTCTATTTAAACACATCTCGGTGAAGTAGAAGAGCACCCCACATTTCTTCCTGCAAATTCAGAAAAAACATCAAAAAATCCAAAAACAAAACAATGGCATCTTCATGCACTCACCTTGATGATCTAAACCTTGAATTGTCCCTTGCGCCACCGAATGCGCAGGATAAGGGCTCGTCCAAACCATGTCTTCCCAAACTCCACATATCATCACGGTACGGCCTCAAACTTTGCTGAGGTAATACCGAACTTTTCTGAGGCGTGTCGAACGGAGCAGTGCTGCTAGAAGGCATGATTGGCAGCAAGCTCACATCGACAGATCATCCTGCATATGGCAAAGAGGTCTGACAAAGCAGCGGTGGAGGAGTCCCACAACTTAACTGTGCTCCACGCGGTCTCGGCTACCAATTTGGGCATGCGATTGCTGGCGAGAACACGGGAGTGTGCCGCGATGAGCGAGGAAATAGCTTCCTTAAAGGCTATGGTGGCGGACTCCAGAAGCGGCTCTCCTTGCCAATCAGCACGTGGAAGCACTCCAGAGAAAAAAATGAGGACCATGTGGAGCTGCTGGAGATTCTGCAAGTAAGAGATAATAGAGGCATGCCATGAAGATGAAGATGAAAATGAAGAAGAAGAAGAAGTTGTTGTTGTTGTTTTTTTTTTTTTTTTTTTTTTTTTTTTTTTTTTTTTTAAATTACTTTTTTACTTTTTTCTTTGTTTGTAATGCAGTGTTTGAAGTGAAATAAAAATGTGTTTTTAACACTCAGAAATAAACTAACTAACCACACCACGTAAATAAATACATAAACTAACTTAACAAAAAAAAAACAAAAAAAAAAAACAAAGAAGTTCCAAATTGATTTTTTTATTTTTATTTTTTATTTAAATTTTTTTTTATTATTATTTACAACTAACTGACCACACAAGGAAAAATAAATAAAAACTCAAATTTTAATTTTTTTAAAAAAAATTGTTTTTTTTTAATTTTTGTTTTGTTCTTTTTTTTTTTTTTAAACACACAAATATACAAGCAACTCATGGATGACCAGTTAAGGGCCTCAGAAAATACAGCCAAGGGATCCGGGAAGGTTGGAGGGGTCACAAAGGTCCCACTTAAAACCCAAACTTCTTAGACACCGAAGGTGTCGCCTAAAGAACTCCTAGACACTGGATTGACGGAGACGCTCATCTGGAGTTACCACGAGTCAGCTCATAAAAAAAATCTTTTTAATTTTTTAATTTAATAAAAGGAATAGAAAATTAAAATTACTGAAATAATAACAAAACAACTAAAGAGAAAGGATTGGAATACTCCCCCTTGAAGCGATTAGGTCGAGCATGATGCATTTGGAGGTCGCGACTTCTCCCACTGCTCCACACTCCCCATTCTTATGATTGAGGTTACCATCTCTCTCCATTTTTATTAAGCTGACATAAATTGCTAAAACGAACACAAAAAACTTGAAACATAATTAAAGGATTAGGAAATAAAAAGTAAAATTGAAAGGAAAATCAACACATGTCCAATTTCATGCTTCAAAGTAACAAGCAACAAAGTAATCAAACTAGCTTATGAAGTTCGTTCTTTCTCAAATATGATTATCCATATGGTGTGTGGTTTTAATCAAGTATTCAGAAAAAGCATTTAGCTATGGTGTTTAGTCTAAACACAAATTCCGAACCCATTAAGAACAAGAAGAACAATAAAGAACCAAGTAGAATTTAAACATGGTGTTTGTCTTCAATATCTACCCATTCATTCACTAATCAGTCCAAGAGTCATATGATGTTTATGTAAACTTGAACAAGATTTTTAATTAGGAGCAAGTGAATGAAACCATAAACTAGAAATAATCAACATGCTACTTCAACCTCTTTTGTTTTGTGTTGTGTAAGCTGGGACTCAAACCCAGTTCTCTTGCTTGTTAGACAATTGTCCTTGTCCGTTGGACTACAAACACAACTTGTCAATTAACCTCATTAACTTCAAAACATGAAACTGCCCAGTTATGAAAAAAAGAGATAAAAATAAATAAAAAGTAGGAAAACCAAATAGAATCAAACAATGTTACCGATCCCGGCAACGGCGCCAAAAACTTGTTGCGTAGATTCAGCTGCACCAAAATGGGTTCAATTGCATCCTCAACTTGTGATACTCGCAAGTGCACGAACCGTTGGTAGTTTAGCGTATGTAAGTGCGAGGTCGATTCCACAGGGATTGGTGATTGAATGATCCAATTCAATTTTCCTACACAAAACAATAATGAAAACAAAAGAAACAAAACAAGAAGAAAGAATGTACATTACAAGAAAAATAAATTACAACTAAGAAAACATTAAGTAGAGAATTTGAGGAAGGAAGGAAAGTGTTTGAGAGCTTGAGAATTTGGAGGAAGGTGTTTGGGAAGCTTGAGGATTTTGGAAGGGAAAGGAAGGTGTTTGGGAAGCTTGAGGATTTTGTGAACTTGGAGAATTTGAGAACTTAGGGAAATGAGAGAAAGGTGTTTGTGAAGTGTTTGAGACATGAAGACGTTTGGAAGAGAAGGGAAATGTGTTTGGGAAATTTGGAGAAGGGAGGAGAAAGTGTTTGAGTGATTTGGAGAATTTGGAAGAGTAAGGAAAGTGGTGTTTGGGAACTTTGTGGATTTTGGAAGAGCATGTGTTTGAGAGCTTTGAGAAGGGAGAAGAAAGTGTTTGGAAAGTGTTTGAGAATTTGATGAAGGAATGGGAGAAGTGTTTGGGAATTTTGAGAATCTTGGAAGAGAGTGTTTGAGGACTTTGAGAATTTGGAAGGGAATGGGAATTGTGTTTGGGAAATGTTTTAGAGCATGGAGAACTTTGAAAGAGAATAGAGAAGTGTTTGGAGAATTTATTGAAGAAGAGAAAGGAAAAATGCTTGAGATTTATAGTACTAGAATCTTGTTACAACAATTGAGAACTACAAAGGGAAACTAAGAGAATTTGAGGGAGAGAATGGAAGGGAGCTCTAAAGAAGTGCTTGAGAGCTCCCCCCCTTGGGGTGTTATTACAAGCTTAGAGAACTTCCCTATTTATAGGCCTAGGGGAAGTGAAAATCTGAATTCAATAAGACTAATGCATACAACACTTGAATTATAAAATCT
This sequence comes from Prunus fruticosa, assembly GCA_018703695.1. Lineage (NCBI taxonomy): Eukaryota > Viridiplantae > Streptophyta > Magnoliopsida > Rosales > Rosaceae > Prunus > Prunus fruticosa. Next base: position 27,846,380 of record CM031920.1, read on the forward strand.
GAAATGGTTGATGCACTTGTATTAGAAAATCTTCAATGGTTGATGCACTTGTATTAGAAAATCTTCAATGGTTGATGCACTTCCCCCACTAAATCCCACCAGCAGCCCTAGCTCATCTTCATGTCACCATGACCAAGCTTCCAACCAGAAATGATAGCTCATGCCTAGCTCACCATGACCAAGCATCCAACCAGCACATGCTGAGGTCAGCATGACCAGCAACTTCAAGGGCTTACAACTTGGGCTTCTCTTAATCAAATTAGGACTTTAAGCACTCTAAACTGAAGTTCAGAATGTCTTCTTTCCAGCCATATGTTATTTGGGCCAATCCAAGGTCGGAGGAAGAAGTTAAGGCCGAAACAAATTGCTAACTCATTTTCCGCGCTGATAAGATCCATCCTGAGTATGGTTCAGTGTTTGCTAGCTAACGGACTCCAGATTTATCCAATGAGGCTGACTTTTGGATATGTTGTAGTACACACCCATTGGAACAACTTTCATGAAGAATGTGGCCTCATTCGAGCTATGTAGGTTGCTGAAACAAAGCTTGCAATATGACCTACGGAACTGGACTGGCAAGGGGCTGTAGCCATAATGAATTTGTCTTTTTAAGCTCTTCATCAATTCATCCAAATTAGGCCTTAACATGCTTGAATTGCATGAATTATGCTCTCCAAAGCCATCATTGTTACCTAAAGCTCAATTAACTGAAAGATAAACACAAAAAGGATTAAAAGCACAAGTTTAACTCAAAAACATAACCAAATCATAAGCTAGAAGGGTAAGAAATAATATACAATTATGAACCGATCAATCAACCATTGAAGATTTTCTACTACAAGTGCATCAACCATTTCAGATTTTATAATTCAAGTGTTGTATGCATTAGTATTATTGAATTCAGATTTTCACTTCCCCTAGGCCTATAAATAGGGAAGTTCTCTAAGCTTGTAATAACACCCCAAGGGGGGAGCTCTCAAGCACTTCTCTAGAGCTCCCTTCCCTTCTCTCCCTCAAATTCTCTTAGTTTCCCTTTGTAGTTCTCAATTGTTGTAATAAGATCATTCTACTCAATTTTCTTTTTATTAAATCTCAAGCACTTCTCTATTCTCTTCCAAACACTCTCCAAACCCTAAACACATATCTCTTCCCTTCCAAATTCCCCCATGTTCTCCAAACACTTTCTCTTCCAAACATGCTCCAATTCCTCAAACACATGTCTCTTCCCTTCCAAATTCCCCATGTTCTCCAAACACTTTCTCTTCCAAGATTCTCAAAGTTCTCAAACACTCTCTTCAAAAATCCACAAAGTTCCCAAACACCACTTTCCTTACTCTTCCAAATTCTCCAAATCTCTCAAACACTTCTCCCTTCTCTAAAGCTCCCAAACACTTCTCAAACACTTTCTTCTCCCTCCTCAAAGTTCTCAAACACTTCCTTTCTTCCTCAAAGTTCTCTTAGTTTCCTTAATGTTTTCTTAGTTGTAATTTATTTTTCTTGTAATGTACATTCTTTCTTCTTGTTTTGTTTCTTTTGTTTTCATTTTTGTTTTGTGTAGGAAAATTGAATTGGATCATTCAATCACCAATCCCTGTGGAATCGACCTCGCACTTACATATGCTATACTACCGAATGAGGATGCAGCTTATCCATTTTGGTGCAGCTGAATCTACGCAACAAGTTTTTGGCGCCGTTGCCGGGGATCGGTAACATTGTTTGATTCTATTTGGTTTTCCTACTTTTTATTTATTTTTATCTTTTTCATAACTGCACAATTTCATGTTTTAAAGTTAATGGCGTTAATTGACAAGTTGTGTTTGTAGTCCAACGGACAAGCACAATTGCCTGACAAGCAAGAGAACTGGGTTTGAGTCCCAGCTTACACAACACCCAAAAACAAAAAGGTTCAAGTAGCATGTTGATTATTTCTAGTTTATGGTTTCATTCACTTGCTCTTAATTAAATATCTAGTTCAAGTTTACATAAACACCATATGACTCTTGGACTGATTAGTGAATGAATGGGTAGATATTGAAGACAAACACCATGTTTAAATTCTACTTGGTTCTTTATTGTTCTTCTTGTTCTTAATGGGTTCGGAATTTGTATTTAGACTAAACACCATAGCTAAATGCTTTTTCTGAATACTTGATTAAAACCACACACCATATGGATAATCATATTTGAGAAAGAACGAACTTCATAAGCTAGTTTGATTTACTTTGTTGCTTATTACTTTGAAGCATGAAATTGGACGTGTTTTGATTTTCCTTTCCATTTTAGTTTTTATTTCCTAATCCTTTAATTCTGTTTCAAGTTTTTTGTGTTTGTTTTAGCAATTTGGGATAGCTCAATAAAAATGGAGAGAGATGGTAACCTCAATCATAAGAATGGAGAGTGTGGAGTAGTGGGAGAAGTCGCGACCTCCAAATGCATCACGCTCGACCTAATCGCTTCAAGGGGGAGTATTCCAATCCTTTCTCTTTAGTTGTTTTGTTATTATTTCAGTAATTTTAATTTTCTATTTCTTTTATTTTAAAAAAAATTAAAAAGATTTTTTATATGAGTTGACTCGTGGTAACTCCAGTGAGCGTCTTCGTCAATAGTGTCTCAGGAGTTCTTTAGGCGACACCTTCGGTGTCTAAGAAGTTTGGGTTTTAAGTGGGACCTTTGTGACCCCTCCAACCTTCCCGGATCCCTGGCTGTATTTTCTGAGGCCCTTAACTGGTCATCCATGAGTTGCTTGTATATTTATTTGTTTTTTTTTAAAAAAAAAATTATAAAAAAAAAAAATTGAAATTTGAGTTTTTATTTTTCCTTGTAAATTGCAATTTGGAACTTCTTTGTTTTTTTTCTTTGTGTGGTCAGTTAGTTGTAAATAATAATAAAAAAAAAATCAATTTGGAACTTCTTTGTTTTCTTTGTTTTGTTTTGTTAAGTTAGTTTATGTATTTATTTACGTGGTGTGGTTAGTTAGTTTATTTCTAAGTGTTAAAAACACATTTTTATTTCATTCAAACACTGCAAACAAAGAAAAAAAAGTTAAAAAGTTAAAAAACAAAAAAAAAACATTCAAATAAATTAAAAATAAAAACAACATCTTCATCTTCATGGCATGCCTCTATTCTCTCTTACTTGCAGAATCTCCAGCAGCTCCACATGGTCCTCATTTTTCTCTGCACCGCTTCCACGTGCTGATTGGCACAGGAAAGCCGCTTCTGGAGTCCGCCACCATAGCCTTCAAGGAAGCGATTTCCTCGCTCATCGCGGCACACTCTCGTGTTCTCGCCAGTAATCGCATGCCCAAATTGGTAGCCGAGACCGCATGGAGCACCGTTAAGTTGTGGGACTCCTCCACTGCTGCTTTGTCAGACCTCCTTGCCACATGCAGATGATCTGTCCGAGTGAGCTTGCTGCTAATCGTGCCTTCCAGCAACACTGCTCCGTTCGACACCGCCTCAGAAAAGTTCGGTATTGCCTCAGCAAAGTTTGAGGCTGTACCGTGATGATATGTGGAGTTTGGGAAGACAAGGTTTGTAGGAGCCCTTATCCGCGCATTCGGTGGCGCAAGGGACAATTCAAGGCTAAGATCATCAAGGTGAGTGCATGAGGATGCCATTGTTTTGTTTATGATTTGTTGATGTTTTTCTTTGAGTTTGCAGGAAGAAATGCTCGGTATCATCCGCTTGAAGAGGTGTGATTTAAATAGACATATGCTGATGAGGGTGCCAACACCATTTCGGATTTCCCGGGCATGCTGACCTAATTGCTACAAGGGGGAGCACCTTTACTTTACTTTTCTTTTTTTTTATTTTCTCCGTGTTTTCTGGTGTTTAATATTTTTGCCCGTTACTTTCATTTTCTAGAGGTTTGTGTTTTTGCTTTTCCCTTTCGGCTATCATCTTTAGTTTATTTTAGTTAGGGAACTGTGCTTTCTTTTCCATTTGTCGTCTTTGTTTGATTTAAGTTTGGGGAAGTGTGTTTTCCTTTTTCTTTTTATTTTATTTTATTTTTCTTTATTCATTATTTTTTCTTTTTAATTTAAAAATAACTTGTTTTCTTCTTGTTTGTCAGGTTTCTCAAGAACTTAATTGGAAGAAGAGACAAAATTAAAGATGCGTCTTGGACATCTGGTGCAAGAATCCCAACTCTTCTTTAAAATTCTTGTTTGAATTGTGTGTTTATTTCAGTTTTTATTTAATTATGTAGTATAATTTAAAACTCATAGGATATTCTTTGAAGGAGCTAAACTTTTGGTAACTCCAGTGAGCAACACCGCAGTCTATACAGTGTCAAGTAGTTCTTTAAGGCGACACCTTTGGTGTCTAAGAAGTTAGGGTTTTAAGCGGGACCATTGTGACCCCTCCAACCTTCCCGATCCCCTGGCTGTATTTTCTGAGGCCCTTAACTGGTCATCCTTAAGTTTTTCTCTTAAAAGAAAAAGCAGTTACTTGTGTGTTTACTTAACTAAAAATAAAAATGCATGTTTGGGTTTTCATGTTTTTGTTTGATCGTCGTTCTTTAAATTTAGGGTTATTCATGTCTTTGAGATAACATAACTTTTTTATTTCCCAAATTAAAAAAAAAAAACATACATTTTAAAATTAAAAAAATAAATAAAAGCTGAAATCATTTCTTCTTGGCGCTCGGTGTCTCGACCATAGGAGCTTTTAGTTTGGCCCTCTGGCTGTCCTCTTCCGGGCTTCACGCACAGCCTCTTGGGGCTCATCACTTGAGCTCCCAAAGATCGCAATCTTAGCTTCAGGATAACTTTTCTCGCGATCTGGTTTCTTGCGTTTACCCGGTCGGTCTAGGTCTTCCAGCTGTTTTCGCATGTCGCGAGAGTACAACTCTACAATCTTTGTTAGGTTTTTATTCTCATCCCGCAACACTTCTAGCTGGTGTCGATTCACCTCCACTATCCTTGACCGCTCCCTTTTCAAGCTTTTTATAGCACTCTGACACTCTTCAACCATACTGTGCTCCGCCGCCAACTGACCTTTCAGCACCTCTACCTCATGGGACTTCGCAAGTAGGCGATGAACCAAACTTGCGACACATGCTGGACTCTGCATGCTCAGTGTCAGGGCATCACTCATGACCCGGTTGTCATCCCTTGTCCCGAACACACGTATATATTTAGGAGTCACCAAATTTCTGCCAACTCCAATGGCAACATCGTTGTCCAGGAGTATTGAGTCATTGACAGTCACAGGCCCCCGTGCGGAGGCAAAGTAGGGCATCCATACCTGGTGCTACCTGCTTGGCCTCGTGTTTGAGTCGGTGGGAGCTAGGTTGAGATCTAACGAAAAGGAGTAGGAAGAAGCCAATTGATTTCTCAGTTTTTTTTTCTTGCTTCTTTTCTCTTTTGGGTTTCTGAGTTTGTGTTTTTGTTTTTTCCCCTTCTTTTTCCTTCTTATAGACATAGTCTTTGACAAACCCTAGCCAGTGCAGCGTCTAAGCATTTTCTGAATCCCCAAGCGTTCCTCAAGTCCCACAACCTTCTCGCTTTCCAACCACACCCAACTCACTTATCACGACGTGACCTTTCTTAACGGACGCGTTCAGCAAAGTCGTCGCGCCTTTCCATGCCCCGTAATTTCTGCTTGTGGAGTCTGCGGCGCCTCTATGCGTCGACACGTGTCTCGCCCGTCTTGGTCCCTTACACTGAACCGAGACATCATGACCCATGTTTTAAAAAAATAATCCCGCTCTTTGTGTTTCTAATCACGGTTCGATAGTTTGTTTTTACAAAACTAAAATAAATAATAATAAAAAATAAAAGCCGGAAATGAAAACAAATTGTGGGTCGGGTTTCATTTTAGTTTGGGTTTCTAAGTGGGTTAAATTCACCGTGGTTTGTGTTTTGAAATTGTGGGCTTTGGGCTTCAAAATATTTTTGGGTTTCAGAATTATGTGATTAGGGTTTACTGTTTTATATTTATTTTTGTTTGTTTGTTTGATTGTTTGTTTTGTAATTTTTATTTTGTAATTATTTTATTTTATTCTTGTATGTTTTGTGATTTTTATTTGCTTTAATACCTTTCATTTGTTGTTATGACATTGTTTGTGGCTAATTTTTAAACATTGAGGACAATGTTCATTTCTAGGTTTGGGGGTATTGGAGTTTAGCATGTATTATTTTTTTTTCTTAATTAAAAAAAAAAAATTGCTTGTTTTTCTTCTATTTGAGTCTTGTTTTGTTTTTGAGTCACTTTCCGAACAACATTTGATGAGATTATGATAAATGTTTGCATGACTTAAATGAAAATTGGTTTTCATTTTATTTTATTAAATGTAAAATTTTAAATTTTAAAAAAAAATTATTAAAAATTAAAAATTGGCATTGTTCTATCATGATATGCTTGAAACCTTCTTTACACTTGCCATTTGTTTCATAATTTTCCAATTAAAGGATTTGCATGATCTAAAGAATTATATCAAGCATAAATTAGACTTATATAACCATATAAAGTGAGCTTTTGAGCCTTGTCCTTCAATTCATGAGTGTTATATACATACTCTAATTTTCTTGTCATCAAAGTTGTTGTTTGATCTCATTATTCATTGATTTGGTTGAACACTTAAAAGTCATTCATTCTTGTGCAATTTGATTTCATGACATTTAAGAAATGATATTAAGGCCCTCTTTGGATCGTTTGTGCCTTTCAAGCTAACCTTATGCATGCTTAAGCATGATTTTCCATTGTTAACCATTTTGAGCCTACATGTAAACCTTTTCTTTCATTTACCAATTATATTTCCTTGCCTTAACCCTAAAAAGAAAAGTGGTGGTTCATTGAAATTTTCATTTTTTGGGCCTTCAAAATAAATTGGTGTTTGTTCAATTAAAGGGAAGGAGTATGAACCATTGTAAATGAAGGTATAAGGAGTTTTGATCATGTAAAAGGAAAAAATCTAATCGTGATGATTCGAAGTCTTGTAAACAATTATTTTATGCTCTTACATTGCGAGTTCCTTGGACTTTGTATTATCCATACCCTTCATTTCTTACTCACCTTACACCCTTGGCCCCATTACAACCTATGTTAAAGACCTAAATTGATCTTAAATGTCATGTGGTTGAATTGCATCCATTTTCTTACTTTTAAGTGTTTGGCATCCTTCTTGAGATCATATTAATGCAAGTTCTTCATCTTTCTATTTCGAGTTAAGTCCTTTATGGTTTAACTCTAATCTCATGTTTATAACTGAGTGTTGCATTATAGCCCTCTTCTGAGTGATTCATTTGTGAGAGGACAACTTTGGTGAGATTTGAAGTTGAACTTGTGCTTTGTATAATTTTTGAAATTGTGTGAAAACTAAGATTGAGGAATTTGTTGCATTTGGCTATCACACTACTACACTTTGAGCATATTATGTTTTGAACTTTGCCGCTTTGTAAATAATGTCTAGAATTGAGTTTTTATTATTAAAAACTTTTGAGTCATGTGCATGAGTCATTTCTCTTCAGAAAATGTTCGGAAAGATTGTTTTGAGTTCTTTGTGTTTTTGTGTTTGTTTTTGTTTTTGTTTTGTTTTTGTTAATTAATGTATTTATGTTTGTTTTTGTTTTTGGTTTTGCTTAAGGACTAACAATCTTTTAAGTTTTCTAACCATTTTGTTTTGTAGAGTTAGAAAAACTTTTGTGGGTATTGGTAACTGTTAAACCCTCAGGAGACACAACTCCTCCTACTAGGGATGCCTAGAGGTTTAAAGGCTTGTTGCATATGCTAAATGCAATCGAGTTACCTACGAAAGTGGTTTAGTTAACTTCTAGTTTTGTTTTTAACTTTTTTTTGTGTTGTTTTGCTCGAGGACTAGCAAAATCTAGGTTTGGGGGTATTTGATCGGTTCATAATTGTATATTAATTCTTACCCTTCTAGCTTATGATTTGGTTATGTTTTTGAGTTAAACTTGTGCTTTTAATCCTTTTTGTGTTTATATTTCAGTTAATTGAGCTTTAGGTAACAATGATGGCTTTGGAGAACATAATTCATGCAATTCAAGCATGTTAAGGCCTAATTTGGAGGAATGGATGAAGAGCTTAAAGACAAATTCATTATGGCTACAGCCCCCTGCCAGTCCAGTTCCGTAGGTCATAATTCAAGCTTTGTTTCAGCAACCTACATAGCTCTAATGAGGCCACATTCTTCATGAAAGTTGTTCCAATGTGTGTGTACTATAACATATCCAAAATTCAGCCCCATTGGATAAATCTGGAGTCCGTTTCCTAGCAAACACTGAACCATGCTCAGGATGGATCTTATCAGCGCGGAAAATGAGTTATAAATTTGTTTCGGCCTTAACTTCTTCATCCAACCTTGGATTGGCCCAAATAACATATGGCTGGAAAGAAGACATTCTGAACTTCAATTTCAAGTGCTTAAAGTCCTAATTTGATTAAGATAAGCCCAAGTTGTAAGCCCTTGAAGTTGCTGGTCATGCTGACCTCAGCATGTGCTGGTTGGATGCTTGGTGATGGTGAGCTAGGCATGAGCTATCATTTCTGGTTGGAAGCTTGGTCATGCTGACATGAAGATGAGCTAGGGCTGCTGGTGGGATTTATTGGGGAAGTGCATCAACCATTGAAGATTTTCTAATACAAGTGCATCAACCATTTCAGATTTTATAATTCAAGTGTTGTATGCATTAGTATTATTGAATTCAGATTTTCACTTCCCCTAGGCCTATAAATAGGGAAGTTCTCTAAGCTTGTAATAACACCCCAAGGGGGGAGCTCTCAAGCACTTCTCTAGAGCTCCCTTCCCTTCTCTCCCTCAAATTCTCTTAGTTTCCCTTTGTAGTTCTCAATTGTTGTAATAAGATCATTCTACTCAATTTTCTTTTTATTAAATCTCAAGCACTTCTCTATTCTCTTCCAAACACTCTCCAAACCCTAAACACATATCTCTTCCCTTCCAAATTCCCCATGTTCTCCAAACACTTTCTCTTCCAAACATGCTCCAATTCCTCAAACACATGTCTCTTCCCTTCCAAATTCCCCATGTTCTCCAACACTTTCTCTTCCAAGATTCTCAAAGTTCTCAAACACTCTCTTCAAAAATCCACAAAGTTCCCAAACACCACTTTCCTTACTCTTCCAAATTCTCCAAATCTCTCAAACACTTCTCCCTTCTCTAAAGCTCCCAAACACTTCTCAAACACTTTCTTCTCCCTCCTCAAAGTTCTCAAACACTTCCTTTCTTCCTCAAAGTTCTCTTAGTTTCCTTAATGTTTTCTTAGTTGTAATTTATTTTTCTTGTAATGTACATTCTTTCTTCTTGTTTTGTTTCTTTTGTTTTCATTTTTTGTTTTGTGTAGGAAAATTGAATTGGATCATTCAATCACCAATCCCTGTGGAATCGACCTCGCACTTACATATGCTATACTACCGAATGGCTCGTGCACTTGCGAGTATCACAAGTTGAGGATGCAGCTTAATCCATTTTGGTGCAGCTGAATCTACGCAACAGTTCTTGGTAGAAATAGATCGATGGAGCTTCTAGCTATTTGGGTTAATATAAAAGGTTGTGGTTTGGTACCCGAAGAGGAGTAGACCTTGCTGTTAGAGACATGAGAAGCAGTGTATGTTGTTATCAAAATGGGCAAGCAGGTAACTCATTTGGTTGTCTTTGATCATGAAAATGGTCTAATTTTCTAATATTTTTCTTTTGTTGTTGCATTTCTTGATCCATTTTCACTTCTAGGTTTCCGAAGTTTTGTTTTTATTTTCTACAAATTTAGGTTATTGATGGCAATGCATGGATCTGATAGGTTCACTTGGTGTTCTGAGATGCAGCAACAAAAGAACAAAAGAATGGAGTTATAATTTTAAATTTGACTGTAATTTAATTTGTTTTATTATGTGTATTTTCTTGTTGGTTGTAATTTTAAATTTAATATTGGATTGTTTTATTATTTTTGTCAAAGAATAGTGGTTGTTTCAATATGGGAATTGGGCCAATTGTGATGTTTAAGGCCCAAATTTTTTAAAAATCAGATGGTCTTGAAGCTTAAATACACAAAAAAACTAAACTGGGCTTTACAGCAAGCCCAAACCGTGAGAACCGGAAATTCAATCAGAAACCGGCAGGTCCGGGTTGGTTCGAATTTTGGTATGAACTTTAAGCAAAATCGATCCAAATTGGAATTTCTCTGATTTTTCGGTTCAAGTTCCATTTTTTAACAAAAATCGGTCCAAACTGGACCGTGCCCACGCCTAGAATCAGGTACAATTGAAGACATGTCAACACCGTACAGTTGAAGCTCCTTAAGATTGGTTAGGTTTTGAACAATTCTGTTAAAATTAAGAGTATCTAGTCTCACAACTGAAAGTGAATATTGTGAGAGATTGAGTGAAACCAAGTTGGAAAGGTGGGAAATTTCGAAGGGATTGGGCCACTGAAATTGGAGTCAGAGAGGTCAAGGTGAGTCATACTTACAAAGCCACCAAATTTGGACGAAATTGGGGAACCTCTGAAATCATTTTCAGAGAGGTCTAGCCTCTTGAGATGGCCAAGAGAGAATAGGCTGCTATTGGAATGGATATTGCCTTGAAGCCCACCAAAATGAAGGTTGAGACCGATCACATGACCAGTCATCTTTTCACAAGTGACTCCACTCCACGCGCAACAATCCTTGCCTTTCTGCCAAGTAATTGTATTATTAGAATAAATAGCTGTTCCATTATATAATTCACGTTCAGAAGAGGTATCAATAGAAAATGAGTTTTTGAATTGAAGCAAAGTAGAGCTGTCGTGGGGATGGCATAAATGCCCTGAAGAAAGAGAAGAGGAAGAGTTAGATGATGATGAAAAAGTAGAGTTGAATTGACAAGTAGTAAAGAGCAAGAAGAGGAGGCACAACCAACCCATCTTTCCTTCAAAATCTAAAAGTATATATTCTTCTCAATAATTTTGTGAGCAACATTATCCAGGAGATGTTGATATTTATAACAAGCTTAGGCAACAGTGAAGGCCTGCTACACCAATGTTAGCTCGCTTTTTTTTTTTTTTGGTAGTATGTTTCATGTAATTAGAAAAAAGTTGCACCAAGTCTTTGATTTGTGGTCGTCTTTGGTGTGGTAAAGTTTGACAATAAGGTGTAGGTCCCATTGTTAGTTAGCTGCTACACCAATTTAAATTGTTGATAATTGACGTAGGCATTTCTGCGTGTTAAAATGGGCACCTTAATTTTCATAGACTTGCTAATCTGGGTTCCACCTGTTACCTCCAACCTGTACTAATCAAGTTGTCCAAATATGATTCGAATTTGTGTTCACCACTTATTCTAGTGTATTGAAGACACGGGAACGAGTATGCAAAAATTGACCATCAAAATCGTTCTGGGCAGTGACTTTTGCCCCCTTCTTCATTCTTCTCATATGCTTTCTGCATGGTTTTGCTTGTCTTTTCACTTTTTGTCTCTATACTCTTCAGCATTTGGTAGGCCTTGCCTTTAATCCAATCTCTGAATAAACTTTCAGAGCAAATTCTTCAAGGAAAAAAAGAAAAGGGACCGACTTTTACTTCATGAAAGCGTTGAATGTAGCTTTGTTTTCGCAATTTGGATTCAAAACATCAAAAAGGAGAGCATCCTAAGAATGCCCATTGTATAAATTAGCTATTACGTTTAAAATCAAATATATGCTCCAGATAGTATTGTGCCAAAACAATATATTTCTTTTAATTTTTTATTTATGAAAATACATTATGTGTTATAAAACTAAGGGTAATTTTCATTTTATGACATTGAAGTTTACTGAGTTTCAGCCTTTGATACATCAATTTTTTTTTGTCTCAGTCGCATACATAATGTTTGTTTTTGTATCACTTTCATACCTTCGTTAGTTTGACCATCATATTTTCTGTTAAACAATGACATGACAGTCAATGTTGCCACGTGGACTAAAACAATGAAAATATATTAAATAATTAAATAAAATTTTTAAGTATATTTAAAAAACAATGACATGGCATGTCTTTTCACTTTCTGTCTTCACCCTTAAGCATTTGATAGGCCTTAGGCCTTTAGTCCAATCTCTGAATGAGCTTTTAGAGCAAATTCATAAACAAAAATTTCTTTTAAATTTTCATTTATGAAAATCCATTATCTTTCTCTAGGGCTAAAGAAAAGAGAGGAGTTAATAAATAAAGTCATCAACATAAAAGTTAAAACAATCCTTTATATAAAATCTAAATAATATAGTAATTAAGTCCTATATAAAGCTAGCTACTACAATCTCTCGGCCATAGTTTCTTTGAATCTTGCTCAATATTTAACATTTTCTTTGATGCACTCTCTCACATTAATTAACATGCTAGAGTTTCTTGTGCCTTCCATTCATCAGCTACCAAATTCCTAAACATGTATCATTACTAACTTTGAAGAAGCAATTACGGCACTAAAACATGTTAATGTTACATTAATTTCATTACCTCAATTGGTAGATATTTAATTAATTGGTATAGTTACCTCTTTAAATCTAATTCAACAATTTTCTTAAAAATATATATATATATATATATATATTAAACCAAAATTCTAAACGTAATGGAATGGACAAATTTACACCCCCTTGTTGACAACAAAAGAGTGCAGCTGTTGCAGATTGGAAGGATTAGGCTGAACCATATTTATAGGGAGAGGAACTCCGTCGCTGATCGTCTGGCTGTTTGGAGTCACAATATGGATCTAGGTTTCTGGTTTTTTGACGACAGTCCTATTTGGCTGGGTCCTCTGTTGCTTGCTGACACACCGCAAGGGCTTCTCCTGCTTGATTTCTGTTTTGTAGTTTTTGTCTTTTGGGTTTTTCACCCCCCTTCTTCACCAAAAAAAAAAAACGAGTGCAGCTGTTGCAGATTTTTGTGTCTTTCTATGAATGATGTGCTTTTCACAACCTCTTTGTTTGTGCAAATATCTTCTAGTGAGAATATTCGCGGATGATCCTCTTTTCTCTCGATCGTCTTCTTTCTCGAACCTTGCAAAGTAATGGCTGTTAATCGAAGAACATTGGTTTGGTGTTGGCCAAAGGGCGTCCGATGCCTAAGTTAGTAAAATGATCTAAAGGATATGCGAATTTAACAGAAAGGATGGAGTTTTCCTCTCCGTGGAGACGAGGAGGTGCGGATGCTGGGAGTGGGGGTGACAGCGTGGAACCGTGATAGAGAGGGAGAGAGAAAAAGGTGTGAGCTTTTTGCTAGGGTTTTCAGAATTACCTTCATTGTGTCATCAATTTAACTTAAATAGCCCTCCTATTTTGTAACCTTCATTTGCCATACAAAATATTATACTACTAGGCTCAGATGTGCAGTCAACACATTTTATTTAATTTTAAGCAACAAAGCAAGTAAATTGGAAGGCACGAAGAAGATCCAAAAAAAAACAAAAAACTGAAAACTATTTATATGGTTTATTTATTAAATAGTTTTCCTTGGCTTGATACTTCTACATCTCATTAGTGGTGTCTTTCCTATCTTTTTTAGGGTTTGTTTCTTACCAAAACCAACAAAAGAGAAACTTTAAGCAAATTTATTGAAAATGCAAGCAAATGAAATGGGACATATTAATAAAACATTGACGGAGTCATCAAACTAGTCCAGAGAAGTTGCAAGAAGAGAATTGCTTATCGCACCACTAACTATAAGAAAATACAATTATCAAATGCATTAACAAAAGAAATCATATTAAGATGAAAAAGAAGAAATTAGAACACGCATATTATTGTAATTAGCAACTGAGAAAAAAAATATGCTAATTACTATTAAGAATTGTGTAATCACAAATAATATAGGAATCAACTATTATATACGTCAATTAACAATTGTAAAATAGAACTATATTTTTATTTTACCTCCTTTACATTCTTTCTTCTCATGTGCTTTTGTACGGCTTTGGTTGTCTTTCTACTGTCTGCCCCTACCCTTAAGCATTTGGTAGGCCTTAGTATTTTAGTCCAATCTGTGAATGAGCTTTCAGAGAAAATTCATAAATGAAAAAAAGAAAGAAAAAAAAAAGAAGGTAACAACGTTTCATTGTAGGAAAAGATGGAACAACTTTAACGTTAACTTGCATATGAAATGTTTATCACTATTGTGTGCAAGAGGTTTTTTTTTTGGTCCGAAAGTGTGCAAGAGGTGCAAATATGATTCAAATTTAAGTTCACGAATTATTCTAGTGTATTGAACATGCAAGGAAAGAGTATGCAAAAATTGACCATTGAGCAATTCCAGCAGTGAAACCCTTGCCATGGCAAGGGGGGGGGGGGAACAGGGCAGCCACTATTCACGTGAATAGTGGCTGCCCTTGCAAAAAGCATTGTGTGTTTCCAGCAGTTGCCATGGCAAAGGGAAAACACTATTTATTTTTATGTTTTTTTCACAAATTTTTTACCTAAACAATTAATTTGGACAATATTTTCGGATAAGATTTTTAGGTTCGTACTTGTCAATATTTATTATAAAATTCAGAATTTTTGGTGTTGAAAGTGAAGAGTTTTGGTAGGTATTTATAGAAAAAAATTTCAGAAATTTTGGGTATTTTTTATAAAATGATTTTTTTCATTTTTTTATTACACAAAATTGGCTGTCGTTGGATTGGAGGAAAAATTCTATTCGGAGAGCCCAGAAATGCGGCAGAGAGCCTGGGCGGCACTATAGTGGCACTGTAGCGCTGACGTCAGCTCCAAAACTCGGGCTGGAGCTCGGGCCAGCCCAGGTTGCTGGGTCCCACCATCTGCTCGGGCCTTGTTTTGTTGCTGGAAACACCATTTTGGGCCAAACCACCACCCCCCCCCCGGTCTCCACTTGGTCCCATTGCTGGAAATGCTCTAAAATAGTTCTTGGCTTACCAATGACTTTTGCCCCCTTCTTCACGCTCTCTCATTAATTCTTCTCATATGCTTTTTGCACGGTTTTGCTTGTCTTTTCACTTTTTGTCTCTACCCTTCAACATTTGGTAGGCCTTGCCTTTAGTCCAATCTCTGAATAAACTTTCAGAGAAAATTCATAAAGGAAAAAAAGAAAAGGGACCAACTTTTACTTCATGAAAGCATTGCATGCCGCTTTGTATTCACAATTTGGATTCAAAACATCAAAAAGGACGGCATCCTAAGAATGCCCATTGTATAAATTAGCTATTACATTTAAAATCAAAATATGCTTTCTCAGATAGTATTGTGCCAAAAAAAATTTCTTTTAATTTTTTATTTATGAAAATACATTATGTGTTATAAAACTAAGGGTAATTTTCATTTCACTACTTTGAAGTTTACCAAATTTCAGCCTTTGATATATCAAATTTTGGTCGCCTCAGTGGCATAGATAACGTTTATTTTTATATCACTTTCATATTGGGTTTTGGGATTTCTACTTCTTGGATTGTGTAAACAAGAGGTCATTGATGACCAAATAAAAGAATGAGTGTTTGCGTAAACAACAGGTCAGTGAAAAGTATGTAATCCTTAATATGATAATTGTGGTCTAGAGATGTAGTAATTATTTAATCCCAAAGCCTTTCTGGGCTGTAGCCCATAGGGTGAAGGCCTGCTACACCAATGTTAGCTCGTTTTTTTTTTTCTTTGTTTGTTAAACAACAGGTAAATGAAAAGTATGTAATCCTTAACATGATAATTGTGGCCTAGAGATGTAATAATTATTTAATCCCAAAGCCTCTCTGGGCTACAGCCAACTGTAACCCATAGGGTAGTTCCACCCGTGATTGTGCCTCGTAAGTGTTACGGCATGACTAAGGAAACAACAAAAGTCTAGCTGGTGTAACGATTGGGTGTCCCATTGTCACAGTGTAGGTCCCAATGTTAGCTAGCTTTTACACCAATTTGAAGTGCTGATAATTGACACTGAGGGTGAAGGCCTGATACACCAATGTTTACTCGCTTCCTTTTTTTTTTTTTTTTTTTTTGGGGGGAAATACGTTCATGTAATTGGAAAAAATTTGCACCAAGTCTTTAATTTGTGGCCGTCTTTGGTGTTGGTAAATAGGCATTTTTGCGTATTAAAATGGGCACCTTAATTTTCATAGGCTAATCTGGGTTCCACTTGTTACCCTCAACATGTACTAATCAAGTGGTCCAAATATGATTCGAATTTGCATATTGAAGAAGCCAGGAACAAGTATTCATAAATTGACCATCAAAATCATTCTTGACTTGACTAGTAGTCACCGATGACTTGACTAGTAGTCACCAATGACTTTTGCCACCTTCTTCACTCTCTCATTAATTCTTCTCATTTGCTTCTCCACGGTTTTGCTTGTCTTTTCACATAGTTAGGTGTCCTGCAACATGTACTAATCAAGTTGTCCAAATATGATTCGAATTTGCGTATTGAAGAAGTCGGGAACGAGTATTCATAAATTGACCATCAAAATCGTTCTTGACTTATGCCCCCTTCTTCAAGCTCTCATTAATTCTTCACAGTTTTCACTTTCTGTCTCCACCCTTAAGCATTTCGTAGGCCTTAGGCCTTTAGTCCAATCTCTGAATTAACTTTCAGAGCAAATTCATAAACAAAAATTTCTTTTAAATTTTCATTTATGAAAATCTATTATCTTTCTCTAGGGCTAAAGAAAAGAACAGAGTTAATAAATAAAGTCATCAACATAAAAATTAAAACAATCCTTTAGATAAAATCTAAATAATATAGTAATTAAATCCTATATAAAGCTAGCTACTACAACCTCTCGGCCACAGTTTCTTTGAATCTTGCTCAATCTTTTTTACATTTTCTTTGATGCACTCTCTCACATTAATAGGCTAGAGTTTCTTGGGATCCAAGCCTCTACATTTACTAATGGTGAATTTACCTGCATTTCGCAACATCTAACTACTACAAAAAACACTTTACGCGACGAAATAAGTTTGTTGCACAAAGTACAATGTCGTCGCGCATGATCCGTAACGCAGAGCTTCGTGAAGATAGGGTTTGCGTGACGAAACCTAATCTTCGTCGCACAGAGCTACTTTGCGCGACGAATTTTAACGTTGCGCAAATCTACTTTGCGCAACGAATCCTAACGTTGCGCAAATATTTGCGTGACGAAATATTTCAAATATTTTAATTAAAATAAACTAATTTAATAGTTTGCACGACGAAATATTTTGTCGCGCAAGATTTTTGACTTTTGTTTTATTATTTCTCTTATATTAATTTAATTATATTAATTTTTTTCAAATTTTTACTTTTTAAATTTAATTTAATTGTATGATTTTATTTTTTTTATTTACTTTAATTTAAATTGACATATGAAAAATAGTGATCAAATTATCCAATAAATATATATATAATATTCAAAATGTACACATAAATTAACAAAGTACAATAATAAAATCCTAATACAAGCCTATTGTGGTGGTAGTGGCGGAAGATATGTTTCGATAGCGTCCTAATCCTCAACTTTAGCCGTCAAAGTTTCAACGATTCCCTACAAAAAAAAAAATATGGTCAAATAACAAAAAAATAACATAAAATAATAACAAAAAATTGGCATAATCTCCCCTAAAATTGTTATAACCCAAACTCCAATCCTCACCCTATACTCAACCCCAAACTCCGCACAAACTCAAAACTAACTCCAAAAACACATATTAATGAAAAAAAATTTAAAATTTGGAGAGAATATACCTTTGGCAAGATTGACAGTGAGTGAGAATGAGAAGGAGAAGTGAGTGTGAGAGAATTAGAGAAGATAGTGAGAGAGAGATGAGAGAGTGAGTGAGAGTGAGAGATAGTGAAAAGAGAGATGAGAGAATGAGTGAGAGAAAAGAGAGATGAGAGAATGAGTGAGAGTGTGAGATAGTAAAACGAGAGATGAGAGAGTGAGTGAGAGTGAGAGATAGTGAAGAGAGAGATGAGAGATTAAGTGAGAGGAGTGAGTGTGAGAGAAAGGGTCGGATTTGGGGGAGAGGGAAAGAGATAGGAGAGGTAAGAGTAGAGAAAGACGTTGATTTTAAAACATTTTTAAGAAGTTGATTTGAACATTAAACATACAAATTAATCAAATTAATTGCAGCGGAAGAAAATGGTGGTTGTTTAAATTCAAAACAAAACTTCTTCCAAGTATCTTAAGCCATGAACATTGATATGTTTTTCATAAATGAAAATTCAAGAGAAAGGATAAAATATAATTACCCTTGAAGCAATTATATGAACCAATTTGTGTTTGGTCTTCTCTTGATGATTTCCCTTTGTTGATCTCCTCTTTGATCTTTCTCCTCCTTGTGAGCCACAAAAGTATATGGCCTCTAAGTCTCCACACCAATGGAACCTTGAGATGAGAAGAAGTATCTTGAGAATACAAGGATGCTAGTACAAGATTCTCAAGATTGGTTTCAATCTAAACCCCTTTGAAAGATGATTGTGTTTCACTCTTGAAAAATCACAATTGTCTCTCTTTGATCTCCCAAACCCATTTGGTTGATGTTGGATTGTGTTTGTATGTAAATGAGCTTGTGGAAACAATTTCCATAAACATCCACTTAAGCATTTTCGGCCAAATCCCATTGGGCTTCCAAAATTGGGCCTTATGACACTTAAACCATAATCTTTAGGTGTCTTAAGCCATTGGGCTTGATACCCAACCATTTGGGCTTCCCTCTAACTATTATCGAGGCCCAAATATATTTTTACACGTAGTAAATCATCCACATCAAATCAATCAAATTGATTTGCTCATTCTCATTTGTATTACTCAAAGTTAACCATTTAAGGTGTGCGATCCATTAGGTTCTAATTTAGCAAGGCAGTGGGAAAACATTAGAACTCTTTCTAACCAACTGGAATTAAAACCCCTTTTTAATTCTTCCTTTATTTGGATCGATCACAATCAATCCTAGGACTTCCACAAGCCAAGAGTGACATCTAGCAATATATCATGGCTACCCAAGCTAATTAGAATAGATGAAGAACCTATTCAGTTGGAATTGCAATGCAATACGGTCCTTCTCTTATACAATGTTTCCAATCATATTGTTAGGGTACGGATTGATAATGTCAAACCCCTAATATGATTAAACTCATACGATTCAATAGAACATAATTAAAACCACTTTCTAAATCATGTTCAAGTACTTCGGCCGAAGATTCACTGAATCATATCTTGAAACATTCTCCTTTCTTTATCAAGGTAGAGATTCCTTATTGTACATTCACATGCCTCCATGATGAATTAAGAGATCCCAATAACACATAAGGAAAATCTTTTACGACTTGCCTTTGTGAGCTATCAAAGATCAATAACGCATCACAAGACAACCATGATGCCTCAGGTCTAAGGACTAATTTGCATTATTGCAACTATGAGTTCTCGTTTGACATATAGATAAATACTCCATACGAGAACTGCGGTTGATTGCGTTAGTGTACTCATTCACTAATGAGCACCCACATACTTGTATTAGTGTCAACTACACAAATGGTTTGAGACCAACCATCCTCATTATTGAGCATACATAGTATGTGCCAATCTTGACGGTTTATCAATGCCTATTTGATAACCCTATGATTAGGAAAATTTTGGGATACTACAGTTAGAGATTAAAGGTCTCCGAATCTAAACTTCTTTAGATGACTTTATCTCTTATTTAGTACACCCTGGACTTTTGTTTCTTTATGCGACATAAAAGATAACAAAATAATATTGCTCTTTATTTATCATATACGAAATGTATTTTAAGGAGATTACATCAAATGTATTGGCTCTTAGGGCACATTTCTAACAAGACATTGAGAAAATGGTGGATGAGTTATTTTGGTTTTAAAAACCGTATCACTTTGCGTGACAAAATATTGGTCGCGCAAAGTCTTAAAAAAAATTTCCCACGTCCCATTTTTTATGCCCGCCCAAATTTTTCGAGTTTTACGCGATGAATTTGTTTGGGCTTAAATTTGGCGCGCCCAAGCCAAAAGAAGAAAGCACACGACATTTCCCAAGCCGTTTGTTTCAAAGCACTCAGCCCATCAACACGATCCGGCCCGTTAACGATTAGACAGATCAAAACAAATGAACGCGGCCCAAAACGTTAAGAGGCCTGGGAACAGTGGGAATCATGAAAGATTTGGGCCTCGAAGAAATTCAAAATTAGGCTCAAAATTAAACTAGACTCAAGCTGGTGTTCAAAACGGAACAGTCCCACGTGACCCTGAACTTGGAAAAGTCAATAAAATCGGCTCGAGTTAAAGTTCGAAGAGAGGCAGGTATAAAGAATAATGCTTCTGAAAGAAAACTCTCCTGCCAGAGGATCAAATTCCACTTAGTTTATCTAAAGATAATCTGATATTTTTGGAGGAACGCCATTTTCAAGGATAAGAGACTCTGCCTCTCTGAAAAGAAGATAAGCGGGAAACAGGGAGCTGTTCAAAAGCTGAGAAATAGCTATCTCAAAACTCCAGACTTTTGCAAAAGCAGTTGAAATGGAAAAACAGGCATGGCACCCCATCAAAAATAGAGAAGCAGTCATCTCTAGGGAACTGATCGTTGAGTGTTTACTTGCCAGAAAAAGGGATGGAACCCTTGTTTTGTTTCAATTAAAAATTAAAAAGATCTTTTGATTACTTGCCGCCCACCCTCAAAGAACATTTCCTATATATACAAGAGAGGGTGAACAGAGTAAAAGGACAATCAATCAACACAACCCAAAACTCAGTCAAAAAGACAAACACTCAAATGATCACTTGATCGCAAATCCCAAAACAAAGTTCCAACAGGCTTAGAGTCTGAAGTACTTCAAAAGCTTTTCAACAAGCTTGCAGAATCATCTTGTTTTCTCCCAGCAGAGGGAATTAGACCACTACTTCTGAGTTGAATCCCAGTTCATAAGTCAACAATAACGAGATTTCTCTCGTTACAAATTTGGTTCAGCAAAAGCCAAGACTAGCAGAGTTTGAGTATTTTCAAATATGAAAACCTCAACAAATTTATGAAGAGCCCTGACTAAGCAGGGCACAGGTGCTAGGTACACCCCCAGCTCAAGTCCAGCCACTTCTGCCCCTTTCAGACTGGAGAAGTCCCAGTTCTGCCCATCCAAAAGCCGTCCAGGGCTTGAAATAGATTAAAGCTCTGCCAAACTCAAGTTTTGGTATCGAATTTCAGCCCGAAGCCTAACAGTTGAAGCTGCTTCAGAGTCCAGTCCAGCACACACACCCGGTCCAGCCCAGAACAGAGGCAACCAACCAGGCAGAAATGGAAGCACAACCCTCCTTTTGTCTTCATATAGTCAGTTTTCCCTTTTTGAGTCTTGTAAAGGGGAGTTCTGCCTGAAATTAGTTCAATCTGTATCTGAGTTGTTTTGGCCAGAACTACCGGTTTTATACTAGAAAAATTGTAAAAGTCCTTACCAGTCTAAGGCATAGAAATGAACTTACTTGGGAGATATTACTCACCCAAATTCACAATCGTTTTGTCCAAAGTCAGGAACTTGGGGCGCAAGTTATTTTTACTATAAGTCGGTTAGAAAAATTGCAAACAGTGGCACGCTCGCACACTAAAGAAAGTTAATTTACTGACCAGAACATGGTCTTTGAATTAATGGGGAACTTTACCCTATCATCTTCAGGAAACAAATCAAAACGGGTGAAAGAAAATGTTGGTCGCTCAAAGTTTTGAGAAACGAAAAATTGGTTCGTAGTGCAATATTTATAAAAATAATTGTTATGAATAATAAAAAATAAAATAATTTTATTTTACGATTTAAAATATAAATAAGGTTAAGGCGACCAAATGTGTTTTCATTCGCGCAAATAAAATAATAAAAAATAAAGAAATAATTTAGTTTAACAATATAAAATATAAAAATAAGTAAATAAGGGTTAGGCGACAAAATATTGATATTCGTTGAACAAATTTTTCAAAAAATAATAAAAACTTATAAAAACAACTATATCTTAAAATTTATAATGTATAATTAAATAAAAAAATTAATTGGTTTGCCCGACACATGTTTACATTATGACGTCGTGCTATTGGTTTTTGCACAACGACCCCATTGTTATATTTAAAAAAATATATATGATTATAAAGTTGACTGAAAATGTGACTTTACTCCCGTCAAATTCAAACTTTTTTTTTTACATAAAACCCACAATAATATATTTTTCTAACAAAAACCCAATCCTAACTACAATAATAAATTTAAAGCTACTAATAAATATATATACTATTCAATTTCTTAAGTGTTTTAAGTGTTATACGTACAAAATAAATAAATTTAAAGCTACTTAATAAATAAATATATATATATATATACACACACACACACACACCATTTAACGATCCAACGGTCACACTTGTTTGTATATGCTTCGAGATCGTATACCCCAAAAATCGCAAAAAACAAACATTCAGAGATCTAGTAATGAGACAAAACTTTTCGACAGTTATAAATGAAAAATCACGATTTAACGGTTATTTTAACTCCAATTTTGACGATTTTTTTTACAGCTACACTCCTTGACCCTATATGAATACAATGATTGAATTTGATCTTCAATTTAAAATATTTACACTAGTGGATACAACAAAATCTTATGTTATATTTAACGAAAGTATAAATAAACTCTTAATTGTTAGTGAATATATTGTTTTGATGACATACGCATTCTACGAAACTAGTTTCAACAGTGTTGTTCATTCTTCCACATGGAAATCACCATTTGCCATTGTTTACACTTCGGTGCCTAAGCATGTGGTTGACCTAGTCAAGCTTCTAAGAGCCCAGGAAGACCGGTGTAGCGCTGAAAATAAGGCTGAGAGGTTCAGACTTTGAGGGATGAACTAAAGGAAAAGCTAGAGAGGACCAACGCCAAATTTAAGGTTGCCGCTAACAAGCGCCGTCGTGTGAAGCTGGTGGAGACTCCATGATGGTTTACTTGAGGAGAGAATGTTTCCCAATTGATACCTACAACAAACTGAAACCTCGAAAGTATGGCCCCTACAAAGTTCTGAAGAAAATAAACAACAATGCCTATGTCGTGGATCTTCCTTCTTCAATGGGGAGTGATTTTTGTCCCACAAGAATATTCGTCTAAGATTCCTCATTCCTTTTTGTCGTCTCCTTCTCCTTGCAAAATAAATCGGAATAAGAGGACCACACCCGGGGGGTGTTGGCCAAAGGCCCTCGGATGTCTAAGTTAGTTCAATTGACTCATAGAGAAACAATAGCTAAAAAGAGTACGGAGATGTGTTTATGGTGTGAATTGGGTGACCGGAGCCTTGTGAAAGAGGGAGAGAGAATATGGCGGCTAGGGTTTGTGAGGGGGAATTTCTGTAGAGTCTCAGAGAGGAATTCAGACGTAGGTTTAGAATTACCTCAAGCCTTGGTGCAGCCAAATATTTATATGAGTCTCGAAGGCTAGGGTTTGGGGAAAAATAATCCTTGTTAATTGGGAAAGGAATTATTTTTCCTGATTTTGGGAGATTTAAATCAATTAGGGATTTAATGAGGATCAAATCCCTAATTCAAGGCAAGAATCCCCAAATGGAAGAAAATATTTGACCTAGGTTTTTGCTAAATTCGGTTCCCAAGAATCCCCAAATCATAGTTCCTTCTTTTTATTATGTAAAGATATTTTTTGAGTTTTTCTATTTGAACCCCGCATTTCTCTTTGTTCACCCCATATTCCAAGTTCACCCCAATTCTAATTCAAAATTTCACAATTTCTAAGTAAACCACACTGTCTTCCCAAACTACCCCCTAAATACACACCCATGAGAAAAAATAATTAAAAAAAACTCATTAGCCTCACACCCCACACCCCACACCCCACTTTCTCCTTCTGTGTGGTGTTATGTCGAGTAGAAGCAGCCCGAGCCATTCTCCTGGTGTTTGGTGCGGCAGGAGTTTTAGGCACCTCAGTCTTTTCTTGGTCCATCTCTTCTGAAACGGCTCTCCTCATTCTTTTCTTGGGGTTCCATCAATTTCCACAGCCACACTAGGATCAAGCCACCAAATTTTATCTCAGTCGTCCATAACCAAATGAAAACAAATTGCATAATTAACACTATGAATTTAAGCACCTAAGTTAGTAATTACTAGAATCCTTAAGAACATAAATAAAATGAAAACTAATGCAAGAAGGAAAAAAAAAACTTAACGTCACCTCTAAAAACCCATTTGCACAAATACAATTAACAATCACCAAGAACTCCGATGATATGAACCCCAAAGAAAAGGAAAATGCAACCAAAACTTGAAGAAATACTGAACCAACTACTGAGGATCCTTTCAAATAAATACCATAAAGAATAATAAATAACCCAGATAACAGCAACTTCAGGGAAACAATTATAAATTCAGAAAAGAGAAATAAAAAAATTACTCTTCCTGAAAAAGAAGAAGACAAGTAGTCAAGAAGATAATAGCGATAGAATTACAAGTAGGTATCTTTATGTCTTCATGAATGACAAATGAAGAGCAGTCATCATGAGAGAGCTCGATGATTGCCTAGACTTTGCAGGCAGTGGTTTCTGTTTTTTTTTTTTTTTTTTGTTGATAGCAGTGAATTATGTTCTTAATTTGAGCATTCAGCAACCAAAGAAAAGTATGGGGTTTAAACACAATAATAAGTTGGATGATCTTTTTTGTCTTTTTACACAATAATAAAATTTAAGAGCGTAATAATTTAAGTATTAGGGTAAACAAAGAAAAGTATGAGGTTTAAATAGAAAAACTCTATGTTTTTCTCCTTTTTGTTTTGCTGAACTAAAATTGATACGCTTAATGATTAATTTTAACTAATTTTCAGGTGGAATGTCCTGCTCGAACTATATCTTTATATTTATGGAGGAGTATATGCATGTTGCAACGCTTCTGTTGGTAACAACTTACTTTCAACTATATCTTTACTTGGAGAGGGAAATCTTGTAACGAAAGAGGCATTTGAGTGGTTGTTTAATAACCCTAAAATTCTCAGAGCTTTGAATATCATTTTTAGGCTTATGAATGACATTTCCGGCTGCAAGGTATACAATTTTCTTTATCACACGCTGAATTAATATTAAACAAGATCAATTAACTAAATGCTTTGGATTATATATTTTTGCAGTCTGAGAAGGAGAGAGGGCATGAGGCTTCAAGCGTTGATTGCTACATGAAGCAACATGGAGTCTCAGAGCAAGAGGCACTTGATGTTTTCAACAAACAAGTTGTGGATTTGTGGAAGGATATAAACGAGGACCTCCTTATAAGGCCAAATGCTGTGCCAAGGCCTGTCCTCATGCGAATTTAACAAGAGTTGTGGATTTGGTTTACGAAAGGGGAGATGGCTTCACACATGTTGGAAAACTTATGAAAGATATTGTCACTTCACTTTTTCTTGATCCTGTTCCACTGTAAGTTGGATTCTTTGTGATCTTTGTAATTTATGGCTAGCTTAATAGTCACAAAAAATGCAAGGGGCTTGTATAGCTCAAGTAGTTAAGAGCATTTACCCAATAATAAGAGAAAATGTCATTTACTTATTCTTGAGATATAGCAAGGGGCTTGTATAGCTCCAGCTGTAAAAGGACACAAATCAAAGGGGCATCCCTTGAGAACAGTAGTTTCATATGAGATATCCTTTCCCCCTACAAATCGGCTCCCGAGGATATATCAACAGTTGTGCTTTCATCATTAGGGACTCTTGCCTATAAATATAAAGTCTCTATAGCTGCAAAAGAGGACTCTCTCTCCAAAATCAAATGCAACGTCTTGTAAACACTTGAACAAACTTCAAGATTTTTTGAAATTGCCAATTTGTTGCCCAGATGACCAGTTGACAACTTCTACGTTTATCTTTTTATTGCTTTGCCATCCCTATGGTATGATTCTTGTTTAAACACTCGATATAGTTCTCTGCTAAATAGCTGAAATCTGTACAGATTGGATATTCTAGTCTTTTAAATATTGTAATTTGTTCTTGAAAAAATAACTAAATAAAGAAATCTTTGGCTTTTATTTTAACCTGTTAACATACTAGGTCTGGATAGAGAAATCTCTAGTTCTTGAAATTTGCTTTTGCATTCTTTTCTGACTAGGTCTGGATAGAGAAATCTTTGGCTTTTATTTTAACCTGTTAACATACTAGGTCTGGATAGAGAAATCTCTAGTTCTTGTATTTTACATTCTTTTCATTTACCTTTTGCATCGTACTTTTACAATTTGCTTTCCCGCATCTTTTATATTTGAACTTTTTGAATACAACTGCTCATTTCTAGATAGACCAACAATAAAGGTTTTAGGTCCAAATAGGGCTTCGTTGCCCAGAAAAAGGCTTGTCTGGCCCCGAATCATACTATTCAGCCCAAATTAGTTGAGTCTTGACCCAATATAGGGCCATCTTGGGCCCAAAATAGGTTTCTGAACCTGATCAAGGGAGCATTAACCTCAACATTGGATTCCTTCTTTTCTGGCCAGGTATCATCTATATATGTTAAACCAACAACGCACAATTGAAAGAATATTAAAGTCCTCTTAATTGAGGCATAGAAAAGAACTCATTCGAGCCAATACCCCACTTGGAGTACAATGGCTCGATCAGAGGTCCAAACCAAGCGCAAGTCCATTAAAGAGACACTCTACATCACATATACCAAGTCAACTGGGCTAGTCACATCCCTAGTAGTGGCATGCCTACGCAACGTGCGATCAGGCCAAAAGAAGCAAGTCATCAGGGGCTAGCCCCAGCTCGCCCGCTCTTTTCAACCTAGTCCAACTTTCAATTTTATCCGAATTTAAAGGACTCCTCTCATGAGGCAAAAATCCAATCAGGGCATTGGCATTGAACCAGCTCCTTCCTATTCTTTGAAGTAGATGACCTGGGAGAGGAAGGGAAAAAAGGGACCACAACTCCAACTACTTTCTGAGAATGTGGTACCAACCTTCGAACCCAAGACCACTAGGAGTTAATGCAAGCGCACTCAACCACAAAGGCAGGGGGAAATGCCTCCAACTACTTGTATTAAAGCTATCTACATTATTTCTTTTTTCCTCATTGGCAACCATATGATTTTCTACAAGTCCAAGCATTGAATGCGCCTGCAATCTTTGATTTGCTTACAAGAACAGCGGAGTCACGAAATTTCCTAAAATCTTTCACGTATTTGAAACTTGAATTCTCCTACTCATGTAGACAGAAGAGCTATGGAAATCTTTACAATGCTCTTTGTCTTTACATCACGTCTGTTCTCCATTCTAAGTATCTCCAACGCCAAAGACATCATCACTCCAAGTGTATCGATCAGAGATGGAGAGACCCTTGTTTCCTCCGGTGGAAGCTTCAAATTAGGATTCTTTAGCCCTGGTAATTCGACTAACCGATACTTGGGAATATGGTTCAATGAAATATCTCCTCAGAAAGTTGTATGGGTGGCCAACAGAGAAAATCCACTTACTCATCTCTCAGCAGGAGCTTTGAATGAGAAACTGCTCTTGCACAGCATATGCAAATTTGGATATTAATGAAGGAGGAAGTGGATGTTTGCTTTGGTTTGGTGAGCTCATTGATATAAAAGAATTCGAATCTGGTGGGCAAGACCTTTTTGTCCGGACAGCCCTCTTAGGTTGGTTTTGTTTCGTGTTCTTTCAAGTTAGTTTCTTCCTTACTTTTTCTGGTCTTGTTTAGAGGATGTTATGTTGAGCACAAGGGAATGGCTGCACTAATGATTAACAAATTATTTGATTTGAACTTTTAGTTGTAACTTGGAACACATCACTAAATCTACGTGTGATCTTTCAGATGACATCAAGACAAGCAAGCCCTCTGGTGTAAAGAAGAAAGTGGCAATCATAGCCAGCGTTGGGCTGCAAGTCATGGGAGTGATAATACTAGGATTGTTTTTTTACAAGCGGAAGAAGAAATTGAAAGCACAAGGTAGAAATTAATTAACATCACCATTTTGTTGATCATGTGTTACACAGAGTTCTCTGTTTTTCTTTTCTGTTTTTTTTTGTTGTCATGCTTTTGACTAAGAGTAGGAGAGGACAAAATTCTGGAAGGTGATAGAATTTTTTTGATCCTCCCTTGCTCTTCTTGTTTTGGAAAGAATCATGAACTTATTGCTTCATCAACTGTCTCAGGAAAAATGAAAAACATTCGTGAAAGGAACTTTGATTTTGAATGCGGAAACGAAGACATGGAGCTGATAACATTTGATTTGGCCACCGTATCTAGAGCCACTGATAATTTCTCAAACAATAACAAGCTGGGAGAAGGTGGTTTTGGACCAGTATACAAGGTAACAAAGTATAATAATGTGATGTATTATTAGTTCAAAAATATCTCTCAACTTACTGGAAATGATGCTTTCTAGGGCATACTGATAGAGGGGCAAGTTATAGCAGTCAAAAGGCTTTCAAAATGTTCGGGCCAAGGAATTAAAGAATTCATGAATGAAGTAATATTGATTGCTAAACTTCAACACAGAAATCTTGTAAAGCTTCTTGGTTGCTGTATTGAGGGAGACGAAAAAATGTTAATTTATGAATACATGCCCAACAAGAGCTTGGACTATTTCATATTTGGTTTGAACCTCCATCAGTCTTTTCATAATTCCTCTTAAATTTTTTGTACTAAAATTAGGTGTAGATTAAACTAACTTTTATGATCAATTGGTCAGATGGTACAAGAAGTAAATTCCTCGGTTGGGATCAACGCATCAATATCATCGGTGGAATTGCTCGAGGACTTCTTTATCTTCATCAAGATTCTAGACTGAGGATAATCCATAGGGATCTTAAAACCAGCAATGTTTTGCTAGATAAAGATATGAATCCAAAAATATCTGATTTCGGCACGGCTAGAGCATTCGGGGCAGATCAAACTGAGGAAAATACTAATAGAGTGGTTGGAACTTAGTAGGTAGCTCTGAACTTTTCTTGTACATTTCACATTGTTGGTGAACTCGTAACTCCAATTTCATTTTGCAGTGGCTACATGCCTCCTGAGTACGTAGTTGATGGACTCTTCTCAATCAAATCCGATGTCTATAGCTTCGGCGTCATGGTGCTGGAGATAGTGAGTGGGAAGAAGAACAGGGGATTTTATCATCCAGACCACCAGCTAAACCTTCTAGGACATGTAAGCTTTATTAAAGAACAACTTGTTCAAGCTTACTTCATATGTTTTTTTAACATGGGAAGGAAGGAAGAGCATTATAACATAAATTTGATTAATTTCAGGCATGGACTCTATGGATTGAAGGAAGGCCTTTGGAAGTAATGGATGAGGTGTTAGATGGCTCGTGTCCTCTACCGGACGTGTCGCGATGCATTCACATAGCTCTGTTGTGTGTGCAGCAACAACCAGAAGATAGACCAAACATGGCATCAGTGGTGCTGATGTTGGGTGGTGAGGGTTCATTGCCTGCGCCCAAACAACTTGGTTTCTTTACTGACAGGAACCCAGTTGAAGCAGATTCTTCATCCACCATGCGTGAATCACACTCAATAAATGATATGAGTGTAACGCTGTTGGAGGCAAGATAGAACATCTTTCCTCAAATACGATATGGACCTAATAATTATATACGTATTGTTTTTTTTTTGGTTGGAAATGTGCACAAATACGATATGGGCCTAATATATATATATATTTTTTTATTTTTTATTTTACAATTTACCACCTATATTTATTCCAAATGTACCATTTCCCATTGAATTTTATGTTAAGTGAAGTCACATGAATCATGATAAGCAAATGCTATTTTTTACAGATATTTTATCAAAATAGTGAGCAGAAACAAAATTGCCTGTCATTTCATGTGAATGCTCATTTTTAGTTTTCAAAGCAAACAAGGGCACATTTGTAACTTACTTTAGAAATTAAAGTACTCATAGTAAAACTTAAGAACTCATATGCAGTGCGCTGCTTTCTGCAATTGAGTTAGGTCAATTCACCAAAATACAAAATTCGTTTCTTCTTATTTTCGAGCACTTTTTATGATAGGTATGGTCTATTTCTATGGTACCATTTTAAAGTCATCTCTCTAAATAGAACTATTACAAGCAAATCGATAAATTTATTATTTTCATTAAATATTGAAATGGCCACACCCTATGTTGCACGAACACTCCAAACTACTGGAGTGTCGGAGTGTTGGACACGCCGACACGCCGACATGGCTCCGATACGCCCCCGACACGCATTGGACAGGGTCAAGACACGGCAGGGACCAATTTGAAATTTTGAAAATAAAAGTAGGGGTCAAAACGTGATTTTTGAAACTTTGGTGGACAGATTTGAAATATTTTTAAAAAGAGGGGTTAAAAGTTGTAAAAGACTTTTTTAAATCTAAAGCTCACCTTTTCAACAGCCACATTTCATTTCCTCATTCGCCACACACATATCTTCTCCCCCTCTCCTGGTTTTGCACAAGTCTGTTTGCAATTTTTTTTCTTTCTCTGTTTTCAAATGAATTGATTTATTTTCTCTATTTTCTTTTCTTATCTCCCTCCACAGCTCAATTAATTGATGATAATGCTTCTCTGTGTAAGTATGTTAGAAGTAGAGAACCTTATGGGAAAGAAGACAAGATCCTAAAGAGTGACAATGGAGGAGAATATAAAGACAGCAAATTTCTTGAGTTTTGGAAGAGCAAGAGTGTCAAGAGACATTTTACCATGAAGAAGACGCCCCAACAAAATGGAGCCATGGAGAGGACAAATCGAACTCTCATGGAGCGTGAGAGGAGTATGAGAATTCATGCAGGCTTGCCCGAGGCATTTTGGGCGGAGGCGGTTAACCACGCTTTCTATTTGGTTAATCGGTCGCCATCGAAATATCTTGATTTCAATTGTGCAAAATAGGTATGGTCTAATAAATCTGTTTAGTATACTACTCTTAAAATATTTGGATACAATGTCTATGCTCTCATACCTAGTGATGAGAGAACCAAGTTGAAACCGAAGTCTCTTGAGTGCATATTCCTTGGCTTCGAGACCGGTGTGAAGGGTTTCAAGCTATGGGATCCAATGAATCGGAAGAAAATACTCAATAAGGATGTAGTGTTTGATGAGAAGACCTTGCCTATGATGAATGTCAAGAAACTAGAGGCGATGGAGGATGTTGTTGGAGTAAGGACAACCGTTACAATTCCATCATGGAGGGTGCTTTGAGATACACCACAAGTGCAGCTGATTGAAGATGTTCATAAGGTGGTGAAGTTCGATCCTGAGGCGGAGGAAGTTGGGCAACAACAACAAACTCAAGAAGAAGATAAAGAAAAGGCTCGAAATCAGGTGGAGTCGCCATCTAATGCTAGGTCCAGGCCCAAGAGAACCACGAAACCCCTTAAATGGTTTGGATGGGAGATAGACGCAGTTCACTATGCTTTAAACATGAATGAAGGGATCCAACCACGTTCCAAGAAGCAGATCAGAGTTTAGAACGGGAAAGTTGGATGGGTGCTATGATGGATGAGATGGAATCTCTACACTGTAACTCCGTTTGGGAGTTAGTTCCTAAACCCAAAGATCGGAAGATGATCGGCTGCAAGTGTGTGTTTAGGAAGAAGGAAGAGATACATGAAAAAGAGCCAACTAGATTCAAGGCTCGTCGAGTGGCCAAAGGGTACATACAAAAGGAAGGAGTCAACATCAACTAGATTCTATACGGTTGTTGCTCTCCATAGTAGCACAATGAGACATAGAGGTGGAGCAAGTGGATGTGAAGACGACGTTCCTCCATGGAGGCTTGGAGGAAGACATCTACATGAGTCAACCTCAAGGGTTCGTTGAAGCGAGTATGGGAAATCTGCTTTGGAGATTGAATAAGTCTTTGTATGGGCTCAACCAATCTCCAAGACAGTGGTACAAGCGCTTTGACACCGCTATGATGTTGATTGGGTATAGAAGATGTGAATTGGGTTGTTGTGTGTACTCTCATGTGTTCAAGGGTGGGAAGATCATTCTATTGCTACTCTAGGTGGATGATATACTAATAGCGTGTCAAGACATGTTAAAGGTCCAAGAATTGAAGACTTTGCTTAGAAAGGAGTTTCACATGAAGGATCTTGGTGCTGCACAAAAGATCCTAGGAATGGAGATAAGGAGAGATCAAGATAAAGGCAAGTACACATCTAAGGTACTTGAGAAATTCAACAGCTACAAATGGGCTGGGTTGCCGTAAAGAGAAAAATGGCTGAAATTTCCCCCTTGTGTCTAAGTTCAAAGATCAGACCCCAAAATATTTCGAAAGGGTTGTAAAGCCTCAGGAAACACCTTGGTTACCTTCACCAACAAAAATAATGGCTGCTTACAGATAAATTATTGGCTTGGCATGAGAAGCTTTGTGGCATGGGAGCAAAATCGACATGAGTTTAGCATCGAAGACAAAATTATGCGTTCTTGGGGAAAAGGGGAGTGTTAAGGTAAGAAAGGGAAAGTTTGCAAGCAAGTTTGGCTGAGAAAAGGCCCGGGGGGGGGGGGGAGAAAGAAATGGGTGTCTTAAGTGTTCTTCCGGCAGCTTGGCAGAGGTTCTGTCAAATGTGAGAACAATCTGCCAGAAGAGGGACAATGGGAGAGAAGGGAGAATGGAGCACGAAATTGCTGGGTTTTGCATGCAAGAGAGGAAGCTTGCTCTCTGGATGTGTGTTGTGATGATGGGTAGGAAATGCCTCTTTTTATAGGCGCTGGAAGCTACCCTTTTCAAGAAACCCTAATGGCTTCTATCCAATTTGGCCAAGTCTTTCTCTTCCTTTCTCCCCTCATCCCTTCAATCATCCTATTTTAGTGAAATCCACTCTGCCATCTGCACAAAATCAGGGATTTTTGGGAGCTCAAGACCCTTTCCCGCAGCTGCCTCAGAACCCCCCATCAATGGGCCTCATGTCAACTTATTATCATCCATACCACAACCCACTCAAGCAAGCCCCAGGCATCTTGCGTGGCTTGGGCCCACTTAAGCTTGTAGCGTGGCGTGTTGCTTATTTGCTTGGCGTGGTATGTGTGCAAGCGCATATGACGAACTTTCGCGTGCCCAAATCAGGTTTCTTCTCGGTAAGGTATCGCATTGAGCCAAGAATTTATTTGGGCCGAACCGTGGATTTTTTGGGCCTCAACAGGATCGCAAGCCCGTGTCTCCTTTTTGGCGGAGCATTCTAGCTTAAGTGCTCAAGAATGTTTGTCTAGTAACAAGGAGAAGGATCATATGAGTAAAGTTCAGGATGCAGGAGCGGTAGGGTGTCTCATGTACGCAATGGCTTGCACACTCCCCAACTTAATTTAAGCAGTTAGTATAGTCTCAAGATCCATGGCGAATCCAAGCAAACAATATTGGAATTCGATGAAGTGGATTCTCCGATATTTGAAGGGCAATAAGAAGTTTGGGATCATATTTTAGAGACCACAAGGAAAGGTGTAACAACCCAAATCCTAATTAATATTTAACTATTAATTTAATAGAGGAAAATACTTATTTACCCTTGGATTATTTTATTAGGTTTAAAGTTGACTTTTTGACTGGGGAAGAATTTGGGAAATCTACTTGTACCGTTGCGTAGAGTGCGACAAAACGAGTCCGTGGACACGTAGTGGGTTCAATTCCGATTTGTAACGAAGAAATTACGAGCACATTAAGAAAAAAGGGGCAAAATTGTAATTTGCCAAAATCAGATTTTTTAAATAAAAAAATCTGATTTCCTCCCTTTCTCTCTCCTCTCCCTCCTTCTTCCTTGTGTGAATTCCACCCCCCCCCCCCTCCCCTGTTATTTTTTTTCCAGCTTCAGCCGCACCTCCATAACCACCTCCGCTCTGACACCACCGGACCGGCCAAGGAAGCACCGCTGCCACCTCCGCAACCCGGCCCCAGCCTGCTCCGTTGTCCAGCCGCCACGAAGCTGCCAGAAAAAACTAGAAAATCGCGCCAGATTTTCTCCGATTTTCAAACCCCTCAAACTCCCTCATCCGGCCACCAAATCGGACAAATTAGGCATGATTTTTCGATTGATTTTCATGCTCTAGCTTTGGAGGTTTGAAGGGTTAATTTTCGAGTTGAGTTTCTGCCGACTTTGAGAGCTCCGTTTCAGCCACTTCCGGTTACTTTTTGGCCATAGCCCAAGAACAAAAGTGGTTCCAAATTGGGTGTTTTACCTAGAGTAGGAGTTTGGGCCGACGGTTTGGAGATTATCCGGCCCCCGGATATTGTTATACACACCCATGCGTCGGCACGTGGGCCAAGTAGCAGGGACCAATCTTGGTCCCAGAACGATCCTCGTGTCCTCACGAGTGCGTAGGAGTTTACGGATCTCAATTCGGATAACGTTTGAACCCCAATGGATCTCGCATAATGTGCGTTTTCTGGGTTCCGTATGTTTGGACCATTGGATCGTAGTCAAACTGGGGTATGTTGATCTAGGTAATTTCAGGATCGTGTAGGATTCGACGGATCGTCAATCGGAGTTCGGATACTCTGAAAAGGCCAACCCTAGGGTTAGTGTTACGGAAAATCGTTCATCCGTCCTATTCGATACGATTGTGAGCAATCCGACCGTCCAATTCGAGACCAAATTTGCGGGACGTGTGTCCTAGGCTTATCGGAACCTCTAGGAACGATCGGATTGGAATTCTGAGGTCGTTGACCCCACAAGGTCCCGAGTTGACTTATGGGACTTTATCGCTTTTGAGTCCCGAGTTACTTTTAAATCATGCCCATTGAGAGGAAAGTTAGTGTGGGCATAGGAATGACCTTTAAAAGAGATGCACGCACTTTTAGGCACCCGAGGTCAGGGTTTTTATTTTAATATTATATTTTTGAGCCGAGTTATTAATAAAAGATTATGATGGTTATTCAGGCACCCAGGGACCAAGTGACCCACAGGAGGGACCTTCGAAGGGTCCAATTAGCTTAGAGTATCTGTGACTGGACTATTTATTTTTATAAATGAGTTTATATGAGTTATTTCATTATTTGATCTTGAATAAGTTTTTATTCAAAGATTTGAATTGCATAATTATTATATGCTTTTTAGTATTTCAATTTATAAGCTACCAAATAAGATATCCTTAAAGGATATAGGAAAAAGGAAAATTCTATTTAAATATCAGGTTTAATGACAGCAGAGTTTAAAGATTAAACAGGAATTTATTTATTAGTTAATCTTTTCAAAATTAGTTATATATTATTTTTAGAAACCACCATAGGTACCCAAGGATAATAAAGGTTGCCTCAGTTATATGTTGCCCTCGGATATAAGGTTGCCTTCGGAATAAAAATTATGTTGCCTTTGGTTATATTGATGTCGATGGACATCCAGTTGCCTTCGATTAGGTCAGCATGCTTGACACCACCCCACGAGTCTCGGGACGCCCGAACCGTGGGAGTGAGGTACGCAGGTCAAGTCGACTAAATGTCCCCTGAATCCTGTGAGGATTGCAGCTCGGGTTACCTTG
The DNA here is from genome assembly GCA_018703695.1 of Prunus fruticosa. NCBI lineage: Eukaryota > Viridiplantae > Streptophyta > Magnoliopsida > Rosales > Rosaceae > Prunus > Prunus fruticosa. The sequence goes on from CM031920.1 coordinate 27,881,758, forward strand.
TGTTTCCCGAGGTCTAACTAGGACATGTCACTCCAGTGGCACGAGGTTGCAGCTCGGGTTACCTTGTGTTTCCCGAGGTCTACTAGGACGTGTCACTCCAGTGGCACGAGGTTGCAGCTCGGGTTACTTTGTGTTTCCCGAGGTCTAACTAGGACGTGTCACTCCGGTGGCACGAGGATGGAATTGACGGATTATAAGGAATTGACGGCATTATAAATGGGTACACCTAGGTGGTAGATTAAAGTTGATTTCAATGCTTTCAAGTAATTAGTGTTTAATCAAATGTATGATTGATTCTTTAGATATATATATATGAATGCATTGATTTCAGGATCGAGGTTATACAAAAAAGATTAGTTTTATAACTGTTTTTACAGAGGGGTTAGTATGTTATAATACTATTTTCTAAAACTTTATTTTTGGTCCACTCACCTTTTAAATGTTTTGCGCCCCCAGGCAGTAGTCGTGCGTCAATGCGCCACCACCGGCCGAGGCCACCTTCCGCAACATCCTTTGCCAGTGTAGGGTTTTGTTTAGTTGTGTTATTTTGTAATCTACTCGGTATAGATGCTTTGATATTGCCCTAGAACACATGTCTAACTATTGGTATGTAATTATTTTGTATGCTAGCAGTTGGTGTATATTTTTATATGCATGTTGACAGGTGTAATTTTGGGATTGGCCTAATTCCAGGGGAGACTTTGCTGAAATTTTCGGCAGAAGTCAAACTTCAGTTTTAAGTGAAAGTTGACTAGAAGGGCAATTAGGTCACTTGTGCCCGGCACTTGCCAGGTGTCGGACACGCACAGGGTTCGGCTTCGGATTCCAAAGTGGAATTTGGGTCCGGTCCTGTCAAAAGGCATGTGTGTTAGGTTATGTGGATTCATATTTTGCTGGGGACTTAGACTAGAGGAATCTATTATGGGGTATGTTTTCACTTGTGGTGGAGGACTGGTGTAACATCCCGGCCCAATTTTAATTATTCGTTTGATGTAATTAATTGATTTAATTATGAAATTATAATTTTGCCCTCCGGGTAGGGTTATTTTGGTCACTTTTTAATCCGATAGGATTTTGGGAAATTGAATGGCACTATTGCATAGAGAACGTCGATACGAGTTTGTAGACACATAGTGGGCTCAAGTCGGAGTTGACAAGAAAAAGTTACGATCAAAGGAAGCATAATGGCACAATCGTAAATATTTCAAAAAGGGTTTTTAAAAATCAGATTTTTATTCTTCTTCCTCTCTCTCTCTCTCTCCATCTCCCTCTGGTGCAACTACCCCCACATGTTACTGTTCATCCGAAAAAAAAATTTGGGCCACCATCTCCTCTCTCCATCCCACCCCTCACCACCGTCAACTGCCACGCCTGCTGAAAAACGCAAAGGTATGGTTTGGCCAGCTTTTTCTCAAAACTTCCCGGAGCTCATTCCAGAAATTCCGGCCACCAATTTCTTCCATCCATGTATGATTTTTCATCCTCTCAATGTGTTCTAGCTGATGGTTGGATTGATTAGGATTAATTTTTGCGTTTTGGAACTCAAATTATCGCTTTAAATTTTGGCCGGTTTTCGGCTCATGTTTCCTGGAAAGTTTCGGTCACTTTTTGGCCATGGTCCAAGAATAAAAGTTGCTCCACTGATTGTCATGTTCATGTAGGTATAGGTCTTGACCAGCGGTTTGGAGATTTTCCAATCGCCGGAATTTACTGTGGGCATCCATGAGCTGCCGCGCATGTAGCGGTGCGTGGGCTACTTTGCGGTGGGCCATTAGATCCCAAAATGATCTCCATGTCATCCCGAACACGACGGTATGCTCAGATTTGAATTTGGTTATCGTTTGAACGTCAATTAGATTACGCATATTAGGTGTTATCTGGGTTCGATATGTTCGGACCGTTGGATCAACCCCAATTTCAAATATGTTGATTCAGGCACCTTTAGGATTGTGAAGGAATTCTCGGATCGTGAATTGGAGCTCCGGATGCTTTGATTCAATGTTTGAAGGATTAGGTTAAATGGTAACCATCCGATCGTGCGATCGCAAGGGATTTGACCGTTCGTTTCGGACCAAACTTACAGGACATGTATAGTAAACTTTGTTGAACCCGTAGGAACTTTCGGATCAGAAATCAGAGGTCGTGGGCCCCACCGGCCCGGTTGACCAAGTTTGGGCAGTTTGACCACTCGGTTGACCGTTAGTCTACCAAGGTAGTTCCACCCTTCAAGAAGTGCTAGAACGACCTTATAAACAAGTCTTGACTGTTAATTGAGTTATTTGATTATGTTGGAATTATGAGATTGTTTTATAGTATCTTATGGAATTCTTGGAGATTATTTTGATAATTGAGGTTATGAAATAGATGAACATGGAATACTTGATTGGTGGGTTATGAAGGTAAGCCGTGGGTCTTGGCTATAATTATTAGGGAATGAGTGGACGTTGTTTTTAAGTGTACTTCGTTCTTCTAATATAGAATTTCTTGCATAAGTGAGTTTTAATTACAAATTGATTTAATTTGGGTTAATGAGGATATGGGATCTCTAAGGGTTATTATTTATCATTATTTAATACCATTATGATTATTATTAAAGTACATGGATCGTTCGATTATCCGGTGTGTGATAAAGCAGTCCACGTGCGTAGAACATGGTTTGGTCTAGCCACACGTGGCCTTGGATTTTCCGACGTGTGGGCTTACTTGGTTATATTAGTACTTTATCACACGTGGTGTTGGATTATCCGGCGTGTGATAAAACAGTGTGCGCACATAGGACATGGTTTGGTTGGGCCACACGTGACGTTGGATTTTCTGGCGTGTGTACTCACTTGGATACTGGTTCCTTCACCACACATGGCGTTGGATTATTCCAGCGTGTGGTAAAGGATCCGGACATTTTAGTTACTATTACTTTACACGTGGCGTTGGACTCTCCGCGTGTAGTAAAGTAACGGGGAGAGAGAAAATGATTATTATATTATATCGGGAAATATGAGCAAAGTTTAAAGAATTATGCTTAGCATATTGTGATTTTATTAAAAGGGAAAAGATGATTCCAAAATTAACTTGTTGATATTACTAAAAATAATTATATGTTATCTGGTTCGTGACTATTGATGGTAGAACTACGTGTGGCTTGATCCCTCAGGAAGGGTACGTAGGTAGCCTGGGGTTGTACCCAAGTGCAGCTGCAAGATCAATTATATTTCTGGATTTTAATTTGGTCACTAGGATCATATCCTATTTATTAGATTTATTAAGTTGGTTTGAATTATGTCGGGAGTTTGAAGCCCAACCGAGGTGAGATGAAATCATTGGTTTTATTTCAGTTTTACTGAATAGTTGTGGTTAAAATGTGTTTGTGGTCATGACGAGTCTGAAACCCGTTTGGATGGATGTTTGATCCTGGTCGAAGTCTTTAGAATTGCTTGTGATTGTACACAAAGGGTTTGATTGCATGCTTTGATATTTTTTTGAAACGGTGGGCAAGTATATGGAAACTTTGTTTTAATTCCCTCACGATTTTCCGTTTGTGCCCTGAACTTCTGTAGGGCATTTCTATTTGTTTAATTTCCGTTGAACTTAATTTCAGTTATGAACTGAAGTCTTCCATAGAATTGCTCCGTTATCGCCCATGTAGAGTTGGATTTAAGGCCGGAGGCCTATTCTGTGAACTATGTGCTTTTACATTGTGCATGCTGAAGTTTGGGAATCTTAAATTGTATCTTTGACAGGTTGAAAATTTTGGTTAAGTTCGTTTTTTAGGGAAGACTCTGCCGAAATTTAGGTAGCAGTCTCAGCCCTCTTTTCCTTTGTTTAAAGGAAGAGGATGTTTGGGGCGCGGGATCTGCGCAGATTTTGAGGAATTTGGGGCAGGTCTTGTCAACTGGTTAGTTGGAGAGCGGTACTACAATCGGTTTGTGCCTTGTCTACTAACGGATGCTTCTAAGGAAGAAATATGGCTGCGAAGATTGGCACAAGAGTTCGGGATAGCTCAAGATTTGGTGATGATTCAGAGTGACAGTTAAAGTGCTATATGCTTAGTCAAAAATCAAGTGTTTCGTGGAAGGTTGATGTATGGTACCACTGGGTGAACGATGGGGATATTGCAATAAAGAAGGTTCATACATATAAGAACACTTTGGATTGCTTGACCAAGCCAGTCACAACTAAGAAGTTCACACATTGTTTGAGCTTACTCAATGTTGTTGCATGCTAAATATTGAGGTGGACCTCTTAGGAAGTGCTAGAACGATTTCCAAGAGGTTTGAAGAGCTTCTAGAGGTCAATGTTTTCACAAGGTGTTTAAGGCTTGCCAAGGTGGAGATTGTTGAAGTTTGACTCTCATAAAACAGTTTCGGATCAGGGAGGAGAATCAAGAGGCGGCTAGTAGTTGGTTTCGAAACTAACCAGTCACATAAATCCCCAAAGCAACAGTCGCAAGTCCTGGATGAATTCAAGTCTCTACAAAGAAGCGACCAGTCACCGCGTGTTTTCCTGCTCAGCGTGTTTTGGTATTTTACAAGTCTTGGAGTTTTTTTTAGCCTATTTGGGCTAGGTTAAGTCTTTTATTCGTATTAAGTTTGTACTTAAGTCCTACGAACTATAAATAGGCACTTTAGGGCTAGGTTTTCATAACGTGAGAAAACTAAAGTATCAAATTGGGTTTGAGCCAAGAGTGAGAGAAAAGAGAGCTACGGTTTGAGAGAGAGCAAACTGGGTTCTTCATTGTAACCAAATGGGCTCTTTCTTACTAATGAATTTCTCAGGAATCACCAAAGATGACATAGGCACAATGTCGAATCTCTATAAATTCTTGTGTTCTTTGTATCCGTGTTTACTTTTTGGTTCGTCTTCATTGCTTTATCTTTGCGTGGCTTGTGTGTAGTAGTTGTGTAGTCCATTAACAATAAGGTCTTGGAGTGTTTTTCGCACAACATTATTTTCTATTTGATAATTGAATGAATTGTTTTTCCTTTATCTATATATATATATATATATATATAGTTTTTCTCTAATGCGCACATCCGCATTGTGTTAAAGTCCAGTTGTGTCCTTCCAGCTTCTTTTCTGTGGGTGGATTTGTTTTCATATGTATATATAAGCAAAAACATGATAAGCACTCCATATATAAATATATAATTAGGGGTTGGGCCTTCCAAAAAGTATCCCAAAGGTGGGAAGGTGTGCAGAAGAACAAAAGCAATACCATTGGTTGCTACTGTAAGCTGGCTTCTTTTTCTGTTTAATTATAGAACCATGTCAGTGATGAACGGGTTCCACTAAGCCAGTATGGTTTCTCAAGCCAAGTGGGTTCACTAAGAACCAAATCCACTTGCAAAAAAGAAGTTGAAAAGGAGACGACTGGACTTTAACATAATGCGGACGTCCGCATTAGAGAAAAACTCTCTATATATATATAGGCAGAATGCCTTAAAAGTGAAATTTTCAATAACCCTGAAAACAACGGTAAAACAACAATGAATTAAAATAATTTTTTTTTTAAAAAGAGGAACATCAATTAAGGATAAGACATGCTGTTTTAACCCAAAAAAAATTAAGGAAGCTGTTTTAAAAACCTCACCCCATCGTGCAATTCCTTCCAGTTTACAGTAGTTCCTTACAGTTTTTTTGGGTCCATTAACCTCCTCTTCTTCTCCACTTTCTGATCCTATACTTTCTGTTTAATCTTCTTATGCAGAGCATCAATGCTTTAAATGGTATGAATCCCTCTCCCTCTCTCAACTGCTCTAATTTTTGGTTCCTAATATACAATTTCTTTCATTATTTCTGAAACAATTTCTTTGATTATTTTTGCTCTTTCTATTTAATTTCATTTGTATTTTTCTTCATATTTTAGTAATGGGTTCTCTCAGAAGATTTCGGTGTTAGACTTTTTAATCTAATCTTGCCCTACTGTTGTACTAGGTGTTTTGTTTTCTGCTTATAATTGCATAGCAAAGCCATGGCATTGCTTCTCTGGGATGCTGTGTTTGTGAGAATACAATTTTGGGTCAGTAATTTTCTCTTTCGATTTCTATCTTTCTGGAAGACGGATGGGTCAAAGGACAAAAAAAAAAAAGGAAAGAAACAAAACACCCTTTGATAATTCCCATTACTTATTACTTATTGTTTATATATTGGTTTGTGATGAATTTATTGTTGTCGCAAATTTGTTATAAATTTGGTCTATGGCAGCGTTAATATCTCTCCAGCAATCGTTTCTCGGTTCGAGCAGTCTTATTCACTCTCAAGGTTATGAAATTTGGTCTATTCTTTTGTGTTTGCAACAGTATTTTTATAAAGGGAGTTTGGTTATCCCATACTTCGCCTCTATTTTGGTTCTCTCTCTTTATTTATATATGAAAAAAATAAGGAAAAACAGAGATTCGGATGCAATTAACTGACATTTAATCAAATTCTCTCCCCTAAACAATGGTTTTGCAATGAAAATGTTGATTATGCTTTGCAGAAATCCTTAAAAAAAAATCTCCTACAAGGTAACAAGTACAGATGTAGAAGATGTTAGATGTAGACTCCACCTTGAATTTTAGATGGTATGTACACCGCCGACAAAAAGTTAAGTTCATGCACAGACAATGCTTCTAACTCAAATTTCACTCCTCTTTCCAGCATCAATTGTAGTTCCAATCTAAAAGAACAGAACTACTTCATGTTACTTAATCCAGTCACATGGCGGATGAAATAAGAAAGCTAACAGAGTATTACCTCCACTCTGGCACTTCTCTTTGTAAGTAGCATCTACGTAACATGGCTTCTGTTTTCCTCTTGTCTGGCATGGTTATAAGGAACCTTATTTAATGTTACTAAAAGAAATAGTAATGCCAATGTAAATAAAGCACCATATCTCTCACCTTGTGCTGTCAAGGGAAGGAGACACTGTTGTGGAAGTTGGTACTTCTCCGAGTCCAAAAGGAAGCCTCCAAGCCAGAGTATCTCAGGGACCCGTAGAAATTTTGCATCATAGGCCATTTGCTTACATCACAAAAGAGTGGGTTAAAATTGGATTGTAACTTTATTTACATTACACTATATGAGCAGTCTACAAAAGAATTGACTTATTCAGCAGTTCTCAATCCTCAATATTTGCAATCTTCCTAGGTAGTTCACATGTTATTTAAGTTTGTAAACTACAGATAACAAGTTCATAGAGTGATCAGGATGTCAAAACCATAGAACCAAACCGATATGTGGACAGGATGTCAAAACCATATGGATCACAGTCTACCAAGCAATAGGTAGGGAGATGCAAAGTATCAACAAGAAGCCCCAAAAACCTGGCAAACATAAATGAAAAGTATGTAAAGTATGCAGACAAAAGGGAAAAGAAAGTGCAGACAGATAAGGCAAGGCACTCTGTTACCTTCTTGTGGAAATATCAGGATATCCACATCCCTGTGAAGAAAACAAAAATAGCTCACCAACAAAAAAGTTTAATAAAAGCTGTTTCAAGGATCAATGAGAGTTATTTGGCCAAAAACCAGGGTGTATGCTTACAGTGATAACGATGCAGTGGTTTGTGTTACAGAACTGGTCATTTGCCAATCGTTGAAAAACTATACAGAATACGAGTAATGGTTTGTTCATAGAAACACACATCAAAATCAAATGATATCCAGCTAAAGCACCAGGGTTCCTAACAAAAAGAGTAATTACCTGATTCTTTCTCCACAACAAGTATGTATTTCGCTACACTAACAATATTTGCAGGTTAGAATTAATGATTTGAGCATGTTTTTCGACTTCAAATGACACTTAGGGTTGATTATGTAATTACCAATGAACTGGTAAAGTTTACATTATCGAAATTTTTTAAATATTTTAATTATTCTCTCTTAGTTAATCATCTGAATACCTTTGACCTCTTCAACATGAATGGGAACAGGAAAGGCCTGTATGCGAACCAGATGCAGATGTTTAAGTTCAGACACAATAAAAATACGATTATGCAGAAGATGTCATCAAATCATTGTTTTTAAAAATTTTAAAAGAACATGTTCCATTCTTACAGTGTTTGGCCTATTTATGCAATCAAACATGTTTCCAGCTTCTGAGAACCTTAACCAGCCCATTACCAACCTATAATGAGATAAAAACATTAAATATCAGTATGAGTTGACAATACTTAAACCATGATCATAGTGATATCAACTCAACGAAAAAGTACCATAAACCTTTGAACCATACTGAACTAACAGTTGCAACCCCCAAGAATAACAATGTACTCAACAGACCAAGAATACACAAATGTAAATGTAAATGATGATTGGCATAAGTCATTTTTATGAAAAATCAAGCAGCAATGTACGCCATTATCTTCTTGTCTTTGAAAATCAAGCGAAATTTTCATGCGTACCCTTTTCCTACAGACACCTGCCAAAAGGAGGCAACATGAAGTAAATACCCCAAATGCTGTATGCGGCCTTATAAAATTATTAGAAGCTCATGTGGCAATTTCAAGAGTCTACCACTACTATTACTAATCATACATAACACGTTGGAGCACATTACTATATATAAATAGCTATAAATTTGATAAGGCCGATATAAGAGTACCCACCACATTCAGATTGTGGCGACTACACTGCATAAGGATGCATATGTCATTGATCGCACGGTCTACAATTGACTGATCTGCATTGTAAATTAAGCAGAGAATATTACTAATTACTTGGAGAGGAGAGACCATGGACATAATGCATCAAGAATTTCCAATTAGAAAATATCACATCTAAACAAATATACCATATGTTCTCATGTTATCGTACCACAAATCAGCAGGCCTCAATTTCTATGCCCACGATAATTTGAAAAATACAATGCATTTTTACCAAGGTTTACTTAATGTAAAAAGAAGAATAACATTTATCATAATCCAAGTTCAAGGTCTTATACTAGAGATTTATTCTTTAACATTGGAAATGAAAAATAACTCAGATTCACCTGAAAATACAGAAGGATGCATGTAATAGATATCTCTCTTAGACCCATGTCTGTTTTCTTGCAGAAGTTGCTGAACAATTACTAGAACCCTAAGCAAAACATCTGAAACAGATTCGTGGAACCGGGTAATCAGTAATGCATACATTACATAAATCTCTTGTACATTTATGATAGAGTTCAATTGTCTGTTATGTCCTTAGGCTGCACTACATGAACACTTGTTTCAAAAATGGAAAATGAACACTTGTTTCAGCTCATTCTGAAAAAGTAGTTATAAAACGAAAAACAAAATCTAAGCTGCACTACATGAAAAGTTAAATACCATCCCAAGCGCAAATGGCTTTCCCTTCGAAGTGTGAGAGTCTCCTTCAAAATTGGCAAATCAGAGCTACAATAGCTGCGCATAACAATGTACCAGTTTGGATAACTAATTAGTAATTACTACCCAATCTACGAAATTATTATTAATTGTCCCGGAATATCGCACCCAAAGAAAAAAAGAATACTGAACATATTAAGAACTCTGTGGTGCTTGTTTGGTTGCTGAGAAAAACCAGGAAAATCTGAACGATAAACTAAAATCGAGAAAGTAAGCTTAGCATTTAACCAACTCGAATCGGGCTTCGTGCAGTAATTTCTGAAGCGATCGATGAGAATCTCCGGAGACCGTCCATTGCTGAGATCTTCAACTATAGCTCGAGTAAATTCTGCGCTCCAAAAAATTTTAACAACAAAATGAATGAGAAACTATAAATTAGCGTCTACTTGAAGAAATTGATTTCGAATTGGTTTAAAATATATAAATTGACGAGGACCTCTGATTTTTCTTAGCAAATCGCAAGGCCGAGGCTGTGAGCTCGATCTTGAGTGCTTTCCCTCCATAATTCTTGCGTTAATGGAGATTCTTTTAAAATGATTTCTGGGTATTTATAGGCTTGCTTGTGGGCCGGGTCAGTTTAGATCCGCTTGCTATGGAATAGAACTTATAGAACTTATGTGTTTGTCAAACTTGGGCCTTTTATACATTAGGTTCTGGTGTAGAAACTAATGGCATGTATACTTTCAAGAAATGGAGGAACTTAAGAATAAGGGAATAATGAATTCGTAATGGGTATCGGAATCATTCCAATTACTTATTCTACGGTAAAATTCGTAATCAAATACCTTCTAAACGAGGAATCATATCAACTAGGGGGAGAAGTTGATTCGATTCCAATTCCTTATTATCAAATTCTTCAATTACTCGAATCATGACTTCCCCTATTCAGTGTAAGTAAACATGCCGTAGAATCAGTAGCAGTTGTAAATTGGGAAAATATGAGCTAATTGAACAAATGCTAATGGTAGCAATTGGATTCAATAAAGAGAATGTGACTGACCAACCTTATCCACCCATAAGATTAAAGCTCACGTATTTTACTCAACAAAGTCATTTATTCTTCTTGATGGAAGTCCAGTGTGAAATTCTAAATAGAGAATAGATGACTTTGTTGAGCAAATGATGAGTGAGTGAATGAGATATATTATGATGAAAAGTCCTTTGAAAAAAGAAAAAAAACTTGTTACATAATGACAAACGACAAACTTTAAGGAAAATTTTGATGAAATGCAATGCCCGATACCAATTTGATATATGGAAAAAAACAATTAACCATCATATTGATGGATTTAAATTCAAGGAGCATTCTTTATATAAAAAAATTCTTAAGAAAAAGCGTGTGTTGGTGTATTAATGACGGTGCCTCGTCCACATGTTGTGGCTAGACGTGTAGCACACGTCGCACATGGATCAAACACAGTTGAGAAGCTTGGACTTTCAGATTGAGATCTTCAGAGATCCCCTTATTGCACAGATAGCTGGAGCGCCTGGACCGGCAGAGATCCAGGCTGGACAAAAGGGAGGAGCCTTTGTCATCTAAGAGCAGGAAGCTCTAATTCCTCCAGGAGGGCCCGCTCCAGTTTCTCAATTTTGTGGGCAAATATTAATTAATTATGCATTCTATTTAGTGATTTAATTCTTTTCATTTCCTTGTATTTTTCGGAATGAGAAGATTTATAGGAGTATATAACATAGTTGAGGCAAATTGTGTGTACTGATTAAATTGATTTGTCAGTTGTGTTTGACAAATTACAAGATGCACGGGCAATTACTCTACTTTAACAAAAGTAAAGAGGATCCTCTTTTCGAATTCATGCATATTTATTGGTACTTTGACATAATACAATATTCATAAGAAATGATATACATGTATGAAAATAGATAAACTTTTGGAATGGTTTCTTCAAGCACGTCGCTATGTGATTTTCACAATTCTACACCATCACTTTATGCCAACCACTTTCACAAGCCAATCGGGTGTTCTGTTAGAGAGTACAAGATATCCCACTGATATTCCAATGACCACCCCAGATGCATACCCCATCAACACTACCTTCCAACCAAATCCATTCTCGTGCTCCAAATCACCATCTTGTTGGAATGATGATGGCGGTGATTGATGTGGACCACATGTTTTTGCTAGTGGAATTCCACACAATCCTACATTTCCACTATATGAATCATTTTCAAATGTATCAAATTGCTTACCATGAGGTATGGGCCCCACAAGTCGATTTTCTGAAACGTTGAACTTTTCAAGTGATGTCAAATTTACCAATTGCTCCGGAATATCACCAAAAAGTCTGTTTGAAGACAGATCTAACCATTCAAGATTGCACATATCGCCAAATGATGGTGGAATTGTACCTGTAAGCTCATTATGAGAAAAGTTAAGCCCCTTCAATAATTTAAGCTTACCGATTACTTTTGAAATCTCTCCTCTGAAAGTGTTGTTTGAGAAATCAATAGTTGTGAAGAAAGTTTGAATCTTCACCATTTCAATTTCGAAGCCTTTAATTGTCACTACCACAGTATCCTGATAGTAGCTCTCTCCCATATATTTCAGTTCATGTTCTTGCGAGTTTTTCATGGCCGTCAAATGTTCAAAATATTTTGTTGGCAAGAGACCACTAAACCGATTGTAGGAGAGGTCCATGATACGCAATTTTTGGAATGGAAACTTAGTTTCTGGAATGCCTATTTCACCATAGAATTTGTTAGACCTCAAGATAAGAACCTGCAACTTCGGAAGAGATTCCAGCCAATTTGGGAATGTGCCTTGAATTTTGTTGTTTCCGAGGTCTAGAACTTCCAACTCTCTACATGTGAGCAAAGTTTGCGGCAACGACCCTTCCAACTGATTTCCATTAAGATCAAGATTTCTCAAAACGTTTCCCTTAGAAAATGTCCCAGGAATCACGCCATGAAATTTATTATTCCGTAGATCCAAAATAGAGAGGCTCTGGCTGAAGTTCCCTATGCATTGGTGAATTTTGCCTCTCAATTTATTATTAGACAAATCAAGGACTATAAGCGAAGTCAAGCTGCAAATGGTTGGAGGCATCTCTCCAGTCAATTGGTTGTTTGATATGAAAAAGAAAAATGTGGAAGGTGATGGAATTGGAAGCTCTCCTTGGAGAGAATTGTTGCGAAGGTTGAGATATCCAAGGTTTTTCCACCGAAGGTGTCGTGCAGTGCCCTTCAAAAAGTTGTGAGAAAGATCCAAATAAGACAATGAATCTTTTGCGACATCCCACAACCATTTGGGAACTTCGCCTTGAATTCGGTTGTAGGAAAGGTTTAACGTGTGCAAGTTTGGTGTGGCTCTTAGAAAGTATGGGAACTCACTTATGTTGCAAGACGACAAAGCTAGGTAACGAAGTTGAGGCCAGCTGTTGTTACTCAAATGGTTGAAACTAAAGGATAGATGGTTAGAGGAAAGATCAAGCTGGAAAAGAGTTTGGAGTTTTGAGAACTTTTCAAACTCCACAGTGCCACTCAAGTTATTGGATGATAAATCAAGGACTTGAAGGTTCTCAAGTTCAAAGATTGATCTCGGAATCAGGCCATTCAGTTTGTTACCGTTGAGTTGGTTACTTCTGAGATCTAACAACTCCAAGTTTGGTGAGGCTCTTAGAAAGTATGGGAACTCACTTATGTTGCAAGATGACAAAGCTATGTAATAAAGTTGAGGCCAGCTGTTGTTACTCAAATGGTTGAAACTCAAGGATAGATGGTTAGAGGAAAGACCAAGTTGAGAAAGACTTTGGAGTTTTGAAAACTTTTCAAACTCCACAGTGCCACTCAAGTTATTGGATGATAGATCAAGGGATTGAAGGTTCTCAAGTTCAAAGATTGATCTCGGAATCAGGCCATGCAGGTTGTTATCGCTTAAAAGAAGCGATGACAAAGAACGAGATTGGAACTCAATGATATTACCGCTGAGTTGGTTATTTTCGAGGTCTAACCCCTCCAATGATGGCAAACTACCTAACCAAGATGGTATTGTTCCGTTGAGTTGGTTCCCATATAAATAGAGGTCGGTTAAGTGTCGAGGAATAGGACCCACCAGTTGTTGTTTTGAAAAATCATATAAAGAAGCCATCCCTGCGAGTTGCTGTCAACTTCTGGAAACTGACCGACATAATTGTTGCCACCAAGATCCAACTCAACGAGGCTCTCAAGGTTTAAAAATAACGACCATGGGATTTGGCCACCAAAACTGTTAGACGAGAGGTCCAACTCCATGATTTGTGTGAGGTTACCAAGAAATGCAAGATTCGATCCTACAAACCTGCAATTGCTGAGATACAAAGCTCTCAAAGACTTGAAATTTCTTGTCAGACGATGCCAATCAACTGAAATTCCAGTTTGAGAGAGATACAAGGTTTCGAGTGGACTGCTCCAGTTAGAATTGGGGAGAGAACCTCTGAGGTTATAGTTATACCATAAATCTACGAGTCGAAGATTTGGTCGGTGGAAAATGCTTTCTGGGAATTTTCCTTGCAAGTGGCAGTCAGAGAGTCCAAGAGTTGTCAGAGAAGAAGAAGAGAGATTCTTGAAGGAATCAGGTACAACTGAAGACATGTCAACCCCGTTTAGTTGAAGCTCCTTAAGATTGGTTAGGTTTTGAACAATTCTGTTAAAATTAAGGGTATCTAGTCTCACAACTGAAAGTGAATATTGTGAGAGATTGAGTGAAACCAAGTTGGAAAGGTGGGAAATTTCGAAGGGATTGGGCCACTGAAATTGGAGTCAGAGAGGTCAAGGTGAGTCATACTTACAAAGCCACCAAATTTGGACGAAATTAGGGAACCTCTGAAATCATTTTCAGAGAGGTCTAGCCTCTTGAGATGGCCAAGAGAGAATAAGCTGCTATTGGAATGGATATTGCCTTGGAGCCCACCAAAAGGAAGTTTGAGACCGATCACATGACCAGTCATCTTTTCACAAGTGACTCCACTCCACGCGCAACAATCCTTGCCTTTCTGCCAAGAAATTGTACTATTAGAATAAAGAGTTGTTCCATTATATAGTTCTTGTTTAGAAGAGGTATCAATGGAAAAGGAGTTCTTGAATTGAAGCAAAGCAGAGCTGTCGTGGGGATGGCATAAATGCCCTGAAGAAAGAGAAGAGGAAGAGTTAGATGATGATGAACAAGTAGAGTTGAATTGACAAGTAGTAAAGAGCAGGAAGAGGAGGCACAACCAACCCATCTTTCCTTCAAAATCTAAAAGTATATATTCTTCTAAATAATTTTGTGAGCAACTTTGTCCTGGAGATGTTGATATTTATAACAAGTTTCGGCAAAAGTGATTTATCTATAATGTCACGATATGTGTCTAGTAGATGTGGCATAAGGTTGTCCTGCATTTAAAGTTTCCACAGTGCTAAGATGGCAAGTACTTAAGTTTGTGGAAAAACTTGTGGAAAATTTGGCAACCAAGGCGTTGATTTGGTATTTGGTCTTAGTAAGTATAATTTCTGCGTGTTCAAATGGTTTCCACGTGTTACCTCCAACTTCTACTAGTCAAAAGTTGTCCAATTTATGCGTGTTCAAATGGTCTTTCTCAATCTTTTTCACATTTTCTTTAGATAAATAAAGTCATCAACATAAAAGTTAAACAAATCCTTTAGATAAAATCTAAATATTATAAAGCTAGTTCCTATATAGTAATAAAAAACATATTGCAACTTAATTATATAAAGATCGTACTGGGATCGGTTGTGGGGTAGGGAGAGTTTGGATGTGGCTGCGGCTTGGGGAAAGTAGCTAAGGTGGGTTGTTGCGGGGGAAAGAGAGAAGAGATAAGGTTGTTGCAGTTGAGATTAATTATTTTAGCTTTTAAATCTTATTTTTATTTCTTAATTATTTATTTTTTAAAATTGAATTTAAATATTTTTATTTTTATTAATATTTTAATAGAAGTTTAATAGATTGGATTACATTAGCTAACGGTGCTAAACACAATGACTAAATTGGTCAATGGGCTAAAACACAGCGACCATTTAGCATTTAAGCCAAATTGCACAAGATAGTGTTAACGGCCCTTCCAACTGATTTCCATTAAGGTCAAGATTCCTCAAAATGTTACCCTTAGAAAATGTTGATATTTATATGAAGCATAATGAATAGTAGTTTATCTTCTTTAGATAAACAGAGCACCATTGTCACGCAGGTGTAGGTCCCATTGTTAGCTGCTACACCAATTTGAATTGTTGATAATTGACATTATTGAGGGTGAAAGCCTACGTCTATTCATCTAATTGGAAAAAATTTGCCCCAAGTCTTTGATATTTGGTAGTCTTTCGTCTTGGTACGTACGTAGGCATTTCTGCATGTTAAAATGGGCACCTTAATTTTCATTGGCTTGCTAATTTGGATTCATAATTGACCATCAAAATCGTTTTTGTTCAAATATCGTATGATTCGAATTTGCGTATTGAAGAAGCCAGGAACGAGTATTCATAAATTGACCATCAAAATCGTTCTTGATTTTTGCCCCCTTCTTCACGCTCTCATTAATTCTTCACGGTTTTGCTTGTCTTTTCACTTTCTGTCTCCACCCTTAAGCATTTGATAGGCCTTAGGCCTTTAGTCCAATCTCTTTATGAACTTTCAGAGCAAATTCATAAACAAAAATTTCTTTTAAATTTTCATTTATGAAAATACATCATCTTTCTAAAGGGCTAAAGAAAAGAAGGGAGTTAATAAATAAAGTCATCAACATAAAAATTAAATAATCCTTTAGATAAAATCTAAATAATATAGTAATTAAATCCTATATAAAGCTAGCTACTACAACCTCTCGGCCACATTTTCTTTGAATCTTGCTCAATCTTTCACATTTTCTTTGATGCACTCTCTCACATTAACATGCTAGAGTTTCCTTGTGCCTTCCATTCATCAGCTACCAAATTCCTAAACATGTATCATTATTAAGTTTGAAGAAGCAATTACGACACTAAAACATGTTAATGTTACATTAATTTCATTACCTCATTTGGTAGATATTTAATTAATTGTTATAGTTACCTCTTTAAATCTAATTCAACAATTTTTTTAATATATATATATATTAAACCAAAATTCTAAACGTAATGGAATGGACAAATTTACACCCCCTTGTTGACAACAAAAGAGTGCTGCTGTTGCAGATTTTTGTGTCTTTCTATGAATGATGTGCTTTTCACAACCTCTTTGTTTGTGCAAAGATCTTCTAGTGAGAATATTCGCTGATGATCCTCTTTTCTCTCGATCGTCTTCTTTCCCGAACCTTGCAAAATAATGGCTATTAATCGAAGAACATTGGTTTGGTGTTGGCCAAAGGGTATCCGATGCCTAAGTTAGTAAAATAGTCTAAAGGATAAGCGAATTTAACTGAAAGGATGGAGTTTTCCTCTCCATGGAGACGAGGAGGTGCGGATGCTGGGAGTGGGGGTGACAGTGTGGAACCATGATAGAGGGAGAAAGAAAAAAAGGCGTGAGCTTTTTGCTAGGGTTTTCAGAATTACCTTCTTTGTGTCATCAATTTAACTTAAATAGCCCTCCTATTTTGTAACCTTCATTTGCCATACAAAATATTATACTACTAGGCTCAGATGTCCAGTCAACACATTTTATTTAATTTTAAGCAACAAAGCAAGTGGAAGGCACGAAGAAGATCCAAAAAAAAAAAAACTGAAAACTATTTATATGGTTTATTTATTAAATAGTTTTCCTTGGCTTGATACTTCTACTTCTCATTAGTGGTGTCTTTCCTATCTTTTTTAGGGTTTGTTTCTTACCAAAACCAACAAAAGAGAAACTTTAAGCAAATGAAATGGAACATATTAATAAAACATTGACGGAGTCATCAAACTAGTCCAGAGAAGTTGCAAGAAGAGAATTGCTTATCGCACCACTAACTATAAGAAAATACAATTATCAAATGCATTAACAAAAGAAATCATATTAAGATGAAAAAGAAGAAATTAGAACACGCATATTATTGTAATTAGCAACTGAGAAAACAAATAGCTAATTACTATTAAGAATTGTGTAATCACAAATAATATAGGAATCAACTATTATATACGTCAATTAACAATTGTAAAATAGAACTATATTTTTATTTTACCTCCTTCTTTACATTCTTTCTTCTCATGTGCTTATGTACGGCTTTGGTTGTCTTTCTACTGTCTGTCCCTACCCTTAAGCATTTGGTAGGCCTTAGTATTTTAGTTCAAACGTGAATGAGCTTTCAGAGAAAATTCGTAAACGAAAAAAAGAAAGAAAAAAAAAGAAGGTACGAATGTTTCATTGTAGGAAAAGATGGAACAACTTTAACGTTAACTTGCACATGAAATGTTTATCACTATTGTGTGCAAGAGGTTTTTTTTTTTTTGGTCGAAAGTGTGCAAGAGGTCCAAATATGATTCGAATTTCTGTTCACCAATTATTCTAGTGTATTGAACATGCAAGGAAAGAGTATGCAAAAATTGACCATCCAAATCGTTCTTGGCTTACCAATGACTTTTGCCCCCTTCTTCACGCTCTCATTAATTCTTCTCATCTGCTTTTTGCACGGTTTTGCTTGTCTTTTCACTTTTTGTCTCTACCCTTCAGCATTTGGTAGGCCTTGCCTTTATTCCAATCTCTGAATAAACTTTCAGAGAAAATTCATAAAGGAAAAAAAGAAAAGGGACCAACTTTTACTTCATGAAAGCATTGCATGCCGCTTTGTATTCGCAATTTGGATTCAAAACATCAAAAAGGACTGCATCCAAAGGATGCCCATTGTATAAATTAGCTATTACATTTAAAATCAAAATATGCTTTCTCAGATAGTATTGTGCCAAAAAAAAGATTCTTTTAATTTTTTTATTTATGAAAATACAGTATGTGTTATAAAACCAAGGGTAATTTTCATTTCACTACGTTGAAGTTTACCAAAT
Organism: Prunus fruticosa; assembly: GCA_018703695.1. NCBI lineage: Eukaryota > Viridiplantae > Streptophyta > Magnoliopsida > Rosales > Rosaceae > Prunus > Prunus fruticosa. Next base: position 27,900,041 of record CM031920.1, read on the forward strand.
TTCAGCCTTTGATACATCAAATTTTGGTCATCTCAATCGCATAGATAACGTTTATTTTTATATCACTTTCATATTAGGTTTTGGGATTTCTACTTCTTGGATTCTGTACAAGCAAGGTCATTGATGACCAAATAAAAGAATGAGTGTTTGCGTAAACAACAGGTCAGTGAAAAGTCTATGTAATCCTTAATATGATAATTGTGGTCTAGAGATGTAGTAATTATTTAATCCCAAAAGCCTCTCTGGGCTACAGCCCACTGTGATTGTGCCTCGTAAGTGTTACGGCATGACTAAGGAAACACCAGAAGTCTAGCTGGTGTAACGATTGGGTGTCCCATTGTCACAGTGTAGGTCCCAATATTAGCTAGCTTCTAAACCAATTTGAAGTGTTGATAATTGACGTTGAGGGTGAAGGCCTGCTACACCAATGTTAGCTCGCTACTTTTTTCCTTTTTTTTTTTTTTTTTGTAATACGTTCATGTAATTGGAAAAAATTTGCACCAAGTCTTTGATTTGTGGCCGTCTTTGGTGTTGGTAAATAGGCATTTCTGAGTGTTAAAAAGGGCACCTTAATTTTCATAGGCTAATCTGGGTTCCACTTGTTACTCGCAGCATGTACTAATCAAGTGGTCCAAATATGATTCGAATATGCATATTGAAGAAGCCGGGGAACAAGTATTCATAAATTGACCATCAAAATCGTTCTTGATTAGTAGTCACCAATGACTTTTGCCCCCTTCTTCACTCTCTCATTAATTCTTCTCATCTGCTTCTCCACGGTTTTGCTTGTCTTTTCACATAGTTCGGTGTCTTGCAACATGTACTAATCAAGTTGTCCAAATATGATTCGAATTTGCGTATTGAAGAAGTCGGAAACGAGTATTCATAAATTGACCACCAAAATCGTTCTTGACTTTTGCCCCCTTCTTCACGCTCTCATTAATTCTTCACAGTTTTCACTTTTTGTCTCCACCCTTAAGCATTTCATAGGCATTAGGCCTTTAGTCCAATCTCTGAATGAGCTTTCAGAGTAAATTCATAAACAAAAATTTCTTTTAAATTTTCATTTATGAAAATCCATTATCTTTCTCTAGGGCTAAACAAAAGAACGGAGTTAATAAATAAAGTCATCAACATAAAAATTAAAACAATCCTTTAGATAAAATCTAAATAATATAGTAATTAAATCCTATATAAAGCTAGCTACTACAACCTCTAGGCCACAGTTTCTGTGAATAATCTTGCTCAATATTTTTACATTTTCTTTGATGCACTCTCTCACATTAACATGCTAGAGTTTCTTGGGATCCAAGCCTCTACATTTACAAACGGTGTATTTACCTGCATTTCGCAACATCTAAGCCATTCCAGTAATCTAACAACTTAAAATTTGACACTTCACTTTTAAACTTTTTACACCCATCCATTTAATTAATTTTAACTTAACAGTGCGAAGTTTAAATAAAATTTTAAAATTTTAAAAAGGAAAAAAAAACCTAGCAGCCATCCCACCTCTTCGACAACTCTCTCCCTCTTCCATGAATGTGCCTTCAGTCAAATAATATGGTAGAATATTTTCTTATATATTTCATTCTCTGAAAAGAGGTATTTATAATACAAGGTTGTAAACCCTAGTAGGGTTAAACTAGGAAAAGAAGTGGTATCCTAATTACATAATATCTATACAAAAGGAAATAAATAAAATAATATCCTAATAGAATAGGGATATCTCGCTAACACTCCCCCTCAAGTTGGAGCAAAGACGTCACGCATGCCCAACTTGTCAAGCGAGTTGAGAAAGATACTTGTAGAAACAGCTTTCGTAAGAACATCGGCTAACTGATACTCAGAACGGATGAAGGGGAAGGAAACAATCTCCGCATCCAACTTTTCTTTAATGAAATTTCGATCAACCTCCACATGCTTTGTACGGTCATGTTGTACAGGGTTATGAGCAATTGCAATCGCAGCCGTATTGTCACAATATAAATCCATGGGTTTATTAGGCCCAAAACCAAGGTCTCTCAACAATCTTCTCAACCATAGTAACTCAGATACACCATGGGCCATTCCCCGATACTCGGCCTCAGCACTAGATCGAGACACCACCTTTTGTTTCTTGCTCCTCCACGTAACAAGATTACCACCAACAAACATAAAATACCCAGATGTCGAACGCCTATCTGTAGCTGAACCTGCCCATCAGCATCTGTGTATCCTTCCACATCCGTATGACCATACTTGGAGAAAATTAACCCCTTGCCAGGAGTTACTTTCAGATACCTCAGAATACGAGTCACATTCCCCATATGATCTACACTAGGAGAGTGCATAAACTGACTCACCATACTTACAGCATATGCAATGTCCGACGGGTATGAGATAAATAAATCAACTTCCCCACAAGCCTTTGATAACGTTCTTTATTGAGTTTGGAACTTCATCGGGATATAACCCTAACTTATGATTCTGCTCACTAGGGGTATCAATCGGTTTACAATCCAACATTCCAGTTTCTGCAAGTAAATCCAAAACGTACTTTCTTTGGGATAGAAAAATACCATGTTTAGACCTGGCAGATTCGTTGCGACCGGTCGCTTCTTCCATGCGACCGGTCGCTTCCCTGTGTCTCAAAAAATTCTTCTTCAAATCCAACTTTTTCCACATTGTCTCTCTCGAAACTCTTCAATTCACTCTCCCTCTCCCCCTGAATTGAAAAGGAGGGAGAAACATAATATGAAACTTCTTCATGAAAGGTGACATCCAAAGTAACATGCACTTTCTGGGTAGGTGGATGATAGCATTTATAACCCTTCTGAGTAGAAGAATAACCAATAAAGACACATCGCAGAGCACAAGGATCAAGTTTGCTCCGTTGATGAGAGTAGACATGAACATAAGCAACACATCCGAAAACTTTAGGTGGCAACTTGGAGACAGGGGAAACATGGTCACCAAACACATCATGCGGAGTCTTGAAATCAAGAACCCGGCTAGGCGTACGATTAATCAAATAGGCAGCAGACAGAACAGCATGCCCCCAAAGGTGATGGGGAACGACATATCCAACATGAGTGAGCGGGCAACTTCAAGCAAGTGGCGGTTCTTTCTTTCAGACACCATTTTGTTGAGGAGTAAAAGGGGTTGTCGTTTGGTGAATAATACCTTGAGCACGGAAGAAAGACGCCAAAGTATTATTCACATATTCACCTCCGTTATCTGTCCGGAATACTTTGACCCGAGCATGAAACTGAGTAGACACCATAGTACAAAACTCTGGAAGGATGGAAGCAACATCATGTTTATTTTTCAGCAAGAAAACCCAAGTAAGTCGGGTACAATCATCAATAAATGTGACGAACCAACGAAATCCGTTCGAAGTAACACGAGCCGGACCCCACACACCAGAATGCACTAAATCAAAAGGCTTTGCAACTTTACTGTCACTCGAAGGAAACACAGTGCGATGGCTCTTGGCCAAAATACATGTCTCACACTTAAAACTAGACTCATCACAGGAGCGAAATAAAGATGGAAACGGACGCTTAAGGTAGCCAAATGACGGGTGTCCCAAGCGACGATGCCATAACCAAATTTGTTGTTTGTCTTTGACATTGCAACTTTGAACAATATTAACGACACGATCACGAATTGGTGCAGAAGGCAATGTCAAATAATATAACCCCCCTATCCGTTTACCATGCCCAATCACCTCGTGAGTCTTGAGATCCTGAAAAGAGCAATGGGTAGGATAGAAAGTAGCAGAAGCATTAAGTGTATCAAGTAATCGACCAACAGATAACAAATTACAATGGATATTGGGAACTAATAACGCACGATACAAGGACAGAGTTGGAGTGAGAGAGATTGTGCCCTCGCCAGTAATTGGAGAGGGCAAGCCATTAGCACTAGTTATGTATGGGTCACGGGTGTTACTAGACAACTCATCAAAAAATTTAGCATCATAAGTCATATGATCAGAAGCACCAGTGTCAATTATCCAAGTATTGGAGCCAGGACCTGGAATAGAGTTAGAAACACGCAAATTTGCAGAAGCAGCACCACCACCACCAACAATGGAGTTATCACCCATGATTGTAGCAGAAACTCAACAAAGCACGCAGAGTATACAACAGAACACAGCACAGACACAAATACGGCAGATGCACGAAGACAGGAGAGGCACGAACACGACAGGGTACACAGCGGAACACAGCAAAGGCACAGGCACAAGAACCTAAAAGAAATTAGGGCACACAGGAGAACACGGGTGGGCACAACACATACAGGTTACCAGAAAGTCGTCTCTGATGCCAAGTCAAATAATATGGTAGAATATTTTCTTATATATTTCATTCTCTGAAAAAGAGGTATTTATAATACAAGGTTGTAAACCCTAGTAGGGTTAAACTAGGAAAAGAAGTGGTATCCTAATTACATAATATCTATACAAAAGGAAATAAATAAAATAATATCCTAATAGAATAGGGATATCTCGCTAACACCTTCTAAGCAAGAACCCAAGCTCCAAGAACCCTTTTTTATTTTTAAATTTTTTTATGTATTTGCCAAATAAAACACTCAAATTTGTTTTGTTTGAAGAGTACTTGTTTAACAAACGAGAGTTTGGGGTGGGGGGGAGGGAAGATGTTGCCGTGAGGGGTAAAAGTCTTTATTTATTTATTTTATATTTTATTTAAACTTAATAAAATGGATGAGTGTAACATTTTTAAAAATGAAGTGTCAAATCTTAAGTCGTTAGATTATTGGAATGGCCTAGATATTGCGAAATGCGGATAAATACACTGTATGTAAATGTAGAGGCTCGGGATCCAGTTTCTTGTGCCTTCCATCCATCAGCTACTAAATTCCTAAACATGTCATTACTAACTTTGAAGAAGCAATTACGGCACTAAAAACATGTTAATGTTATATTAATTTCATTACCTCATTTGGTAGAGATTTAATTAATTGTTACTATTTAAATCAAATTCCACAATTTTCTTAAAGATAAAAAAAAAAAAAAAGAAGAAGATATTAAACCAAAACTCTAAACGAAATGGAATGGACAAATTTACACCCCCTTGTTGACAACAAAAGAGTGCTGCTGTTGCAGATTTTTGTGTCTTTCTATGACTGATGTGCTTTTCACAACCTCTTTGTTTGTGCAAATATCTTTCGGTGAGAATATTCGCGGATGATTTTCTCTTCTCTAGATCATCTTCTTTCTCGAACATTGCAAAATAATCGCTGCCCCAAAAGACCTCTGATGCCTAAGTCAGTAAAATGGTCTCAAGGATATGCAAATTTAACTAAAAGGATGAAGTTTTCCTCTTCGAGGAGAGGAGGAGGTGGTGAAGACGCCGGGAGTGGAGGTAACGGTGTGGAGCCATGAGAAAGGGAGAGAGAGAGAGGCATGAGTTTTTTGTTACGGTTTTCAAAACTACCTTCTTTGTGTCCCCAATTTAATTTAAATAGCCCTCCTATATTGTAACCTTCTTTTGCCATACAAAATATTATACTACTAGGCTCATATGTGCAGTCAACACATTTTATTTAATTTTAAGCAACAAAGCAAGTAAATTGGAAGGCACGAAGAAGATCCAAAAATAAAACTGAGAACTATTTATATGGGTTTATTTATTAAATAGTTTTTCCTTGGCTTGGTACTTCTCCGTCACATTAGTGGTGTGTTTCCTATCTTTTTCCGGGTTGGTTTCTTACCAAAACCAACAAAAGAGTAACTTTAAGCAAATTTAGTGAAAATGCATATTAAGATGAAAAAGAAGAAATTAGAACACGTGTGTAATTAGTAACTGAGACCAAAATAAGCAAATCACTATTAAGAATTGTGTAATCACAAAATAATATAAGAATCAGTTATTATATACTCAATTAACAATTGTTAAATAGAACTATATTTTTATTTTACCCCTTTCTTTATGTTCTTTTTTCTCATGTGCTTCTGTACGGCTTTGGTTGTCTTTCCAGTGTTTGCCCCTACCTTTAAGCATTTGGTAGGCCTTAGTCATTTAGTCCAATCTGTGAGTGAACTTTCAGAGAAAATTCATAAATGAAACAAAGAAAGAAAAAGAGAAGGTACCAACTTTTCTTTGTATCAAAGCATTCAGAAAGACTAAAATATGGCAACTAAATCTTTTAGCACTCTCATATTAACATACTAGAGCTTCTTGTGCCTTCCATTCATTAGCGACCAAATTCCTAAACACGCCCTTTTCTATCCGATATCTGAAATCAATAAAACATAGAAGAGATTATAATACTAACTTTGAAGAAGCATGACTAGAAAAAGAAACACTACTCTTAAGAAACAATAAATGTACCTGGAGATGCATTCTTATATTTGCCTCTTTATATCCAGTTCAACAATTTGCTTTTACCAAAACCAATTAAAAGATTAAACCAAATATTAAAATCGGAAATTAAAAATTGAGAACCTCATCACTTTTATGCATCTAGAGGTCCAATTATTTTGGATTGCCAGTGTTAGTGTTGGTTTGTATTATTTGTTGAAGTTTGGCTCGCTTAAAATGGTGAGGATTAGGGAGGAGAAGCAAGAGGCAATTGGTCGTTGGTTCTGAACCAACCGGTCGCATAAATCCTGGGAGCAGCAGTCGCAAGTGCTAGAGCGAATTCAAGTCTCTACAAAGAAGCGACCAGTTGCGGTGTGTTTTCCTGCTCGGCCTGTTTTGCTATTTTACACGGGTTTTTGAGTTTTTTCTAGCCTATTTGGGCTAGGTTAAGTCTTCTATTCCTATTAGGTTTGTACTTCAGTTCTATGAACTATAAATAGGCACTTTAGTGCTAGGTTTTCATAATGTGAGAAAACTAAGGCATCGAATTGGGTTTGAGCCAAGGGTGAGAGAAAAGAGAGCTAGGGTTTGATATAGAGAAAGTAGGTTCTTCATTGTAACCAAAGGTGTTGTTTCTTTGTAACATCCCTCGCAAAAAGTTCATTTATTTTCCTAATTTATAAATCAAAGGACGACTTTACCCTTAGGGTTTCTTAGTGGTTGAGGGTTGACTTTTTGTTCGGTGCTGGTTTTGAAACATTTCTTGGGTCCATTGCGTAGTGCTCGAGCTCACGAGTTCGTATACACATAGTGGGCCCAAATTAGAGTTGAAACGAAGACGTTTTGATCTACGGAAGTGTAGTGGCACAACTATAATTTTGTAGAATTTGTTTTAGTTAAAAACCCAGCTGGCAAATTAGAGCACGACATTTCCCTCTCTCTCACGTGAACAGTGGCACCACCATTCCAACTGATTTTTCTTCGCCATCCTGCCATAGTTGGAGGCGCAACCTTCACGAAACTTGTTCCCCTCTTCCTCCTCTACAAAACCCATCCAATATCCACCCTTGAAACCTAATAGATACCCAGGAATTTGGATCCAAAGAACCAACATAAAAATTGTCGCGTCGCAGGAAACTCAGGCATTATGTCTGCTATTCCCGGCCACAATCTACCACCATTTTTGTCCCAAAACACTCATATCCTTCTCCTCTACCTTTCCCCTCCAACACCCAACCCATAACCTCGTTCGACTGCTCGAATTGGAAGCCGGGAAATTCCTTGGTTTCCGGTGAGAAAACCGATCGTTGAATGCCATTAACGGCTAAATTGATCTTCGAACAGGTATAAAACTTACTCCCTTGTTGAGCTTGATCGCTTGGTATAACGCTTGACCCGCGTGGGCCACCCAGAAGCGGCCCACTTTGCCCTATAATTCAACCCATGTCGTCCCGAGCACGACGGTATGTTTGGATTGGTGAGACTTCGTGGGAGTTTCGCCTATTAGGTACCGTTTATCGGGAATTGCCGAATAGTTGGATCGGTCCCAAGTCGTGGGCCCACCGGCTCGGTTGACCGAATGTCTTCCAAGACCGTCTTGGCCATTGGAGACTCTTTGTAAGACACTCGGACCTATCTTTTAGGGTTTCACACACTTAGGGTTCCAGGAAAGCTAGAATTCACTTTTAAGTCCGATTTTGGAGTTATTGTTTTACTAATGGTTGTATCATTTCAAATATGTTCAAAGACGCCATGTACCGCTTCGGACGCACCAAATTAGAGTTGAGTGCGCTTGGACCCGCAGTGAGTGGACATTTGATTTATAAATGGTTTTCATGTTTTGAGGATTTTATTAAATGTTTATGAATGATTTATGGTTTTTATTTTCAAGCATATTGTTATGATTTAGTTTTTGGTTTTGGTTTCAAATGATTTTAAATACTCATGCATGTTGTTAACTAATGTTAGCTTGGGAATTTGAGAATGGTTTAAAGATTGGATTTGAGAAAGGGTCTTGGAGAGTGGTTTTATGGGAATGGTTTTATAACATGTTCAGGAAAGGTTTTCAAAACCCACCATAGGTACCCTAGTTATTGCCTTGGGTAATATTGTTGCCTTTCGGAATATTGGTTACCTTCAAATGTTATGTTGTCCACGGACATCCTGGTTGCCTTCGGAAATTATAATATTTTCGAATGACTTGGTTGCCTTCGGATGAGTCTATGAGCGTATGACATTAGCCCACGAGTCTTTGGGACGACTGAACCGTGTGGTGCTAGGATAGGATATGTGTCTAGGTTGACCACTTGTCCCTGAGTTCTACTAGGTTTTGTGTCTCAGGCTAACCATGTGCCCCCTAAGTTCTACTAGGAGTTGCGTCTCAGGCTGACCACTTGTACTTAAGTTCTTCTAGGATGTATCGCACATGTGGAGTGGACTGGTCCACATGTGTAGTACTTGGAATTGACAGATTTTCTAGGGGTAGGTGGAGAGTATTTTCAGTTTTGAAATATTTTATATGGAATTTTATGATTTTTGTCCACTCACTTTTTTACTATTTTGCTCCCCCCAGGCAGTTGATGAGTACCAAACCAGCACTTGAGGGCATCTCTTCTTTTGCTACTCTTCCAATTTTCCTCGTGTATAATTTCCTCTTATTGCTGTTGTAATTTCTCTTTGTTGTTAACTTAACTTGACTAGATATGCTTTGATATAGCCCTGAATTGTTGCGGGGCCTGTGGCCATCCATATTACTTGTTTTTGGTATGCTTCCACATGTGATGTTGTTAGACTGAACCTTTTTTAGGGCACTACAAGAAAAACACCATTTACTGACGGCTAAAAAGCGTCACTATGGCCATTAGATGACGGTTCCAAAAGCATCAGGGACGCCACTGTCAGGAAAGGGTACCACCTTACTTGACGCTTATTATCCGTCAAGAAATAGTGTTTCCTGACAGGTAAAAAGCGTCACGAATTAGTGAAAAACCATCAACGAAAGCTTTTCTTGTCGCTTAATAAGTATCAACAAATATATTTCCTGACATTTAATAAATCTTTGTTAACGGTTCTTAGCCGTCAAGAGTTGTATAACTAAAATTTAAAAAAACATAAAAAATAAAAAAAAGCTTCCTAGACAACTAAAGTTTCAAAGAATTTAGTAGCTAAATGAATATATTAAAAAAATAACAAGCTGAAATTTAATATCCACTAAAATAGAATATTGAGGTACAAACATTCAAAAACTCGTAATAACAAGTTAACTATCTTGAGAAATGATATTACAAAAACATAAAAAAAAATTACATTGAAAACAATACATGCTGAAATAAACCAAACTGTCTAGTATAATAAAACGTAGAACTTCTAACCTAGAAGCTTGACTTTCCGTAGCACTTGTCTTTGTGTACACATCAATCTGCCAGTATAGGTAAGACATGAATTTAAAGAATTAAGAGATACAACCAATGAACACATCAACCATGTCCAACACCAATAGAGTCTCATATCATGCACATATTCATTACCAAATGTAAATGCCCACTTCTTTTGATTCAAATGCAGAGAAGAACTTGAGAGGAAACTCCAATTTGTGTTGTTTAGAAAGTTATTTGGAATTCTATAATGAGATTAAACTCAAAATTCTTACCAGCAAGAAAAATTATCAACACAATTAGCAAAAAAAGCATAAATCCAATTCCCTGAGCTTTCTTCTTCATGCAAAAGTTGGGTACAAGCACACGGACTGGAAAATTAAAAGCCAACTTAAATATTGGCACAGAGAGTCTTATAACAACAATAACCTCTACATAAAAGCATTCATTTATGCAAATGCATGAATGTTTCTCAGTAGAAGAGAATGCCAAGTTACAAGAAACGACCCTATTGAGAAATCCCAAAACCAACACATAATATCATTTAATCTGCTTAGAAACAATATAACTCTCAAGCCTCAACAACACAATCGTCATTGAAACTGAACAAAGTTTTTACACTTTAGCTTGTTGGTGATTTGGAAGCAATTAGATACTGCTGAAGTGAAAAGAAAGAGATTATTCAATTTCGCCATCTTAAGGCATATAAAATATTAAAGCATTACCTTGAGTGATACCTATATTAGCATCTGCATGAATGTCAGCTACAACATTTGCATAATCTAAAATCTGCAAAAAAAACAAAAGTGAAAAAAATCTTGCGTTATTAGAATAAAAAATCAAAAGTGGAAAACTTATTTCTGAAATAAAATTAACAGATCATTGAAAAAATCCCAAAACAGCTAATTTTGCATTTTCTAAAAAGAGCAAACAATTTCAATTCTCAGCCATATACTTGTTGGACCCAACAAAGAATGAAAACTTTGCAAAAAAAGAATGAGAACTAAAATTAAAAGAGGAAATGGAACCAGATCTAAAACATAATAAATTGTGAGAAATAAATACGTTTCCTGTAAGGCATTAGGGATTACCTCAAATCATTTCCATAATATTGATTTGTTGCCTTCCCAGCAAGACCTTGGAAAATAAAAAACAAATAACAGAACTGAATTTCATGAAAAATATATCAACAACAATAGTACCCAGCATGAAAAGAAGAATCTAACCCCAACTCTGTCCAAAACGCTGAGAAACAAGAAGAGACATGCATCAAAATGAAAAGTTAGTTTTATAAATGATTTGAACAACAGTCCCTTTTGCAAGCAATAGAACCTTGGATACATAAAAAAATTGAACACCCATAGACCTCGAATTCATGTCAGTGAATGAAAGCAGACCAAACATTTCAAGTGCTCTTCCAATTCGGTATAACAGTCCTCAAAAAGTAGAAATTATGCAAAGAACTGGATGTATACAAATTCAGATAAGTAAAAGATAGAGCAAAGGCTAGATAAGTGTAAATGGCTCCATCTAAAACTGGATGACCGAGAAAAGAATAACAAGCATCACCATTACCACACTCTTCAACTTAAAATCCATAAAAATTAAAAAATTAAACCTAAAAAACAAATCATATTCCCAGAAAAAGACCTAGAAATTCTTTTTTCAGAAACTTCCCCAATTTCTATATAATTCGAAAATAGATTTTACAAAAAACATAATTAGGGCTTACAATGGAGGAAGAGAGACTGAGCGAGGGGTGAGCGAGCCACTGAGAGAGCACGAGCTAGCCACAGCGAAAGAGAAACAGAGGCAAAGCAAGAGTGAGAAAGAAAGAGTGAAAGAGAAGAGAGAAATTGTGAGAGTGAGAAGGAACGAGAGAAGAGAGAGAGAGAGAGAGAGAGAGAGAGAGCGAGAGTGTGAGTGCGAGTGAGAAAGAGAGGGAGCTTTTGAAAAATTGGGGTTTCACTTGTGAAAAATCAGATCCCGCTTTTATTTTTAGTCCCCGCCCACAATCGCATCTTTTTCTTTTTCTCTTACAGTGGTTACACTTCCCCTGGACTGCGCTCCTTGTGCATTGTTATTATTCTTCTTAAAACTGGATATTTAAAATAAAAATCAGCAAACCCTAATTTCATACAACCTCATTATTAATAAAACATAGAAGAAAAATAACCCCAAATTAAGAATCACAGTCAAAAGCAATTCAATTGCAAAGATTATTAAAAGTAAACTGAAACTGATCAGAAACAAACAAACCCTACACATATATATATAACTCTATATAATACCCCTATAAGCACCTGCGATTGGAGGAGATGGAAGGGGCGGGCCCACCGGCGCCGGCGGCGGTGCCCTTAGGGTACACGGGTGAGTATCCCCTGTGCTGCTGATTAGAGCTTGCGGATCGCCCTGTTTTCCGATACTGCATCTCGTTCTTATCCGACCTTGATTGATTGAAGGACATATATTCCTATCCTTAGTTCCCAATTTCTCGTTCAAATTTCAGTCCTTTTTGTTCTCTGCAACAAACCACGCAGATCCACAAAACCCAAACCAAATCAAACAAACCCTAAAAAGCCAGAAATATACAAACACATAGATATTTATCGTGTTTACACAATAATCCAAGTGAATATAGGAGTGGTTAGGGTTTGATTAGTGTACCTACGGAGAGAGAGTAAGAGTAAAGATTAGGGTTTTATTGGGACCCCATGAGAAATCGCAGAGAGTGATGAAAAACTTAAAACAGAGAGAGAGAGAGAGAGAGAGAGAGAGAGGGGTAAAAAAAAAGAAAAGAGAAGAATAATAACTTAATGCTATCTTCATTTATTTATTTATTTTTTTTGTCTGAAACTAGATTGTTTAAAGTATAAGCTTTTGTTTTTTCTCTTTTTCTCTTTTTATTTTTTTCTCTAAGGGTGTTTTTTATAAAGTGTCAAGTATACAAGGGTTTTAATTGACGCTTTTTCATAAAATGTCAAGAAAAAGTGATAAAGAGTTGACGTTCTTTATTAAATGTCAAGGAAAGTGATATATAGTTGACGTTTCTTGTAAAACGTCATGAAAACCTACTATATAGTTGACGCTTTTTAAAAAGCGTCAAAGCTTCATAGAATAGGTGATGGTTTTGCAAAAAGCGTCAACTATGAAGTGTCAACTAAGGCCCATTTTCTTGTAATGGGGGAGACTTTGCCAGTTTTCTGGTAGGGGTCTAACCCTAAGGCGGTTTAAATTTTTTTTTTCGTTTAAAGAAGAGTAAGTTGGTAATATGGGGCTGACATTTGCCAGGTGTCGGATAGTTACATGGGTCATCACGAGTTCTAAGGGGAATTCCTGGGGGAGCCATGTCATTTTTATAAGTGAATTTCTCGGGGACCACAAAAGAGGACGTCGGCACAAACCCAAACCTCTATAAATTCTTGTGTTCTATGTGTGCCTGTTTAATTTTCTTGTGTGTATACTTTATCTTTGCATGACTTGTGTGTGGTAGTTGTGTAGTCCATCAACGATAAGAACTTTTATAACTTTAAGAGCGTCAGGATGTTGAAGGTCGAGTCGTTCACCGCAAGAAGAACTTCACACTTTGGCAAAGAATGATGACACACGTACTTAAGCTGCAAGGTCTCAGCATAGTCTTGGCAGGCAAGGAAAGGAAGCAAACAAAATTACGGATGCTGAGTGGGAAGACCTAGACGAGCTTGCTAGAAGATCCATCGAACAACATCACACTGACGAAGTGTTGTGCAATGCGATGGAAGACACCGCAAAGCATACATGGGAGATGTTTGCGTCAAGATATTTGTCCAACAAGCTCTTCTTGAAGGAGGAGCTTCACTCTCTAAAGATGGAGGGCGCAAACATGATGGAGCATATTAGTGCTTTTAATAGGTGTATTGGAGACTCCGGAGAGGTTGGATGAAGTTTATAGGTCAAAAGACAAGGCCGTGATGTTGTTGACATCCATGCCTCCCTCTTATAAGCACTTCCACACGACGCTTATGTTCAGCAAGGAAACTTTGAAGTATGAAGAGGTGATGCAAGATATCGGAAGCATCAGGGATAGTTCAACAATCCGGAGATGTCTCTCAAGGTGAATGTCTTGTAGCTAAGTCTGGAGAGAGAGGTCGACCGAGTAAGCGCGAAGGCAAGAAGAGCAATAAGGGAAGATCAAAGTCCGGGGTGAAAGACGGTTGTTTTAAATGTGGGTCAAAATATCATTGGAAGAAGAATTGTCCTACATGGCGAGAGATGAGAAACAAAGGTAAGAAGCAGGGGTCCTACATGTTAATACTGATGCACTTGCTATTTCTTCCAGGATTTCTTCTTCTGATTGGATTTTGGATTTCGGGTGTTCATATCATATGTGTTCAAACAAATCTTGGTTTGACACGTATAAGGTGGATAATGGCGGCGAAGTTGTGATGGGGGACGACTCGAGTTTGTAAAGTTGAAGGCACATGTACTATCAAGGTGAAGATGCATGACAGCGTGGTTATGACATTGAGTATGGTTAGGTACATACCAGAGTTGGGGAAGAATCTCGTCTCCCTCAGGACTTTTGAGAAGAATGGCTATTACTACTAGGCCATGGGAGGGAAACTCATAGTCTAAAAAGGTTAACTTGTGATTGTGAAGGGAGAGATTACCTAACTGCCTATATCGACTATGAGGCATAATGGTACTGGTGGAGCCGATATATCTACCAAGAAGAACTCAGAGGATGAGACTCAACTTTGGCATTTGAGGCTATGACATATGAGTGAGCGAGGCGTGCAAGAGTTGCACAAACGGAAGCTTCTGAAGGAAGTACAGAGTTGCAAACTCAAGTTCTGCAAATATTATCCCATGGGGAAGCAGTTGAGTGTGACATTCAAGCAGTAATACAAAGAGAATAGTAGCATGGGACTGCTTGATCATATTCACTCGGATGTGTAGGGGCTCACACTAGTCAAGTCATTAGGTGTACCTTGCTCCTACATCACGTTCTTGGATAATTTTTCTAGGAAGGTATGGGTCTATTTCATAAAGGATAAATCCGAGGTTTTCACCAAATTGAAAGAGTGGAATGCAGAAGTAGAGAACCTTACGGGAAGGAAAATCAAGATCCTAAAGAGTGACAATGGAGGAGAATATAAAGACAGCAAATTTCTTGAGTTTTGGAAGAGCAAGAGTGTTAAGAGACATTTTACTATGAAGATGACACCCCAACAAAATGGAGCCATGGAGAGGATAAATCAAACTCTCATGGAGCGTGAGACATGCATGAGGATTCATGCAGGCTTGCCCGAGGAATTTTGGGCGGAGGCGGTTAACCACGCTTTCTATTTGGTTAACCGGTCGCCATCGAAATATCTTGATTTCAATTGTGCAAAAGAGGTATGGTCTAATAGAATTTTGGGCGGAGGCGGTTCGATATGTTCGGACCGTTGGATCAACCCCAATTTCAAATATGTTAATCTAGGCACCTTTAGGATAGTGTAGGAATTCTCAGATCGTGAATCAAAGCCCCGGATGCTTCGATTCAATGTTTCAAGGATTAGGTTAAACGGTAACCATCTGATCGTGCGATCGCAAGGGATCCGACCATTCGTTTCGGACCAAACTTACAGGACATGTATAGTAAACTTTGTTGAACCCGTATGAACTTTCGGATTGGAAATCGGAGGTCGTCCAGTTGACCAAGTTTGGGCAGTTTGACCCCTCGATTGACCGTGAGTCGACCGAGGTAGTTCCACCCTTCAAGAAGTGCTAGAACGACCTTATAAACAAGTCTTGACTGTTAATTGAGTTATTTGATTATGTTGGAATTATGAGACTGTTTTATAGTATCTTATGGAATTCTTGGAGATTATTTTGATAATTGAGGTTATGGAATACTTGATTGCTGGGTTATGAAGGTGAGCCATGGGTCTCGGCTATAATTATTAGGGAATGAGTGGACGTTGTTTTTAAGTGTACTTTGTTCTTCTAGTTTGGAATTTCTTGCATAAGTGAGTTTTAATTACAAATTGATTTAATTTGGGTTAATGAAGATATGGGATCTCTAAGGGTTATTATTTATCATTATTTAATACCATTATGATTATTATTAAAGTACATGGATCGTTGGATTATCCAGTGTGTGATAAAGCAGTCCATGTGCGTAGAACATGGTTTGGTCTAGCCATACGTGGGCTTGGATTTTCCGGCATGTGATAAAACAGTCTGCACACGTAGGACATGGTTTGGTTGGGCCACACGTGGTGTTGGATTTTCCGGCGTGTGTACTCACTTGGATACTGGTTACTTTACCACACGTGGCGTTAGATTATTCCGGCGTGTGGTAAAGGATCCGGACATTTTAGTTACTATTACTTTACTACACGTGGCGTTGGACTCTCCGGCGTGTAGTAAAGTAACGGGGAGAGAGAAAAGGATTATTATACTATATCGGGAAATATGAGCAAAGTTTAAAGAATTATGCTTAGCATATTGTGATTTTATTAAAAGGGAAGAGATGATTCCAAAATTAACTTGTTGATATTACTAAAAAAAATTATATGTTATATGGTTCGTGACTATTGATGGTAGAACTACGTGTGGCTTGATCCCTCAATAAGGGTACGTAGGTAGCCTGGGTCGTCACCCAGGTGCAGCCGCAAGATCAATTATATTTTTGGATTTTAATTTGGTTACTAGGATCATATCCTATTTATTAGATTTAGTAAGTTGGTTTGAATTATGTCAAGGAGTCTGAAGCCCAACCGAGGTGAGATGAAATGATTGGTTTTATTTCAGTTTTATTGAATAGTTGTGGTTAAAATGTGTTTATGGTCATGACGAGTCTAAAACCCATTTGGATGGATGTTTGATCCTGGTCGAAGTCTTTAGAATTGCTTGTGATTGTAAACAAAGGGTTTGATTGCATGCTTTGATATTTTTTCCAAACGGTGGGCAAGTATATGGAAACTTTGTTTTAATTCCCTCACGATTTTCTGTTTGTGCCCTGAACTTCTGTAGGGCATTTCTATTGTTTAATTTCCGTTGAACTTAATTTTAGTTGTAAACTGAAGTATTCCTTAGAATTGCTCTGTTATCTCCCATGTAGAGTTGGATTTCAAGCCGGAGGCCTATTCTGTGAACCGTGTGCTTTTACATTGTGCATGCTGAAGTTTGGGAATCTTCAATTGTATCTTTGACATGTTGAAAATTTTGGTTAAGTTCGTTTTTCAGGGAGACTGCCGAAATTTCAGGAGGAGTCTCGGCCCTCTTTTCCTTTGTTTAAAGGAAGAGGATGTTTAGAAATAGTGTGTGAGCCCATCATCGGTTTTCTGTCATAAAAACAGGAGGGTCTGCGAGATTCCGAGGAATTTGGGGCGGGTCTTGTCAACCGGTTAGTTGGAGAGCGGTACTACAATCGGTTTGTGCCTTGTCTACTACCGAAGCATAGTTTGTGGCGCTAACGGAGGCTTCTAAGGAAGAAATATGGTTGTGAAGATTGGCACATGAATTCGGGATAGCTCAAGATTTGGTGATGATTCAAAGTGACAGTTAAAGTGCTATATGCTTAGTCAAGAATCAAGTGTTTCGTGGAAGGTTGATGTATGGTACCACCGAATAAGGGATTGGGTGAACGATGAGGATATTGCAATAAAGAAGGTTCATACATATGAGAACTGATGAGCACATAAACTATCATATTTATTATCCCTAAATATATTTGTTAGTAATTGATTTTCTTACAATTTTAGTTAATTAGGTTTGTTTTTCACTTTTGCACTTGCTTACACACCCATTACATAATTGATGATGATTTCATTATTTTATCTTAAGGTTGAAGAAGATCATTGGATGCTAGTAGGCAAATGGATGCAACAACCAATGAAACAAAAAGATGAAGAATTTGGAGAATGGAGTCATCAACACTATGAAATAAGTAAAGGAAGCAAATTGGCAATTGGTTTGATGGCAAGTGGAAGACATATTCAATTCATGCATGGAGTGGATGAAGCAACAAACAAGATGGTGGCTTGAAGATGTGGAATCATGGACTATTAAAATTATGAGTTAAGCAAATGAAATGAAGGATGATGATAAGAGGTGCAACACTTAACCAAAAGAAAGGATTGAATAACAAAAGCAAGTAGAAGTGGAGCATCAATTGAAGAAAAGAAGAAATATTAAGATGAGGGTTACGGTTGTGCATTGAATGAGATGAAAATTTTAGATTTTAATATTTCCCTAGTTGTTGAGATTTAAGGCTATAAATAGGAAGCTCTACAAGCCTTCAAACCACACCAAGCTCCACAACTCTTGAGCTTTCTCTCTTCCCTCCATCTTTCTAAGTTTTAATTTCTGTTTTTAGTTTTATTTTATTATGGGGAACTAACTCCCTAGCTAAGGCTAGGGAGAAAGCTTTTAATATAAGTGTGTAATTTTTATTAGTTTGATCCAAACTTAAAGCTTTAATGTGAATTTGTAGTTTTTGTTCAAATGGAATTTGTAGTTCTTTTTAATTAATTGATGAATGTTTGATAATCTATTTCATGGGTTCAATCATGTTTTTCCCATTGTGTAGTAAAAACTTTCATGCTTTTAAAAGAGAAGAGAATTACCAAAGATTAATAGAATTTTGATGAAGATTATTTTTTGATAGTTTGTTGCCAATGGTACAAGTTATGCTTAGAATACTTCTAAAGGAAATTAAAAAGAGCTTTAATTATTTTGAACAACTACAATGGAAAATATTATGTGGATCAAATTATTAAGAGTTGCATGCTTATGTTAAAAGTGGAAATCCAATGCCTTAGTGTTTTAATCAATTAAATTTTCTTTAAACCAAATCTTGCATAAATCTACTTTTCAATCATAATTGTTCTTTTTCAGCTTTGTTATCTTTACACCGCTCTCTGTGGATACGACACTGGGACTTCCGAGCTACACTGCTATACGACACCTCCCTTGGGTTTTGCAAAGTAGTGCGAACAAGAACGCTTTGGATTGCTTGACCAAGCCAGTCACAGCTAAGAAGTTCACACATTGTTTGAGCTTGCTCAATGTTGTTGCATGCTAAATATTGAGGTGGACCTCTTGGGAAGTACTAGAATGATTTCCAAGAGGTTTGAAGAGCTTCTAGAGGTCAATGTTTTCACAAGGTGTTTAAGGCTCGCCAGGGTGGAGATTGTTGAAGTTTGGCTCTCATAAAACAGTTCGGATCAGGGAGGAGAAGCAAGAGGCAACTAGTAGTTGGTTTCGAAACTGACCAGTCACATAAATCCCCAAAGCAACAGTCGCAAGTACCTGGATCAAATTCAAGTCTCTACAAAGAAGCGACCGGTCACCGCATGTTTTCCTGCTTAGTGTGTTTTGGTATTTTACAAGTCTTGGAGTTTTTTCCTAGCCTATTTGGGCTAGGTTAAGTCTTTCATTCGTATTAAGTTTGTGCTTAAGTCCTATGAACTATAAATAGGCACTTTAGGGCTAGGTTTTCATAACGTGAGAAAACTAAAGTATCAAATTGGGTTTGAGCTAAGAGTGAGAGAAAAGAGAGCTATGGTTTGAGAGAGAGTAAACGGGGGTTCTTCATTGTAACCAAATGGGCTCTTTCTTACTAGTGAATTTCTCGGGAATCACTAAAGATGACATAGGCACAATGTCGAATCTCTATAAATTCTTGTGTTCTTTGTATCCGTGTTTACTTTTTGGTTCGTCTGCGTGCTTTATCTTTGCTTGGCTTGTGTGTAGTAGTTGTGTAGTCCATTAACAACAAGGTCTTGGAGTGTTTTTCGCACAACATTATTTTCTATTTGATAATTGAATGAATTGTTTTTCCTTTATCTATTTATATAGGCAGAATGCCTTAAAAGTGAAATTTTCAATAATCCCGAAAATAACGGTAAAACAACAATGAATTAAAAAAAAAAATTTAAAAAGAGGAACATCAATTAAGGATAAGACATGCTGTTTTAACCCCCAAAAAATTAAAGAAGCTGTTTTAAAAACCTCACCCCATCGTGCAATTCCTTCCAGTTTACAGTAGTTCCTTACAGTTTTTTTTGGGTCCATTAACCTCCTCTTCTTCTCCACTTTCTGATCCTATACTTTCTGTTTAATCTTCTTATGCAGAGCATCAATGCTTTAAATGGTATGAATCCCTCTCCCTCTCTCAACTGCTCTAATTTTTGGTTCCTAATATACATTTTCTTTCATTATTTCTGAAACAATTTCTTTGATTATTTTTGCTCTTTCTATTTAATTTCGTTTGTATTTTTCTTCATATTTTAGTAATGGACTTTTTAATCTAATCTTGCCCTACTGTTGTACTAGGTGTTTTGTTTTCTGCTGATAATTGCATAGCAAAGCCATGGCATTGCTTCTCTGGGATGTTGGGTCAGTAATTTCCTCTTTCGATCTCTATCTTTCTGGAAGACGGATGTGTCAAAGGACAAAAAAATAAAAAGGAAAGAAACAAAACACCCTTTGATAATTCCCATTACTTATTACTTATTGTTGTCGCAAATTTGTTATAAATTTGGTCTATGGCAGCGTTAATATCTCTCCAGCAGTCGTTTCTCGGTTCAAGCAGTCTTATTCACTCTCAAGGTTATGAAATTTGGTCTCTTCTTTTGTGTTTGCTACAGTATTTTTATAAAGGGAGTTTGGTTGTCCTATACTTCGCCTCTATTTTGGTTATCTAAAGATTCATTCTCGGAGATCAAAACCTGGAATCTGAAAGTATGCGTGATTCTATTATGCTTTTGTTTTGGTCATGAAGATTATTCACTCTCTGAGATCAAACCAAGGGATTTGAAGGTATGCTTGATTATACTATGCTTCTATCATTTGATTTAATATACCGCTAAAATCTGTTTCGGTTACTTTTTTTGGGATGGTGTTGTAGAATTGCTTCATGTCTGTACCAACCAATTGTAGATTACTCTATTACCAATTGTAGGTATGCCACCATCTTTCTGCAAGTCAATTGTCTATCTTAACTTGTTTCATATATTAATATTCATAGTACCATTCACAAACTCAACTTATTATACTCTTGATTTTGTGGGTTTTTAATTTTTTGAGAAATTTTAAAATTGTATTCATAATTCATCCAAAAAAGACACTAGAGAATTAGCGAAGGAGTGGGAGTTAGTTGGTGGTTCTACATTTTGGGTATCCAACATATTTAATTTTTAATTTTTTTGATACAGATGAGTATAACTATTATTTTCTTAAAAAATAAAAACCCAAATTTTACGTTGAAGCATAACATTGAATCCTAACTCGAACCTTCTAGAAAATGTATTAAGGGTAGGAAAAAAAATTATCTTAGCCAGAAAAGAATATTCTTCATGTTCGCCAAGGGAGAAATCCACCAGGAAATTTTTTGTTATGAAGAATGTGAATTAACTTGACAAAAAAAAATTATAAATAATAATGAGAAACATATTTTTTTCAGCCCCTTTAAAGCAAAGGATCTTAACACATACCACATCCAGGATAGGGCTGTCAATGGGTCGTGTCGTGTCGGGTTCTGTGTGTCGTGTCGAACTTTTAAACGTGTCAAGAAACCCCAACCCAAACACGACCCATTTATTAATCGTGTCAGGAAATGCAAACCCAAACCCAACCTGTTTATAAACGGGTTGACACGACACGACCCATTTGTAACCCATTTACTAAACAGGTTGGGTTTAGGTCATAAACAGGTAACCTACTTGTTTAATAACCTGTTTACTAACTTACTTGGGTTAGGTCATAAACAGGTAACCTACCTGTTTAATGACCTGTTTAATAACCTGGTTGCTTAAAATTTAAATTCTAACAACCATCTCAAATATTTTGCCAAATCAAACATTCCAAAATGACAATAAAATTAAAAACTTCAAAGTCACTCTAAAATCCAAATCAATCTTAAACAAAAAACTTTTGATTAAATTACAACATAAAATACAATATTACATTCCCAACTCAAATATTCAGCCATCATTGTTAATGATGGTATTAGTATTAGAGCACTCGGCAGATTGGGAGGGATTTATGTCCATTTGACTAATATCCTCAGTTAGTTCTTCCAAGTTGGGTGCTAAAGTGGAATTTTCTACAATTCAAACCATAGGACTTTAGATGATAATAAAAATAAACAAATACAATGAATAAGATTATAGGAAATATACCTTGATCACCAAATATCCAATCTCGTGTACATATTAGTGCCTCAACATTTGAATACTTTGTTAAAAGATTTACCTGCTCCATATTATCTCAAGTTAGGACACCAAAAACGCATGGAACTCCTAGTATGACATAAGAGAAGTGGTTATGAGGAAACAAAATTCAAGCATTTTGGAAGAAAAAGAAACATTAATACAATGGAAACAATACCACCAACCAAAGAAGAAATTCAAGACTGGAAAAGATTTCCCAGACCATCCTAATGCTATTGTTTCTCAGGACGAGATATAAGATAAAACTAATTTGGCAACTAACAAAAAATAGACACCAACCTGATTTTAATCCAGCCGAAAGTACTCCAGATGCTGCTGAATTAGCAACTGCATCATAATGAGTTGTATCACCTCTTATCTACTGACAATGATCAGTTCATAAATTAGGGTTTTAGAAGCAAGACTTACAAATACAGGATGCTAAAGAATGAACTTCTCATGGAGATAATATATTATATTAAGGATGTGTAAAATTGCATGAAAATACCACAGCTCCAATGCATAAAATTGCATGATATCTTCCTAAACTTCCAAGCCTCTGGGCAGCTACACCAATTTCAAAGCTACCAGGAACCCATACAACCTGAGGGAGAAGCAATAGAAATAATCAGGTCAAGTAAAATCAGCTCACGCAAAAATAAGACTACAGGCTACTTTACAAATATAAGGCATGATATCAGATCTGCTGCATTCAACCAAAAAGCATACTAACAAATTATTCTTTTGGGGTTAAAGCTACCAGGATCTGATTCTTGCACATCACTTGTAGCTGCTCCACCGTCAACAGTGTCACTCCCATCTTCAAAAACATTCATCTGTATAAAACATAATAATTTTATGTTAATCAAAACAAAAACAAAAAAAATTAGTGCAACCGAAACAAGAAGACAAAGGGACTGCTAGGTCTAATCAAAACAAAAACAAAAAAATTTAGTGCAACCGAAACAAGAAGACAAAGGGACTGCTTGGTCTACCATGAAATACGCAGAGGGACTGAGAGATGAGAGGATGGGAGGGAGAGATGAGACGGAGAGACGGAGACTGAGAGATGAGATGGTGAGACTGAGAGAGAAATTGAGAGATGCGAATCGCGATGTGTGTGAGACTGAGAGGAGAGATGAGATGGTGAGACTGAGAGAAAAAGAGAGGTGAGATGCAGAGTATGGGAGGAGGGAGAGATGACGGCTGTGTGAGTGTTAGGGTTTGGAATGTGAATGAGAGACGGGTGTGTGTGAGTGTTAGTAGGTTTCAAAACAAATGGGTTTGTAACGCAGGTTAGTAGGGTTTCAACAATTGCGTTTGGTTGGGTACTATACAAATTACCTTATTTTAAATGTCTTTGTCCTTTTACTTTCATTTATTTTTATATTACTCCATTTACTTAAGTTTACAATGTAAATAAGGAAGTACCCCCCATTTGGATTCAAATAAAAATACTAGAAAATCAAATTCCCAACAAATCAAAATATAAAAAATCGGTTTTAGTGCAAAATACGATTTAGGCTAAAAATGATGGCTCATTAAGTCAATATATACTTCATACTAAAATCTCATAAAATTAAGTTTTCTTATTTGATGTGTAAGGAATAAAAACCGCCAAAAATTATATTGAGAAAATGATTATTCCAAAAACCATTTTTCATACTTAGTCAATATTACACCTCCGCTATAAAAGTGACATGATACAAATCTTACAAGTTATAAGTTACAAATTTTATAAAAGTGAAATTTCTTTTGGGATTAAGGTTTAGGGATTAGAGTTTATGATTTAGGATTTAAGGTTTAGAGATTAGAGTTTAGGGACTAGGGTTTAGATTTTAGGGTTTAGGGTTTAGGGTTAGGGTTTAGGAATTAGAGTTTAGGGATTAGGGTTTAGGGTTTAGGGTTTAGGGTTTAGGGTTTAGAGTTTAGGATTTAGAGTTTAGGGATTAGGGTTTAGGGTTAGGGTTTAGGGATTAAGGCTTAGAGTTTATGGTTTAGGGTTTAGGGTTTAGGGTTTAGGGATTAGGGATTAGGGATTAGGGTTTAGGGTTTAAGGTTTAGAGATTAAAACGTAAACCCTAAAACTAAAACCTAGATACATAATTAACTCAAATAATAAGGAACAATTACTAACAAATATAATTTATGGATAAAAATGTAATAATTAAGTGCTCATCAGTTTGTAAAGACATTATAAATATCAAATATTGTAACATATAATCACAAAGTTATCAACATCAAGATGGATAAGGAGCAAGGAGAGGGGTGGAATTGGCTGGGGTTCGAAACCCATTGAGTGTGCTGAAGGTTCAATTTCTTTAATTTTTTTCGCGGGTTGGCAGGTAGTAAACGGGTTGACACGACCCATTTAAATAAACGGGTTAAACATGTATTTAAACGGGTTGACGGGTTGATCCGAAACCCACCCGTTTATAAATGGGTCAGTGGTGGATTGACCCCAAAATTACCCATTTATTAATGGGTCATGTTTGGATCGTGTTTTTCCCGTGCGGACTTTCGAGTCGTATAACGGGTTCAGTCGGAAATTGCCACCCCTAATCCAGGACATTTGACGTAGTCTTCTTTGGTCAAAACAAGCCCCGACCCTCCACATACCTCACATCTTTTCTGTGCTATCTCTAAAATAAAAAAAATACAAAAAGTCATTTATGACAAATTTTTTCTGAGGGGACCCAAACGTCGTCGAAAAATGTGCTCTTTCCGACTGAAAAACGTGGACTGTCGGAAGCATGTCACCAAGATGCATTTTATTTCCGACAATGATAGTGCCCTCGGAAAAAATCTCAAAGTGTGTCGGAAATACACTTTTTTATTTTTGCTTTTCTTTTTTGCGGGAAGCCTTGGCGCTTGTTGTATTACCGACAAAAGTCATTGTTGTTGGAAATGCCATGGTTATTTCTGAGGGTTGATTATGCCCTCGGAAATAGTCAGTTATTTCCAATGGAAACTAGTTCTTCTCGGTAATAATCAACAGTTTCGAGGGCATTTTGATATTGTCAGAATTGCTTATATATTTCCGACATGCTACTTTTAGTCGGAAGTAGTTGTTTATTTCCAACAAAAGGTCATTGTTGGAAATAGTTCTTTTTTTCTTTTCATATCATTAAAAACAAATATTTAAATATTATCTCCACAAATAAGTAATTGTCACATATATTACTTGTACCATAAATGTTTTGAATCACTAAACAAGTCGAAAACATTTTGTGTTAACATATTTAACTACTATAACATAACCATCAATTACTTAATAAACTCATCAATTACTTAGTTAAAATGATATAACTAAAAACAATTGTTATTTTCATATGATAAAAGACAATAAAAACAATTAAACAAGCATGGAATAATTTTTATCCAATAAAATCATCTTAGCTCATATTTCATTTATTTATTTGTTGATACAAGAAAATATTGGGGGGGGGACTTGGAACCTTTAGTGCAACAAGTAAATGCCTTTAATCACTTGAGTTACAAGCGTCTTGCATTACAATTATATTTTTTATTACACATATGTCATCTCTTTGACCGAAAGCATATAAGGGAGAACTAACGCTTAAGAGTTGGACTAGTATATTGTGGAACTACAATAATTGTCAAAAAGATTTCATTATCAACCATTCATTTGATCACAACAATTGGAATACTAGTATTTTAAGAATCTAAATGAACCATTCATTTGATCAAAATTGGACTCCTACTAGAAGATGCCTTAATGCATAACACAACTTTCACTATATATTTCTAATATGACGAAATAAATTGAATTATATATTTGTAAAGTAATTCATATGATAAAAGACAATAAAAACAATTAAACAAGCATGGAATAATTTTTAGGACCTTTTTTTGTTTTTGTTTTTAATTTACATTTGTGAAGTCTAAATGTTTTACTAGAAGTTTTCTGAAAAATACCCAAAGAAAATTATTCCCCTGACTGAGTCTCAGTCTACTCTTTTGCCTCTGCTAGAACTCCATCGCCCCCTACCAACACCGACTCCAAATCCCCATCATCCAGCCCAACTCCTTCATCTCCTCTGTCTCTATTTTGGTCAAAATGCCCAGTCTACTTCTATTTTGCCCAAAATCGAGCAAGACTTCCTAAAATCATAGCTGCCTATGAGGTTTTGTTATCTCGCTCTTCAGACTCAAGTCGGCGGCCGTAGAGATCACCCCTCTATCTTCTTCATTTCTTGAGTTTCTTGAGGTCCGTATCTCCATCCCTTTTTATTACTTTTAGCTTTTGTAGCTGTTTAAATGTTTATGGCTTTAAGGGCTTTTGGAAAACTTCATGTGGATTTTTAGGTGTTTTATTTTCTAACGATGTTTTACAATACCTCGAACTCAGATAAGTCTATCAATTCTCTCTTTGATTTATAAAGTTCGAGTAGTTGTGTGGAGATTATTATGTGTTAAGATATGACTTTTGGTATTCAATTGATTGGTTTCTGGGATTTGTTTTATAATTGGATTTTTCGTTTCACTATGGCTGGGTTATAGTGTGAGAAGTGAGGGCTCATTTTGTAATAGAATAGCCAATATGCTGACTCATTTTTCTTTGAGCACTAATCTTACCCGTTTCTGGTTTGGGGAGACCCCTGCTTTGATTCAGAATCTCTTTTTTGAGGAGTGTAATCCTCATTCTTTTATTTTTTTTCAAAAAAAGTGGGAGAAGTGAGGGAAGGGTGAGGATGCACTTACAAATTTTTGGGTCTGGGTTTTGTTTTTCCTCTTTATTTTGTGTGACTTTTGTCGAAGTTAAGCCCACACTAATTTTTCTGTCATTGTTGTCCTGTGGATGTTCTGATTTTGCAGATTATCCTTCACATATAAGAAGGCAGAAGTAAGGTGAAGATGTGGTGCTTATCTTAAAGGTTTCTTTGGATGACTTTGTGTCTGAAATGCAAAGGGTATGCCTCTATTTGTCACTCTGTTTACTTGTATTTAACTTCTATTTGTCACTCTGTTTACTTGTATTTAACTTTAGGCAGTGGATTACAGTGATGTGGTGCTCTTTACTGGGTTTTTTTCGTTCAATCTAATTCAAGCAGAATATGTTGACATGGCTGCTGATCTTGGGTGCTACATTGATTAGAGTATAGTATGAATATTCTCTGCACTTCTTTGTTTGGTCTAAGGTAAGAACATTTATCAAACAATGTGACATGTATGGATTCTTCAGATAGTCAATTAATATATATATTTATATCCTCTTTTGTTTCTTCTATAATCTTTTCTTTCTCCAATAAAGCTTCTCTATTTCTTATTCTCATCTATGTCAGTTTCAAGAACATTGTGAAAAATACCAGAAAGTTATTATTCACACAGAGCAATTGACAGGTTAAGGTTCATTCATCCAACTTCTCCATAATGTTAACTTCTAAATGCAAATTGCTATAGAGTAATATGATTCATTTGTTTACTTTTTGGAATAATTCTTAGTATTGTTGGAGTCATTACATAAATTTTAATTGCAAGATTTGTATTGGGCTATGAGCTGTTTGTTTGGTGCTACTTGGTATTGAGAGTTATGTTAAATGACATAGAGCAATACTTGTTTGGTCGGAAATTCACCTTTTCCTATGATCGCTTTTCCGACACCTTCCGACGGCCAGTTGCCCTCGAAAAAACGCTTTTTTTTTACGAAAATTGGTATTTCCGACATCTTTCTGCCTTCGCAAATTTATTATTATTATTATTATTTTAAGTGTATCTAATATATATATATATGCATAATCATCAATACCATATTATACCTGACTAAAATAATTATGAACTCTGGAAAACTTACTATTCTTTTGCTGAATTCAATCCCAGCCACCACAAAAGGTGTAACTCCAGCTGCCCATGCACTAAAACCCAAAAAAGAAATTCAAAATTCAATAATTCAGAAAGAATTTACAGTAGTTATATAATTTAAGAGTGAAAATATACCTATGGCTCCAACAACAATTTGCCATGTGATGGCAACCGGGGGGTTGGATCCGCTACAACCGGAACATCAGGAATTGCTGCAACCCTCCAAGCTTTTGTGCTTGGTTTTTTCGTAGCAAGCTCCTGGTTCTGGTTGCATGGTTTTCTGGTAAAGCTTGAATGCTTTGAGATGTTAAGGCTTCTTCCTAGGCGAGTGTTGTTGGAGGAACTTGGAGTTGCCATTTGTGTGAAGGAAGAGACTGAGGCTTCCATATTTGGTCGTGTGATGAGTTGAGAGAGAGAGAGAGGGTATCGGCTGAATTGAAAGTAACCACCGCTTCATATTGGGCCACGTTGCATCTACGCACTCACCCACTCATTAGACCATCTACGCACTCTCCATCCATTTAATGCAAAAAAAAAATTATAACAAAAATTCCAAAATGTAATACTTGAGGCGTTGATATTTATAACAAGCTTCGTTGTCCTGCAATGTCACGATTTCCACAATGCTAAGATGGCAAGTACACGAGTTCCACAATGCTAAGATGGCAAGTACTTGAGTTTGTTTCCTGCCAAATCAGAAAGCAAGCATCTTTTGACATCGAGGGTGAAGCATCTATATTGTCACATGGGCGTAGGTCCCAGTGTTAGCTAGCTAGGAAATTATTGTAACTAGTTGTCACGCCCCGAATTTTCAACAACAATTAATCTGCAAATTTAAATAGAACAACCAAAATGTCTGGGACGCGAAAGCTCTGAAACCTTCAACAAAAGTACCTAGAAATTTAAACTTTTCTTTCTTGATACAAAACCACTGTTCCGAACCACAATGTCAATAATGACTCAACTTTTCTGAGTCAAATATTACATTACAAACTCACATAATACATAAACTGTTCCTCAGAGTTTATTTCACACAGCGAAAGTCTAACACTCACCAACACTCTCACACCACACTTTGCACTCTGTGGAACCACTAACGAGCCTCCTGCTCCTCACCTTAATCCTCCTCTACCCAATGTTGCACAGACACTTCAAAATGCTGGAGTGTCGGAGTGTCGACACGCCGACACGCCGACACGGCTCCGACACGCCCCCGACACGCCTTGGACACGGTCAACAGTTGGGACACGGTCAAGACACGGCTCCGAACAGAGTCAAGACACGGCATGGACCAGTTTGAAATTTTGAAAATAAAATCTGGGGTCTAAACGTGATTTTTGAAACTTTGGTGGACTAATTTGAAATATTTTTTAAAAAAGGAGCTAAAAGTGGAAAAAGACTTTTTTTAAACCTAAATCTCACCTTTTCTGCTGCCAAACTTCATTTCCTTCGTCATTGCTCTTCTCCTCCCCTTCTCCTGGTTTTGCACAAGATTAGTCTCTTTGCAATTTTTTTTTCTCTATTTTCTAATGCATTTATTTATGTTCTCTATTTTCTTTTCTTATCTCCCTCCACAGCAGTAGAAGAGTTGGACTTAGTGGTGAGGTGACAATTCTTTCTTTTGTTTTTTTAAAAGAGAAACACAACAAATAATAAAAAGAAATCGTGGCCAAACTCGGGGTAAGGATTTACAACTTTTTTATTTTGTTTTTCTGTTTTGATGTGTTTTTTTTGTGTGGCTATCTTTGTATGATTGTATATGTATTTGTTTTTTTATTTTTAATAAAAGTCTTGTTACTTAGTTGTTGAGTACATTTGAATTTGGTTTATTAATTGGGTATTAGACATAATGAATGTGAACCATGCTTTATTTTTGGGTGTATTAAGTATTATATATGGATGATGAACATGAGTTATTTGTTTTGTTTTATGGAATTATGTGACATTGAAGTATTGAAAATAAATTATTATTTTAATTGCCGTGTCCTAGCCGTACCTCTGTCCTAATTTTTTGAGATTTTCCGTATCGCCGTGTCACGTTCCCGTGTCCCCGTACCCGTGTCCGTGCAACATAGCCTCTACCCTTCAGCATTTGGTAGGCCTTGCCTTTAGTCCAATCTCTGAATAAACTTTCAGAGAAAATTCATAAAGGAAAAAAGGAAAAGGGACCAACTTTTACTTCATGAAAGCATTGCATGCCGCTTTGTATTCGCAATTTGGATTCAAAACATCAAAAAGGACTGCAGCGTAAGAATGCCCATTGTATAAATTAGCTATTACATTTAAAATCAAAATATGCTTTCTCAGATAGTATTGAGCCAAAAAAAAAAATTCTTTTAATTTTTTTTATTTATGTAAATACATTATGTGTTATAAAACCAAGGGTAATTTTCATTTCACTACGTTGAAGTTCACCAAATTTCAGCCTTTTATACATCAAATTTTGGTCGTCTGAGCGTAGAGATAACGTTTATTTTTATATCACTTTCATATTAGGTTTTGGGATTTCTACTTCTTGGTGTAAACGAGCATGTCATTGATGACCAAATAAAAGAATGAGTGTTTGCATAAACAACAGGTCAGTGAAAAGTATGTAATCCTTAATATGATAATTGTGGTCTAGAGATGTAGGGCTCGTTTGGGAGTGCTTCTTCCCGAAGCGCTTATGCTAGTAGTGCTTATGCCAGGAGCGCTTATGACATAAGCGCTTCTACAAAGAAGCAGTTTGTTGTTTGGATGTCACATTTAAAGGTGCTTTTACATTATATAAAAGCACTTTTGATATTTTGTTGAGTGTTTGGCTTGACACAGGAAAAACGCTTTTAAAAGTACTTAAAAAAATTTAAAGAATCCCAAATACTGAATTTTCGAAAACTGGAGGAATTGTTTCTTCTCTTAATTCTGCTCCAACAAATCTGATATGCATTTAGAAAAATAAGCTAATTCAGGTGACAAAAATACAATTAATACATTAATCATAAGAGAGCTGTGCAAGT
The DNA here is from genome assembly GCA_018703695.1 of Prunus fruticosa. Classification (NCBI taxonomy): domain Eukaryota; kingdom Viridiplantae; phylum Streptophyta; class Magnoliopsida; order Rosales; family Rosaceae; genus Prunus; species Prunus fruticosa. Next base: position 27,930,733 of record CM031920.1, read on the forward strand.
AATGAGAGGTAGGATCAAATATAATCAAATTCATTCCCTTGCCACATTAATAAATTATGGAAATTCAAAAGAATACAAAAAGGAATTGCAACAAGCATAAACAAAAAGGATACCATGAATGAGAGAAACAGAATGATATTCTTAAGAACAAATACCAAACCTCCAGATAATTTAAAGAGAGACGGAAGGATAGTGAAAGTTGAAGACCACCCCTTCTTTTGGCTTGAACTTCCAAAGATATTGTGGCAGTTGAAGAAACCATGAAGTGATAATAGCACTCACGGGACTTACGGAAAGATAAACGTTTTCTAGCTTCGTCGATTTCAAAGAAAACAAAGGCTGAAATTTGTCACCACCACTGTATTCATAAGAAACAATGTTGGGAGTCTCTATGCTGGTCTTCTTTACCTGTGGTGTTACTGTTGAAGTTTAATGATAATGCCTTGAGTTTGTGACTCGAGATTTTTAGCGCTGTTGTCATAGGAGGGAGAGAGAGAGAGAGAGAGAAAGAAAGAAAGGTTATTTTCGGCATTTTAAAAGTTTCATTTAAAGGGAGCCAAGTGCTTCCCGTGTTTTTGTCCTGCAGCGCTTTTAAGAAGAAGCACCTCTCAAGTGCTTCTTCCAAAACCACTCCAAGTGCTTTTGGATCTCACCCAAAGCGCTTTTGAAATTTTTGCCAAACACCATTTTTAAAAGACAGAAGCTCTTTCACCCATTTAGAAGCGCTTTTCGCTGCTCCAAAATCACTCCTAAACGAGCTCGTAGTAATTATTTAATCCCAAAGCCTCTCTGGGCTACAGCCCATTGTAGCCCATAGAGTAGTTCCACCCATGATTGTGCCTTGTAAGTGTTACGACATGACTAAGGAAACAACAGAAGTCTAGCTAGTGTAACGATTGGGTGTCCCATTGTCACAGTGTAGGTCCCAATGTTAGCTAGCTTCTACACCAATTTGAAGTACTGATAATTGACACTGAGGGTGAAGGCCTGCTACACCAATGTTAGCTGGCTTCTTTTTTCTTTTTCTTTTTTTTGCAATACGTTCATGTAATTGGAAAAAAATTTGCACCAATTCTTTGATTTGTGAACGTCTTTGGTGTTGGAAAATAGGCATTTCTACGTGTTAAAATGGACACCTTAATTTTCATAGGCTAATTTGGGTTCCACTTGTTACCCGCAACGTGTACTAATCAAGTGGTCCAAATATGATTTGAATTTGCATATTGAAAAAGCCAGGAACAAGTATTCATAAATTGACCATCAAAATCATTCTTGACTAGTAGTTGATCGGTTCATAATTGTATATCATTTTGTACCCTTCTTGCTTATGATTTGGTTATGTTTTTGAGTTAAACTTGTGCTTTTAATCCTTTTTGTGTTTATCTTTCAGTTAATTGAGCTTTAGGTAACAATGATGGCTTTGGAGAACATAATTCATGCAATTCAAGCATGTTAAGGCCTAATTTGGATGAATTGATGAAGAGCTTAAAGACAAATTCATTATGGCTACAGCCCCCTGCCAGTCCAGTTCCGTAGGTAATATTGCAAGCTTTGTTTCAGCAACCTACATAGCTCAAATGAGGCCACATTCTTCATGAAAGTTGTTCCAATGGGTGTGTACTATAACATATCCAAACTTCAGCCCCATTGGATAAATCTGGAGTCCGTTACCTAGCAAACACAGAACCATGCTCAGGATGGATCTTATCAGCGCGGAAAATGAGTTAGCAATTTGTTTCGGCCCTAACTTCTTCCTCCGACCTTGGATTGGCCCAAATAACATATGGATGGAAAGAGGACATTCTGAACTTCAATTTGGAGTGCTTAAAGTCCTAATTTTCTTAAGAGAAGCCCAAGTTGTAAGCCCTTGAAGTTGCTGGTCATGCTGACCTCAGCATGTGCTAGTTGGATGCTTGGTTATGGTGAGCTAGGCATGAGCTATCATTTCTGGTTGGAAGCTTGGTCATGGTGACATGAAGATGAGCTAGGGCTGCTGGTGAGATCTATTGGTGAAGTGCATCAACAAATTCAAGATTTTCTAATACAAGTGCATCACCCAATTTAGATTTTCTAATACAAGTGCATCAACCATTTCAGATTTTATAAAACAAGTGTTGTATGCATTAGCCATATTGAATTCAGATTTTCACTTCCCCTAGGCCTATAAATAGGGAAGTTCTCTAAGCTTGTAAACACACCCCAAGGGGGGGAGCTCTCAAACACTTCTCTAGAGCTCCATTCCCTTCTCTCCCTCAAATTCTCTTAGTTTCTCTTTCTAGTTTTCAAATGTTGTAATGAAATCTTTTGTGCTGAAATTTTCTTTAAGTCTTTCCAAGTTCTACTTTACTTTTCCTTATGTAAATTCTTTTCTTTAGTTTCAAGTTTGATTAGTTTCCAAGTTTCAATTATGGTTCATGTTCTTATTCATTATGCTTATAAGTTAGTATGCTAGTTTGAATGATTGATCACCATTTAGGCTTGCATGTTAGCTATCTTGGTTTGAATTAAGAGTATACACCATGTTTTAATTCGAATTGAACTATGAATAGGAAGAGTATGTATGGACATTCAACAACAGGGATTAGATACATGATTGGTTGTTTAAATTGTTCTTCTATGCTTAATGGGTTCCTAATGCTTAATTTTAAGTTAGACAACAAATGATCAAATTAGGGAATTAGGAACACAAGGTTATGACCACACACCATGGCTTAATCATACATTAGCTAGAATCAATCCATTAATCTAATTGAACTTGGGAACTTATCTACTTGAGTTAGTTATTTTCTTTCTTTCTTGTTGTATTTATTTCCTTTCTTTTTCATTTCTGTTTTGTGTAGGGAAAATGAATTGAATCATTCAATCACCAATCCTCGTGGGATCGACCTCGCACTTACATACGCTATACTACCGAACAGCTCGTGCACTTGCGAGTATCACAAGTTGAGGATGCAGCTGAATCCATTTTGGCGCAGCTGTCTACACAACAAGTTTTGGCGCCGTTGCCGGGATCGGTAACATTGTTTGATTCTATTTGGCTTTCCTACTCTTTTTTTTTTTCAACTGAACAATTTCAAGTTTTAAAGTTAATGACATTAATGGACCGGCTGTGTTTGTAGTCCAACAGAAAAGGACAATTGCCCAACAAGCAAGAGAACTGGGTTTAAGTCCCAGCTTACACAACCCATTGGTGCTTGTTGCTTTGAAGCATGGAATTGGATGTGTGTTGATTTGTCTTTTTATTTATAATGTTTAAAGTCTACTTAGTTCTCTATTGTTCATTCCTAATCCTTTTAATTCCATTTCAAGTTTGTGTGTTGGTTTTAGCAATTTATGACAGCTTAATAAAAATGGAGAGAGATGGCAACCTCAATCATATGAATGGGAAGTGTGGAGCAATGGGAGAAGTCGCGACCTCCAAGTGCATCACGCTCGACCTAATCGCTTCAAGGGGGAGTATTCCAATCCTTTCTCTTTAGTTGTTTTGTTATTATTTCAGTAATTTTAATTTTCTACTTCTTTTATTAAAAAAAAAAATTACAAAGATTTTTTATATGAGCTGACTCGTGGTAACTCCAGTGAGTGTCTCCGTCAATACAATGTCTAGGAGTTCTTTAGGCGACACCTTCGGTGTCTAAGAAGTTTGGGTTTTAAGTGGGACCTTTGTGACCCCTCCAACCTTCCCGTATCCCCTGGCTGTGTTTTCTGAGGCCCTTAACTGGTCATCCATGAGTTGCTTGTATATTTGTGTGTTTTTAAAAAAATTAATTAATTTTTTTTGAAATTTGAGTTTTTATTTATTTTTCCTTGTAAATTTCAAGTTGGAACTTCTTTGTTTTCTTTTTTTTTGTTTTGTTAAGTTAGTTTATGTATTTATTTACGTGGTGTGGTTAGTTAGTTTATTTCTGAGTGTTAAAAACGCAATTTTATTTCATTTCAAACATTACAAAAAAAAAAAACTAAATTAAAAAAAACAAAAACAAAAAAAACATTCAAGTAAATTAAAAATAAAAACAACATCTTCATCATCTTCATCTTCATCTTCATGGCATGCCTCTATTCTCTCTTACTTGCAGAATCTGCAGCAGCTCCACATGGTCCTCATTCTTTCTCTGCAATGCTTCCACGTGCTGATTGGCACAATAGAGCCGTTTCTGGAGTCCGCCACCATAGCCTTCAAGGAAGCTACTTCCTCACTTAGCGCGGCACACTCCCGTGTCATCGCCAATAATCGCATGCCCAAGTTGGTAGCCGAGACCGCGTGGAGCACCGTTAAATTGTGGGACTCCTCCACCGCTGCTTTGTCAGACCTCTGCGCCACATGCAGATGATCCGTCGGTGTGAGCTTGCTGCCAATCATGCCTTCTAGCAGCACTGCCTCTATTCGACACTGCCTCAGAAAAGTTCGGTATTACCTCAGCAAAGTTTGAGGCCGTGCCGTGATGATATGTGGAGTTTGGGAAGACATGGTTTGGACGAGCCCTTATCTGCGCATTCGGTGGCGCAAGGGACAATTCAAGATTTAGATCATCAAGGTGAGTGCATGAAGATGCCATTGTTTTGTTTCTGGATTTTTTGAGGTTTTTCTCTAATTTGCAGGAAGAAATGCGAGGTGCTCTTCTACTTCACCAAAACGAGTTTAAATAGACTTATACAAACAAGGGAGCCGAAAGCACTTCGGATCTCCAAGTGTGCTATCCTGTGCTCTTTTCTCTCGGATCCCTTCATTTCTGCCGCAAATTGCGAGCGCATTTTTTTTTTAAAGGGAGCATGTCTACACTTTCACTTACTTTTGCCTCCCTGTTTTTTTCTGATGTTTGTGTTTTTTCTTTTTGAGTTATTATTTTATTTTATTTTGTTTTTTTTCAATTGTTTTCTTCTTGTTTGTCAGGTTTCTCAAGAATTTAGTTGGAAGAAGAGACAAAATTAAAGATGCGTCTTGGACACCTGGTGCAAGAATCTCAACTCTTCTTTTAAATTCTTGTTTGAATTGCGTGTTTATTTCAGTTTTTATTTATTTTGTTTTTATTTAAATTAGGTAGTATCATTTAAAACTCATAGGATATTCTTTGAAGGAGCTAAACTTTTGGTAACTCCAGTGAGCAACCGCAGTCTATAGTGTCTAGGAGTTCTTAAGGCGACACCTTCGGTGTCTAAGAAGTTAGGGTTTTAAGCGGGATCATTGTGACCCCTCCAACCTTCCCGGATCCCCTGGCTGTGTTTTTCTAGACCCTTAACTGGTCATCCTTAAGTTTTTCTCTTAAAAGAAGAAGCAGTTACTTGTGTGTTTACTTAACTAAAAATGCATGTTTGGGTTTTCATGTTTTTGTTTGATCGTCGTTCTTTAAATTTAGGGTCAATTGTCTCTTTGAAATACCATAACGTTTTTATTTCCCATTTAAAAAAAAAAAAAAAAAACATACATTTTAAAATTAAATAATAAATAAAAAGCTGAAATCATTTCTTCTTGGTGCTCGGTGTCTCACACAGCCTCTTGGGGCTCATCACTTGAGCTCCCAAAGATCGCAATCTTAGCTTCAGGATAACTTTTCTCGCGATCTGGTTTCTTGCATTTACCCGGTCGGTCTAGGTCTTCCAGCTGTTTTCGCATGTCGCGAGAGTACAACTCTACAATCTTTGTTAGATTTTTATTCTCGTCCCGCAACACTTCTAGCTGGTGTCGATTCACCTCCACTATCCTTGACCTCTCCATTTTCAAGCTTTTTATAGCACTTTGACACTCTTCAACCATACTGTGCTCCACCGTTACTGACCTTTCAGCACCTCTACCTCATGGGACTTCGCAGTAGGCGATGAACCAAACTTGCGACACATGTTGTACTCTCATGCTCAGTGCCAGGGCATCACTCATGACCCGGTTGTCATCCCTTGTCCCGAACACACGTATATCTTTAGGAGTCACCAAATTTCTGCCAACTCCAATGACAACATCGTTGTCCAGGAGTATTGAGTCATTGACAGTCACAGGCCCCCGTGCGGAGGCAAAGTAGGGCATCCATACTGGTGCTACCTGCTTGGCCTCGTGTTTGAGTCGGTGGAGTTAGGTTGAGATCCAACGAAAAGGGGTAGGAAGAAGCCATTTGATTTCTCACTTTTCTTTTTCTTTTTCTTGCTTGTTTTCTCTTTTGTGTGTTTTTGCGTTTGTGTTTTTCCCCTTCTTTTTTTATTTTATTTTTATAGATATAGTCTTTGACAAACCCTAACCATTGCAGCGTCTAAGCATTTTCTGAATCCCCAAGCGTTCCTCGAGTCCCACAACCCAACCGTTTCCAACTCATTTGTCACGACTTGCTTTGTCTGAACGGACGCGTTCAGCAAAGTCTTCGCGTCTTTCCATGAGTCCGTAATTTCTGCTTGTGGAGTCTGCGGCGCCTCTGTGCGTCGACACGTGTCTCGCCCTGTCTGTTGGTCCCTTACACTGAACCGAGACGAAATTAGGACCCATGTTTCAGAATCCAATTCACGTTTGATCTTAAATTTAAAAAAAAAATTATTAAAATTAAAATGTGTGGGCTTCGGAATTCATTTTGGGTCGGGTTTCTCACTTTAGTTTGGGTTTCAAAGTTGGTTAAATTCACCGTGGTTTGTGTTTCTAAATTGTGGGCTTTGGGCTTCAAAATTTTTTGTTTGGGTTTCAGTTTGTGTAAGACTATCTGTTAGGGCTTACTGTTTTGAGTATTTTACTGTTTCGTTTTTTTTTAATTTTTAATTTTATATTTTATATATGTTCGATTGTTTTGTAATTTTTATTTTGTAATTGTTTTATTTTATTTTTGTATGTTTTGTGATTTTTATTTGCTTTAATACCCTTCATTTGTTGTTATGACATTGTTTGTGGCTAATTTTTAAACATTGAGGACAATGTTCATTTCTAGGTTTGGGGGTATTGGAGTTTAGCATGTAAATTTGGTTTTTCCTTAATTAATTTTTTTTTATTTGCTTGTTTTTATTTTTTGTTTATTTTTATTTTTTGTTTAAGTCTTGCTTTTATTTTTATTTTTATTTTTATTTGATTTTGATTTTGATTTTATTCACTTTCCAAACACATTTGATGAGATTGTGATAAATGTTTGCATGACTTAAATGAAAATTGAATTTTATTTATTTATTATTTATTTATTTTTTCCTTGTAAATTTTTATTGTAAAAAAATAAAATAAAATTTGGCATCTGTTCCAGCATGATATGTTCGAAACCTTCTTTGCACTTGCCATTTGTTTCATAATTTTCCAATTAAAGGATTTGCATGACCCAAAGAATTATATCAAGCATAAATTAGACTTATATAACCATATAATGTGAGCTTTTGAGCCTTGTACTTCATTTCATGAGTGTTATACACATACTCTTAATTTCTTGTCATCAAAGTTGTTGTTTGATCTCATTGTTCATTGATTTGGTTGAACACTTAAAAGTCATTCATTCATGTGCAATTTGACTTCATGACATTTAAAGAAATGATATTAAGGCATTCTTTGGATCGTTTGTGCCTTTCAAGCTAACCTTATGCATGCTTAAGCATGATTTTCCATTGTTAACCATTTTGAGCTTACATGTAAACCTTTTCTTTCATTTACCAATTTTATTTCATCGCCTTAGCCCGAAAAACAAATATTTACCTTTTCTAAGGAACTCATGAGCTTTAATTTGGATGTGTTTTTCATGCTAAGTTTGGGAAGAGGTGTTACATTTCGAAAAAAAAAAAAAAAATTCACACAATTGGTGAAAGAAAAAAGTTAAGTGGTGGTTGATTGAAATTTCATTTTTGGGCCTTCAAAATAAATTGGTGTTTGTTCAATTAAAGGAAAGGAGTATGAATCAATGTAAATGAAGGTATAAGGAGTTTTGATCATGTAAAAAAAAAAAAAAATCTAATCGTGATGATTTGAAGTCTTGTAAACAATTATTTTATGCTCTTACATTGCGAGTTCCTTGGACTTTGTATTATCCATACCTTTCATTTCTTACTCACCTTACACCCTTGGCCCCATTACAACCTATACTAAAGACCTAAATTGATCTTAAATGTCATGTGGTTGAATTGCATTTATTTTTTTTACTTTTAAGTGTTTGGCATCCTTCTTGAGATCATATTAATGCAAAGTTCTTCATCTTTCTATTTCGAGTTAAGTCCTTATGATTTAACTCTATTCTCATGTTTATAACTGAGTGATGCATTATAGCCCTCTTATGAGTGATTCATTTGTGAGAGGACAACTTTGGTGAGATTTGAAGTTGAACTTGTGCTTTGTATGATTTTTGAAATTGTGTGAAAACTAAGATTGAGAAATTTGTTGCATTTGGCTATCACACTACTACACTTTGAGCATATTATGTTTTGAAATTTGCCGCTTTGTAAATAATGTCTAAAATTGAGTTTTTATTGTTAAAAACTTTTGAGTCATGTGCATGAGTCATTTCTCTTCAGAAAATGTTCGGAAAAATTGTTTTGAGTTCTTTGTGTTTTTGTATTTATGTTTGTTTTTGTTTTTTGTTTTGCTTAAGGACTAAAAATCTTTTAAGTTTTCTAATTACTTTGTTTTACAGAGTCAGTAAAATGTTTGTGGGTATCATATTCTGTTAAACCCTCAGGAGACACAACTCCTCCTACTAGGGATGCCTAGAGGTTTAAAGGCTTGTTGCATATGCTAAATGTAATCGAGTTACCTACGAAAGTGGTTTAGTTAACTTCTAGTTTTGTTTTTAACTTTGTTTTGTGTTGTTTTGCTCGAGGACTAGCAAAATCTAGGTTTGGGGGTATTTGATCGGTTCATAATTGTATATCATTTTGTACCCTTCTTGCTTATGATTTGGTTATGTTTTTGAGTTAAACTTGTGCTTTTAATCCATTTTGTGTTTATCTTTCAGTTAATTGAGCTTTAGGTAACAATGATGGCTTTGGAGAACATAATTCATGCAATTCAAGCATGTTAAGGCCTAATTTGGATGAATTGATGAAGAGCTTAAAGACAAATTCATTATGGCTACAGCCCCCTGCCAGTCCAGTTCCGTAGGTAATATTGCAAGCTTTGTTTCAGCAACCTACATAGCTCAAATGAGGCCACATTCTTCATGAAAGTTGTTCCAATGGGTGTGTACTATAACATATCCAAACTTCAGCCCCATTGGATAAATCTGGAGTCCGTTACCTAGCAAACACAGAACCATGCTCAGGATGGATCTTATCAGCGCGGAAAATGAGTTAGCAATTTGTTTCGGCCCTAACTTCTTCCTCCGACCTTGGATTGGCCCAAATAACATATGGCTGGAAAGAGGACATTCTGAACTTCAATTTGGAGTGCTTAAAGTCCTAATTTTCTTAAGAGAAGCCCAAGTTGTAAGCCCTTGAAGTTGCTGGTCATGCTGACCTCAACATGTGCTAGTTGGATGCTTGGTTATGGTGAGCTAGGCATGAGCTATCATTTCTGGTTGGAAGCTTGGTCATGGTGACATGAAGATGAGCTAGGGCTGCTGGTGAGATCTATTGGTGAAGTGCATCAACAAATTCAAGATTTTCTAATACAAGTGCATCACCCAATTTAGATTTTCTAATACAAGTGCATCAACCATTTCAGATTTTATAAAACAAGTGTTGTATGCATTAGCCATATTGAATTCAGATTTTCACTTCCCCTAGGCCTATAAATAGGGAAGTTCTCTAAGCTTGTAAACACACCCCAAGGGGGGGGGGGGGGGGGAGGGAGCTCTCAAACACTTCTCTAGAGCTTCATTCCCTTCTCTCCCTCAAATTCTCTTAGTTTCTCTTTCTAGTTTTCAATTGTTGTAATGAAATCTTTTGTGCTGAAATTTTCTTTAAGTCTTTCCAAGTTCTACTTTACTTTTCCTTATGTAAATTCTTTTCTTTAGTTTCAAGTTTGATTAGTTTCCAAGTTTCAATTATGGTTCATGTTCTTATTCATTATGCTTATAAGTTAATATGCTAGTTTGAATGATTGATCACCATTTAGGCTTGCATGTTAGCTATCTTGGTTTGAATTAAGAGTATACACCATGCTTTAATTCGAATTGAACTATGAATAGGAAGAGTATGTATGGACATTCGACAACAGGGATTAGATACATGCTTGGTTGTTTAAATTGTTCTTCTATGCTTAATGGGTTCCTAATGCTTAATTTTAGGTTAGACAACAAATGATCAAATTAGGGAATTAGGAACACAAGGTTATGACCACACACCATGGCTTAATCATACATTAGCTAGAATCAATCCATTAATCTAATTGAACTTGGGAACTTATCTACTTGAGTTAGTTATTTTCTTTCTTTCTTGTTGTATTTATTTCCTTTCTTTTTCATTTCTGTTTTGTGTAGGGAAAATGAATTGAATCATTCAATCACCAATCCTCGTGGGATCGACCTCGCACTTACATACGGTATACTACCGAACGGCTCGTGCACTTGCGAGTATCACAAGTTGAGGATGCAGCTGAATCCATTTTGGCGCAGCTGTATCTACACAACAGTAGTCACCAATGACTTTTGCCCCCTTCTTCACTCCCTCATTAATTCTTCTCATTTGCTTCTCCACGGTTTTGCTTGTCTTTTCACATAGTTAGGTGTCCTGCAACATGTACTAATCAAGTTATCCAAATATGATTCGAATTTGCGTATTGAAGAAGTCGGGAACGAGTATTCATAAATTGACCATCAAAATCGTTCTTGACTTTTGCCTCCTTCTTCACGCTCTCATTAATTCTTCATAGTTTTCACTTTCTATCTCCACCCTTAAGCATTTCATACGCCTTAGGCCTTTAGTCCAATCTCTGAATGAACTTTCAGAGCAAATTCATAAACAAAAATTTCTTCATTCTTTTTTTCTTCTGAAGATTCATTCTCGGAGATCAAAACCTGGAATCTGAAAGTACGCGTGATTCTATTATGCTTTTGTTTTGGTCATGAAGATTATTCATTCTCTGAGATCAAACTATGCTTGATTATACTATGCTTCTATCATTTGATTTAATATACCGCTAAAATCTGTTTCGGTTACTTTTTTTGGGATGCTGTGGTAGAATTGCTCTATTACCAATTGTAGGTATGCCACCATCTTTCTGTAACTTATTAGTAAGATTGATTTGCTCAGCATCTTTCTACTTTAGCTGCCGACTTCTATTGCAGCTCTGCAAAAAACCAGAGTCAATTGTATATCTTAACTTGTTTCATATATTAATATTCTTAGTACCATTCACAAACTCAACTTATTATACTCTTGATTTTATGAGTTTTTTTTTTTTTTTGAGAAATTTTAGAATTATATTCATAATTCAGCCAAAAAAGACACTAAAGAATTAGCGAAGGAGCGGGAGTTAGTTGGTGGTTCTACAATTTGGGTATCCAACATTTTTAATTTTTAATTTTTTTGATACAGATGAGTATAACAATTATTTTCTTAAAAAATAAAAACCCAAATTTTACGTTGAAGCATAACATTGAATCCTAACTCGAAATATTTTTCTCATTAATTCTTCTCATTGTTGGAAATAGTATTTTACGTTGAAGCCCCCTTCTTCACTCCCTCATTAATTCTTCTCATTGTTGGAAATAGTTGTTTTTTTCTTTTCATATCATTAAAAACAAATATTTAAATATTATCTCCACAAATGAGTAATTGTCACATATATTACTTGTACCATAAATGTTTTGAATCACTAAACAAGTCGAAAACATTTTGTGTTGACATATTTAACTACTATAACATAACCATCAATTACTTAATAAACTCATCAATTACTTAGTTATATCATTTTAACTAATTTTAAATTGTTATTTTCTTATCCAATAAAATCATCTTAGCTATATTTCATTTATTTATTTGTTGATACAAGAAAATATTGGGGGAGGGGACTTAGAACCTTTGGTGGAAGAGTAAATGCCCTTAATCACTTTATATTTTTTATTACACATATGTCATCTCTTTGACCGAAAGCATATGAGGGAGAACTAACGCTTAAGAGTTGGACTAGTATATTGTGGAACTACAATAATTGTCAAAAAGATTTCATTATCAACCATTCATTTGATCACAACAATTGGAATACTAGTATTTTAAGAATCTAAATGAACCATTCATTTGATCAAAATTGGACTCCTACTAGAAGATGCCTTAATGCATAACACAACTTTCACTATATATTTCTAATATGACGAAATAAATTGAATTATATATTTGTAAAGTAATTCATATGATAAAAGACAATAAAAACAATTAAACAAGCATGGAATAATTTTTAGGACCTTTTTTTTGTTTTTGTTTTTAATTTACATTTGTGAAGTCTAAATGTTTTACTAGAAGTTTTCTTAAAAATACCCAAAGAAAATCATACGACACTAATTATTCCCCTCACTGAGTCTCAGTCTACTCTTTTGCCTCTGCTAGAACTCCATCGCCCCCTACCAACACCGACTCCAAATCCCCATCATCCTGCCCAACTCCTTCCTCTCCTCTGTCTCTATTTTGGTCAAAATGCCCAGTCTACTTCTATTTTGCCCAAAATCGAGCCAGACTTCCTATAATCATAGCTGCCTATGAGGTTTTGTTATCTCGCTCTTCAGACTCAAGTCGGCGGCCGTAGAGATCACCCCTCTATCTTCTTCATTTCTTGAGTTTCTTGAGGTCCGTATCTCCATCCCTTTTTATTACTTTTAGCTTTTGTAGCTGTTTAAATGTTTATGGCTTTAAGGGCTTTTGGAAAACTTCATGTGGATTTTTAGGTGTTTTATTTTCTAACGATGTTTTACAATACCTCGAACTCAGATAAGTCTATCAATTCTCTCTTTGATTTATAAAGTTCGAGTAGTTGTGTGGAGATTATTATGTGTTAAGATATGACTTTTGGTATTCAATTGATTGGTTTCTGGGATTTGTTTTATAATTGGATTTTTCGTTTCACTATGGCTGGGTTATAGTGTGAGAAGTGAGGGCTCATTTTGTAATAGAATAGCCAATATGCTGACTCATTTTTCTTTGAGCACTAATCTTACCCGTTTCTGGTTTGGGGAGACCCCTGCTTTGATTCAGAATCTCTTTTTTGAGGAGTGTAATCCTCGTTCTTTTTTTTTTCAAAAAAAGTGGGAGAAGTGAGGGAAGGGTGAGGATGCACTTACAAATTTTTGGGTCTGGGTTTTGTTTTTCCTCTTTATTTTGTGTGACTTTTGTCGAAGTTAAGCCCACGCTAATTTTTCTGTCATTGTTGTCTTGTGGATGTTCTGATTTTGCAGACTATCCTTCACATATAAGAAGGCAGAAGTAAGGTGAAGATGTGGTGCATATCTTAAAGGTTTCTTTGGATGACTTGTATAATGGCAAACCAAAGAAATTCTCTCTCCGAATATTTTGTGTCTGAAATGCAAAGGGAAATCAAGCTACATTGGTTCAATCTAATTGCTACTCACAACTATTAATATTAGTTCTGTATGGGAAATCAAGCAGAATATGGTTGACATGGCTGCTGATCGTGGGTGCTACATTGATTAGAGTATAGTATGAATATTCTCTGCACTTCTTTGTTTGGTCTAAGGTAAGAACATTTATCAATCAATGTGACATGTATGGATTCTTCAGATAGTCAATTAATATATATTTATATTCTCTTTTGTTTCTTCTATAATCTTATCTTTCTCCAATAAAGCTTCTCTATTTCTTATTCTCATTTATGTCAGTTTCAAGAACATTGTGAAAAATACCAGAAAGTGATTATTCACACAGAGCAATTGACAGGTTAAGGTTCATTCATCCAACTTCTCCATAATGTTAACTTCTAAATGCAAGCTGCTATAGAGTAATATGTTTCATTTATTTACTTTTTGGAATAATTCTTAGTATTGTTGGAACTTGGAGCACAATCCAAAGATTTGTATTACTGTTGGAGTCATTACATAAATATTAATTGCAAGATTTGTATTGGGCTATGAGCTGTTTGTTTGGTGCTACTTGGTATTGAGCAAGATCATTGTATTGTTAACTTCTTAATTATGAAGAGTTATGTTAAATGACATTGAAATGGTGAGAACTGTTTACACTGTAATAAACAGCCAATAAGAGCAAGACACGTGGAGTGAATTGGGCTTGGTCAGGCGCCCTTCGGCACTCTGCCTACCGATCGCTCCATTAGGGCAACGCCCTCTCTCCTAGACACGTGGCACGCTCCCAGGCGACGTCTCCAGTCCCACATCGAAATTATCAACAAATGCACACCTCCTAAGGCATATAAAAGGAGGCCAACTATCCCAAAACAGGAGGTAATTAGGAACTCACGGCATACAAGCCTATTGATCTGTCAGCTGAACTTTCTATTCCGAACTTACTTAAGCATCGGAGAGCCTTCCCTCGGTACCACACCGTGCCCTAGGTCTTACCGAGCGTATTCTCTTTTGCAGATCAGCGCTCCCTCCGAGGCATCTAGGTTACCGAAGGCATCAAATTACTAAGTTGACCCTCTAAGTCAGAGAACCACTTTTTGGCGTCAACAGTTGGCGCCGTCTGTGGGAAACGATAAATCGACCCTTTATCCCGAACATATGGGGACCACTGAAAAAACTACGTTCGTACCGCGAAAGGGGATACCGTTCGATATGCCAAGCGGGGTAAGCCCAGGACACCACCCCATACACACCGGCAACGACCCCCCCTGGACTCCAACCCGCTCAAACGCGGAGCTTTTAGCCCAAGTCGTGTCCCTTCGGCAGGACATGGCTAGGCTACAAGAACACAACAATTTCCTCTCGTCCAGGGTAGACGAAACACGGCAGTTCCTGAACCAGCAGAACACAAAACATTCAGAGCGGACAGTCGTCCGAGAGCTTACAAACTCCTCGTCGGAGTGGAAGGGCAAGAGGCGACAAGGGCAACGCCTCGCGCCTGGGCAGTTGGTAATTCCGGCACCAAAGAATAAGCCCCACGTGCCGAAGAAGGTCTATTCCGATTGTCGCCATAGGCTCCTGGATCGGAAGCTTGAGCGACATACCGGACGCAGGAGTCTCCGAATAGGATCAACGCCCACCTGGACGACCCCGAATGAGGAGCCTGGGGAGGAAGTCTCCGATCCCAGGAGGATACCAGCTTGGAATCAACGGCGAGTCTGACCCAGAGTATGTCCCGGAGTATGTCCTTCCAACAAATCGGTCATCTTCATACGTTCGGCAACGCCAACGAGGTTCTCTGAGATCTATCCTGTTAGGTCCCAGGCGATCGGCACACCAGACCGCAGAGAGATACCGACAGGGACCCTGTCATCCGCCTCCTCCTTCAGAGGGTGCAGAAGATGGAGGATGATTGGACTCGTTCACAGGAGCCAGACTGGGGAAGGCTTCGGCCAGGACCCTTCACCGAGCGCATAAGGCACTCACGGCAGGACAGACACGTCAGAGCCCTACGTATAACCCCTTACACAGGAACGAGGATCCCCTGACACACCTCCACTCCTTTCATCGGCCGTAGGATGCCGAGGGCTAAGAGATGAAGGGTTATGCCTGCTTTTCCCTCATCGCTCACGGAGGCAGCTCTCGAACTGGTTCTACCCGGATTGGAACCAGGGACGGTCAATCCTTCGATGACTGAAGCAGTACTTCCTGAACCATTTTATGATTCAAACAGCAGACGCTGTATTTCGCCGATGATCTGTACACCATTCGGAGAGGGATGACGAACCGTTGCGTGAGTATGCCGCACGATTCAGCCATGAATACTCAAAATGTCCGGATATCGATGGCAGGGCAGCCTGACCCGCCTTCAAGAGTGGCCTACGGTCCTCACACTTTCGGATCTGGTACACAGGAGCAATTGGCGTACATACGATGAACTCATGAAGCAAGCGGCAATCACGCCAAGGCCGAATACTTCAATTCGAGGGCCGAGCCCAAGGCTCGGTAAGGTGAAACCATACAGCGTTCCTCCACGGCTCAGGCATCGCCGTCGCTCCGGCGGCACAAACCGCCGGACCCATAGAGCCATAAGCGCAAGACGTCGGAAGTTCCCAAAAGGGGCATTCCAAGAAAAACAAGAGGCAGGGTACGGAGGGACAACTACCGAGCGCCACTGCCAGTCTTAATCAGGGGACGGAAGTATTCACTCTACTCAACACCACCTACGAGGCGGGGCCTGTATGAACGAATGTGACAATATCCCGAAACCCGCATTCCGGAAGCCCAGTCGGAGGACGGTCCGGACACAGGAAAATTCTGCCGATACCATCAGGAGAACAGCCACAATACCGAGGACTTGCATCAGTTTGCGAAAATTGTGGAGCGGCTCATTCGGGAAGGCAAACTGGGATCGAGGACATAGCCAGGCCTCAACAGGCGCCAATACCGAACGCCAATCGGCAGATCAACATGATTAGCACGATCAGCGGAGGCCCAACCCTTGCCGAAACGTCTCACCGGTCAATGAAGCAGGATGTCAGAGCGGCACAGGATCCCCAGGTCCTCGGATCTTGAAAGCAGTCGGCACACAAATATGCCGAAGGTCAGGTGGGAACCCATCACTTTCTCCGAGGAAGAAGAGGAAGGGATCATCTACCCACATGACGACCCCATGATCATCCAGCTCAGATCGCCGAATTCGAATGTCCCTTTAATCCCAATCGAACACTGGAGTTCGGTAAATGTCATCTTCGCGATGCGTTTAAGAACTCCAATAGACGACGCCAGGTCAACCGACAACTCTCTCCTCTCCTAAGCTTTTCCGGAGACTGGTCCAGCCGATCGGGAGTGTCAGCTTGCCGATCGCCTTCGGCGTAGCCCCCCAGAAGAACCATGGTCTACGACCAGTTCCTCGTGGTGCACTGCCCACGACGTACAACGTCATCATCGGCCGAACGGCGCTCACGGCAATAAAGGCCCACTTGTCCCCTCACATGCTACTAATGAATTTCCCAACTTGCTACGGCACTGGGGCACGTGGGGGGCGACCAGCTGAGCGCTCGAACTGCTACGCCACGACATTGAAATCGGCAGCCCCCCAGAAACAAAAGGAGACCTTCACTGCTGGAGGCTTGCCGAACGGCAATGAACCAGTGGACGATCCAAGGGAGGAAACGCCCACTCGGGAGCACAGCCTCCGAGGATCTCGAAACCGTGGCGCTAGACGACGATAGTCAGCCTGGCCGGGCGTCCGGATCGGTGCGATGCTGAACGCCACCCTCCATGCCGAATTCATCCAGTTCCTTCGGCAGAATTCGGAAGTCTTCGCCTGGTCTTACAACGACATGCCGGGCATATCCCCTGATGTCATCAGCCACAAGCTGAGCATCTCACCAGCCTTCAAACCCGTTAGGCAAAGCGCCGATCCTATGATGTCGAACGGTATAAACGTGGCTACACCACCCCGTACATGAAATGCATCACCGAAGATCAGGGTGAATACGTCCTCCGAGAAATCCACAGTGGTGTCCCGCGGCGACCATTCCGGTTCCAGATCCCTGGCCCACAAGGCCTTCTGGCAGGGCTACTCCTGGCCATCGATGCATCGGGACGCAATAGCAATGGTAAAGAAGTGCGATAAATGCCAACGGTTAGGTAATATTCCGCATCTGCCCCCGAACCCCTCACACCGATCATAAGTCCTTGGCGTTCGCCCAATGGGGACTCGACCTAATCGGTCCAATGCCGCAAGGCAAAGGACAGGTTAAGTATGCAATCGTTCCGTGGACTATTTCACGAAATGGGTTGAGGCCGAAGCCTTAGCCACCATAACGGCGGCTAGAGTCGAGGAGTTTGTCTGGACCAATATATGTTGCCGCTTCGGCATCCCCTACGCCATCATCATTGATAACGGAGACGGTTTGATTCGGAACTCTTCAGGGCGGTCTACCCGCCTCAAGGTCAACCCTGTTCTTCGCCTCCCAAGCTCACCCTCAATCGAACGGTCAGGTAGAGGCCGTGAACAAAATAATAAAAAAGCTCTTGAAACGGCAACTCAACAGTGCTAAGGGCGCCTGCCGAAAAGCTTCCCGAAGCTCTGTGGGCCATAAGAACATCTTACCGAACCTCCACAGGGGAGACCCCTTCAGCCTCGCATTCGGCTCAGAAGTCGTGGTCCCAGATTAAATCGGCGAGTCATCCTACCGAACGGAGGCTTCGCACAGAAGGCGAACGAGGCTGCACTCACGCTGAGCCTAGACTTGATCGAAGAGCGCGAACGGGAGCCAACCTCCGAATGAGGCATACAAACAGCGCGTCTCTGGGTACTACGACTCAAGGGTCAAACCGCACTCCTTCAGAATTCGGGGGACTGGGTTATGCGCAAGGTTTCGCTTGCAACCAAAAACCCAACGGAAGGAACCCTCTGGACCTTCCTGGGAAGGACCCTATGAAGTTATCGGTATCCTTCGTTCCTGGTACTTACAGGCTCCGAGGCACAGATGGGAAGACCCTCGGTCACCCATGGAATGTGGATCACCTCAAGAGTTATTTTAAGTAAAGCCCCCTAGCCAACGGCAGGGGCGGAAGATGTATTTTTGCCTACGGCACATATATAAAACGAGATTATTCAATTTCACATGTTCAGAACATCATATCGTAGCGGTATTTGTTTTTCAAAATGTTCCGGGTAGGGCCCATCGAATGAGCCAGACGACATTGCCTACGGCAATTGAAAGCTATAACCCTACATGTTTACTACCGATTTCGATTTAGCTTGTTCAATTTTTCCAAAATTAATGCACTAGGTACGAGCCAACGGCAGTACAACGCTCTAGAATTACCTACGGTATTCTCATCGCGATCGGTATCCTAGACTTGCCCACGGCATCTCTATGGGCGAAAGGCTATTAGGTCCTTGTTCCTACCGATGCCTATGATACTTGGCTAATCCAAAGCGAATCAACTAAGTGGCCAACGGCCCGATCGGTAACCATCCTAAACAGTTATTGCCCACGGCATGGATAGAAAATCAGATCAACCAATCAAAACACAAGTTGAAAAAAATAAACGGTACTTAAATTAAGAATGCCCTCGGCATTAAGGTGTTCGGAAGAATTGCCCACGACAATTACAAGTCACAAACAAAAAAAACAACAAAAAAATAATTTACAAACTCCAAGGTCAAACGGAGGAGAAGTCTGGGCCTCGGCATTGGCGGAGGACCCTCTTCGGCAAGGCGGCAGGACCTTCATTGGCGCCAGCATCATCCCCAAGGGCCTCCCCCTCGTAGTCCTCAATCATCTCCTCGGTAATCCTTCGGGCGAGGAGGAGGATCGGCGATGAAGTTAAGATCGAGCTGTCGGCCAGGATTGTACCGCTTGAAACGGTATATGAGGTCCGCCATTTCTGAACCCACCTCGCCGTCCAGGAGTCGAGTGAACTCAGGAGACGACCAGGAGGCCTTCACAGCGGCCTCGATCTCAGGAGCCTTGGCGCGCTCGGACTCTTCCAGCGCAACCTGCACCGCCTCTTCTGCGGCCTCGGCATCCCTAGCCGAAGTTTCGGCCGCCCAAGTGCCGACACCAGCTCGCAATCTTGGCTTCCTGAGCCTTTATTTGTCGTTCGGCGGCCTGCATGTCGAGCTTGAGGTTGTCGCGATCCTAACGGCCTTAACTGCATCGGCAACCTTAGCCTTGCCGTCCTCGTACAGCTTTCTCAGGCCCTCGGCAGCATTTATGGCTTGCCTCATGCAGAGCCACATGTCTATGGATGCCTGCAGAGGGAATTGGTTAGTAAGTGATAAGGGAAACGGAGACCAGAGAGAAAAGGGTGTGAGAGACTTACGGCAACTTGCAAACGGAAGGCACGCCCCACCTCATCCGAAGCGCCTCTTCCGGAGCTCGTCAATCTCGGACAAATCCATCTGCGAACCAAGTATCATATGATTCGCGAACTGGACCGTCTTCGACGAGCAAGCAAGGTGACGGGCTCCAACGAGTCACCCTCGTCCTCAGCAACAAAGGTCGCCTTCGGCAGTCTGCCCTGCCGGCTGCATTTCGGCGGTGCCTCGGCCTCCAGGTCCACTGCCAAAGGCCGTTTCCCAGAGGCCTTGGAGGTCATGACCTCAGCGGCACCCTTCCCGCCTCTGGACATGGGCTGGGCAGGAAGCGTTCGGGCGACTGTCGCTTCGGCAGCCAACTCCCTCTCCCGATCGGCAAGGGATTGATTTTCCGATTGGCCTCCGTGCGGAAGGTCCCGAAGCGGCATCCCCGCCGATTCTTCTTCTTGCCCTGGAGCCCCATCATCAGGCGCCACTTTGAAGAGTCGTTCATCTTCTTGGTCTCGGCATTTATCCTCTCCTCGGTCACTCAGGAACGTTAGTTCTATTAAAGCAACGGGGCGAACCATAATGAAAACAAGAAAGAGGCCAAAGTACACCTACTCTCGGCAGGATCAACCAGTCGAGCCTTGATCAAGTTCTCGGTAAAGAGAAACTCTCGGGTAGACCCTGGAATCGGCAGGGATTTTGTCTAGCCCTCTCGTACTGCCAATGCTCGATCTCAGCCGGGAGGGATCGGCCTTTCAGTTTACCTCCAGAAGAAAACAAAGCGAAACGTTTAAACATCTAACAAAAATTGATCGCCAACCGATCAGATGGTCAAGGCCTACCCGGTAATTTGGAAGGTGGTGGGGATATGAGAATTGCTCGTACGACGGCTCCCCTTCTCCAGCCATGCCGAACGTAGACCTGGCATTCGTGTCGTGTTATCAGTATTGGTGTCGTGTTCGTATCAACCCGTTTTTCTTAACGGGTTAACACGACACGACACGATAAAAAACGGGTGAAAAATATCAAACACGAATACGACCCGCTACAATTCGCGAATCACACGACACGACCCGTTTCACCCGTTAAGAAAATAAACTTTAAAAAAAAAAAACTATTTGAACAAATTTTAAATGCAAACAATACATGCCTTGGCGAAGCTGGGTTCCTTTCCATTTTCTTCTTCTTTTTTGACGCAATGTGCTGATTTTATTTTTTCACTCCTCTCATTCCAATTTCTTACCTTTATAGATACACAACGCAAGGCAATGCATCGTTTTCAAATATTGTTTGTTATTATTTATTTTTCTTGCTTCAAGCTTGTGCAAAATCCAAGCTTTTCTTCTCCTTTTTGATCTGTCAATTTCACGAATCACACCCACTTTGCTTCAAAGTTTTCACATTTCTCATATTTTTGGTGCAAACACAAACATCCAGGACAAGGCTTTTGCTATTATTGGATTGTTCATTGGGAATTTGAAAGTGCTGGGCAGTGGGGGGTTCTCACCAAGGAAGTTGAGGACTATGCTACCTGGAGGAGAGAAGAAGATGAATGAAAAGGAAGATCCTGAATCTAAATTTACTTTGAGATCTCAACCTTCTAACTTAGATGAAGCTGGTAGAAAAAATATTTACCAAAAAAATTAAGACATTCGTACCTTGAGAGATGATTTGGCAGGGAAGTTATTGGAAGACATAGACAGAGGTGAGATCTCAAGAAGAAGAAGATGGGGTTGTTGAGCGAGGTTTTTGAAAGAGAGAAATTTGAGAGATTGCAAGAAGGAGAAGATGAGGTTGAGAGAGAGAGAAAGCTGCGAAGAGGAGGAGATGGCTGAGAAAGCGATGCGGAATGAAACAAATGCTAGGGTTAGGAGATTTTTTAGAATTGCAAATTACAAAATTACCCCGCTTAACGGGTTGGTTCGTGTATTCGCGAATGGGCACCGAAACGACTCGTTAGCTTAACGGGTGGCTAACGGGTCAACACGATATCAACACGACACGATAACTCAAACCCGAATCCTGAATTTTTCGTGCGAATTCGTATCGTGTTAACGGGTAGTGTACAATATTGCCAGGTCTAGCCGAACGCAGTGATCACCCCCATCAAGGCCACCTAGAAGTTGGGGTTGAGCTGGCCGGAGCGTACCCGATTTGGGCAAGGATCCGTTGAACTGCTAGGCTGCAACGGTAGCCTAACGCCCTCCTGAAGTACGTGGGTGAAAAGGCGACTTCGCCGTCCTTCGGACCACTCAAAGACTCGGTAGGCCCGGGATCCTCATCCCTCCTGAATTTGGAATCCTATACTCGGCCCCGGATCCTAGCCAAGTCCCGATAGGTCATCTTGTTGGGCTCCAGGTAATCTACCGCAAACAAAACCTCCTTCGGGATCCCTATTGCTACCCTGGGATTCCCCCGGTGACTATGGTGACTCTCGGCAAGGAAGAGGTACCGGCCACAGCCTCCTCACGGCCAGGCGTTGAAGCCTCCGAACGGATCTCCGGCTTGCCGACCCGGAACAAGGATGTCCTCGTCCAGAGGCCCAGTGTGCGTGCCCAAGCCAACCTGCCTACCATCACTATACACGACTGACAACGGCATGGGCTGACTAGTCATAAGCCCCTTACCGATCCCATGGGTAGGTGCCGACCTAAACTTCTCGCCAACGACTTCAACCTCAAGTCGCTCATCGCTCTCGGTATCTTGGCCCATCTCCTCACTTTCAGGATCCTGTTGTCTGTGTGGAGACTCCCCTCAAAGGCATTGGGCTCGCTCTCGAACCCAGACTCACTATCGGACATCTACAAAAGCAAGGAAAGAAGACTGAGGGCCATACCGAAAGACTATCCTACCGATGTCTACGCCCCTACCTATGGCAACTAGACTACCGAACTACACCCCAGTTGCATAAAGTTCTAGTCTAGTTCAAACCAAGGAAGGACGTATGCAGAAGGAAAGTAAAACATCGAAATAAGGAGCCGAACGGTACCTTGTGAGAACTGGAAGGTGGTGAAGGATTGCTTCGCGGAGCCCTCCGATTGCCGTCACCGGAAATCGCCTTGTCTCCCCGATTGCTCTCGCCTGAAATCGCCTCTCTTTCCGATTGCTCTCGTCGGAAATTGCCTGGGCAGAGCTTCCGCCTCACTCACAAACGCAAAGTGAACAATGCTTCACAAACCATTCCTATTTATAGGGCTGGGTTCCAACGGTACGCCTCGATAAACCAAACGACGTATTAATGGCGCCGCTCCGCGTGACGTGACACGCCGCGTGTCGGGCAACGAATGGAATCTCTCAGGCGCGCTGGGTCCAGAAGACGAAGCGTCACTCTGTCCCCATCACTACCCCTCCCTGCGCGTGCGACACAGGAGAAAGGGTCGAACACGCCCAAGTTAACAAGCAATTGACATGCCTCTTTCCAAACCCTCAACGTACCAAATGCTTCCGAACGGTAACCCACGAAGCGGTGACTCTTGAGCTCCCAGGCAAATTTTCTGAATGAATCGGCACAGAGAGGGCCCCAGCGTGCCTCCTTGATAACCTACCGAACGGTAGGACAACTTGGTGACTCCAGAAAAACGAACAAGTCCCCGACCGAGAAATCTCACTCGAGAACTTGGGGGACTCCTGTTTACACCGTAATAAACAGCCAATAAGAGCAAGACACGTGGAGTGAATTGGGCTTGGTCAGGCGCCCTCGGCACTCTGCCTACCGATCGCTCCATTAGGGCAACGCCCTCTCCTGAGACACGTGGCACGCTCCCAAGCGACGTCTACAGTCCCACATCGAAATTATCAACAAATGCACACCTCCCAAGGCCTATAAAAGGAGGCCAACTATCCCAAAACAGGAGGTAATCAGAACTCACGGCATACAAGCCTATTGATCTGTCCAGCGAACTTTCTATTCCCGAACTTACTTAAGCATCGGAGAGCCTTCGGCCGGTGCCACACGGTGCCCTAGGTCTTACCGAGCGTATTCTCTTTTGCAGATAACGCTCCCTCCTGAGGCATCTAGGTTACCGAAGGCATCAAATTACTAAGTTGACCCTCTAAGTCAGAGAACCACTTTTGGCGTCAACAAGAACAATAAAATAATCTCTATTGGTGATGATCGGTGTTCTATACCAGTGATGACATATAGCAATACTTGAGTGAATTTACAGTAGTTATATAATTTAAGAGTGAAAATATACCTATGGCTCCAACAACAATTTGCCAAGTGATGGCAACCGCCCTTGGATCCGCTACAACCGGAACTTCATGAATTGCTGCAACCCTCCAAGCTTTTGTGCTTGGTTTTTTCATAGCTAGCTGCTGGTTCTGGTTGCATGGTTTTTTGGTAAAGCTTGCAATGCTTTGAGATGTTAAGGCTTCTTCCCAAGAGAGTGTTGTTGGAGGTGCTTGGAGTTGCCATTTGTGTGAAGGAAAAGACTCAGGCTTCCGTATTTGGTCGTGTGATGCGTTGAGAGAGAGAGGGTATCGGGTGAATTGAAAGTCACCACCGCTTCATATTGGGCCACGTTGCATCTACGCACTCACCCACTTATTAGGCAATGTGGATCACACATGTATATTTGTGAATGCTTGTGCCTTTTTTCCTCATTTTTGCCCAAATAAAAAATTCCCTCAATGTCATTTCAATTTTGATAATTATAATCTTATAGTTTTATAATTTTAGCAATTAAGTCCCAATTAAGGGTAAGTATTCGTTTTTCTCCATAACATATTACACGGATTTATTACCGATATTTGTTTTGAGTAATTTTAGCAATTAAGTCCCAATTATGGTCAATTTTTAAAAGTTTGTCCAGTTTGCTGTTAAAACATGTCACCCACACAATCACTTGTTGTGGATTAATTTTTGTATTTTTCTTTTTAAAACTTTAAAACTGTTAAAAAATGTCACATGTTTTGCACATAGTCTCCCTCTCTCAAAGGGAGTCTCTCCATCCATTTAATGCAAAAAAAAAAAATTATAACAAAATTCCAAAATGTAATACTTGTGGCGTTGATATTTATAACAAGCTTCGTTGTCCTGCAATGTCATGAGTTCCACAATGCTAAGATGGCAAGTACTTGAGTTTGTTTCCTGCAAAATCAGCAAGCAAGCATCTTTTGACATCGAGGGTGAAGCATCTATATTGTCACATGGGCGTAGGTCCCAGTGTTAGCTAGCTAGGAAATTATTGTAACTAGTTACCATTTTTAGTATGGCAAGTACGTGATGAGTTTGTTTCATGGAAAATTTGTTTCATGGAAAATTAGCAAGCAAGCAAGCAGCTTTTGGAAAATTTTGCAACCAAGGTTTTGATTTGATATTTGGTCTTTGGTCTTAGTAGGTATAATTTCTGCGCGGTCAAAAGTTGTCCAAATATGATTCACATTCTGTGTGTAGACAAAATATGCAAAAAAGTTTGGATAAGGAGAAAAAATTGTTTGGATTTTTATTAGGAGGTATCAAAACTTTCGTTGTTTGTTTTCATTGCCCGCTCAAAAAAATCAGCAAAAAAGCATCGCACCCAATGGACAGGGATAATAAGGTGGCACCGCATAAGGGTTATATCCATATCCATATCCATATCCATATCCATCTTGTCCAAAATAATCGTAGCCGTCCTTGACCTCACCATCAAACGTAAGACTTTTTAGTTCTGCATGCTTCCCTGACCCATCAATCACCATTAGAAGTGTACTTGATTTACTTTCCCTGAAACTTTCACTGTTTCTTGCTCTGCATCTATGTCAATTATATAGACACCTAAATTTCAAATAAATAAATAAATAAATAAGTAACAAATCCTTAATAAAAATAAAAGACATGCCGTAGCAAAACCATTTATCTTCTAGAAAAAGAAAAAAGAGAGAGAGAGGGAAAATACCATAGATGTTCTGCAAGACATCATAGATCTTTGTCTTGCATGCTTTGCTTGAAAGGTTCATATAGACCAATGAAGGTTGGTCAGAGTGGAAGGGCTCTGGTCGCTTAAGCAAGTAGTCTCGGGTTCGAGCCCTTGTGGATGCAGAAAACTTTCTTGAAAGAGGCCCCCCATATGGGCCTGAACCGTATCTCGTAGGATTAGGCCTGGGCCATACCTAGGGATATCTTGGGAAACTAAAAAAAAAAAAATTCATATGGACCCTTGACTTTTTTCTGCGTCATCATTTATAAATTAATTTTCGTTGAGATAATTACTAGTATTTGAATATTTTGTAGTTGTATTTTGGCTGTCACATTCGCAATTAATTCCTAAAATCTCTCTTCTCGATATTCCTTGTAATTTTGATTGGGACGAAATATTATGTCCAGTTGTGAAATTACTGTTTCCATAAACCTTGCAGAAGAGGAAAAGGCACGTAATGGCGGACGAATTCCCAAATATAAGTTACATTAATTTTACTTTTCAACTTTTACTTCTTAATTTTGATTCAGACAATATAAGTGTGAATATAGCACAGTTGTCTTTTTGCATTCGTCACAAATTCCAGCTATGCTCACTTTCTTCATGCTTATAAGAGAATCCCTCTTTATCTAGGCAATTATTTATCGCAATGTTCCATGAACTTATATCCGAGTTTTAATTTGGTCCCGAACTGAGTTGCAGAGTATGGTCATAGGTGATTGGAGGGTTAGGAGGGGGGAGATGAGGAGATGAGTTTTCAAATTGATGGTTTTAACTCTCATAAAAAACCTTTTTGTGTATGTTTTTTCTTTGGCATGTTATTTTATAGACGGACATGTGAATATGAACATGCAAAGGGATATGCAATCAGAATGGGTCCAATGGAGTGATTCATGAGTGTGAAGTCCGGCCTCCCTTCTTGATTCCTTTTTGATGGGTACCGATGTTACTACATCAGGGTGTTTGTATCCTCCTGATCAGAAATAGTATACTTCACCGTATAACTATAAGGCTAACAAGGTATCCCAACTATTTTCTTTCCAAACTTCAGTTCATCCCTTCCAAATTACAGACTCTTCTTTGCCCTTTGTTTTCTCTAACTTTCTCTCTACCTTTGGCCCAGTTTTCAGAGAGTAGCTCTTATGCATAAGCTTTCAAATTTCCTTTTCTTCTATAACACTTGTTTCTAGATTTTTCTTCTTTTCTTAAGTTTGGCTGGAATGGTCCTATTGTAAGTGCAGAATAGTTTTTCTGTCCCTGGTGAAATCTCCCAAGAGATTTTCTTGTGTTGGATCTTGATCCATCTTAGTTCTGGTTCTCATCATGGAGGTCCAAGATAGTGAGTGGGATGATTTACTCATAGATGAGCTAAATTATCACTTTGATGGTAGCTGTGAGGTGCAAGAGCGTATAAATAATCAAATCACACTGGTGGGTCTACTAATCGCAGATCATGAATTACCACAATCTCTGGTCAAGAATGTGCTGCGTGCAATATGGAGTAATATGGGGACGATCAAAGTTATGTGGTCCAAGGAGAATGTTTATTCCATTTGTGTAGGAGACGAGGCTGTGGCTAGGAGATTGTTGGATGGTAATCCATGGTTCATCAAAGGTAATATTTTTACAGTCAAAAGTTGGCCAATTTATCATTCACTTGATGACATTGTTCCAAATCGTGCTATCTTCTGGGTTCAAGCCCATGGCCTCCCAAGAAGTTTGTGTTCGTCCGGAAACTGCAAGGAAACTGGGTGCTCGGATTGGCTCTGCTTATGGAAATTGAAGATGTCGAGGAAGTGGGTTTTCGTGGCTTTCTCAGGAATGCGCATTGACATTGATGCATCAAAACCTCTTCCTCCAGGTTTTTCGATGCCATGCCAAGTTCAGGGCCGTAGAAAAATTCGATTGAGATATGAAGGCTTAAAAGACTTCTGCATGAGATGTGGCAGATTGGGACACTCTAGGGGCTGCCTCTTGAAACCAAATCCAAGGTTGAAAGAGGAGGGCTGGAAGTATGATGAAGAATTGCGGGCTCCGATCCATCTCTAGAAGGTCTACTTTCCTTTTCAAACCAAAAATAAACGGTGGAGATACCGGAATCTTTGATAAAAACCATTGGAGACATATGCTGGAGCAGGAGGACGGTGGCCTATACGGTTTCTCCGACGATGAGCGCAACAGACAAATCTCTTCCAGTCACAGTCAATGAGCCAGCTAGGAGACAACTGTCCCTCCTGACCTTTCTTAGGCTACAGGCTCCATGCTTCCTGTGTCTGACCCCCAAGGCTTCAGACTCCTTGCTTCCTGCGCCTAACCCCTCACAGGTTTCAGACTCCATGCTTCCTGTGCCACCTGCTATGTCTCAGGTCTATGCTTCGTCTCAATCAACCGCTATGCTTCCTGGGACTGACAATGCTGCTAATCTTATGAATGGAGTGATAAAATCAAGAGTTATAAGAATGTGGGACCCGGAAAGCGTTGGTACCCACTACCAGAAACGGATCTCTTAGACTTTCCATAGGGGGGCTCTCTCTTAATCAAAATTGGTGTGACCCAGACACTATTCCTCCATGGGCCTTGAATAGGGGCGCACGTGTAGCACTTTTGGATACTCAGGGGGAGCCCAACTTCCAAGCCCATATTGACCCCTCTCCCCTAGTCAATAAGCCGTGTATTGAGGTGGTGGGTGACTTGGAGGAAACTGGCCCACTTGAAGATGACCAAGTTTATCAGGAAATTGTGAGAAAAGGAAAAAAGAAACTCATGGGTGAAGGAAGACCCATTTCATCAGTTAAAAAGGCTAAGTTAAATTTGAGCCCTAATCCTGGTGTTTCTCTACGGTTCTCAAATAGAGGAGGGTACATTACTCATCAGAAAAATAGAGGAGGAAAAGTCAAAGCTCGAGGAGGAAATGTTGACCAACGCCAAATATGTATCACAAGGGAAACAAATCTGCGCGATGTGGTTGTTAGCCCCTCCAAAGAGATGGAAGAAGCTGAAAGACGATTAAGCAAGCTGGAATCCGAGGAGCGAAATAGGCTCCAAGGTCGTGGTGGCTGGCCTTCAACAGCCACACGGAATCAATGATGATACAGATAGTCCTGGAACTGTCAAGGTTTGGGGAACCCCAGGACGGTCTCTGGATTTGAAGGAGTTGATTCACTCCAAAAACCCTTCTGTTCTATTTCTCATGGAAACAAAGATGAATAGGTACAGAATGAATCAAATTAGGAGGCAATGTGGTTTTTGTAAAAGTTTTGTTGTTGACCCGGTAGGGACTGCCTGGAGGGCTTTGTTTGTGGTGGAAACCTTGGGTGGAAGTGGAAATATTAGACTGGAGCAAAAATTGGATTGATACTTGTGTAAAATCTACACAGACCATATCTCTTGGAAGATTCACTTGGTTGTATGGCACTCCATATAATATGGAGAAGACCTTCCTGGGAGAGTATTCTTGAGTGGGATAAGGGGGAACAAATGCCATGGTTTGTTAGCGGTGATATGAATGAAGTGTTATGGAATTTTAAAAAAAGGGTGGTGCCCCTTGGAATCCTAGAAGACGTCGATATCTTCTAGAGTTTATGAAATCTAACTCGTTGATTGACTTGGGCTTCAGCGGGCAATGCTTTACTTGGGAGAAGAAGTTTACCTGATAATGTTGTTGTTAGAGAAAGATTGGATCGTTCCTTGGGTAATGCTGATTGGGTGCTCCGTTGGCCTAATACTCAAATTTTGCATGGCTTAAGAGTGGGATCGGATCATGTCCCCTGATTATTATTGACAACTCCCCGTCCCCTGGTAAAAGGAATAAATTATTTCGGTTTGAGGCTAGTTGGGCGGAAGATCCAGTTTGTAAGGAGCTTATCGGAGGGTGCTAGAGTGAAAATAGTGAAGAATCTGGCATTTCAGGGTGGCACCACAAACTATCGACTTGTAAAATGAAGTGAAGAATCTGGCATTTCAGTTTGGGCAGAAGCGATTTAGCCTTCTTCTTTATTTTTTGGAATAAACTGAATTTTCGTGAATTAATTATCACTTTAACCGTTGATTTTAAATTTGGGCCCTTGATTTTTTTTTAAAGTTAACTCAAGTTTAATAAGTAATATCTAATAAAACTCATGGTCCTCAGATTTCATCACATTAAAGACAATGCGTCACAATTCTGCAGGATCAACATTCAACATGACAGTCCTTGGATGTCACCCATTTTTGCTGCACACCGAGTGAGAGTTAATCGAATTCTCTCCCCTAAACAATGGTTTTGCAATGAAACTGTTGATTATGCAGATGATTATGCAGAAATCCTAAAAAAAAAATTCTCCTACAAGGTAATAAGTACAGATGTAGAAAGCTAACAGAGACTTACCTCCATTCTGGCACTTCTCTTTGTAGCATGGCTTCCGTTTTCCTCTTGTCTGGCATGGTTATAAGGAGCCTTATTTAATGTTACTAAAAGAAAGAGTAGTGCCAATGTAAATAAAGCACCTTATCTCTCACCTTGTGCTGTCAAGGGAAGGAGACACTGTTGTGGAAGTTGGTACTTCTCCGAGTCCAAAAGGAAGCCTCCAAGCCAGAGTATCTCAGGGACCCGTAGAAATTTTGCATCATAGGCCATTTACTTACATCACAAAAGAGTGGGTTAAAATTGGATTGTAACTTTATTTACATTACACAATATGAGCAGTCTACAAAAGAATTGACTTATTCAGCAGTTCTCAATCCCCAATATTTGCAATTTCCTAGGTAGTTCACATGTTATTTAAGTTCGTAAACTACAGATAACAAGTTCATAGAGTGATCTGGAAGCCTAACCATAGAACCAAACCGATATGTGGACAGGATGTCAAAACCATACGGATCACAGTCTACCAAGCAATAGGTAGGGAGATGCAAAGTATCAACAAGAAGCCCCAAAAACCTGGCAAACATAAAGTACGTAAAGTATATAGACAAAAGGGAAAAGAAAGTGCAAACAGATAAGGCAAGGCACTCTGTTACCTTCTTGTGGAAATATCAGGATATCCACGTCCCTGTGAAGAAAATAAAAATAGCACACCAACAAAAAAGTTTAATAAAAGCTGTTTCAAGGATCAATGAGAGTTATTTGGCCAAAAACAAGGGTGTATGCTTACAGTGATAACGATGCAGTGGTTTGTGTTGCAGAACTGGTCATTTGCCAATCGTTGAAAAACTATACAGAATACGAATAATGGTTTGTTCATAGAAACACACATCAAAATCAAATGATATCCAGCTAAAGCACCAGGGTTGCTAACAAAAAGAGTAATTACCTGATTCTTTCTCCACAAAAAGTAGGGCTGCACACGGTTCGATAACCGTAGCTTGGAACAGTTGCCGACCACCGAACCGGAGGTCATCAGCGTAGCTATTTTGGAGACCGTCACCGCGCCGAGGAGATGTAAAACCGACTACAATCGGCACGCCGAGAAGTCGGTGCGGTGCGGTTCGGCGAAGTATCGAACTGAGATTGAGGCAGAGGATTGAACTGAGATTGAGGGAGGAAGAAGAAATAAGAAAAAATGGAGAGAGAACAGAAGAAAGTGACGGCTGGAAGAAAAGAAGAAAAGGGAGGAAGAAGAAAGAAGAAAAAAAAAAAAATGGAGAGAAAAAAAGAAGAAAGCGGCCGGGGAGAAAAGAAGAATAGGACGTGGGGGCAGGAAACCTAAGTTTTTCTTTTTCTTTAAATGTTTTTTTAATTCTTTTAGATTTTAATAAATATTACAATCATAGATACATTTCCCAAGAAGACGCTACAGTCCAGTGGAATTTGAGCTTTGTAATTGCACTGTGAACAGAGTTCGACTCTCCATCAGTGCGCACTTACAATAAATTTTTAGACAATTTACATGGAAGCGGTCCGGTTCCGGGTTTCGACGGTTTGAAAAAATTCAAACCGGTTCACTATCGGATCGGCAAGTTTTTCTGCCAATTTCAATTATTTTAATTAAAAAAACCGGACCAACCCGCCAAAACCGATCCGATTTGGTCGGGTTTTCGGTATAAATGTGCAGCCCTAACAAAAAGTATGTATTTCGCTACGCTAACAATATCTGCAGGTTAGAATTAATGATTTGAGCATGTTTTTCGACTTCAAATGACACTTAGGGTTGATTATCTAATTACCAATGAACTTGTAAAGTTTACATTATCGAATTTGAATATCCATTGATTTTAAACATGAAAATTTTAATATTTTAATTATTCTCTCTTAGTTAATCATCTGAATACCTTTGACCTCTTCAACATGAATGGGAACAGGAAAGGCCTGTATGTGAACCAGATGCAGATGTTTAAGTTCAGACACAATAAAAATATGATTATGCAGAAGATGTCATCAAATCATTGTTTTTAAAAATTTTAAAAAAACATGTTCCATTCTTACAGTGTTTGGCTTATTTATGCAATCAAACATGTTTCCAGCTTCTGAGAACCTTAACCAGCCCATTAACAACCTATAATGAGATAAAAACATTAATTATCAGTATGAGTTGACAATACTTAAACCAAGATCATAGTGATATCAACTCAACGAAAAAGTACCATAAACCTTTGAACAATTTTACCAACATTGTAAGGAAAGTTGAACCATACTGAACTAACAGGTGCAACCCCCAAGAATAACAATGTATTCAACAGACCAAGAATACACAAATGCAAATATAAATGATGATTGGCATAAGTCATTTTTATGAAAAATCAAGCAGCAATGTACGCCATTATTTTCTTGTGTTCGAAAATCAAGCGAAATTTTCATGCGTACCCTTTTCCTACAGACACCTGCCAAAAGGAGGCAACATGAAGTAAATACCCCAAATGCTGTATGCGGCCTTATAAAATTATTAGAAGCTCATATGGCAGTTTCAAGAGTCTACTACTACTATTACTAATCATACACAACACATTGGAGTACATTACTATATATAAATAGCTATAAATTTGATAAGGCTGATATAAGAGTACCCACCACGTTCAGATTGTGGTGACTACACTGCATAAGGATGCATATGTCATTGATCGCACGGTCTACAATTGACTGATCTGCATTGTAAATTAAGCAGAGAATATTACTAATTACTTGGAGAGGAGAGACCACGGACATAATGCATCAAGAATTTCCAATTAGAAAATATCACATCTAAGCAAATATACCATGTTCTCATATGATCTTACCACAAATCAGAAGGCCTCAATTTCTATGCCCATGTACAATGCATTTTTACGAGGTTTAATTCATGTACAAAGAAGAATAACATTTATCATAATCCAAGTTCAAGGTCTTATAACAAACTACATCTTACAGCAAATGACTCATGTCTAAGGATATACTAACATTTATCATAATCCAAGAATATAATAAGGATTTATTCTTTGACATTGGAAATGAAAAATAACGCAGATTCACCTGAAAATACAGAAGGGTGCATGTAATATATATCTCTCTTAGACCCATGTCTGTTTTCTTGCAGAAGTTGCTGAACAATTACTAGAACCCTAAGAAAAACATCTGAAACAGATTTGGCGAACCGGGTAATCAGTAATTCGTACATTACATAAATCTCTTGTACATTTATGATAGAGTTCAATTGTCTGTTATGTCCTTAGGCTGCCAATAAAAAATGGAAGATGAACACTTATTTCAGCTCATTCTTAAAAAGTAGTCTGTGTATTGTTAAAAAACGAAAAACAAAATCTAAGCTGCACTACATGAAAAGTTAACCTACCCAATCTACGCAAATGACTTTCCCTTCGAAGTGTGAGAGTCTCCTTCAAAATTGGCAAATCAGAGCTACAATAGCTGCGCATAACAATGTACCAGTTTGGATAACTAATTAGTAATTACTACCCAATCTAGGAAATTATTATTAATTTTCCCGGAATATCGCACCCAAAGAAAAAAAGGAATACTGAACATATTAAGAACTCTGTGGTGCTTGTTTGGTTGCTGAGAAAAACCAGGAAAATCTGAACATATTAAGTAAGCTTAGCATTTAACCAATTCGAATCGGGCTTCGTGCAGTAATTTCTGAAGCGATCGATGAGAATCTCCGGAGACCGTCCATTGCTGAGATCTTCAACTATAGCTCGAGTAAATTCTGCGCTCCAAAAAAAATTTAACAACAAAATGAATGAGAAACTATAAATTAGCGTCTACTTGAAGAAATTGATTTCGAATTGGTTTAAAATATATAAATTGACGAGGACTTCTGATTTTTCTTAGCAAATCGCAAGGCCGAGGCTGTGAGCTGCATCTTGAGTGCTTTCCCTCCATAATTCTTGCGCTAATGGAGATTCTTTTAAAATGATTTCTGGGTATTTATAGGCTTGCTTGTGGGCCGGGTCAGTTTAGATCCGCTTGCTAAGGAATAGAACTTATAGAACGTATGTGTTTGTCAAACTTGGGCCTTTTATACTTGTTCTTAAAAACTAATGAGTATAACTATTATTTTCTTAAAAAATAAAAACCCAAATTTTACGTTGAAGCATAACATTGAATCATAACTCGAACCTTCTGGAAAATGTATTAAAGGGTAGGGAAAAAAAAATTATCTTAGCCAGAAAAGAATATTCTCCATGTTCACCAAGGGAGAAATCCACCTGGAATTTTTTTTTACGAAGAATGTGAATTAACTTGACAAAAAAAAATTATAAATAATAATGAGAAACATATTTTTTTCAGCCCCTTGAAAGCAAAGGATCTGAACACATACCACATCCAGGACATTTGACGTAGTCTTCTTTGGTCAAAACAAGCCCTGACCCTCCACATACCTCACATCTTTTCTGTGCTATCTCTAAAATAAAAAAAATACAAAAAGTCATTTACGACAAACTTTTTCTGAGGGGACCCAAACGTCGTCAAAAAATGTGCTTTTTCCGACTAAAAAACATGGACTGTCGGAAGCATGTCACCAGGATGCATTTTATTTCAGACAGTGACAGTGCCCTCGGAAAAAGTCTCAAAGTGTGTCGGAAATACACTTTTTTTTTGCGGGAAGCCTTGGCGCTTGTTGTATTACCGACAAAAGTCATTGTTGTTGGAAATGCCATGGTTATTTCTGAGGGGTTGATTATGCCCTCGGAAATAGTCAGTTATTTCCAATGGAAACTAGTTCTTCTCGGTAATAATCAACTAGTTTCGAGGGCATTTTGATATTGTCAGAATTGCTTGTATATTTCTGACGAGCTACTTTTAATCGGAAGTAGTTGTTTATTTCCGACAAAAGGTCATTGTTGGAAATAGTTTTTTTTTTCTTTTCATATCATTAAAAACAAATATTTAAATATTATCTCCACAAATGAGTAATTGTCACATATATTACTTGTACCATAAATGTTTTGAATCACTAAACAAGTCGAAAACATTTTGTGTTGACATATTTAACTACTATAACATAACCATCAATTACTTAGTTATATCATTTTAACTAATTTTAAATTGTTATTTTCTTATCCAATAAAATCATCTTAGCTCATATTTCATTTATTTATTTGTTGATACAAGAAAATATTGGGGGAGGGGACTTAGAACCTTTGGTGCAAGAGTAAATGTCCTTAATCACTTGAGTTACAAGCGTCTTGTATTACAATTATATTTTTTATTACACATATGTCATCTCTTTGACCGAAAGCATATAAGGGAGAACTAACGCTTAAGAGTTGGACTAGTGTATTGTGGAACTACAATAATTGTCAAAAAGATTTCATTATCAACCATTCATTTGATCACAACAATTGGAATACTAGTATTTTAAGAATCTAAATCAACCATTCATTTGATCAAAATTGGACTCCTACTAGAAGATGCCTTTAATGCATAACACAACTTTCACTATATATTTCTAATATGACGAAATAAATTGAATTATATATTTGTAAAGTAATTCATATGATAAAAGACAATAAAAACAATTAAACAAGCATGGAATAATTTTTAGGACCTTTTTTTTGTTTTTGTTTTTAATTTACATTTGTGAAGTCTAAATGTTTTACTAGAAGTTTTCTAAAAAATAACTCCCACTCCAAAAAAATTGAAGCGAGGGGCCAAACTCCAAAAAAAATGAAAACGAAAATGTGATAAATTTTCAATTTTTATCGCGTTAGGGTTTCCCAACTTGTCAATTACCCAAAGAAAATCATACGACACTAATAATTATTCCCCACATTGAGTCTCACTCTATTCTTTTGCCTCTGCTAGAACTCCATCGCCCCCTACCAACACCGACTCCAAATCCCCGTCATCCAGCCCAACTCCTTCATCTCCTCTGTCTCTATTTTGGTCAAAATGCCCAGTCTACTTGTATTTTGCCCAAAATCGAGCAAGACTTCCTATAATCATAGCTGCCTATGAGGTTTTGTTATCTCGCTCTTCCGACTCAAGTCGGCGGCCGTAGAGATCACCCCTCTATCTTCTTCACTTCTTGAGTTTCTTGAGGTCCGTATCTCCATCCCTTTTTATTACTTTTAGCTTTTGTAGCTGTTTAAATGTTTATGGTTTTATGGGCTTTTGGAAAACTTCATGTGGATTTTTAGGTGTTTTTATTTTCTTACGATGTTTTACAATACCTCGAACTCAGATAAGTCTATCAATTCTCTCTTTGATTTATAAAGTTCGAGTAGTTGTGTGGAGATTATTATGTGTTAAGATATGACTTTTGGTATTCAATTGATTGGTTTCTGGGATTTGTTTTATAATTGGCTTTGTGGGTTGGATTTTTCGTTTCACTATGGCTGGGTTGTACTTTGATTAATGATTGTCGTTCTTCTTTTATTTTTCAAAAAAAGTGGGAGAAGTGAGGGGAGGGTAAGGATGCACTTACAAATTTTTGGGTCTGGGTTTTGTTTTTCCTCTTTATTTTGTGTAACTTTTGTCGAAGTTAAGCCCACACTAATTTTTCTGTCATTGTTGTCTTGTGGATGTTCTGATTTTGCAGACTATCCTTCACATATAAGAAGGCAGAAGTAAGGTGAAGATGTGGTGCATATCTTAAAGGTTTCTTTGGATGACTTGTATAATGGCAAACCAAAGAAATTCTCTCTCTCTCCCGAATATTTTGTGTCTGAAATGCAAAGGGTATGCCTCTATTTTTCACTCTGTTTACTTGTATTTAACTTCTATTTGTCACTCTGTTTACTTGTATTTAACTTTAGGCAGTGGATTACAGTGATGTGGTGCTCTTTACTGGGTTTTTTTTGTTCAATCTAATTGCTACTCACAACAGCTACATTGTATTAGTATTAGTTCTGTATGGGAAATCAAGCAGAATATGAATATTCTCTGCACTTCTTTGTTTGGTCTAAGGTAAGAACATTTATCAATCAATGCGACATTTATGGATTCTTCAGATAGTCAATTAATATATATTTATATCCTCTTTTGTTTCTTCTATAATCTTATCTTTCTCCGATAAAGCTTCTCTATTTCTTATTCTCATCTATGTCAGTTTCAAGAACATTATGAAAAATACCAGAAAGTTATTATTCACACAGAGCAATTGACAGGTTAAGGTTCATTCATCCAACTTCTCCATAATGTTAACTTTTAAATGCAAGCTGCTATAGAGTATTATGATTCATTTATTTTCTTTTTGGAATAATTCTTAGTATTGTTGGAGCACAATCCAAAGATTTGTATTACTGTTGGAGTCATTACATAAATATTAATTGCAAGATTTGTATTGGGCTAGGAGCTGTTTGTTTGGTGCTACTTGGTATTGAGAGTTATGTTAAATGACATAGAGCAATACTTGAGTGAAATGGTGAGAACAATAAAATAATCTCTATTGGTGATGATCGGTGTTCTATACCGGTACCTTAATTTCAAATTGCTATAAGTGTTTTCTTCTTCTTTGCTTAATTTCATTTTGTCTTTTATCTTATATTATGTGATGGTTTCTTATATGGTGTTACTAGCAATTTAATCATAATGAGTTGGTTTATTTTGCAGTTAGAGGGACCCTTGGACTCTTGGATTTTGGATGTTCCGGTTTGAAGATGACTAAACAACCAAATTAATTATGTTTGTTTCTGCACTGCCTATCCATCACCGTAATATGAGGCAGCCTTGTAGGCAGCCAAATAAATGAGATATTGCGTGTAGGGCAGCCTTGTCTTTGTCACATATATGTATTGCACAATGAAATTTTATTTATTTATGAAGATATTTAGTGTTTTCAATTGTTTTGCTTTTATATACCATTTAACAAGATTTTTCACAATGATCGCTTTTCTGACGCCTTCCGACGGCTAGTTGCCCTCGAAAAAAAAGCTTTTTTGACAAAAATTGGTATTTCCGACATCTTTTTGCCTTCGCAAAAAATGTTTTATTTTTAAGTGTATCTAATATATATATATATATATATATGCATAATCATCAATACCATATTATACCTGACTAAAATAATTATGAACTCTGGAAAACTTACTATTCTTTTGCTGAATTCAATCCCAGCCACCACAAAAGGTGTAACTCCAGCAGCCCATGCACTAAAACCCAAAAAAGAACAAAAAAAAGAAAAAGAAATTCATAATTCAATAATTCAGACAGAATTTACAATAGTTATATAATATAAGAGTGAAAATATACCTATGGCTCCAACAACAATTTGCCAAGTGATGGCAACCGCGGTTCGATCCAAGCGCAACATAAAAATAAAAATAAAAATCTAAGCTGCACTACATGAAAAGTTAAATACCATACCAAGCGCAACATAACCTACCCAATCTACGCAAATGGATTTCCCTTCGAAGTGTGAGAGCCTCCTTCAAAATTGGCAAATCAAAGCTACAACAGCTGCGCATAACAATGTACCAGTTTGGATAACTAATTAGTAATTACTACCCAATCTAGGAAATTATTATTAATTTTCCCGGAATATCGCACCCAAAGAAAAAAAGAATACTGAACATATTAAGAACTCTGTGGTGCTTGTTTGGTTGCTGAGAAAAACCAGGAAAATCTGAACGATCAACTAAAATCGAGAAAGTAAGCTTAGCATTTAACCAATTCGAATCGGGCTTCGTGCAGTAATTTCTGAAGCGATCGATGAGAATCTCCGGAGACCGTCCATTGCTGAGATCTTCAACTATAGCTCGAGTAAATTCTGCGCTCCAAAAAAAATTTAACAACAAAATGAATGAGAAACTATAAATTAGCGTCTACTTGAAGAAATTGATTTCGAATTGGTTTAAAATATATAAATTGACGAGGACCTCTGATTTTTCTTAGCAAATCGCAAGGCCGAGGCTGTGAGCTCCATCTTGAGTGCTTTCCCTCCATAATTCTTGCGTTAATGGAGATTCTTTTAAAATGATTTCTGGGTATTTATAGACTTGCTTGTGGGCCGGGTCAGTTTAAATCCGCTTGATAAGGAATAGAACTTATAGAACTTATGTGTTTGGCAAACTTGGGCCTTTTATACTTGGTTCTGGTGTAGAAACTAATGACATGTTTACTTTCAAAGAAATGAAAGAACTT
The DNA here is from genome assembly GCA_018703695.1 of Prunus fruticosa. Lineage (NCBI taxonomy): Eukaryota > Viridiplantae > Streptophyta > Magnoliopsida > Rosales > Rosaceae > Prunus > Prunus fruticosa. The sequence continues at coordinate 27,969,859 of CM031920.1, forward strand.
AAGAATAAGGGAATAATGAATTCGTAATGGGTATCGGAATCATTCCAATTACTTATTCTATGGAAAAATTCGTAACCAAATACCTTCCAAATTAGGAATCATATCAACTAGGGGGAGTAGTTGATTCGATTCCAATTTCTTATTCTCAAAATTTTCAATTATCTGATTCATGACTTCCCCTATTCAATGTAAGTAAACACACCCTAGAATCAGTAGCAGTTGTAAATTGGGAAAATATGAGCTAATTGAACAAGTGCTAAAGGTAGCAATTGGATTCAATAAAGATAATGTGACCAACCAACCTTATCCACCCATAAGATTAAAGCTCACGTCTTTTACTCAACAAAGTCATTTACTCTTCTTGATGGAAGCTTGTCGATCATAGATGACTTTGTTGAGCAAATGATGAGTGAATGAATGAGATATATTATGATGAAAAGTCCTTTGAAAAAAAAAGCTTGTTACATAATGACAAACGACAAGCTTTAACGAAAATTTTGATGAAATGCAATGAATGACACCAATTTGATATGTGGAAAAAAAAACCATTAAATGGTGATTTAATCCAGACAAGTCAGTTGCTAATTGATTTTTAGATTAGGCCCAGTTTCAAACTGTAATACCCCGAAAAATTTAAGGTGGATTTTCATATTTTTGAGAAAAATAATATAATGGTGGAGAATGATTATGGGTATTTTATCAAAAGATTTTGGATTGAGATTATTAAATTAAGTATGTTTAATTTGAAGTTGGATAAAAATGACCAAAAAATACCCCTAGGTGTGGATCATTACCAAAATACCCTTGTAGAAAGAAAGTAGGAGGCAACGTGTAAGCCAAGAATTTCTTCCCTCCTTCATTCTTCCCCCCTTCCCACTTACATTCTCTTCAAAAGAAATCTGATTTTGGATGAGTTGTAAACCTATGGTGGATGAGTCACCTAGTCTAGCCTAAGATTCTTTCTTATCCTCTTCTTCCCATTCATTGTATCACCCTCTTCTAAATGGATGACTCACCTAGCCTAAGGCTTTTCAATCATAAATTCACTCTTATCCTCATCATTCATTGTATCATCCTTTCTTCCTCATTCACTTATCTTCATCCTCATTTTTCTTTTGTTCCTCTTCAAAATCCAAAATTCGTCATTTCCTTGGAGCAGCCGAGAACTCAAATTTCGGATGCTCAAATGAGAAAACTTTCTTCATAAAAGTTGTTCATTTACGTGATTCCTATAACATACTCAAATTTCAGCTCAATCCGACTAGTATAGGCTCTGAAACATTGGTATGATCACAATGCGTTTACCATTTCCTGATTTCACAGTAGTATGCTCGGTTTCAGTTTGTTTCTGTGATTTCCTGTAATCAAATGACTTTGGTTCCTTCATAAAAGTTGTTTGAAATGCTGTCTATTATAACATATCAAAATTTCAGATTGATCGGAATTCTATAGCCACCTTGGGAATGTTTAGAGTGGAACTTGTTTATAGTCTTCGACCTTAGTTTTCTTCCCTCGTTTTCAGTCCAAAACACTCATTTTAAAAGCTCAACACACTATGGTTTCTTCATGATAGTTACTCCAAATTCTCCCCTTTATAACATATCCAAAGATCATCCAAACGCAACCATTATAACTCTCTAAAAATTGGTATGAACAAAACTTGTTCAATTGATTATGTTGAATATCTTGTTATAGATATGTGTACTTTCTCTCAAATGGATTGTTCTTTATCATTCAATTGCTCAAATAAGCCACTATCATCTCAAGTAAATGGTTCTTTGAAGGCTTGAAGCTCATCTTTTTATTGTCTCTTTGAGTACTAGTTAAACCAAGTGTGGTTAGAATGCCTCAAGTATATATATATATTTCAAAGTGTGTTTTTGTGAAGTTCTAGATTATTTCGATGTGATTTTTTTGTTCCAATTTCATTTTGGGATTTTGGTACATCAAAATGAATATCTCAAGGGTTATTTCAAAGTTGGTTTTGTGCCATTTGAATTTAAATTGATTTTTTGTGAAATTTCAAAGTAGAGACTATCCTGCTGGAATTGTTTTGATTCTGTTGCATTATGTTTTGAAGTAAGTGTTTGAAAACTTCCTAAACTTGGATTTTCATGAAATTTTAGTATGTTTTACTTTCTCGTATTTTCTTCAGATCTGGAAAGTTTTATCCAGTTTGGTTGTAAATTGTAATTTTGGTGATTTTCCAAAATAAAGTGTACAAACCTGAAAAAAAGAACGTTATGCAGCCTAGTCTGTTTTGGTTTCTATTTTGATATGCTTCCTTAACCGTAATTTTTATCAAATTTTGACATCTTTAACGTTTCTATGTCTAGTTGTGATCTGGAAAGTTTTACATTATTTTGATTTAAACTCAATATTTAGTGAATTTTCAAAGTTAACGTGTTTCAACCCAAATGTTTAGCAAAACTGAAATTTTAGTTTTAAATTGATGTTTTAAATTTTCTTTATGAGTCTAAAGCCGAACCACCTGATTTTAAACATCCCAAAGAGTAGAACTATTATAGGAGGGGAATATATTAGTTTTTCCTTAACGCTTGGCTCTATGCTTGCTTGGATGTGAGGTTAAGGGAGTAACAATCGGGTCAAACAACTTGTCAAGTGTATTTTGGGGTTTTAGGTCTACGTGCACTAGTAGGACACTCAAATTTGTTTCCTTATTTCCAATGGATTTTAATCAGTAAATTATCTCAACTAGGTGTTCTACTCTACGTACTTTTCAGGACGAAACCACGCAAGGTTAAGCTAGCTGGACTTGAGGTAGGGTTTCCTGATTTCCCAATGATTGGGCTATATCACTTTTAATCTTGGTGCTTATATATAGTATTATAAATATGAATATTATTGTTGCTTTGCTCGATAAATATTATTTGATGTTATGTGAACATTATTATTGATGTTTTTCTATGAATATTATTTGATGTTATGTAAATATTATTATTGATGTTTTTCCATGGATATTATTTGACGTTTTGTGAATATTATTATTCATGTGATTAAGCCTGATATATTATTGTTATTATCCGTGACATTATTCAGCATAAATAAATGATGTTTGTGCTGCACTACATATGCATCAGAAATACAGTTGTGTTTGGAGTGTATGTGTCGTTTGAGATATATCTAAGGGGTGGGAGAAGACTTTAGATATATCTGAATAAATGTGGAATATATTCAGCTGACGGGAGAGAGCTTGAATATATTGAGGTGATGGGAGCAGGGCCTCTAATGATAAGTGAAAGTTGAAAAATTCGTAAACAAAAGAAAAAAATGGGATAAGGTATGGATGGGCACTAGTTCATATTTTAGGGTATTCAGAGCCACAGTGGTACAACGCATGGTATGGGACATGCGGGCTTGTTGCCCTAGGATATGAATTAGTGGGATTAGAAGGGAGTGAGTTCATGGCATCACCGCATATGCAAATTTATTTATCTTGTATGATTTCATAATTTGTATATTCTGTGTTGTTTGATGCATGAAATTTTGATTAACTGTAATAGCTGACCTTGAGGGGTTTGACGATACTCTCCTGGGCATTAGAATGCTCATACCCTAATAGATTGTGCAGGATTAAAGAAGAAGTTTGAGGAAGCAGATTCAATTCAGCTGTTGGACTTTTATTGTTGATTTGTGTAATTAATATTTGTAAGTAGTCAACCGTTTGTTAAAAATCATAGTGTGTAGTTAATTACAAGCTATTGTGACTCTGATTTTGTAATGTTAAGTAAATTTGTATTATTTTGTGGCTCTATTTCTCATCATATCATGGTTGTAGGATTTTATTTTTATGACTATGGTATGACTCACACCATGATTCGGGAATATTCTTTGTTTTTCGAATTGGGTCGTGACACAAACATCCCCAAAGGCCCAGGAAATTTGATCATCACCGTTGGTCTCAATTCAAATCAAACAGATATTTTGGAAGATCTTTTTCTCAAAAAGAAGGCCCATGTGACTTTGAAAAGTCAAAATTTTCAACTAAGAGCACTTCCAGCGGTTTGCCATTTGCCATGACAAGAGGGGGGCTAGGGCAATTACTATTCATGTGAATAGTACCTGCCCTTGCAAATAGTTGTGGTGTTTCCACCAATTGCCATGACAACAACTATTCACATGAGATTTGAGGAGATAAATTTGTATAGAGTTTTGATGTGGGAAGTGAAAAATATGACTAAGTACTTATTTATTTATTTTAAATGATTTTTTTTTGTATTTTTTAGATTTTTTTTTTTGGTTGCTGACGTCAGCAAACTAGGGCATGTACTCAGGCTCGAACTCCCCCTCGAGCCAGCCCATTCTGCCTGGGCCCCACCTCCTGCCCGGGCTAGCCTTTGTTGCTGGAATCACTTTTTTGGCCCTAACCCCCCCCCCCCCTCCCCAGCCTCTCTGTTGGAACTACTCTAAGGCAGAGGAAGTGATAGGGAGTTAATGGAGGAGGATAACCAAAAGAACACTCTCCATATTCCTTTAGAAAGCCAAGAAAAAAGGGCGGCCAAGATTGCCTTTCTAGACCCATAGAGGGCTCTACATTGGAATATGATTTGTTTTTCAAGAAATAAATAGGAGACAGGAGAGTTGTTCGCTAGAAAAAGCAAAAGGACCATCATAGAAGCTGACTGTTGATGGTTCTTCCTTGCCTGAATAATAACTTCCCCCTTTTGTGGCATTGGAAAAAGAAAATCATTTTAAAAAGATCTGCTCACCAAATACAAAAAATTAAGAGAACCCTCATTCAAAGTTCTCTATAAATATAAGAGGAGTTGAACGGATGAAAAGACAGCCAAAAAATCAATCAAGACAAAAAACTCTCGAGTTTTATTGACAAATTCAAAGGAACAAAGTCATTCAAATCTCAAGAGCCTTTAGACTCTGAAGCAATCAAGCCATTTAGTTTGAAAATTCATCCAACTCCCCAAGCAGAACAGCCAGAACTCAAGCTTCTAACCTCATTTCAATTCAAAGAAACAATTCACAAAGGAAACTAGATTTCCCTCGTTACAAATTTGGTTCAGCATAGACCAAACCAAGCACGATCCAGTTTTTACAATATGAAAACCTCAACAAATTTATAGAGATGTCTTGATCAAAACAGAACATGTACTATAAGCGCTCCAGTCCGGGCGTCATCAGTCCACCCACTTCCAGCACCGTCCAAATTGAAGAGGCCTCAATTCTGCCCATTCAACAAGCCCCTCAATGGCTTAAACAGATTAAAGCTCTACCAATCTCAAATATTGGTATCGAATTCCGGTTGACACCCATCAGTTGAAGGTGCTGACGTTCGAATCCAGCATAGACATGTTCAATCCAGTCTAACTCAAAGGCAGCTACTCAAGTAGAAATCGAAGCCCAACGTTCTGTCATCATGTTTCAGACGTGGCAGTTCTCTTTTAAGTCATGTAATAGGCAGTTCTGCTTAGAACAGTTCAATTTTTTTTAATATTCATTCTGGCTAGAACTATCAATCTTTACTGTGAAAAATTATGAAGTCCTCACCAGTCTGAAGAAAGAAAAAAAAAACTTACTTGAAAGATATTCCTCACTCAAATTCACAATCATTTGTTTAGAGTCAGGAAACTTGGCGCATAAGCTATCTACTTTTAAGTCTTTTAGGGTTTTTTAAACTGCTAGCAGTGGCACGCTCATACACAAAAGAAAATTGACTTGTTGACCATCGATGGTTTTCTAGCCAATTGGGACTTTTACCCTACAATCACAGGATTAAAATCAAAACGAGTGAACAATTTGGCACGCCTAGTGTAACTTCTCAGTATACATACTCCTAAAGAGACATCTTTTAGTATATGAATATTAGAAGCTCTAGCCAGAATCTGTGCCTTATCATGGAAAGAGGTCAACCAGCTTTCCAAGAAGAAAGACATGAATTAGAAGAAAGTGATGCTAGGCATTCAGCTCACGACAGGTCCAGAGAGTAGACGTTCCAGGTCTAGCTCAAGAAGGATAAACCAGATACAGGAGGTTGTGCTCTGGCAGGAGGTTGCAACACAAAGGAGCCAGAATGCCCTGAACAGCATGACGGCCATGATGCAATGGCAAGTCAACGGACAGTTCAGGAAGGATCGTGAGGCTTCTATTGCAAAAATTCCAAATCCGGGGCACGCCAGTCCAACAGCTAGAACTCCCTTTCGAACCTCCACCAGGATTAGTATGGCCATACCAGGAAAATCCCCTTATTGCACAGATAGCTGGAGCGCCTGGGCCGACAGAGATCCAGGTTGGACAAAGAGGAGGAGCCTTTGTCATCCAAGAGCAGGAAGCTCCAGTTCCTCCAGGCATGGCCTGCTCTAGTTTCTCAATTTTGTGGGCAAATATTACTTAATTATGCATGCTATTTAGTGATTTAATTCTTTTCATTTCCTTGTATTTTTTGGAATGAGAAGATTTATAGGAGTATATAACATAGTTAAGGCAAATTGCGTGTACTGATTGAATTGATTTGTCAATTGTGTTTGACAAATTACAAGATGCACATGCAATTACTCTACTTTAACAAAAATAAAGAGGATCCTCTTTTCGAATTCATGCATATTTATTGGTACTTTGACATAATACAATATTCATAAGAAATGATATACATGTATGAAAATAGATAAACTTTTGGAATGGTTTCTTCAAGCACGTCGCTATGTGATTTTCATAATTCTACGCCATCACTTTATGCCAACCACTTTCACAAGCCAATCGTGTGCTCTGTTAGAGAGTACAAGATATCCCACTGATATTCCAATTACCACCCCAAATGCATACCTCATCAACACTACCTTCCAATCAAATCCATTCTGGTGCTCCAAATTACCATCTTGTTGGAATGATGATGGCGGTGATTGATGTGGACCACATGTTTTTGCTAGTGGAATACCACACAATCCTACATTTCCACTATATATGAATCATAGTCAAATGTATCAAATTGCTTACCATGAGGTAATAGCCCCACAAGTCAATTTTCTGAAATGTTGAACTTTTCAAGAGATGTCAACTTTACCAATTGCTCCGGAATATCACCAAAAAGTCCTGTTTAAAGACAGATCTAACCATTCAAGATTGCACATATTGCCAAATGATGGTGGAATTGTACCTGTAAGATCATTATGAGAAAAGTTAAGCCCCTTCAATAATTTAAGCTTACCGATTACTTTTGAAATCTCTCCTCTGAAAGTGTTGTTTGAGAAATCAATAGTTGTGAAGAAAGTTTGAATCTTCACCATTTCAATTTCGAAGCCTTTAATTGTCACTACCACAGTGTCCTGATAGTAGCCCTCTCCCATATATTTCAGTTCATGTTCTTGCGAGTTTGTCATGGCTGTCAAATGTTCAAAATATTTTGTTGGCAAGAGACCGCTAAACCGATTGCAGGAGAGGTCCATGATACGCAATTTTTGGAATGGAAACATAGTTTCTGGAATGCCTATTTCACCATAGAATTTGTTAGACCTCAAGATAAGAACCTGCAACTTTGGAAGGGATTCCAGCCAATTTGGGAATGTATCTTGAATTTTGTTGTTTCCGAGGCCTAGAACTTCCAACTCTCTACATGTGAGCAAAGTTTGCGGCAACGACCCTTCCAACTGATTTCCATTAAGATCAAGATTTCTCAAAACGTTTCCCTTAGAAAATGTCCTAGGAATCATGCCATGAAATTTATTATTCCGTAAATCCAAAACGAGAGACTCTGATTGAAGTTCCCTATGCATTGATGAATTTTGCCACTCAATTTATTATTAGACAAATCAAGGATTTGAAGTGTACTCAAGCTGCAAATGGTTGGAGGCATCTCTCCAGTCAATTGGTTGTTTGATATGGAAAAGAAAAATGTGGAAGGTGAAGGAATCGGAAGCTCTCCTTGGAGAGAATTGTTGTGAAGGTTGAGATGTCCAAGGTTTTTCCACCGAAGGTGTCGTGCAGTGCCCTTCAAAAAGTTGTGAGAAAGATCCAAAGAATACAATGAATCTTTTGCGACATCCCACAACCATTTGGGAACTTCGCCTTGAATTCGGTTGTAGGAAAGGTTTAACCTGAACAAGTTTGGTGAGGCTCTTAGAAAGTATGGGAATTCACTTATGTTGCAAGACGACAAAGCTAGGGTCAAAAGTTGAGGCCAACTGTTGTTACTCAAATAGTTGAAACTCAAGGATATATGGTTAGAGGAAAGATCAAGCAAAAAACGACTTTGGAGTTTTGAAAACTTTTCAAACTCCACAGTGCCACTCAAGTTATTGGCTGATGGACCAAGGTCCATAAGGTTCTCAAGTTCAAAGATTGATCTCGGAATTAGGCCATGCAGCTTGTTATCATTTAAATAAAGGATTTTCAAGGAATGAGATTGGAACTCAATGATATTACCGCTGAGTTGGTTACTTCCGAGGTCTAAGTCCTCCAATGATGGAAAACTACCTAACCAAGATGGTATTGTTCCGTTGAGTTGGTTCCCATATAAATAGAGGTTGGTTAAGTGTCGAGAAATAGGACCCACCAGTTGTTGTTTTGAAAAATCATATAAAGAAGAGATCGATGTCGAGTTGCTATCAACTTCTGGAAATGACTGACATAATTGTTGCCACCGATTCCAAACCTCTCTCTCAGCCATCATGTCATGCCTCTCTCTACCACCGCTCTTCTCTCATCCTCTCTCAGTTCGACGTCGTCACGCAGGTTAGATTCTCTCTCTTTATCTCTTGTTTTTTCTTTCCCCAATTCGATTTTCTGACTCTCTCTGTCCTCTAGCAAATCGGAGATCCCATTCGCTCGCGCGTCCACCTCTTCATCTCGTATAGCTCTCTGTCTCTCTCTCTCTCTCTAAGGTCCTGATCATCTCTCTCTCTCTCTCTCTCTCTCTCTCTCTCTCTCTCTCTCTCTCTCTCTCTCTCTCTCTCTCTCTCTAGCTCATCTTCCAATTCTATGACTAGGGTTTTGCATCTGTTTGGGTATTTAGGTTTTGATTGTGTGTGCATCTGTTTACCTGCTCCTTCCTTGCGAAAAATCAATGCTAGAGGAGCTACCGATTGTTGTTTGCAGATTTATGTCTTCTCCTTTGCAGATTTATTTTTTATTTTTGTTTTTTGATTTTCTGTTTTTGTTGTTGGAGTCAAACAGTTTTTTGATTTTCTATTTATTTTGATTTTTATTCATTGAATATGTCATGTCTTGTTCTTTAAAAACCATCACATACTCCTGTTATTGCTTCATAGTGAATTTATGAATGTGAGTCATGCAGTTGGATTGCCTGGAAAAAATGATGTACCAGATCATGGAAATTTGGAAATATACAGTAAATCTTGTTTGTAATGATTGCGTTTGCAAGATATTTGAAGAAGGTCAAAATCTTTTAGATGTCCGAGTGTTATTTGTAAATTCCTAAGGCTTTAAAAGATAGGTCTGGTGTGTGTGCATTTTGTTGGGTTAAGACTTCAAATGAAGTTGGTCATTTGAGGATGACAATCTAAATAAATAGTTAAACCTTCGTAAGAAAAACTAAGTACAGATCTTTCAACATAAAAACCAAGGCTTTCAATTGAAGAAACTCTACAGGGTCTTTGTAAATTGTTGCGTCGATTTCAGCTGTACCAAAATGGATTCAGCTACATCCTCAACTTGTAAAACTTGCAAGTGCACGAGCCGTTCGGTAGTATAGCATATGTAAGTGCGAGGTCGATTCCACAGGGATTGGTGTTTGAATAATCCAATTCAGTTTTCCTACACAAAACAAAAAAACAAGAAAGAAAATAAATAAAACAAGAAAGAAAGAAAAGAAAATAACTCAAGCAGATAAGTTCCCAAGTTCAATTAGATTAACAGATTGATTCTAGCTAAAGTATGATTAAGCCATGGTGTTTGATCCTAACCTTGTATTCCTAATTCCCTAATTTGATCATCTGTTGTCTAACCTAAACTAAGCATTAGGAATCCATTAAGCATAGAAGAACATTTTAAACAACCAAGTATGTATTTAATCCCTGTTGTCGAATGTCCATACATACTCTTCCTATTCATAGTTCAATTCGAATTAAAGCATGATGTCTACTCTTAATTCAAACCAAGATAGCTAACATGCAAGCCTAAATGGTGATCAATCATTCAAACTAGCATATTAACTTATAAGTATAATGAATAAGAACAAAAACCATAATTGAAACTTGGAAACTAATCAAACTTGAAACTAAAGAAAAGAATTTACATAACAATGAAAAGTAAAGTGGAACTAAGAAAAACTTAAGGAGAATTTCAGTACAAAGATTTCATTACAACAATTGAAAACTAGAAAGAGAAACTAAGAGAATTTGAGGGAGAGAAGGGAGGGGAGCTCTAGAGAAGTGTTTGAGAGCTCCCCTTTTTGGGGGTGTGTTTTGAAGCTCGAAGACTTCTCTATTTATAGGGCTAAGAGGGAGGAACATCATGATGAATTCCAACACCACCATTCCTCTTTTAATACAATCCATAACTCCCACTTCATCTTATCTATGTTAGTGTGGTTGGAATCAATTCTATCTCATAATTTTTTTGCTGCTGCACCTCAAGCTTTCTTCACATGAGTTTTCAAAGGTGTTCAATTGTGACTGCCTTTTGCTGCCAACCCATGTGAGATTTCTTTTGGTTGTTGGAAAAAAAGATTCTTCTGAACCAGGCTTGGTGTAGGAAGGCCTGAAGTTTCAATATGTATCCAATGGGGTTTAAATTTGGATATGTCATAATAGACACCCATTGGAACAACTTTTATGAAGAATGTATTCCCATCTGAGCAGTACAAGTATACTTTTTGGGCCTTGCAAGTTGACTGCCGAAAATAGACTGGAATTGACTTCATATCTTTTCTTTCCTTTCTTTTTGCTTCACATGCATGCATATTCTTTCCCTTTAATAGCTCCAGCATGTACCAACTAATCCCACTAGCAGCCTAGAAAATGTTTCTTGATTTATCCAAACATATTTCACACAATGCCTTGTTTTTGCTTCTTTAGACTTTCATAGATGGAATGCCTATGTCATGCATTACAATGCATTGCAGTCAGCTTGTGGGCTTGTTTTGGGCTTGATCTTCCCTCCTAAAAAATCTGGATCTTCAAACTCTTTGAATTATCTTTCCAATCATATGCAGACCAACTCAAGAAAAAATCGGAAAGACCTTCAAATGTCATTTGTGGCCCAGGAACACAGATGTTGCCGAATTTGACCTTAAGCTGCCAAAACTTGCATAACTTCCTCTAGGAGACTCGGAATCATGAACCGTAAAATGCTCCAGAAACTAGACTTCTGAATCTTTCCAATGATATAGGGCTCATCATCTGGTTCATCATGAGAAAGTACAGTCCAATCCGTGAAGTTGACAGATTTGCAGACACCGTTTTGAGCTAACTTGTCTCCAAAATGCATTTAATGAGTCTCAAGCTTATTACACTAAAACAAACACAAAATTTATTAAAAGCATAAGTTTATTTCAAAAACTTAATCAAATCATAAGTTAGAAGGGTACAAAATGATATATAAATATGCACTGATCATAAATCAAATTAGTTCCATAAAATACTTAACATTTACCCTTTTTTCTCTTCTCTACAAGAAAATTCTTGATTTGAATGGCTGAATAGTTGTATGATAAATGTAGTGCATATGTACACCATTTCTATCTATTGCTTGAGCAATATTTTTAAAGGAGAGATAATAAATCATATTATTATCTCTCCTTTAATAATTGTGGTGTCATTTAAAATGTTCTTATATGATGATTAAAGTATATCAGGCTGAAAAGAATTGCATTAAAGTATCTCTCTTTGACCAAAAAGCTCTGCATGTTTACTAGATCTGACTAAGATTGGTTGAAATTGAAGTTGGATTTTTAATGTGATTCATTATGGGTTTTTTGTGCGTTCTTGGTAGAAATAGATTGATGGAGCTTCTAGCTATTGGGGTTAATATAAAAGGTTGTGGTTTGGTAGCCGAAGAGGAGTAGACCTTGCTGTTAGAGACATGAGAAGCAGTGTATGTTGTTATCAAAATGGGCAAGCAGGTAACTCATTTGGTTGTCTTTGATCATGAAAATGGTCTAATTTCCTGATATTTTTCTTTTGTTGTTGCATTTCTTGATCCATTTTCACTTCTAGGTTTCCGGAGTTTTGTTTTTATTTTCTACAAATTTAGGTTATTGATGGCAATGCATGGATATGATAGGTTCACTTGGTGTACTTGTTGTTCTGAGATGCGGCAACAAAAGAACAAAAGAATGGAGTTATAATTTTAAATTTGACTGTAATTTAATTTGTTTTATTATGTGTATTTTCTTGTTGGTTGTAATTTTAAATTTAATATTGGATTGTTCTATTATTTTTGTCAAAGAATAGTGGTTGTTTCAATATGGGAATTGGGCCAATTGTGATGTTTAAGGCCCAAATTTTTTAAAAATCAGATGGTCTTGAAGCTTAAATACACAAAAAAAACTAAACTGGGCTTTACAACAAGCCCAAACCGTGAGAACCGAAAACCGAATCGGAAACAAGAGGTCCGGGTTGGTTCGAATTTTGGTATGAATTTTAAGCAAAATCGATTCAAATCGAACCGGTCTGCGTTTTAGGTTCAAGTTCCATTTTTTTAACAAAAACTGGTCCAAACTGGACCGTGCCCACGCCTAGAATCAGGTACAACTGAAGACATGTTAATACGTACAGTTGAAGCTCCTTAAGATTGGTTAGGTTTTGAACAATTCTGTTAAAATTAAGGCCCCGTTTGGGATTGCTTTTTTTGGTCAAAAACCTGCTTCACTTTAAAGTTCAGTAGTTTAAGGTGTTTGGTAAATCTAAAATATCTCGATTATTTTAAAGCAGTGGCCTTTTGACAGCAGCTTTTAAAAGAAGCGAGAGATGAGCAGTTAAAGAATTTTTTTAATTCCCAAAATACCATCATTAAATTTTTTTAAAGACATCACCTCCACCTCCACATCCAACTCCACCATCTCCACCACCACCTTCACCACCACCGACCGCCACAGCCACCACCACCTCCTTCTCGGCCACTATTAACACCACAACCATGCCACCACCTCCACCACCATCACCTCCACAACCACCATCCTCACAACCACTACCTCAACCTTCATCACCACCACCACTACCTCTTTCTCTGCCACCATCACCACCACAACCACCACCTCCTCCTCAACCTCCACCACCAACACCACCAACACCATGACCACCATGCCACCACCGCCACCGCCATGATCGGTTCATAATTGTATATTATTTCTTACCCTTCTAGCTTATGATTTGGTTATGTTTTTGAGTTAAACTTGTGCTTTTAATCCTTTTTGTGTTCATCTTTCAGTTAATTGAGCTTTAGGTAACAATGATGGCTTTGGAGAACATAATTCATGCAATTCAAGCATGTTAAGGCCTAATTTGGATGAATTGATGAAGAGCTTAAAAGACAAACTCATTTTGGCTACAGCCCCTGCCAGTCCAGTTACGTAGGTCATATTGCAAGCCTTGTTTCAGCAACCCAAACAGCTCGGATGAGGCCACATTCTTCATGACAGTTGTTCCAATGGGTGTGTACTATAACATATCCAAAATTCAGCCTAATTGGATAAATATGGAGTCCGTTACCTAGCAAACACAGAGCCATGCTCATGATGGATTTTATCAGCGCGGAAAATGAGTTAGCAAATTGTTTCGGCCTTAACTTCTTCCTCCGACCTTGGATTGGGCCAATACTTGTGTGGTTGGATCAATGACATTCTGAACTTCAAAATAGACATCTTAAAGTCTTCATTTGATTCAGCCTAGCCCAAGTTGTAAGCCCTTGAAGTTGCTGGTCATGCTGACCTCAGCATGTGCTGGTTGGATGCTTGGTCATGGTGAGCTAGGCATGAGCTATCATTTCTGGTTGGAAGCTTGGTCATGGTGACATGAAGATGAGCTAGGGCTGCTGGTGGGATTTAGTGGTGAAGTGCATCAACCATTGAAGATTTTCTAATACAAGTGCATCAACCATTGAAGATTTTCTAATACAAGTGCATCAACCATTTCAGATTTTCTAATTCAAGTGTTGTATGCATTAGTCTTATTGAATTCAGATTTTCACTTCCCCTAGGCCTATAAATAGGGAAGTTCTATAAGCTTGTAAACACACCCCAAGGGGGGAGCTCTCAAACACTTCTCTAGAGCTCCCTTCCCTTCTCTCCCTCAAATTCTCTTAGTTTCATTTTCTAGTTTTCAATTGTTGTAATGAAATATTTGTGCTGAAATTCTCCTTAAGTATTTCTTTGTTCCACTTTACTTTTCATTATGTAAATTCTTTTCTTTAGTTTCAAGTTTGATTAGTTTCCAAGTTTCAATTATGGTTCATGTTCTTATTCATTATGCTTATAAGTTAACATGCTTGTTTGAATGATTGATCAGCATTTAGGCTTGCATGTTAGCTATCTTGGTTTGAATTAAGAGTATACACCATGCTTTAATTCGAATTGAACTATGAATAGGAAGAGTATGTATGGACATTCGACAACAGGGATTAGATACATGCTTGGTTGTTTAAATTGTTCTTCTATGCTTAATGGGTTCCTAATGCTTAATTTTAGGTTAGACAACAAATGATCAAATTAGGGAATTAGGAACACAAGGTTATGACCAAACACCATGGCTTAATCATACTTTAGCTAGAATCAATCCGTTAATCTAATTGAACTTGGGAACTTATCTACTTGAGTTAGTTATTTCTTTCTTCCTTGTTTTATTTATTTCCTTTCTTTTTCATTTCTGTTTTGTGTAGGGAAAATGAATTGGATCATTCAATCACCAATCCTCGTGGGATCGACCTCGCACTTACATATGCTATACTACCAAACGGCTCGTGCACTTGCGAGTATCACAAGTTGAGGATGCAGCTGAATCCATTTTGGTGCAGCTAATCCGACATAACAAGTTTTTGGCGCCACCACCATCTCATCCTCAACCTCCACCATCATCACCTCAACAACCACCATCCCCATCACCACTACCTCAACCTTCATCATCACCACCACAACTACCACCTCCTTCTCTACCTCTACCACCTCCACCTCCACTACCAACACCACCACCACCACTCTGCCACGGCCACGACCACCTCCTCCTTCTCAACCTCCACCACCATTACCTCCATCCCCACTACCACAACCACCACATCCACCTTCATCACCACCTCCACCACCATATCTTTCACCACCATCTTCACCTCCATCTCTTTCACCACCACCTCCACCACCATTACTACCACCACATAATTAGCGCATATCAATTTCAACAGTCAATTTAGTCATTATTCACAGTTACAACATTTTTATATTAAAATTTATCAAACGGTTTTGACACTACTTTTTGTACTAATAGCACTTTAAAAATATTGTTTACCAAACATGTAGCTGCTTTACTTTGTGGCTAATTATTTTCAAAGCACAGCAGAAGCAACTTTTTTTAAAAGTGACAGGCAATCCCAAACTGGCCTTAAGAGTATCTAGTCTCACAACTGAAAGTGAATATTGTGAGAGATTGAGTGAAACCAAGTTGGAAAGGTGGGAAATTTCGAAGGGATTGGGCCACTGAAATTGGAGTCAGAGAGGTCAAGGTGAGTCATACTTACAAAGCCACCAAATTTGGACGAAATTGGGGAACCTCAGAAATCATTTTCAGAGAGGTCTAGCCTCTTGAGATGGCCAAGAGAGAATAAGCTGCTATTGGAATGGATATTTCCTTGAAGCCCACCAAAATGAAGGTTGAGACCGATCACATGACCAGTCATCTTTTCACAAGTGACTCCACTCCACGCGCAACAATCCTTGCCTTTCTGCCAAGTAATTGTATTATTAGAATAAATAGTTGTTCCATTATAATTCACATTCAGAAGAGGTATCAATAGAAAATGAGTTTTTGAATTGAAGCAAAGTAGAGCTGTCGTGGGGATGGCATAAATGCCCTGAAGAAATTGAAGAGGAAGAGTTAGATGATGATGAAAAAGTAGAGTTGAATTGACAAGTAGTAAAGAGCAAGAAGAGGAGGCACAACCAATCCATCTTTCCTTCAAAATCTAAAAGTACATATTCTTCTAAATAATTTTGTGAGCAACATTATCCAGGATATGTTGATATTTATAACAAGCTTAGGCAACAGTGAAGGCCTGCTACACCAATGTTAGCTCGCTTTTTTTTTTTTTTTTTGTAGTATGTTTCATGTAATTAGAAAAAAGTTGCACCAAGTCTTTGATTTGTGGTCGTCTTTGGTGTTGGTAAAGTTTGACAATAAGGTGTAGGTCCCATTGTTAGCTAGCTGCTACACCAATTTAAATTGTTGATAATTGACGTAGGCATTTTTGCGTGTTAAAATGGGCACCTTAATTTTCATAGACTTGCTAATCTGGGTTCCACCTGTTACCTCCAACCTGTACTAATCAAGTTGTCCAAATATGATTCGAATTTGTGTTCACCACTTATTCTAGTGTATTGAAGACACAGGGAACGAGTATGCAAAAATTGACCATCAAAATCGTTCTGGGCAGTGACTTTTGCCCCCTTCTTCACGCACTCTCCTTCATTCTTCTCATCTGCTTTCTGCATGGTTTTGCTTGTCTTTTCACTTTTTGTCTCTATACTCTTCAGCATTTGGTAGGCCTTGCCTTTAATCCAATCTCTGAATAAACTTTCAGAGCAAATTCTTAAAGGAAAAAAAGAGAAGGGACCGACTTTTACTTCATGAAAACGTTGAATGCAGCTTTGTATTTCGCAATTTGGATTCAAAACATCAAAAAGGACAGCATCCTAAAAATGCCCATTGTATAAATTAGCTATTACGTTTAAAATCAAATATATGCTACAGATAGTATTGTGCCAAAACAATATATTTCTTTTAATTTTTTATTTATGAAAATAAATTTTGTGTTATAAAATAATGGGTAATTTTCATTTTATGACATTGAAGTTTACCTGAGGGCTGATGCTGGGAGTGGGGGTGAAGGCGTGGAACCGTGACAGAGAGGGAGAGAGAAAAAGGTGTGAGCTTTTTGCTAGGGTTTTCAGAATTACCTTCTTTGTGTCATCAATTTAACTTAAATAGCCCTCCTATTTTGTAACCTTCATTTGCCATACAAAATATTATACTACTAGGCTCAGATGTGCAGTCAACACATTTTATTTAATTTTAAGCAACAAAGAAAGTAAATTGGAAGGCACGAAGAAGATCCAAAAAAAAAAACTGAAAACTATTTATATGGTTTATTTATTAAATAGTTTTCCTTGGCTTGATACTTCTACATCTCATTAGTGGTGTCTTTCCTATCTTTTTTAGGGTTTGTTTCTTACCAAAACCAACAAAAGAGAAACTTTAAGCAAATTTATTGAAAATGCAAGCAAATGAAATGGAACATATTAATAAAACATTGACGGAGTCATCAAACTAGTCCAGAGAAGTTGCAAGAAGAGAATTGCTTATCGCACCACTAATGGCCAGTTTGGCATTGTTGTGCTGTGAAAATAATCGCTGTCAAATTTGCTGTGAGAGAAATCAGCTATGAGATAACACAGTTTGGCGTTTGGTAAACTTTTTGTTAGAAGTGTTGTTGGTATGGATTCCCGTATAATAAAAAAATAATTGCTGCATAATCATTAAACCCAACGCCTCTTTGAAATTGATTCCTGTATAATCAGAAAATGAAAGCATCTTATTATTGCTTTCCCAAATAGCTTTCTCTCACAGAAATTTTTAACAATAAGTGATTTTCTCGTAGTTTACCAAACGGGTTGGGCTTCCCAAATTTTTTTAAAAATCACTTATCACCTCAAATAAGCAATACCAAACGGGCACTAACTATAAGAAAATACAATTATCAATTGCATTAACAAAAGAAATCATATTAAGATGAAAAAGAAGAAATTAGAACACGCATATTATTGTAATTAGCAACTGAGAAAAAAAATATGCTAATTACTATTAAGAATTGTGTAATCACAAATAATATAGGAATCAACTATTATATACGTCAATTAACAATTGTAAAATAGAACTATATTTTTATTTTACCTCCTTCTTTACATTCTTTCTTCTCATGTGCTTTTGTACGGCTTTGGTTGTCTTTCTCCTGTCTGCCCCCTACCCTTAAGCATTTGGTAGGCCTTAGTATTTTAGTCCAATCTGTGAATGAGCTTTCAGAGAAAATTCATAAACGAAAAAAAGAAAGAAAAAAAAGAAGGTACCAACGTTTCATTGTAGGAAAAGATGGAACAACTTTAACATTAACCTGCATATGAAATGTTTATCACTATTGTGTGATTTTTTTTTGGTCGAAAGTGTGCAAGAGGTGCAAATATGATTCAAATTTATGTTCACGAATTATTCTAGTGTATTGAACACGCAAGGAAAGAGTATGCAAAAATTGACCATTGAGCAATTCCAGCAGTGAAACCCTTGCCATGGCAAGGGGGGGGACCAAGGCAGCCACTATTCACATGAATAGTGCTGCCCTTGCAAAAAACATTGTGTGTTTCCAGCGAGTTGCCATGGCAAAGGGAAAACACTATTCATTTTTTGTTTTTTTCACAAATTTTTTTACCTAAACAATTAATTTGGACAATATTTTCAGATAAGATTTTTAGGTTCGTACTTGTCAATATTTATTATAAAATTCAGAATTTTTGGTGTTGAAAGTGAAGAGTTTTGGTAGGTATTTATAGAAAAAAATTTCAGAAATTTTGGGTATTTTTTTATAAAAAATTTCAATTTTTTTCATTTTTTTATTGCACAAAAATTGGCTGTCGTTGGATTGGAGGAAAAATTCTGATTGGAGAGCCCAGAACACGACACGTGGCAGAGAGCTGTTGGCGGCACTATAGCGGCACTGGAGCACTGACATCAGCTCCAAAACTCGGGCTGGAGCTCGGGCCAGCCCAGGTTGCTGGGTCCCACCATCTGCTCGGGCATTGTTTTGTTGCTGGAAACACCATTTTGGGCCAAACCACCAACCCCACACCCCACCGGTCTCCACTTGGTCCCCTTGCTGGAAATGCTCTAAAATAGTTCTTGGCTTACGAATGACTTTTGCCCCCTTCTTCACGCTCTCTCATTAATTCTTCTCATCTGCTTTTTGCACAGTTTGCTTCTCTTTTCACTTTTTGTCTCTACCCTTCAGCATTTAGTAGGCCTTGCCTTTAGTCCAATCTCTGAATAAACTTTCAGAGAAAATTCATAAAGGAAAAAAAGAAAAGGGACCAACTTTTACTTCATGAAAGCATTGCATGCCGCTTTGTATTCACAATTTGGATTCAAAACATCAAAAAGGATGGCATCCTAAGAATGCCCATTGTATAAATTAGCTATTACATTTAAAATCAAAATATGCTTTCTCATATAGTATTGTGCCAAAAAAAAATTCCTTTTAATTTTTTATTTATGAAAATACATTATGTGTTATAAAACTAAGGGTAATTTTCATTTCACTACGTTGAAGTTTACCAAATTTCAGCCTTTGATATATCAAATTTTGGTCGCCTCAGTCGCATAGATAACATTTATTTTTATATCACTTTCATATTAGGTTTTGGGATTTCTACTTCTTGGATTGTGTAAACAAGCAGGTCATTGATGACCAAATAAAAGAATGAGTGTTTGCGTAAACAACAGGTCAGTGAAAAGTATGTAATCCTTAATATGATAATTGTGGTCTAGAGATGTAGTAATTATTTAATCCCAAAGCTTTTCTGGGGCTGTAGTTCATAGGGTAGTTCCACCCGTGATTGTGCCTCGTAAGTGTTACGGCATGACTAATGAAACAAAAGAAGTCTAGCTGGTGTAACGATTGGGTGTCCCATTGTCACAGTGTAGGTCCCAATGTTAGCTAGCTTCTACACCAATTTGATGTGCTGATAATTGACACTGAGGGTGAAGGCCTGCTACACCAATGTTAGCTCGTTTTTTTTTTCTTCTTTGTTTGTTAAACAACATGTAAATGAAAAGTATGTAATCCTTAATATGATAATTGTGGCCTAGAGGTAGTTCCACCCGTGATTGTGCCTCGTAAGTGTTACGGCATGACTAAGGAAACAACAAAAGTCTAGCTGGTGTAACGATTGGGTGTCCCATTGTCACAGTGTAGGTCCCAATGTTAGCTAGCTTCTACACCAATTTGAAGTGTTGGTAATTGACACTGAGGGTGAAGGCCTTATACACCAATGTTTACTCGCTTCCTTTTGTTTTGTTTTGTTTTTTTTTTTTTGGGGTAATACGTTCATGTAATTGGAAAAACTTTGCACCAAGTCTTTGATTTGTGGCCGTCTTTGGTGTTGGTAAATAGGCATTTTTGAGTATTAAAATGGGCACCTTAATTTTCATAAGCTAATCTGGGTTCCACTTGTTACCCGCAACATGTACTAATCAAGTGGTCCAAATATGATTCGAATTTGCATATTGAAGAAGCCTCACAAGTATTCATAAATTTACCATCAAAATCATTCTTGACTTGACTAGTAGTCACCAATGACTTTTGCCACATTCTTCACTCTCTCATTAATTCTTCTCATCTGCTTCTCCACGGTTTTGCTTGTCTTTTCACATAGTTAGGTGTCCTGCAACATGTACTAATCAAGTTGTCCAAATATGATTCGAATTTGCGTATTGAAGAAATCGGGAACGAGTATTCATAAATTGACCATCAAAATCGTTCTTGACTTATGCCCCCTTCTTCAAGCTCTCATTAATTCTTCACAGTTTTCACTTTCTATCTCCACCCTTAAGCATTTCGTAGGCCTTAGGCCTTTAGTCCAATTTCTGAATTAAATTTCAGAGCAAATTCATAAACAAAAATTTCTTTTAAATTTTCATTTATGAAAATCTATTATCTTTCTCTAGGGCTAAAGAAAAGAACGGA
Organism: Prunus fruticosa; assembly: GCA_018703695.1. Lineage (NCBI taxonomy): Eukaryota > Viridiplantae > Streptophyta > Magnoliopsida > Rosales > Rosaceae > Prunus > Prunus fruticosa. Next base: position 27,990,778 of record CM031920.1, read on the forward strand.
GTTAATAAATAAAGTCATCAACATAAAAATTAAAACAATCCTTTAGATAAAATCTAAATAATATAGTAATTAAATCCTATATAAAGCTAGCTACTACAACCTCTCGGCCACAGTTTCTTTGAATCTTGCTCAATCTTTTTTACATTTTCTTTGATGCACTCTCTCACATTAATAGGCTAGAGTTTCTTGGGATCCAAGCCTCTACATTTACTAATGGTGCATTTACCTGCATTTCGCAACATTTAACTACTACAAAAAACACTTTGCGCGACAAAATAAGTTTGTTGCACAAAGTACAATTTCGTCGCGCATGATCCGTAGCGCAGAGCTTCGTGAAGATAGGGTTTGCGCGACGAAACCTAATCTTCGTCGCACAGAGCTACTTTGCGCGACGAACCTTAACATTGCGCAAATCTACTTTGCGCAACGAATCCTAACAAAGTACTGTTGAGTTGACACTTGGGTATTGTTGAGTTGATAATCAACAAGCCTTTCCATAAACTCCCACGCATATTTAAAGAGGTAGGCTCGTCAATTTTCTACGTTTTTAAAAGAAAAGAGTAATCTGGAAATAAGATGTAGAGGAGTTTGTATTTTTTCTAAAACTTAATATGAAGAGTGGTGGGGTGTGGTGTGTATGTATAGATGTACTAGGATTAATTATTAAGTTGGATGACCTTTTTTATCTTTTTACACAATAATAAAACTTACAGCTTAATGATTTAAGTATTGTGGTGAACAAAGAGAAGTGTAGGGTTTAAATAGAAAATATCTTTAAGTATTGGGGTAAACAAAGAAGAGTATGAGGTTTAAATAGAAAAACTCTATTTTTTTCTCCTTTTTGTTTTGCTGAACTAAAATTGATACGCTTAATGATTAATTTTTAACTAATTTTCAGGTGGAATGTCCTGCTCCAAACTATATCTTTATATTTATGGAGGAGTATATGCATGTTGCAACAGCTTCTGTTGGTAACAACTTACTTTCAACTATATCTTTACTTGGAGAGGAAATCTTGTAACGAAAGAGGCATTTGATTGGTTGTTTAATAACCCTAAAATTCTCAGAGCTTTGAATATCATTTTTAGGCTTATGAATGACATTGCCGGCTGCAAGGTATACAATTTTCTTTATCACACGCTGAATTAATATTAAACAAGATCAATTAACTAAATGCTTTGGATTATATATTTTTGCAGTCTGAGAAGGAGAGAGGGCATGATGTCAAATTTTCCAGGTCAACGGGCCGAGGGCCCACTCCAACAACACCGATCCTGTCCCCACTTAACCACCTGCACAATCCTCAGGTGTGGGGTTTTATCACAAAAGGCCTCGGTATTAGTTAGAGTAGGGTATTTCTATTTAAACCACTATTTTTCCTTCCCTCTGTCCGATGTGGGACAATTGGTTTCCAACACTCCCCCGCACGTGAGACCCCATTTTGTGGGTCACACGTGGAGATCCACACATCGGCAACCACGTGGAGCCATGTAGGGACTCACCCATCGCACGGGGCCAAACGAGGACCCACCCATCACGTGGCACCTTTGGCCTATGTGGAGCCAAACGGGGACTCACCCATCGCGCGGGGCCAAACGGGGACCCACCCATCACGTGGCAAGTACGGGCCCGCAACCTGCTCTGATACCATGTCAAATTTTCCAGGTCAACGGGCCGAGGGCCCACTCCAACAACACCGATACTGTCCCCACTTAACCACCTGCACAATCCTCAGGTGTGGGGTTTATCACAAAAGGCCTCGGTATTAGTTAGAGTAGGGTATTTCTATTTAAACCACTATTTTTCCTTCCCTCTGTCCGATGTGGGACAATTGGTTTCCAACACATGAGGCTTCAAGTGTTGATTGCTACATGAAGCAACATGGAGTCTCAGAGCAAGAGGCACTTGATGTTTTCAACAAACAAGTTGTGGATTTGTGGAAGGATATAAACGAGGACCTCCTTATAAGGCCAAATGCTGTGCCAAGGCCTGTCCTCATGCGAATTTAACAAGAGTTGTGGATCTGGTTTACGTAAGGGGACAGGCCTTATGAATATCTTTCATAAGTTTTCCAAGACCACTAGGAGTTAATGCACGTGCACTCAACCACAAAGGCAGGGGGAAGGCCGGTCAGCTCCAACTACTTGTATTAAAGCTATCTACATTATTTATTTTTCCCTCATTGGCAAGGCAACCATATGATTTTCTACAAGTCCAAGCATTGAATGCACCTGCAATCTTTGATTTGCTTACAAGAACAGCGGAGTCACGAAATTTCCTAAAATCTTTCACGTATTTGAAACTTGAATTCTCCTACTCATGTAGACAGAAGAGCTATGGAAATCTTTACAATGCTCTTTTTCTTTACATCACTTCTGTTCTCCATTCTAAGTATCTCCAACACCAAAGACATCATCACTCCAAGTGTATCGATCAGAGATGGAGAGACCCTTGTTTCCTCTGGTGGAAGCTTCAAATTAGGATTCTTTAGCCCTGGTAATTCGAGTAACCGATACTTGGGAATATGGTTCAATGAAATATCTCCTCAGAAAGTTGTATGGGTGGCCAACAGAGAAAATCCACTTACTCATCTCTCAGCAGGAGCTTTGAATATCACTAATCAAGGAGCTCTTGTTCTTTTAAGTGACACAAATAGAAATAGCATTGTTTGGTCATCCAACACTTCAAGAAAATTCATAAGGAAACCAGTTGCTCAGCTCCTAGAATCAGGAAATCTTGTAGTGAAAGATGGAAATGAGCTTGTGTGGCAGAGCTTTGATTATCCAACTGATAATTTGCTACCAGGAATGAAGCTTGGCTGGAACTCGAAAACCGGGCTAAACAAGGTTTTGTCTTCTTGGAAAGATGCAGATGATCCAGCTCCGGGCGCATTCTCATTTTCCATAGATCGTAGCGGATACCCTCAACTGGTTCTGAAGAAAGGTCCTAGAGTACAGTATAGGTTTGGTTCATGGAATGGCCTTTGTTTTACAGGGGTTCCTGAAGTTGGGAATAAATTATTTAAATACTTTTTCGTGTCAAATGAGAGTGAGGTCTCTTACAAGTTTGAGCTCCTGCAGGATGCGTTGCATGGAACATTACTGCTGAACTTGTCCGGTGTCATGCAGGGGTTCTTGTGGTTTGATATATCACAGAGCAATGACGTAATTTACCATTTTCCGGTAGATTGGTATGACACCTATGATTTGTGTGGTGCATATGCGTTTTCTTTCTGCAATCCAGTAGATCCTCAATGTTCATGCTTACAAGGTTTTGTACCAAAATCTCCCAGAGAATGGAATTCGAACAACATGTCTTTGGGGTGTGTTCCTAAAACTCCATTGGGTTGTAGTAATGGAGACAGATTTCAGAATTTCACTAGGGTGAAATTACCGGATACATCTTCGTCATGGATCGATAGTACTATGTCCCTCGAGGAATGCAAGAAAATGTGTTTGAGAAACTGCTCTTGCACAGCATATGCAAATTTGGATATTAATGAAGGAGGAAGTGGATGTTTGCTTTGGTTTGGTGAGCTCATTGATATAAAAGAATTCGAATCTGGTGGGCAAGACCTTTTTGTCCGGACAGCCCTCTTAGGTTGGTTTTGTTTCATGTTCTTTCAAGTTAGTTTCTTCCTTACTTTTTTCTGGTCTTGTTTAGAGGATGTTATGTTGAGCACAAGGGAATGGCTGCACTAATGATTAACAAATTATTTGATTTGAACTTTTAGTTGTAACTTGGAACACATCACTAAATCTACGTGTGATCTTTCAGATGACATCAAGACAAGCAAGCCCTCTGGTGTAAAGAAGAAAGTGGCAATCATAGCCAGCGTTGGGCTGCTAGTCATGGGAGTGATAATACTAGGATTGGTTTTTTACAAGCGGAAGAAGAAATTGAAAGCACAAGGTAGAAATTAATTAATATCACCATTTTGTTGTTCATGTGTTACACAGAGTTCTCTGTTTTTCTTTTCTTTTTTTTTTGTTGTCATGCTTTTGACTAAGAGTAGGAGAGGACAAAATTCTGGAAGGTGATAGAATTTTTTTTGATCCTCCCTTGCTCTTCCTGTTTTGGAAAGAATCATGAACTTATTGCTTCATCAACTGTCTCAGGAAAAATGAAAAACATTCGTGAAAGGAACTTTGATTTTGAATGCGGAAACGAAGACATGGAGCTGATAACATTTGATTTGGCCACCGTATCTAGAGCCACTGATAATTTCTCAAACAATAACAAGCTGGGAGAAGGTGGTTTTGGACCAGTATACAAGGTAACAAAGTATAATAATGTGATGTATTATTAGTTCAAAAATATATCTCTCAACTTACTGGAAATGATGCTTTCTAGGGCATACTGATAGAGGGGCAAGATATAGCAGTCAAAAGGCTTTCAAAATGTTCGGGGCAAGGAATTAAAGAATTCATGAATGAAGTAATATTGATTGCTAAACTTCAACACAGAAATCTTGTAAAGCTTCTTGGTTGCTGTATTGAGGGAGACGAAAAAATGTTAATTTATGAATACATGCCCAACAAGAGCTTGGACTATTTCATATTTGGTTTGAACCTCCATCAGTCTTTTCATAATTCCTCTTAAATTTTTTGTACTAAAATTAGGTGTAGATTAAACTAACTTTTATGATCAATTGGTCAGATGGTACAAGAAGTAAGTTCCTCGGTTGGGATCAACGCATCAATATCATCGGTGGAATTGCTCGAGGACTTCTTTATCTTCATCAAGATTCTAGACTGAGGATAATTCATAGGGATCTTAAAACCAGCAATGTTTTGCTAGATAAAGATATGAATCCAAAAATATCTGATTTCGGCACGGCTAGAGCATTCGGGGCAGATCAAACTGAGGAAAATACTAATAGAGTGGTTGGAACTTAGTACGTAGCTCTGAACTTTTCTCGTACATTTCACATTGTTGGTGAACTCGTAACTCCAATTTCATTTTGCAGTGGCTACATGTCTCTGTTGACGAGTCCTTACTTAGTTAAGATTTTGGTTCCTTATTTCATTAGAATTTTGGTTACTTACCAATTATTATTTAGTCCTATAGATTTACTTCCTATTGTAATTTAGATATATTTCCTATTTTATTTAGGGTTAACATATCTTTGTATTTGTATAAATACCTCCATATTGGAGAAGAATAATAATATGAGCATATACGAGCATATCAAAATATTTGCCCTACTTTGTTTGACATGGTATCAGAGCAGGTTGCGGGCCCGTACTTGCCACGTGATGGGTGGGTCCCCGTTTGGCCCCGCGCGATGGGTGAGTCCCCGTTTGGCTCCACGTAGGCCAAAGGTGCCACGTGATGGGTGGGTCCCCGTTTGGCCCCGTGCGATAGGTGAGTCCCTACATGGCTCCACGTGGTTGCCGATGTGTGGATCTCCACGTGTGACCCACAAAAATGGGGTCTCACGTGCGGGGGAGTGTTGGAAATCAATTGTCCCACATCGGAAAGAGGGAAGGAAAAATAGTGGTTTAAATAGAAATACCCCACTCTAACTAATACCGAGGCCTTTTGTGATAAAACCCCACACCTGAGGATTGTGCAGGTGGTTAAGTGGGGACAGGATCGGTGTTGTTGGAGTGGGCCCTCGGCCCGTTGACCTGGAAAATTTGACATGGTATCAGAGCCAGGTTTTCTTGTGACCTGTGTTTGCGTTCTCCTTGCAATTTAAGTGCTCTCCTCCCCTCCTCTTCAAGGGGGGGAGGGGGAGTGAAAATGATATGTTTATTGACGTATCCCCATTAGCTTGACATATTTCCATGAAGATGTTGCTTATTTCTTGACTCCAACGACCTCTTCTCTTCAGGGGGAGAGGAGGAGTGAAGAGAAGTTGTCTGTGTGAAGTAGCTAAAGTTGATATGGAAGAACTGTTGTTGTTGCTGTTGTCGTTGTCGTTACCTCTACTACTATCGTTGATGTTACCGTTGCCGCTATTGTTGCCGTTGTTATGGTCATTGCCGATGATGTTACTGTGTTTTGATTTGTCTCTACCCTAACCCTAGAGACTACCTATTTTCGTTGCACTATACACCTAGCTTATAATCCTAGCCCGCTGCCGCGATCTACCTTGCTATCGTCATCGTTGCCTACCTTGCTATTGTCACTTCTGCTACATCTCAGTGTTAGTCAGTGCATGTTTCTCAAGTACCATTGATCATATGGCTCTATCGACCCCTTCTCTTTCAGGGGAGAGGGGGAGTGAAGAGAAGTTGTCTCTCCTGTTGCTGGTGCCAATGCCTTGTATTGCTGTTGATGATGCTTGTTATGTCTCTGTATTGTTGCTCCTGCCTGTTATGGTGCTAGTATTGTTACTCATGCCTTTGCTGTGTGTTTCCGTTGTGATCATGCCCATTGACCTTGCCTTTGCTCTTGACTTTCTTTGCCTTGCCTTACCCTATTTGTTAGGGTAAGGCTTTGCCTTGCCATGCCATGCCTTGCCTTACCCTATTTTTAGGGTAAGGCTTTACCTTTGTCGTGCCTTACCCTATTTTTAGGGTTTGGTTTCTGCCTTATCTCCTGCTGTGCTCACAGGGCTTTTGTGTTCTGCCTTATCTCCTGCCGTGCTCACAGGGCTTCTGTGTTCTGCCTTATCTCCTGCCGTGCTCACAGGGTTTCTGTGTTCTACTATGTGCCCTATTTTTTAGGGTTTGCTCTTGTGTTTCCGCTGTGAACTTTGCTTTAAATTGTCACTTGTTTCACTCGTGGTTGACGAAAAGACCTTCTCTACAATTGGTGCTTCTCAAGTATATGGTGTTCTGCGACTCGCTTGTCAAGCTGGGCATGCGAAATATCTTTGGCCCAACTTGAGGGGGAGTGTTGACGAGTCCTTACTTAGTTAAGATTTTGGTTCCTTATTTCATTAGAATTTTGGTTACTTACCAATTATTATTTAGTCCTATAGATTTACTTCCTATTGTAATTTAGATATATTTCCTATTTTATTTAGGGTTAACATATCTTTGTATTTGTATAAATACCTCCATATTGGAGAAGAATAATAATATGAGCATATACGAGCATATCAATATATTTGCCCTACTTTGTTTGACAGTCTCCTGAGTATGTAGTTGATGGACTCTTCTCAATCAAATCCGATGTCTATAGCTTCGGCGTCATGGTGCTGGAGATAGTGAGTGGGAAGAAGAACAGGGGATTTTATCATCCAGACCACCAGCTTAACCTTCTAGGACATGTAAGCTTTATTAAAGAACAACTTGTTCAAGCTTACTTCATATGTTTTTTTAACATGGGAAGGAAGGAAGAGCATTATAACATAAATTTGATTAATTTCAGGCATGGACTCTATGGATTGAAGGAAGGCCTTTGGAAGTAATGGATGAGGTGTTAGATGGCTCGTGTCCTCTACCGGACGTGTCGCGATGCATTCACATAGCTCTGTTGTGTGTGCAGCAACAACCAGAAGATAGACCAAACATGGCATCTGTGGTGCTGATGTTGGGTGGTGAGGGTTCATTGCCTGCGCCCAAACAACCTGGTTTCTTTACTGACAGGAACCCAGTTGAAGCAGATTCTTCATCCACCATGCGTGAATCACACTCAATAAATGATATAAGTGTAACGCTGTTGGAGGCAAGATAGAACATCTTCCTCAAATACGATATGGACCTAATAATTATATACGTTTTTTGTTTTTTTTTTGGAAATTTGCACAAATACGATATGGGCCTAATATATATATATATTTTTATTTTATTTTACAATTTACCACCTATATTTATTCCAAATGTACCATTTCCATTGAATTTTATGTTAAGTGAAGTCACATGAATCATGATAAGCAAATGCTATTTTCTACAGATATTTTATCAAAATAGTGAGCAGAAACAAAATTGCCTGTCATTTCATGTGAATGCTCATTTTTAGTTTTCAAAGCAAACAATAACACATTTGTAACTTACTTTAGAAATTAAAGTACTCATAGTAAAACTTTAGAACTCATATGCGGTGCGCTCGTTTTTTGCAATTGAGTTAGGTCAATTCACCAAAATACAAAATTCGTTTCTTCTTATTTTCGAGCACTTTTTATGATAGGTATGGTCTATTTCTATGGTACCATTTTAAAATAATCTCTCTAAATAGAACTATTACAAGCAAATCAATAAATTTATTATTTTCATTAAATACTGAAATGGCCACACCCTATGTTGCACGAACACTCCAAACTACTGGAGTGTCGGAGTGTCGGACACGCCGACATGGCTCCGATACGCCCTTGACACGCATTGGACACGGTCAAGACACGGCAGTGACCAATTTGAAATTTTGAAAATAAGAGTAGGGGTCAAAACGTGATTTTTGAAACTTTGGTGGACATATTTGAAATATTTTTAAAAAGAGGGGTTAAAAGTGGAAAAAAGACTTTTTTAAATCTAAAGCTTACCTTTTCAGCAGCCACATTTCATTTCCTCATTCCACACATCTCTTCTCCCCCTCTCCTGGTTTTGCACAAGTCTCTTTGCAATTTTTTTTTCTTTCTCAGTTTTCAAATGAATTTATTTATTTTCTCTATTTTCTTTTCTTATCTCCCTCCACAGCTCAATTAATTGATGACAATGCTTCTCTGTGTAAGTATGTTAGAAGTAGAGAACCTTATGGGAAGGAAGACAAGATCCTAAAGAGTGACAATGGAGGATAATATAAAGACATCAAATTTCTTGAGTTTTGGAAGAGTAAGAGTGTCAAGAGACATTTTACCATGAAGAAGACGCCCCAACAAAATGGAGTCATGGAGAGGATAAATCGAACTCTCATGGAGCGTGAGAGGTGCATGAGGATTCATGCAGGCTTGCCCGAGTAATTTTGGGCAGAGGCGGTTAACCACGCTTTCTATTTGGTTAACCAGTGGCCATCGAAATATCTTGGTTTCAATTGTGCAAAAAAGGTATGGTCTAATAAATCTGTTTAGTATACTACTCTTAAAATATTTGGATACAATGTCTATGCTCTCATACCTAGTGATGAGAGAACCAAGTTGAAACCAAAGTCTCTTGAGTGCATATTCCTTGGCTTTGAGACCGGTGTGAAGGGTTTCAAGCTATGGGATCCAATGAACTGGAAGAAAATACTCAACAAGGATGTAGTGTTTGATGAGAAGACCTTGCCTATGATGAATGTCAAGAAACTAGAGGTGATGGAGGATGTTGTTGGAGTAAGGACAACCGTTACAATTCCATCATGGAGGGTGCTTTGAGATACACCACAAGTGCAGCTGATTGAAGACGTTCATAAGGTGGTGAAGTCTGATACTAAGGCGGAGGAAGTTGGGCAACAACAACAAACTCAAGAATAAGATAAAGAAAAGGCTCGGAATCAGGTGGAGTCGCCATCTAATGCTAGGTCCAGGCCCAAGAGAACCATGAAACCCCCTAAATGGTTTGGATGGGAGATAGACGCAGTTCACTATGCTTTAAACATGAATGAAGGGATCCAACTAGGTTCCAAGAAGCAGTTAAGAGTTTAGAACGAGAAAGTTGGATGGGTGCTATGATGGATGAGATGGAATCTCTACACTGGAACTCCGTTTGGGAGTTAGTTCCTAAACCCAAAGATCGGAAGATGATCGACTGCAAGTGTGTGTTTAGGAAGAAGGAAGAGATACATGAAAAAGAGCCAACTAGTTTCAAGGCTCGTCGATTGGCCAAAGGGTACATACAAAAGGAAGGAGTCAACATCCACTAGATTCTATACGGTTGTTTCTCTCCATAGTAGCACAATGGGACATGGAGGTGGAGCAAGTGGATGTGAAGACGACGTTCCTCCATGGAGGCTTGGAGGAAGACATCTACATGAGTCAAGCTCAAGGGTTCGTTGAAGCGAGTATGGGAAATCTGGTTTGGAGATTGAATAAGTCTTTGTATGGGCTCAAGCAATCTCCAAGACAGTGGTAGAAGCGCTGACACCGCTATGATGTGGATTGGGTATATAAGATGTGAATTGGGTTGTTGTGTGTACTCTCATGTGTTCAAGGGTGGGAAGATCATTCTATTGCTACTCTAGGTGGATGATATACTAATAGCGTGTTAAGACATGTTAAAGGTCCAAGAATTGAAGACTTTGCTTAGAAAGGAGTTTCACATGAAGTATCTTGGTGCTGCACAAAAGATCCTAGGAATTGAGATAAGGAGAGACCAAGATAAAGGCAAGTTGTGTCTGTCACAAGGCAAGTACACATCTAAGGTACTTGAGAAATTCAACATGTTGGATCGCAAGCCCTTGTCTACTTTTTTGGCGGAGCATTTTAGCTCAAGTGCTCAAGAATGTTCGTCTAGTAACAAGGAGAAGGATTAGATGAGTAAAGTTCAGGATGCAGGAGCGGTAGGGTGTCTCATGTACACAATAGTTTGTACACTCCCCAACTTAATTTAAGCGGTTAGTATGGTCGCAAGATGCATGGCGAATCCGAGCAAACAATATTGGAATACGATGAAGTGAATTCTCCGGTATTTGAAGGGCACTAAGAAGTTTGGGATCATATTTTAAAGACCACAAGGAAAGGCATGTGTGTCAGGTTATGTGGATTCATATTTTGCTGGGGACTTAGACTAGAGGAATCTATTACGGGTATGTTTTCATTTGTGGTGGAGGACCGGTGTAACATCCCGGCCCAATTTTAATTATTCGTTTGATTTAATTAATTAATTTAATTATGAAATTATAATTTTGCCTTCGGGGTAGGGTTATTTTGGTCACTTTTTAATCCGATAGGATTTTGGGAAATTGAATGACACTATTGCGTAGAGAGCGTCGATACGAGTTCGTAGACACATAGTGTTCTCAAGTCGAAGTTGAAATGAAAAAGTTACGTTCAAAGGAAGCATAATGGCACAATCGTAAATATTTCAAAAAGGGTTTTTAAAAATCAGATTTTTATTCTTCTTCCTCTCTCTCTCCCTCTCCCTCTCGTGCAACTACCCCCACATGTTATTGTTTATCCGAAAAAAATTTGGGCCACCATCTCCTCTTCTGGCCACCCCAGGCAACGGCACTGGTACCAAAAGAACGGCCTCCACCTCCTCTCTCCATCCCACCCCTCAGCCACCGTCAACCGCCACGCCTGTCGGAAAAACGCGAATGGTTTGGCCAGTTTTTCTCAAAACTTCCCGGAGCTCATTCCAGCAATTCCGACCACCAATTTCTTCCATTCAGGTATGGTTTTTCATCCTCTCAATGTGTTGTAGCTGATGGTTGAATTGATTAGGATTAATTTTTGCGTTTTGGAACTCAAATTATCGCTTAAAGGTTTCGCCGGTTTTCGACTCATGTTTCTGTAAAGTTTCGGTCACTTTTTGGCCATGGTCCAAGAACAAAAGTTGCTCCACTCATTGTCATGTTCATGTAGGTATAGGTCTTGACCGACGGTTTGGAGATTTTCCAATCGCCGGAATTTACTATGGGCACCCACGAGCTGTCGGCGCATGTAGCGGCGCTTGGGCTACTTTGCGGTGGGCCATTAGATCCTAAAATGATCTCCATGTCATCCCAAGCACGACGGTATGCTCGGATTTGAATTTGGTTATCATTTAAACATCGATCAGATTACGCATATTAGGCGTTATCTCGGTTCGATATGTTCAGGCCGTTTGATCAACCCCAATTTCAAATATGTTGATTTAAGCACCTTTAGGATTGTGTAGGAATTCTCGGATCGTGAATCGGAGCCCCGGATGCTTCAATTCAATGTTTCAAGGATTAGGTTAAATGATAACCATCCGATCATGAGATCGCAAAGGATCCAACCGTTCGTTTTGGACCAAACTTCCAGGACATGTATAGTAAACTTTGTTGAACTCGTAGAAACTTTCGGATCAGGTCGTGGGCCCCACGTACCCGGTTGACCAAGTTTGGGCAGTTTGACCCCTCGGTTGATCGTTAGTCTACCAAGGTAGTTCCACCCTTCAAGAAGTGCTAGAACGACCTTATAAACAAGTCTTGACTGTTAATTGAGTTATTTGATTATGTTGGAATTATGAGACCGTTTTATAGTATCTTATGGAATTCTTGGAGATTATTTTGATAATTGAGGTTATGGAATAGATGAACATGGAATACTTGATTGGTGGGTTATGAAGGTGAGCCGTGGGTCTCGGCTATAATTATTATGGAATGAGTGGACGTTGTTTTTAAGTGTACTTCGTTCTTCTAATATGGAATTTCTTGCATAAGTGAGTTTTAATTACAAATTGATTTAATTTGGGTTAATGAGGATATGGGATCTCTAAGGGTTATTATTTATCATTATTTAATACCATTATGATTATTATTAAAGTACATGGATCGTTGGATTATCTGGTGTGTGATAAAGCAGTCCACGGGCGTAGAACATGGTTTGGTCTAGCCATACGTGGCCTTGGATTTTCCGGCGTGTGGGCTTACTTGGTTATATTAGTACTTTATCACACGTGGTGTTGGATTATCCAGCGTGTGATAAAACAATCTGCACATAGGACATGTTTTGGTTAGGCCACACGTGGCGTTGGATTTTCCGGCGTGTGTACTCACTTGGATATTGGTTACTTCACCATACGTGGTGTTGGATTATTCCAGCGTGTGGTAAAGGATCCGGACATTATCGTTACTATTACTTTACAAGTGGTGTTGGACTCTCCAGCGTGTAGTAAAGTGACGGGGAGAGAGAAAATGATTATTATACTATATCGGGAAATATGAGCAAAGTTTAAAGAATTATGCTTAGCATATTGTGATTTTATTAAAAGGGAAAAGATAATTCCAAAATTAACTTGTTGATATTACTAAAAATAATTATATGTTATCTGGTTCGTGACTATTGATGGTAGAACTACGTGTGGCTTGATCCCTCAGGAAGGATACGTAGGTAGCCTGGGTTTAACCCAGGGTACAGCCGCAAGATCAATTATATTTTTGGATTTTAATTTGGTCACTAGGATCATATCCTATTTATTAGATTTATTAAGTTGGTTTGAATTATGTCGGGGAGTTTGAAGCCCAACCGAGGTGAGATGAAATGATTGGTTTTATTTCAGTTTTACTGAATAGTTGTGGTTAAAATGTGTTTGTGGTCATGACGAGTTGAAACTCATTTGGATGGATGTTTGATCCTGGTCGAAGTCTTTAGAATTGCTTGTGATTGTACACAAAGGGTTTGATTGCATGCTTTGATATTTTTTCCAAACGGTGGGCAAGTATATGGAAACTTTGTTTTAATTCCCTCACGATTTTCCGTTTGTGCCCTGAACTTCTGTAGGGCATTTCTATTTGTTTAATTTCGGTTGAACTTAATTTCAATTGTAAACTGAAGTCTTCCTTAGAATTGCTCCGTTATCGCCCATGTAGAGATGGATTTAAGGCCGGAGGCCTATTATGTGAACTGTGTGCTTTTACATTGTGCATGATTAAGTTTGGGAATCTTAAATTGTATATTTGACAAGTTGAAAATTTTGGTTAAGTTCATTTTTTAGGGGAGACTCTATCGAAATTTCGGTAGCAGTCTTAGCCATCTTTTCCTTTGTTTAAGGGAAGAGGATGTTTGGGGCGCGGGATCTGCCAGAGATTCTTAGGAATTTGGGGCGGGTCTTGTCAACCGGTTAGTTGGAGAGTGGTACTACAATCGGTTTGTGCCTTGTATAGCGTAGTTTGTGGCACTAACGAAGGCTTCTGAGGAAGAAATATGGCTGCGAAGATTGGCACATGAGTTCGGGATAGCTCAAGATTTGGTGATGATTCAGAGTGACAGTTAAAGTGCTATATGCTTAGTCAAGAATCAAGTGTTTCGTGGAAGGTTGATGTATGGTACCACTGGGTGAACGATGAGGATATTGCAATAAAGAAGGTTCATACATATGAGAACACTTTGGATTGCTTGACCAAGCCAGTCACAGATAAGAAGTTCACACATTGTTTGAGCTTACTCAATGTTATTGCATGCTAAATATTGAGTTGGACCTCTTAGGAAGTACTAGAATGATTTCCAAGAGGTTTGAAGAGCTTCTAGAGGTCAATGTTTTCACAAGGTGTTTAAGGCTTGCCAAGGTGGAGATTGTTGAAGTTTGGCTCTCATAAAACAGTTCGGATCATGGATGAGAAGCAAGAGGCGGCTAGTAGTTGGTTTCGAAACTGACCAGTCACATAAATCCCCAAAGCAACAGTCGCAAGTCCTGGATCGAATTCAAGTCTCTATAAAGAAGCAACCGGTCACCGCGTGTTTTGGTATTTTACAAGTCTTGGAGTTTTTTTTAGCCCATTTGGGCTAGGTTAAGTCTTTATTCGTATTAAGTTTGTACTTAAGTCCTACGAACTATAAATAGGCACTTTAGGGCTAGGTTTTCATAATGTGAGAAAACTAAAGTATCAAATTGGGTTCTTCATTGTAAACTGGGTTCTTTCTTACTAATGAATTTCTCGGGAATCACCAAAGATGACATAGGCACAATATCGAATCTCTATAAATTCTTGTGTTCTTTGTGATCCGTGTTTACTTTTTGGTTCGTCTGCGTGCTTTATCTTTACGTGGCTTGTGTGTAGTAGTTGTGTTGTCCATTAATAATAAGATCTCGGAGTGTTTTTCGCACAACATTATTTTCTATCCAGCAGCGTTAATATCTCTCCAGCAGTCGTTTCTCGGTTCAAGCAGTCTTATTCACTCTCAAGGTTATGAAATTTGGTCTATTCTTTTGTGTTTGCTACAGTAATTTTATAAAGGGAGTTTGGTTGTCCTATACTTCGCCTCTATTTTGGTTCTCTCTCTTTATTTAAATTTGAAATTTGTGCTTTTACACATGTATATTATATTAATATGCTTCATTCTTTTTTGCTTCTGAAGATTCATTCTCGGAGATCAAAACCTGGAATCTGAAAGTATGCGTGATTCTATTATGCTTTTGTCTTGGTCATGAAGATTATTCACTCTCTGAGATCAAACCAAGGGATTTGAAGGTATGCTTGATTATACTATGCTTCTATCATTTGATTTAATATACCGCTAAAATCTGTTTCGGTTACTTTTTTTGGGATGCTGTGGTAGAATTGCTTCATGTCTGTACCAACCAATTGTAGATTACTCTATTACCAATTGTAGGTATGCCACCATCTTTCTCTAACTTATTAGTAAGATTGATTTGCTCAGCATCTTTCTACTTTAGCTGCCGACTTCTATTGCAGCTCTGCAAAAAACAGAGCACAGAAATACAATTGCTATGACATATACAATAGTTCATTCTAATTATGTAATACTAGCTTCTCTGCGCATACAAGCGTGCAAGAAGTCTTTTTTTAATCACGCGGGCTATGCACGACTTCAAATCTTTTTAGTTTTTTGTAATTGTATTTTTCCAGATAGCTTTCTTCAAAGTTTTTCTTTATCGCCCGTATTTTCTAGATGTCTGTCTCAATAGTTTACGCTCGATAATAGGAAAAAAAAAACTGTTGAGTCGCGCTTAGCGCCCGTGATTAAAACAAGCCCTGACCCACCACATACCTCACATCTTTTCTGTGCTATCTCTAAAATAAAAACAAATACAAAAAGTCATTTACAACAAACTTTTTCCGAGGGAACCCAAAAGTCGTCGAAAAATGTGCTTTTTCCGACTAAAAAACATGGATTGTCGAAAGCATGTCACCAGGATGCATTTTATTTCCGACAGTGATACTGCCCTCGGAAAAAGTCTCAAAGTGTGTCGGAAATACACTTTTTTTTTTTTGCGGGAAGCCTCGGCGCTTGTTGTATTACAGACAAAAGTTTGTTGGAAATGCCATGGTTATTTCTTAGGGGTTGATTATGCCCTCGGAAATAGTCAGTTATTTCCAATGGAAACTAGTTCTTCTCGGTAATAATCAACTAGTTTCGAGGGCATTTTGATATTGTCAGAATTGCTTATATATTTCGGACGTGCTACTTTTAGTCGGAAGTAGTTGTTTATTTTGAACAAAAGGTCATTGTTGGAAATAGGATTTTTTTTCTTTTCATATCATTAAAAACAAATATTTAAATATTATCTCCACCAATGAGTAATTGTCACATATATTACTTGTACCATAAATGTTTTGACATATTTAACTGCTACAACATGACCATCAATTACTTAGTTATATCATTTTAACTAATTTTAAATTGTTATTTTCTTATCCAATAAAATCATCTTAGCTCATATTTCATTTATTTATTTGTTGATACAAGAAAATATTGGGGGAGGGGACTTAGAACCTTTGGTGCAAGAGTAAATGCCCTTAATCACTTGAGTTACAAGCGTCTTGCATTACAATTATATTTTTTATTACACATGTCATCTCTTTGACCGAAAGCATATAAGGGAGAACTAATGCTTAAGAGTTGGACTAGTATATTGTGGAAGATTTCATTATCAACCAT
This sequence comes from Prunus fruticosa, assembly GCA_018703695.1. NCBI lineage: Eukaryota > Viridiplantae > Streptophyta > Magnoliopsida > Rosales > Rosaceae > Prunus > Prunus fruticosa. Next base: position 28,007,174 of record CM031920.1, read on the forward strand.
TCATTTGATCACAACAATTGGAATACTAGTATTTTAAGAATCTAAATCAACCATTCATTTGATCAAAATTGGACTCCTACTAGAAGATGCCTTAATGCATAACACAACTTTCACTATATATTTCTAATATGACGAAATAAATTGAATTATATATTTGAAAAGTAATTCATATGATAAAAGACAATAAAAACAATTAAACAAGCATGGAAATAATTTTTATCGCGTTAGGGTTTCCCAACTTGTCAATTACCCAAAGAAAATCATACGACACTAATTATTCCCCTCACTGAGTCTCAGTCTACTCTTTTGCCTCTGCTAGAACTCCATCGGCCCCTACCAACACCGACTCCAAATCCCCATCATCCAGCCCAACTCCTTCATCTCCTCTGTCTCTATTTTGGTCAAAATGCCCAGTCTACTTCTATTTTGCCCAAAATCGAGCAAGACTTGCTATAATCATAGCTGCCTATGAGGTTTGGTTATCTCGCTCTTCAGACTCAAGTCGGCGGCCGTAGAGATCACCCCTCTATCTTCTTCACTTCTTGAGTTTCTTGAGGTCCGTATCTCCATCCCTTTTTATTACTTTTAGCTTTTGTAGCTGTTTAAATGTTTATGGCTTTAAGGGCTTTTGGAAAACTTCATGTGGATTTTTATTTTCTAACGATGTTTTACAATACCTCGAACTCTGATAAGTCTATCAATTCTCTCTTTGATTTATAAAGTTCGAGTAGTTGTGTGGAGATTATTATGTGTTAAGATATGACTTTTGGTATTCAATTGATTGGTTTCTGGGATTTGTTTTATAATAGGCTTTGTGGGTTGGATTTTTCGTGTGAGAAGTGAGGACTCATTTTGTAATAGAATAGCCAATATGCTGACTCATTTTTCTTTGAGCACTAATCTTACCCGTTTCTGGTTTGATTCAGAATCTCTTTTTTAAGGAGTGTAATCCTCGTTCTTTCTTTTTTTTCAAAAAAAGTGGGAGAAGTGAGGGAAGGGTGAGGATGCACTTACAAATTTTTGGGTCTGGGTTTTGTTTTTCCTCTTTATTTTGTGTGACTTATGTCGAAGTTAAGCCCACACTAATTTTTCTGTCATTGTTGTCTTGTGGATGTTCTGATTTTGCAGACTATCCTTCACATATAAGAAGGCAGAAGTAAGGTGAAGATGTGGTGCATATCTTAAAGGTTTCTTTGGATGACTTGTATAATGGCAAACCAAAGAAATTCTCTCTCTCCGAATATTTTGTGTCTGAAATGCAAAGGGTATGCCTCTATTTGTCACTCTGTTTATTTGTATTTAACTTCTATTTGTCACTCTGTTTACTTGTATTTAACTTTACAGTGATGTGGTGCTCTTTACTGGGTTTTTTTGTTCAATCTAATTGCTACTCACAACAGCTACATTGTATTAGTATTAGTTCTGTATGTGAATTCAAGCAGAATATGTTGACATGGCTGCTGAACGTGGGTGCGACATTGATTAGAGTATAGTATGAATATTCTCTGCACTTCTTTGTTTGGTCTAAGGTAAGAACATTTATCAATCAATGTGACATGTATGGATTCTTCAGATAGTCAATTAATATATATTTATATCCTCTTTTGTTTCTTCTATAATCTAATCTTTCTCCAATAAAGCTTCTCTATTTCTTATTCTCATCTATGTCAGTTTCAAGAACATTGTGAAAAATACCAGAAAGTTATTATTCACACAGAGCAATTGACAGGTTATTCATTCATCCAACTTCTCCATAATGTTAACTTCTAAATGCAATCTGCTATAGAGTAATATGATTCATTTATTTACTTTTTGGAATAATTCTTAGTATTGTTGGAACTTGGAGCACAATCCAAAGATTTGTATTACTGTTGGAGTCATTACATAAATATTAATTGCAAGATTTGTATTGGGCTATGAGCTGTTTGTTTGGTCCTACTTGGTATTGAGAGTTACCTCCACTCTGGCACTTCTCTTTGTAAGTAGCATCTACGTAACATGGCTTCCGTTTTCCTCTTGTCTGGCATGGTTATAAGGAACCTTATTTAATGTTACTAAAAGAAATAGTAATGCCAATATAAATAAAGCACCATATCTCTCACCTTGTGCTGTCAAGGGAAGGAGACACTGTTGTGGAAGTTGGTACTTCTCCGAGTCCAAAAGGAAGCCTCCAAGCCAGAGTACCTCAGGGACCCGTAGAAATTTTGCATCATAGGCCATTTGCTTACATCACAAAAGAGTGGGTTAAAATTGGATTGTAACTTATTTACATTACACAATATGAGCAGTCTACAAAAGAATTGACTTATTCAGCAGTTCTCAATCCCCAATATTTGCAATCTTCCTAGGTAGTTCACATGTTATTTAAGTTTGTAAACTACAGATAACAAGTTCATAGAGTGATCTGGAAGCCTAACCATAGAACCAAACCGATATGTGGACAGGATGTCAAAACCGTACGGATCACAGTCTACCAAGCAATAGGTAGGGAGATGCAAAGTATCAACAAGAAGCCCCAAAAACCTGGCAAACATAAAGTACCTAAAGTATATAGACAAAAGGGAAAAGAAATTGCAAACAGATAAGGCAAGGCACTCTGTTACCTTCTTGTGGAAATATCAGGATATCCACATCCCTGTGAAGAAAATAAAAATAGCACACAAACAAAAAAGTTTAATAAAAGCTGTTTCAAGGATCAATGAGAGTTATTTGGCCAAAAACAAGGGTGTATGCTTACAGTGATAACGATGCAGTGGTTTGTGTTGCAGAACTGGTCATTTGCCAATCGTTGAAAAACTATACAGAATACGAATAATGGTTTGTTCATAGAAACACACATCAAAATCAAACGATATCCAGCTAAAGCACCAGGGTTGCTAACAAAAAGAGTAATTACCTGATTCTTTCGCCACAACAAGTATGTATTTCGCTACACTAACAATATCTGCGAGGAGAGACGCACCAGAACGTAACACGGTAGAGAAGATCCAACATCGAGACAACGCCGCAAGGAATGGGAGGAGAAAAAGCATAATAGAAGCAAGCACTTGCATCTCCAGGTAGAGCAGAAAGCAATCCAGCTTGAAACAAAACTGAAACCTGCAAAAGAAAACAAACAGAGCAAAACAAAACCGCCGGCAACAACAGGGGACAAAACACCCCAGCCACTGAAACACAAGCAAACTCACAGTAGCTCCAGAAAAGGAGCAGAACAAAGCAGCCACCCACACCCAACCACACACTCCCTGCAAAACAAGAAAAGAAAAGGCAACAGGAACAGCAAAGGAAAGGGGTGAGGAGGATAGTTCAGGGAGGGAGGGAAACTTTGGGCTAATTTCCATTGAGGTAAAATCACCACAGAGGGTGAAGCAAATCACCACAGAGGGTGAGGCAAATCACCACAGAGAGTGAGGGGGAAAATCACCACAGAGGGTGAGGGGGAAACGGTAAAAGAAAAAGGGGCAAAACCAAACCAAGGAGAAATTAAACGAGAGAGAGGAATAGTAGGGAAGAGGGGGGAAGAAGAAGGACAAAGGAGGAGGAGGGGGAGAGGAGGAGGGGGCAGACCACCTCCCCCCAGGATGCGGCGCTGAAGGGTGATTGGACAAGAGTTTTCGCTGTATGACCTTAGATTCAAGGATTCCACTCTTGGGAAACAATTCCACATCTGTCACAGTGTTGGCTCCTCAGGAATACTATCGTTGTTGAGGATGCTTTTAAAGTGCATTTGGCACTTACCCCTCGGATTATGGTAGCGCTCTCTGGAGCTGTGATGGCGTATCCATCACCATCTTCCTCTCGGTTCTTTGGCTTCTGTGACTTCTCTGGTGGTTTGGGTCTTGCGTTGGGTGCCTTGCCAATTGGTTATTGGTGGTGCGGCATTCCTCAGTTGGTTTTCTTTATATTTCTTGGCTTTTGTTGTGTTTTTTTTGTTGTTTTGTAATTTGACTTTGTATGAAGCTTGGTTCTAGCCTTGAACTGAGGTCTAGCTGCTTCTACCTGGTTCTTGTATTTCTGGCTTAGTGTGCAATCTATCCCGTTTTGGTTTCTTTGAAACCAAACATTGACCAAAAAAAAAAACACTAACAATATCTGCAGGTTAGAATTAATGATTTGAGCATGTTTTTTGACTTCAAATGACACTTAGGGTTGATTATGTAATTACCAATGAACTTGTAAAGTTTACATTATCGAATTTGAATATCCATTGATTTTAAACATGAATATTTTAATATTTTAATTATTCTCTCTTAGTTAATCATCTGAATACCTTTGACCTCTTCAACATGAATGGGAACAGGAAAGGCCTGTATGTGAACCAGATGCAGATGTTTAAGTTTAGACACAATAAAAATACGATGTCATCAAATCATTGTTTTTAAAAAATTTTAAAAAATATGTTCCATTCTTACGGTGTTTGGCCTATTTTTGCAATCAAACATGTTTCATGCAATCAGTATGAGTTGACAATACCTAAACCATGATCATAGTGATATCAACTCAACGAAGAAGTACCATAAACCTTTTGAACAATTTTACCAACATTAGGGTTTAGTATTGGCATCAGAGCGGTGGCGCAAATTTGCTGGGCTGAAAGGCCACCACCGTCTCTTCAGGGAGTGTTGGAAGCGGATGGTCTTCCAGGACCACCAAACTAATGTTTCTTATCTATATTTGGTACTAAGTTAGCCTCTTCACTCGCTTGCTTTGGCTGAGTGCGTGCTGGCCTAGTTTGTATGGTTCTGTTTGTGGCTTTTGCCTCTTAATGAAATCCCTTTTCGTCCAAAAATTTCTTTTTACCAACATTGTAAGGAAAGTTGAACCATACTGAACTAACAGGTGAAACCCCCAAGATTAACAATGTATTCAACAGACCAAAAATACACAAATGTAAATGTAAATGATGATTGGCATAAGTCATTTTTATGAAAAATCAAGCAGCAATGTACGCCATTATCTTCTTGTCTTCGAAAATCAAGCGAAATTTTCATGCATACCCTTTTCCTACAGACACCTGCCAAAAGGAGGCAACATGAAGTAAATACCCCAAATGCTGTATGCGGCCTTATAAGATTATTAGAAGCTCATGTGGCAAGTTCAAGAGTCTAAAGAATACTACTACTTTTACTAATATAAGAGTACCCACCGCGTTCAGATTGTGGCGACTACACTGCATAAGGATGCATATGTCATTGATCGCACGGTCTACAATTGACTGATCTGCATTGTAAATTAAGCAGAGATTATTACTAATTACTTGGAGAGGAGAGACCATGGACATAACGCATCAAGAATTTCCAATTAGAAAATATCACATCTAAACAAATATACCATGTTCTCATATTATCTTACCACAAATCAGTAGGCCTCAATTTCTACGCCCATGATAATTTGAAAAATACAATGCATTTTTACCAAGGTTTAATTAATGTAAAAAGAAGAATAACATTTATCATAATCCAAGTTCAAGGTCTTATAACAAACTATATCTTACAGCCCATATACTAAGGATATATTCTTTGACATTCGAAATGAAAAATAACTCAGATTCACCTGAAAGTACAGAAGGGTGCATGTAATAGATATCTCTCTTAGACCCATGTTTGTTTTCTTGCAGAAGTTGCTGAACAATTACTAGAACCCTAAGCAAAACATCTGAAACAGATTCGGCAAACCGGGTAATCAGTAATTCGTACACATTTATTATAAACACTTATTTCAGCTCATTCTGACAAAGTAGTCTGTGTATTGTTAAAAAACGAAAAAACAAAATCTAAGCTGCACTACATGAAAAGTTAAATACCATACCAAGCGCAACATAACCTACGCAATCTACGCAAATGGCTTTCCCTTCGAAGTGTGAGAGTCTCCTTCAAAATTGGCAAATCAGAGCTACAATAGCTGCGCATAACAATGTACCAGTTTGGATAACTAATTAGTAATTACTACCCAATCTACGAAATTATTATTAATTTTCCCGGAATATCGCACCCAAAGAAAAAAAGAATACTGAACATATTAAGAACTCTGTGGTGCTTGGTTGGTTGCTGAGAAAAACCAGGAAAATCTGAACGATCAACTAAAATCGAGAAAGTAGGCTTAGAATTTAACCAATTCGAATCGGGCTTCGTGCAGTAATTTCTGAAGCGATCGATGAGAATCTCCGGAGACCGTCCATTGCTGAGATCTTCAACTATAGCTCGAGTAAATTCTGCGCTCCAAAAAAATTTAACAAAAAAATAAATGAGAAACTATAAATTAGCGTCTACTTGAAGAAATTGATTTCGAATTGGTTTAAAATATAAAAATTGACGAGGACCTCTGATTTTTCTTAGCAAATCGCAAGGCCGAGGCTGTGAGCTCCATCTTGAGTGCTTTCCCTCCATAATTCTTGCGTTAATGGAGATTCTTTTAAAATGATTTCTGGGTATTTACAGCTTGCTTGTGGGCCGGATCAGTTTAGATCCTTTTGCTAAGGAATAGAGCTTTTAGGGTTTAGGACTTATGTGTTTGTCAAACTTGGGCCTTTTATACTTGGTTCTGATGTAGAAACTAATGACATGTTTACTTTCAAGAAATGGAGGAACTTAAGAATAAGGGAATAATAAATTCGTAATGGAGAAGTTGATTCGATTCCAATTCCTTATTCTCAAATTCTTCAATTACTCGAATCATGACTTCCCCTATTCAGTGTAAGTAAACATGCCCTAGAATCAGTAGCAGCTGTAAATTGGGAAAATATGAGCTAATTGAACAAATGCTAATGGTAGCAATTGGATTCCATAAAGAGAATGTTAAAGCTCACGTCTTTTACTCAACAAAGTCATTTATTCTTCTTGATGGAAGTCCAGTGTGAAATTCTAAATAGAGAATAAATGACTTTGTTGAGCAAATGATGAGTAAGTGAATGAGATATATTATGATGAAAAGTCCTTTGAAAAAAAAGAAAAAAGTTGTTACATAATGACAAACAACAAGCTTTAACAAAATTTTTGATGAAATGCAATGACCGACACCAATTTGATATGTGGAAAAAAAAAAATTAACCATCATATTGATGGATTTAAATTCAAGGAGCATTTCTGACATAGAAAAATTCGTAAGAAAAAGCGTGTTGGTGTATTAATGACGGTGCCTCGTCCACATGTTGTGGCCCGATGTGTAGTACACGTCGCACACGGATCAAACACAGTTGAGAGGCTTGGACTTTGAGACTGAGATCTTCAAAGATCCCCTTATTGCACAGAGAGTTGGAGCGCCTGGACTGGCAGAGATCCAGCCTGGACAAAAGGGAGGAGCCTTTGTCATCCAAGAGCAGGAAGCTCCAGTTCCTCCAGCAGGGCCCTCTCCAATTTCTCTATTTTGTGGGCAAATATTACTTAATTATGCATGCTATTTAGTGATTTAATTCTTTTCATTTCCTTGTATTTTTTGGAATGCGAAGATTTATAGGAGTATATAACATAGTTGAGGCAAATTGCGTGTATTGATTGAATTGATTTGTTAATTGTGTTTGACAAATTACAAGATGCACGAGCAATTACACTACTTTAACAAAAGTAAAGAGGATCCACTTTTCGAATTCATGCATATTTATTGGCTCTTTGACATAATACAATATTCATAAGAAATGATATATAGTATGAAAATACATAAACTTTTGGAATGGTTTCTTCAAGTACGTCGTTGTGTGATTTCCACAGTTCTACGACGTTGCTTTCTTCCTATCACTTTAACAAGCCAATCTGTTGTTCCAGGAGAGAGTACAAGATATCCCAGATATTCCAATTACCACCCCAGATGCATACCCCATCAACACTACCTTCCAATCAAAACCATTCCCATGCCCTAACTCATCCTCTTGTTGGAATGAGGATGGCGGTGGTTGATGTGCACCGCATGTTTTAGAAAGTGGCAATCCACACAATCCTGTATTTCCATTATATGAATCATTTTCAAATGTATAAAATTGCTTGCCCTGAGGTATGGGCCCCACAAGTTGATTTTTTGAAACGTTGAACTTTTCAAGTGATGTCAAATTTACCAATTCCTCCGGAATATCACCAAAAATTTTGTTTGAAGACAGATCTAACCATTCAAGATTGCACATATCGCCAAATGATGGTAGAATTGTACCTGTAAGCTCATTATGAGAAAAGTTAAGCCCCTTCAATAATTTAAGCTTACCGATTACTTTTGAAATCTCTCCTCTGAAAGTGTTGTTTGAGAAATCAATAGTTGTGAAGAAAGTTTGAATCTTCACCATTTCCATTTCGAAGCCTTTAATTGTCACTACCACAGTATCCTGATAGTAGCCCTCTCCCATATATTTTAGTTCATGTTCTTGTGAGTTTGTCATGGCCGTCAAATGTTCAAAATATTTTGTTGGCAAGAGACCGCTAAACCGATTGTAGGAGAGGTCCATGATACGCAATTTTTGGAATGGAAACTTAGTTTCCGGAATGCCTATTTCACCATAGAATTTGTTAGACCTCAAGATAAGAACCTGCAACTTCGAAGAGATTCCATCCAATTTGGGAATGTGCCTTGAATTTTGTTGTTTCCAAGGTCTAGAACTTCCAACTCTCTACATGTGAGCATAGTTCGCGGCAATGACCCTTCCAATTGATTTCCATTAAGATCAAGATTTCTCAAAACGTTTCCCTTAGAAAATGTCCCAGGAATCACGCCATGAAATTTATTATTCCGTAGATCCAAAACGAGAGGCTCTAACTGAAGTTCCCTATGCATTGATGAATTTTGCCACTCAATTTATTATTAGACAAATCAAGGATTTCAAGGCTAGTCAAGCTGCAAATGGTTGGAGGCATCTCTCCAGTCAATTGGTTGTTTGATATGGAAAAGAAAAATGTGGAAGGTGATGGAATTGGAAGCTCTCCTTGGAGAGAATTGTTGTGAAGGTTGAGATATCCAAGGTTTTTCCACTGAAGGTGTCGTGCAGTGCCCGTCAAAAAGTTGTGAGAAAGATCCAAATACTGCAATGAATCTTTTGCGACATCCCACGACCATTTGGGAACTTCGCCTTGAATTCGGTTGTAGGAAAGGATTAACATTTCCAAGTTTGGTGAGGCTCTTAGAAAGTACGGGAACTCACTTATGTTGCAAGACGACAAAGCTAGGATCAAAAGTTGAGGCCAGCTGTTGTTACTCAAATGGTTGAAACTCAAGGACAGATGGTTAGAGGAAAGATCAAGCCAAAAAAGACTTTGGAGTTTTGAAAACTTTTCAAACTCCACAGTGCCACTCAAGTTATTGGATGATAGAAAAAGGTATCGAAGGTTCTCAAGTTCAAAGATTGATCTCGGAATCAGGCCATGCAGCTTGTTATCATGTAAAGAAAGAATTTTCAAAGAACGAGATTGGAACTCAATGATATTACCGCTGAGTTGGTTACTTCCGAGGTCTAACCGCTCCAATGATGGCAAACTACCTAACCAAGATGGTATTGTTCCGTTGAGTTGGTTCCCATTTAAATAGAGGTTGGTTAAGTGTCGAGGAATAGGACCCACCAGTTGTTGTTTTGAAAAATCATATAACGAAGAGATGAATGTCGAGTTGCTATCAACTTCTGGAAACTGACCGACATAATTGTTGTCCTTAAGATCCAACTCAAAGAGGCTCTCAAGGTTTAAAAAGAACGACCATGGGATTTGGCCACCAAAATTGTTAGACGAGAGGTCCAACTCCATGATTTGTGTGAGGTTACCAACAAATGCAAGATATGATCCTACAAAACTGCAATTGCTGAGATACAAAGCTCTCAAAGACTTGAAATTTCTTGTTAGACGATGCCAATCTACTGAAATTCTAGTTTCAGAGAGCATCAAGGTTTCGAGTGGACTGCTCCAGTTAGAATTGGGGAGAGACCTCTGAGGTTATAGTTATAACCTAAATTTAGCAGTCGAAGATTTGGTCGGTGGAAAATGCTTTCTGGGAATTTTCCTTGCAAGTGGCATTCATCGAGTCTAAGAGTTGTCAGAGAAGAAGAGAGATTCTTGAAGGAATCAGGTACAACTGAAGACATGTCAACACCGTACAGTTGAAGCTCCTTAAGATTGGTTAGGTTTTGAACAATTCTGTTAAAATTAAGAGTATCTAGTCTCACAACTGAAAGCGAAAAGTGCGAGAGATTGAGTGAAACCAAGTTGGAAAGGTGGGAAATTTCGGAAGGGATTGGGCCACTGAAATTGGAGTCAGAGAGGTCAAGGTAAGTCATACTTACAAAGCCACCAAATTTGGACGAAATTGGGGAACCTCTGAAATCATTTTTAGAGAGGTCTAGCCTCTTGAGATGGCCAAGAGAGAATAAGCTGCTATTGGAATGGATATTACCTTGAAGCCCACCAAAATGAAGGTTGAGACCGATCACATGACCAGTCATCTTTTCACAAGTGACTCCACTCCACGTGCAACAATCCTTGCCTTTCTGCCAAGTAATTGTACTATTAGAATAAAGAGTTGTTCCATTATATAAATCAAGTTCAGAAGAGGTATCAATAGAAAAGGAGTTCTTGAATTGAAGCAAAGCAGAGCTGTCATGGGGATGGCATAAATGCCTTGAAGAAAGAGAAGAGGAAGAGTTAGATGATGATGAACAAGTAGAGTTGAATTGACAAGTAGTAAAGAGCGGGAAGAGGAGGCACAACCAACCCATCTTTCCTTCAAAATCTAAAAGTATATATTCTTCTAAATAATTTTGTGAGCAACTCTGTCCTGGAGATGTTGATATTTATAACAAGTTTCGGTAACAGTGATTTATCTAGTAGATGTGGCATAAGGTTGTCCTGCATTTAAAGTTTCCACAGTGCTAAGATGGCAAGTACTTAAGTTTGTGGAAAATCTTGTGGAAAATTTGGCAACCAAGGCGTTGATTTGGTATTTGGTCTTAGTAGGTATAATTTCTGCGTGTTCAAATGGTTTCCACGTGTTACCTCCAACTTCTACTAGTCAAAAGTTGTCCAATTTCTGCGTGTTCAAATGGTCTGCTCAATCTTTTTCACATTTTCTTTAGATAAATAAAGTCATCAACATAAAAGTTAAACAAATCCTTTAGATAAAATCTAAATATTATAAAGCTAGTTCCTATATAGTAATAAAAAAACATATTGCAACTTAATTATATAAAGATCGTACTGGGATCGGTTGTGGGGGTAGGGAGAGTTTGGATGTGGCTGCGGCTTGGGGAAAGTAGCTAAGGTGGGTTGTTGCGGGGGAAAGAGAGAAGAGAGAAGGTTGTTGCAGTTGAGATTAATTATTTTTATTTATTTTAGCTTTTAAATCTTATTTTTATTTCTTAATTATTTATTTTTTAAAATTGAATTTAAATATTTTATTTTTATTCATATTTTAATAGAAGTTTAATAGATTGGATTACATTAGCTAACGATGCTAAACACAGGGACTAAATTGGTCAACGGGCTAAAACACATCGACCATTTAGCATTTAAGCCAACTTGCGCAAGATAGTGGTAACGGCCCTTCCAACTGATTTCCATTAAGGTCAAGATTCCTCAAAATGTTACCCTTAGAAAATGTTGATATTAAAAAAGGTCGTTTGTTGAAAAAGAAGGAACGCTCTCGCTTGTGCTCTGCTTCTCTCCCAGTTTTGAGAGTCGGTGGCAGTTTCCCACCCTTAATGGGTGTTTCTCTAGCTCTGCCCTCAGGAGTTCAGGGCTTTATGCCCTTTCAGTTATGTTGTTTTTGTTTTCTCCTTCCTCTCCAACCCCTTTTAACCCTAGATCTCACTTCAATCTCCAACCTTTTTATTGGTTTTTCATCCACTTTCACCCCCTTGGTCCTCATCTCCCAGATCCCCCCCACTCTCACCCTTATCACTTGCTCTACTCCTCTCCTTCCTCACTTGTTCCCACCTCAATCCAAGCTTGCAGCTATTCATCCTCTACACGCGTGTTCGCGTCTTATTTGGAAGATTGGTAGAGTTTCAACTCGGGTGCTCGCACCACCACCTTCCACGAATTGGTTCTTGTTGGTTCTGCTGGCTTTGGGCTGGTTTTGGCCTTCGGTTTCGTCCCTTGATGCATGGCTGTTGTTCCCTTGGATGCGAGTTTGGGTTCGATGGTTGCGAAGTGTGTCGCAGTGGAGTTCGCTATTGGGGTTTTCTTGGTTTTACGTTTTTCCAATTTTAAGGCTTTGTTCCAGTGGTTTTGGGGTTGTTGTTTGTTGTGTTGGTGTGGAAGTTTGTTGTTTTGCTTTGGCCTGGTTGGTTGTTGTCTGCTTGCTGCTTCTCTAGTTGCAAGGATGATGGCGGCTGCTCTCTGTTGTTTTGTTTTAGTTGCTAGGGTTTTGTTTGTTCTGGGTCTTTTGATGTTTGCTTTGTTGGGCTTTGTTTGTAATCCTTACTTATGAATGAAAGTCCACTTTGACCCAAAAAAAAAAAAAAATGTTGATATTTATATGAAGCTTAATGAATAGTAATTTATCTTCTTTAGATAAACAGAGCACCATTGTCACGCAGGTGTAGGTCCCATTGTTTGCTGCTACACCAATTTGAATTGTTGATAATTGACATTATTGAGGGTGAAGGCCTACGTCTATTCATCTAATTGGAAAAAATTTGCCCCAAGTCTTTGATATTTGGTAGTCTTTCGTCTTGTAGTACGTAGGCATTTCTGCGTGTTAAAATGGGCACCTTAATTTTCATTGGCTTGCGAATTTGGATTCATAATTGACCATCAAAATCGTTCTTGTTCTAATCAAGTTGTCCAAATATGATTCAAATTTGCGTATTGAAGAAGCCGGGAACGAGTATTCATAAATTGACCATCAAAATCGTTCTTGACTTTTGCCCCCTTCTTCACGCTCTCATTAATTCTTCACGGTTTTGCTTGTCTTTTCACTTTCTGTCTCATTAATTCATCAAGTAAATCAACTTCAAGAGAAGAGGTATCAACAGAAAAGGAGTTCTTGAATTGAAGCAAAGCAGAGCTGTCGTGGGGATGGCATAAATGCCCTGAAGAAAGAGAAGAGGAAGAGTTAGATGATGATGAACAAGTAGAGTTGAATTGGCAAGTAGTAAAGAGCAGGAAGAGGAGGCACAACCAACCCATCTTTCCTTCAAAATCTAAAAGTATATATTCTTCTAAATAATTTTGTGAGCAACTCTATCCAGGAGATGTTGATATTTATAACAAGCTTCGGCAACAGTGAAGGCCTGCTACACCAATGTTAGCTCGCTTCTCTTTTTTTTTTTTTGTAATATGTTTCATGTAATTAGAAAAAAGTTGCACCAAGTCTTTGATTTGTGGCCGTCTTTGGTGTTGGTAAAGTTTGACGATAAGGTGTAGGTCCCATTGTTAGCTAGCTGCTACACCAATTTGAATTGTTGATAATTGACATAGGCATTTCTGCGTGTTAAAATGGGCACCTTAATTTTCATAGACTTGCTAATCTGGGTTCCACCTGTTACCTTCAACCTGTACTAATCAAGTTGTCCAAATATGATTCGAATTTGTGTTCACCACTTATTCTAGCGTATTGAAGACACAGGGAACGAGTAAGCAAAAATTGACCATCAAAATCGTTCTGGGCTTACCAGTGACTTCTGCCCCCTTCTTCACGCCCTCTCCTTCATTCTTCTCATTTGCTTTCTGCACGGTTTTGCTTGTCTTTTCACTTTTTGTCTCTATACTCTTCAACATTTGGTAGGCCTTGCCTTTAATCCAATCTCTGAATAAACTTTCAGAGCAAATTCTTAAAGGAAAAAAAGAAAAGGGACCAACTTTTACTTCATGAAAGCGTTGAATGCAGCTTTGTATTCGCAATTTGGATTCAAAACATCAAAAAGGACAGCATCCTAAGAATGCCCATTGTATAAATTAGCTATTACATTTAAAATCAAATAAATGCTACAGATAGTATTGTGAAATTTAAAATCAAATAAATGTGTTATAAAACTAAGGGTAATTTTCATTTTACAACATTGAAGTTTACCTAGAGTTTCAGCCTTTGATCCATCAATTTTTTTCGTCTTAGTTGCGTACATAATGTTTGTTTTTGTATCACTTTCATACCTTCGTTAGTTTGACCATCATATTTTCCGTTAAATAATGACATGACAATCAATGTTGCCATGTGGACTAAAACAATGAAAATATATTAAATAATTAAATAAAAAATTTAAGTATATTTAAAAAACAATGACATGGCATGTCTTTTCACTTTCTGTCTTCACCCTTAAGCATTTGATAGGCCTTAGGCCTTTAGTCCAATCTCTGAATGAGCTTTCAGAGCAAATTCATAAACAAAAATTTCTTTAAAATTTTCATTTATGAAAATCCATTATCTTTCTCTAGGGCTAAAGAAAAGAGAGGAGTTAATAAACAAAGTCATCAACATAAAAGTTAAAACAATCCTTTAGATAAAATCTAAATAATATAGTAATTAAATCCTATATAAAGGTAGCTACTACAATCTCTCGGCCACAATTTCTTTGAATCTTGCTCAATCTTTAACATTTTCTTTGATGCACTCTCTCACATTAATTAACATGCTAGAGTTTCTTGTGCCTTCCATTCATCAGCTACCAAATTCCTAAACATGTATCATTACTAACTTTGAAGAAGCAATTACGGCACTAAAACATGTTAATGTTACATTAATTTCATTACCTCATTTGGTAGATATTTAATTAATTGGTATAGTTACCTCTTTAAATCAAATTCAACAATTTTCTTAAAAATAAAAAAATATATATTAAACCAAAATTTTAAACGTAATGGAATGGACAAATTTACACCCCTTGTTGACAACAAAAGAGTGCTGCTGTTGCAGATTTTTGTGTCTTTCTATGAATGATGTGCTTTTCACAACCTCTTTGTTTGTGCAAGTATCTTCTAGTGAGAATATTTGCGGATGATCATCTTTTTTCTCGGTCGTCTTCTTTTTCTCGAACCTTGCAAAATAATGGTTGTTAATCGAAGAACATTGGTTTGGTGTTGGCCAAAAGGCATCCGATGCCTAAGTTAGTAAAATGGTCTAAAGGATATGCGAATTCAACTGAAAAGATGGAGTTTTCCTCTCCGTGGAGATGAGGAGGTGCGGATGCTGGGAGTGGGGTGACAACGTGGAACCGTGAGAGAGGGATAGAGAGAAAAAGGCGTGAGCTTTTTGCTAGGGTTTTCAGAATTACCTTCTTTGTGTCATCAATTTAACTTAAATAGCCCTCCTATTTTGTAACCTTCATTTGCCATACAAAATATTATACTACTAGGCTCAGATGTGCTTTTGTACGGCTTTGGTTGTCTTTCTACTGTTTGCCCCTACCCTTAAGCATTTGGTAGGCCTTAGTATTTTAGTCCAATCTGTGAATGAGCTTTAAGAGAAAATTCATAAATGAAAAAAAAGAAAAAAAAAAGAAGGTACCAACGTTTCATTGTAGGAAAAGATGGAATAACTTTAACATTAACTTGCACATGAAATGTTTATCACTATTGTGTGCAAGAGGTTTTTTTTTTTTGGTCAAAAGTGTGCAAGAGGTCCAAATATGATTCAAATTTTTGTTCACCAATTATTCTAGTGTATTGAACACGCAAGGAAAGAGTATGCAAAAATTGACCACCAAAATCGTTCTTGGCTTATTGCACGGTTTTGCTTGTCTTTTCACTTTCTGTCTCTACCCTTCAACATTTGGTAGGCCTTGCCTTTAGTCCAATCTCTGAATAAACTTTCAGAGAAAATTCATAAAGGAAAAAAGAAAAGGGACCAACTTTTACTTCATGAAAGCATTGCATGCCGCTTTGTATTCGCAATTTGGATTCAAAACATCAAAAAGAACTGCATCCTAAGAATGCCCATTGTATAAATTAGCTATTACATTTAAAATCAAAATATGCTTTCTAAGATAGTATTGTGCCAAAAAAAAAAATTCTTTTAATTTTTTTATTTATGAAAATACATTATGTGTTATAAAACCAAGGATAATTTTCATTTCACTACGTTGAAGTTTACCAAATTTCAGCCCTTGATACATCAAATTTTGGTCATCTCAGTCGCATAGATAACATTTTTTTTTATATCACTTTCATATTAGGTTTTGGGATTTCTACTTCTTGGATTGTGTAGACGAGCAGGTCATTGATGACCAAAATAAAAGAATGAGTGTTTGCATAAACAACAGGTCAGTGAAAAGTATGTAATCCTTAATATGATAATTGTGGTCTAGAGATGTAGTAATTATTTAATCCCAAAGCCTCTCTGGGCTACACTGTAGCCCATAGGGTAGTTCCACCCGTGATTGTGCCTCGTAAGTGTTACGGCATGACTAAGGAAACGACAGAAGTCTAGCTGGTGTAACGATTGCGTGTCCCATTGTCACAGTGTAGGTCCCAGTGTTAGCTAGCTTCTACACCAATTTGAAGTGCTGATAATTAACACTGAGGGTGAAGGCCTGCTACACCAATGTTAGCTCGCTTTATTTTTTGTTGTTGTTGGTAATACGTTCATGTAATTGGAAAACATTTGCACCAAGTCTTTGATTTGTGGCCGTCTTTGGTGTTGGTAAATAGGCATTTCTACGTTTTAAAATGGGCACCTTAATTTTCATAGGCTAATCTGGGTTCCACTTGTTACCCGCAACATGTACTAATCAAGTGGTCCAAATATGATTCGAATTTGCATATTAAAGAAGCCGGGAACAAGTATTCATAAATTGACCATCAAAATCATTCTTGACTAGTAGTCACCAATGACTTTTGCCCCCTTCTTCACTCTCTCATTAATTCTTCTCATCTACTTCTCCATGGTTTTGCTTGTCTTTTCACATATAGTTAGGTGTCCTGCAACATGTACTAATCAAGTTGTCCAAATATGATTCGAATTTCTGTATTGAAGAAGTCGGGAATGAGTATTCATAAATTGACCATCAAAATCGTTCTTGACTTTTGCCCCCTTCTTCACGCTCTCATTAATTCTTCACAATTTTCACTTTCTGTCTCCACCCTTAAGCATTTCATAGGCCTTAGGCCTTTAGTCCAATCTCTGAATGAACTTTCATAGCAAATTCATAAACAAAAATTTCTTTTAAATTTTCATTTGTGAAAATCCATTATCTTTCTCTAGGGCTAAAGAAGAGAACGAGTTAATAAATAAAGTCATCAACATAAAAATTAAAACAATCCTTTAGATAAAAATAATATAGTAATTAAATCCTGTATAAAGCTAGCTACTACAACCTCTCGGCCATAGTTTCTTTGAATCTTGCTCAATCTTTTTTACATTTTCTTTGATGCACTCTCTCACATTAACATGCTAGAGTTTCTTGGGATCCAAGGCTCTACATTTACAAACGGTGCATTTGCCTGCATTTCGCAACATCTAAGCCATTCCAGGTAATCTACCGACTTAAAATTTGACACTTCACTTTTAAACTTTTTACACCCATCCATTTAATTAATTTTAACTTAACAATGCTAAGTTTAAATAAAATTTTAAAATTTTAAAAAGAAAAAAAAACTGGCAGCCATCCCACCTCTTCGACAACTCTCTCCCTCTTCCATGAATGTGCCTTTTTAGCAAGAACTCAAGCTCCAAGAACCCTTTTTTTTAATTATAAATTTATTTATGTCTTTGCCAAATAAAACACTCAAATTTGTTTTGTTTGAAGAGTACTTGTTTAACAAACGAGAGTTTGGGGAGGGGGGGGGGGGGTTGGGGGGTTGGGAAGATGTTGCCGTGAGGGCTAAAAGTCTTTATTTATTTATTTTATATTTTATTTAAACTTAATTAAAGGATGAGTGTAACATTTTTAAAAATGAAGTGTCAAATCTTAAGTCGTTAGATTATTGGAATGGCCTAGATATTACGAAATGCGGATAAATGCATTGTATGTAAATGTAGAGGCTCGAATCCAGTTTCTTGTGCCTTCCATTCATCAGCTACCAAATTCCTAAACATGTCATTACTAACTTTGAAGAAGCAATTATAGGACTAAAAACATGTTAATGTTATATTAATTTCATTACCTCATTTGGAGCCGTGAGAAAGGGAGAGAGAGAGAGAGAGAGAGAGAGAGAGAGAGAGAGAGAGAGAGAGAGAGAGAGAGAGAGAGAGAGAGAGACGTGAGCTTTTTGTTACGGTTTTCAAAATTACCTTCTTTGTGTCCCCAATTTAACTTAAATAGCCCTCCTATGTTGTAACCTTCTTTTGCCATACAAAATATTATACTACTAGGCTCAGATGTGCAGTCAACACATTTTATTTAATTTTAAGCAACAAAGGAAGTAAATTGGAAGGCATGAAGAAGATCCAAAAATAAAACTGAAAACTATTTATATGGGTTTATTTATTATATAGTTTTTCCTTGGCTTGGTACTTCTCCGTCACATTAGTGGTGTGTTTCCTATCTTTTTTCGGGTTTGTTTCTTACCAAAACCAACAAAAGAGTAACTTTAAGCAAATTTATTGAAATGCATATTAAAGATGAAAAAGAAGAAATTAGAACACGTGTATTACCTGTCATTAGTAACTGAGACCAAAATAAGCAAATCACTATTAAGAATTGTGTAATCACAAAATAATATAAGAATCAGCTATTATATACGGTCAATTAACAATTGTTAAATAGAACTATATTTTTATTTTACCCCCTTCTTTACGTTCTCTTTTCCTCATGTGCTTCTGTACGGCTTTGGTTGTCTTTCCAGTGTCTGCCCCTACCTTTAAGCATTTGGTAGGCCTTAGTCCTTTAGTCCAATCTGTGAGTGAAGTTTCAGAGAAAATTCATAAACGATACAAAGAAAGAAAAAAAGAAGGTACCAACTTTTCTTTGTATCAAAGCATTCAGAAAGACTAAAATATGGCAACTAAATCTTTTAGCACTCTCATATTAACATGCTAGAGCTTCTTGTGCCTTCCATTCATTAGCGACCAAATTCCTAAACATGCCCTTTTCTCTCCGAATACCTGAACATCAATAAAACATAGAAAAGATTATAATACTTACTTTGAAGAAGCATGACTGGAAAAAGAAACACTACTCTTAAGAAACAATGGATGTACTGGAGATGCATTCTTATATTTGCCTCTTTATATCCAATTCAACAATTTGCTTTTACCAAAACCAATTAAAAGATTAAAACAAATATTAAAATCAGAAATTAAAAATTGAGAACCTCATCACTTTTATGCATCTAGAGGTCCAATTATTCTGGATTGCCAGTGTTAGTGTTGGTTTGTATTATTTGTTGAAGTTTGGCTCGCTTAAAATGGTGTAGATTAGGGAGGAGAAGCAAGAGGCAATTGGTCGTTGGTTCTGGAACCAACCGGTCGCATAAACCCTGGGAGCAGCGTCGCAAGTGCTAGAGCGAATTCAAGTCTCGGCAAAGAAGCAACCGGTCGCGGTGTGTTTTCCTGCTCAGTGTGTTTTGGTATTTTACACGGGTTTTTGAGTTTTTTCTAGCCTATTTGGGCTAGGTTAAGTCTTCTATTCCTATTAGGTTTGTACTTCAGTTCTATGAACTATAGGCACTTTAGTGCTAGGTTTTCATAATGTGAGAAAACTAAGGCATCGAATTGGGTTTGAGCTAAGGGTGAGAGAAAAGAGAGCTAGGGTTTGATATAGAGAAAGTAGGTTCTTCATTGTAACCAAAGGTGTTGTTTCTTTGTAACATCCCTCGCCAAAAGTTAATTTATTTTCCTAATTTATAAATCAAAGGATGACTTTACCCTTAGGGTTTCTTAGTGGTTTAGGGTTGACTTTTTGCTCGGTGTTGATTTTGAAAAATTTCTTAGGTCCATTGCGTAGTGCTCGAGCTCACGAGTTCGTAGACTTATAGTGGGCCCAAATCGGAGTTGAAACGACACTACTACAAAAAGTGAAAAAGATGACCAGAAAAAAAACGACGGTAGAACAAAATACCATCGTTGTGTTTAGAAAGACAACGGTAACAGAAAACCGTCGTGGATAAGTAACTTAAACACCTAACAAATGGAGGTCCGCTTGAATATTTTTTTTAAACGACGCACCCAAATTAAGAAAAACGTTGTCTTATTAAAAAGGTTTTTTTCAAAATTAAATTCTGACCGAAAAACAACGACAGCAAGTATGAAGCCACCGACGTAGAAAGAAAAGACGACGGTTCAACAAAAAAGCCGCCGTGTTAACTCCTACATAAACACGACCAACTGTTCTTAGTTCTGCATCGTATAATATTATGGAATCCACGTCGATATATTACCAAACAACGCTGTGTTAAATCAATGTACCATGAGGCGAAAGATAAATTTATCAACTTATTATTTGGGAGTGTACTACGAGGGTACCTACAACACTATTGTCATATAGAGTAGTAAAGAACCACGACAACAGAAGAGTACATAACGACGTCTAAATTAGAATATCCACGTCATATTTATTACATGTCAAGATCTAATAACCACGTCGGTTTGTTCAATTAGCGACGTATTATATTTATTTATCATGTCCTGACATTAAAATTACCGTCGTATTTATACAATTTATACGTCTGCCTTCTCTGTAAACCGCTGTCTTGATTTTTATTGCTTTTAAAAAAATTTATTTATTTATTTTGGTAGCCTATGACAGTAGATCAACAAAATGACAAGAACTGAGAAAAATGATGACGGTTTATATAGAAAATCGTCGTCACATGAAAATTAAAATGAGATCCCAAGAGGTATGAAATCTTACCATTGAGATCTTTGGATCCTGATCATAAACGAACCACCAAAGTGAGAAAGACAATATTTTAAATACACAAAATCCAAAACGAAACCAGAACTGAATTGACGACAGCAAACTTTGAGAAAGACAATGTTTTGAAAGTTAACGATGTGTGCATTTTAGTGTCTTTGAGATACATCAAAACACATACATCGTTAACATCCAAATTATTGCCCCCAGAGAGGTGAGAGAGAGCGATGATGTATGTGTGTTTGTGAGAGAGAAAGACGAGCCTCCAGAAGAAGTAGGAACCCTAAATGAAAACTGAAACTGAAAGAAAGCGTCAAATTTATACAATAAATCTTCAAAACCCACCGCGGTCCTTATATAAATACCGCCGTCTAATTGTACAAAACCAGTCGGTTATTTATTCAATAACCACGTCGGTTTTTGAGTTATAGGGACATTAAAATAAGATTCTCACGTCGTAATTTGCCGACGTCTATTTCTTATACGACCTATAATATTTAGTCATAACCACGTCGGTTTGTTCAATTAGCGACATATAATATTTATTTACCACGTCCTGAAGTTCAAATTACCGTCGTCTTTATTCAATTTATACGTCTGCCTTCTCCGTAAACCGCCGTCTTAATTTTTATTGCTTTTTAAGATTTTTTTTTTTTTTTTGGGTAGCCTACACTCCAACACTTTGCTAATATCTTTCTTAATATCTTCTGAAGTACTATAAGACATTTCAAACCTTCAGTAAAGAGAAAAGAAAAATCAATTAGATCAAAATTAAACAACTAAACAAGGAAATAAGGAACCCAAAAAGAAATACAAATAAAGAAAATTCACTTTGCATTTCTGCACTTATCTCTTATTTTTACTACTTCCAAGAAAAATCACAACGGTTTCTATAGAAAACCGTCTTCACATGAAAATTAAAATGAGATCCCAAGAGGTATGAAATCTTACCAGTGAGATCTTTGGATCATGATCATAATCGAACCACCAAAGTGACGTCAAAAGGAGTCGTTGAAATGGTTTCTAGTGGACACTTTAGCTTCTATATATTTGAAATCTGAAATGTATAAGAACCCAAAGTGACTCTTCAAATTTCAAATGGATAAGAAGCTAAAGTGTCCACATTTGCTTTCAGAAAGACAATTTTTTAGAAGTTGATGAGACAGAGCCAAGGGTAAGAAGAAGTTGGAACCCTAATTGAAAACTGAAAGTTAAAGAACGCGTGAAAAAATCATATTTATACAAATTATCTTCAATATCCACGTCGGTTCTATTATCTAGCATGATATGTTCAAAATATTTGCACTTGCCATTTGTTTCATAATTCTCCAGTTAAAGGATTTGCATGACCCAAAGAATTGTATCAAGCATAAATTAGACTTATATAACCATATAATGTGAGCTTTTGAGCCTTGTGCTTCATTTCATGAGTGTTATACACATACTCTTATTTTCTTGTCATCAAAGTTGTTGTTTGATCTCATTATTCGTTGATTTGGTTGAACACTTAAAAGTCATTCATTCTTGTGCAATTTGATTTCATGACATTTAAGAAATGATATTAAGGCCTTCTTTGGACCGTTTGTGCCTTTCAAGCTAACCTTATGCATGCTTAAGCATGATTTTCCATTGTTAACCATTTTGAGCCTACATGTAAACCTTTTCTTTCATTTTACCAATTATATTTCCTCACCTTAGCCCGAAAAACAAATATTTACCTTTCTAAGGAACTCATGAGATCTAATTTGGATGTGTTTTTCATGCTAAGTTTGGGAAGGGATATTACATAAAATAAAAATAAAATAAATAAATTAATTAAAAATTAAAAAGAGAACTTCACTCAATTGGTGAAAGAAAAGAAAAAAAAAGTTGTAATTATGTGGTGGTTGATTGAAAATTCATTTTTTGGGCCTTCAAAATAAATTGGTGTTTGGAAAGGAGTATGAATCAATGCAAATGAAGGTATACGGAGTTTTGATCATGTAAAAGATAAAATCTAATCGTGATGATTCGAAGTCTTGTAAACTATTATTTTATCTTACATTTTGAGTTCCTTGGATTTTGTATTATCCATACCTTTCATTTCTCACTCACCTTACACCCTTGGCCCAATTACAACCTATAATAAAGACCTAAATTGATCTTAAATGTCATATGGTTAAATTGCATGCATTTTCTTACTTTTAAGTGTTTGGCATCCTTCTTGAGATCATATTAATGCAAGTTCTTCATCTTCCAAATTTGAGTTAAGTCCTTTACGGTTTAACTCTAATCTCATGTTTATAACTGAGTGATGTATTGTAGCCCTCTTCTGAGTGATTCATTTGTGAGAGGACAACTTTGGTGAGATTTGAAGTTGCATTTGTGTTTGGTATGATTTTTGAAATTGTGTGAAAACTAAGATTGGGGAATTTGTTGCATTTGACTATCACACTACTACACTTTGAGCATGTTGTGTTTTGAACTTTGCCGCCTTGTAAATAATGTCTAAATTGAGCTTTTAACTTTTGAGTCATGTGCATGAGTCATTTCTTTTCAGAAAATGTTCGGAAAGATTGTTTTGAGTTTTATTTTTTTACTTTTTTTGTTTTTGTTTTTCTTAAGGACTAACACTTTTTTTAAAAAATTTTAATTTTATGTAATATCCCTTTCCAAAGTGCGAGGTCGATCCCACGAGGATTGGTGATTGAATGATCCAATTCGTTTCCCCTACACAAAACAGAAATGAAAAAGAAAATAAATAAAACAAGAAAAAAAGAAATAACTCAAGCAAATAAGTTCCCAAGTTCAATTAGATTAACGGATTGATTTTAGCTAAAGTATGATTAAGCCATGGTGTTTGGTCCTAACCTTGTGTTCCTAATTCCCTAATTTGATCATTTGTTGTCTAACCTAAAATTAAGCATTAGGAACCCATTAAGCATAGAAGAACATTTTAAACAACCAAGTATGTATCTAATCCCTGTTGTTGAATGTCCATACATACTCTTTCTATTCATAGTTCAATTCGAATTAAAGCATGGTGTCTACTCTTAATTCAAACCAAGATAGCTAACATGCAAACCTAAATGGTGATCAATCATTCAAACTAGCATATTAACTTATAAGCATAATGAATAAGAACAAAAACCATAATTGAAACTGGGAAACTAATTAAACTTGAATACTTAAGAAAGAATGTACATTACAAATAAAATTAAAGTAGAAATTGAAAACTTGAAGGAAAATTTAGTAAAATCATTTTGTTACAACAATTGACAACTTGAAAGGAAACTAAGAGAATTTGAGGGAGAGAAGGGAAGGGAGCTCTAGAGAAGTGTTTGAGAGCTCCCCCCTTGGGGTGTCTTATGAAGCTTGAAAACTTCTCTATTTATAGGGCTAAGAGGGAGGAACACCATGATGAAATCCAACACCACCATTCCTCATTTAATACAACTCATAACTCACACTTCATCTTGTCTATGTTAGTGTGGTAGGAATCAATTGTATCTCATACTTCTTTTGCTGCACCTCAAGCTTTCTTCACATGCGAATTCAAAGGTGTTCAATTGTGGCTGTCTTTTGTTGCCAACCCATGTGGGTTTTCTTTTGGTTGCTGGAAATAAAAGATTCTTCTGAACTAGTCTTGGTGTAGGAAGGCCTGAGGTTTCAATATGTATCCAATGGGGCTCAAATTTGGATATGTAATAATAGACACCCATTGGAACAACTTGTATGAAGAATGCATTCCCATCTGAGCATTACAAGTGTACGTTTTGGGCCTTACAAGTTGACTGCCGAAAATAGACTAGAATTGACTTCATTGCAGTCAGCTTGTGGGCTTGTTTTGGGCTTGATCTTTTAATACCCCCAAACCTAGATTTTGCTAGTCCTCGAGCAAAACAAAAACGAAAACACAGATAAAAACAAAACAAGAAGTTAATTAGACCACTTTCGTAGGTAACTCGATTGCATTGAGCGTATGCAACAAGCCTTTAGACCTCTAGGCATCCTTAGTAGGAGGAGTTGTGTCTCCTGAGGGTTTAACAAATTGAGATACCCACAAATGTTTTACTGACTCTGTAAAACAAAGTAATTAGAAAACTTATATATAAAAAAATTGTGTTAGTCTTTTAAGCAAAACAACAAGAATAAAAACAAAAACAAAAACAAAAAAATAATTACAAAAACAAAAACAAAAAAATAAAAAAAAGTAAAAATAAAACTCAAAACAATCTTTCCGAATATTTTCTGAAGAGAAATGACTCATGCACATGACTCAAAAGTTTTAACAATAAAAGCTCAATTTTAGACATTATTCACAAAGCGGCAAAGTTCAAAACACAACATGCTCAAAGTGTAGTAGTGTGATAGTCAAATGCAACAAATCCCCCAATCTTAGTTTTCACACAATTTCAAAAATCATACAAAGCACTAGTTCAACTTCAAATCTCACCAAAGTCGTCCTCTCACAAATGAATCACTCAGAAGAGGGCTACAATGCATCACTCAGTTATAAACATGAGATTAGAGTTAAACCATAAAGGACTTAACTCAAAATAGGAAGATGAAGAACTTGCATTAATATGATCATAAGAAGGATCCCAAACACTTAAAAGTAAGAAAATGCATGCAATTCAACCACATGACATTTAAGATCAATTTAGGTCTTTATTATAGGTTGTAATGGGGCCAAGGGTGTAAGGTGAGTGAGAAATGAAAGGTATGGATAATACAAAGTCCAAGGAACTCAAAATGTAAGAGCATAAAATAATAGTTTACAAGACTTCGAATCATCACGATTAGATTTTTTCTTTTACATGATCAAAACTCCTTATACCTTCAATTACATTGATTCACACTCCTTTCCAAACACCAATTTATTTTGAAGGCCCAAAAATGAATTTTCATTCAACCACCACTTAATCACAACATTTTTTTTTTCTTTCACCAATTGAGTGAATTCCTCTTCTTCTTTTTTTCTTTTTTTTTTTAATATAACATCCCTTTCCAAACTTAGCATGAAAAACACATCCAAATTAGAGCTCATGAGTTCCTTAGAAAGGTAAATATTTGCTTTTCGGGCTAAGGCGAAGAAATATAATTGGTAAAATGAAAGAAAAGGTTTACTTGTAGGCTTAAAATGGTTAACAATGGAAAATCATGCTTAAGCATGCATAAGGTTAGCTTGAAAGACACAAACGATCCAAAGAGGGCCTTAATATCACTTCTTAAATGTCATGAAATCAAATTGCATAAGAATGAATGATTTTTAAGTGTTCAACCAAATCAATGAATAATGAGATCAAACAACAACTTGATGACAAGAAAATAAGAGTATGTGTATAACACTCATGAAATGAAGCACAAGGCTCAAAAGCTCACATTATATGGTTATATAAGTCTAATTTATGCTTGATACAATTCTTTAGGTCATGCAAATCCTTTAATTGGAGAATTATGAAACAAATGGCAAGTGCAAAGAAGGTTTCGAACATATCATGCTAGAACGATGCCAAATTAATTATTATTTTTGTTAATTTTTAATTTTTTAAAATGAAATCCAATTTTCATTTAAGTCATGCAATCATTTATCACAATCTCATCATATGTGTTCGGAAAGTGACTCAAAAATAAAAACAAAACAAGACTTAAAATAAAAAGGAAAACAAGCAAGAAATTAATTAAATTCTTTTTTTAAAATTTTTTTTAAGAAAAACCAAATTTACCTGCTAAACTCCAATACCCCCAAACCTAGAAATGAGCATTGTCCTCAATGTTTAAAAATTAGAAACAAGCAATGTCATAACAAGAAATGAAAGGTACTAAAGTAAATATAAAATCACAAAACACACAAGAATTAAAATACAAAAATAAAATAATTACAAAATAAAAATTACAAAACAAACAAACAAATAAAAAGAAACGAAACAGTAAAACACTCGAAAACAGAAAGCCCTAAACAGACGGTCTTACGCAAACTAAAACCCAAACGATTGAAAGCCCAACCCAAAAGAAGTTAACCCACTTTGAAACCTAAATAACGGTGAAAACCCGACCCACAAAGAAATCCGAAGCCCACACGTTTAAAAAAAATTTATTTTTGAATTTTTTTTATTTTTTATTTATTTTTTAAGATGACACGTGAATTGGGAGCTCAAAGACAGAATTTTTGAAAAGAGAGAATGTGGTCCCTGATGTCTCGACTCCTGTGAGTCACGGGCAACAAAGTGAGGGACGTGTCACAAGCAGAGGCCCCTCACACATTCCCAAGCCAGAATTATTGGCCTTTTGGGTGAAGCGGGAAGACTTTTTCACTTTGAAGGTGGTGAAAGGTGAAAATGCAATTAGGGGGGGTTGGGGAACGGGTGTGGCGACAAATAGAGATAAGCCGTAAGAGCCGCACAGAACTCAAAAGCGCAGTGACTAGGGTTAAGCAGAAACTAAGTCTATAAAAGAGAAAGAAAAAAATTGGGAAAAACACACAAACTCATAAACACACAAAACAGAAAAGAAAGAAGAACAAAGAGTGAGAAATCAAATGGCCTCTTCCTACCCATTTTCGTTGGATCTCAACCTAGCTCCACCGACTCAGACACGAGGCCAAGCAGCGGCACCAGTATGGATGCCCTACTTTGCCTCTACACGGGGGCCTGTGACAATAACTGACTCAATACTCCTGGACAACGATGTTGCCATTGGAGTGGCTAGAAATTTAGTGACTCCTAAAGATATACGTGTTCTGGGGACAAGGGATGACAACCGAGTCGCGAGCGATGCCCTGGCACTAAGCATGCAAAGTACGGCAACAGGTCGCAAGTTCGGGTCATCGCCTACTTGCGAAGTCCCATGAGGTAGAGGTGTTAAAGGGTCAGTTGGCGGCGGAGCGAAGTATGGTTGAAGAGTGTCAGAGTGCTATAAAAAGCTTGAAAAGGGAGAGGGCAAGGATAGTTGAGGTGAATCGACACCAGCTAGAAGTATTGCGGGACGAGAATAAAAACCTATCAAAGATGGTAGAGTTGTATTCTCGCGACATGCATAAGCAGCTGGAGGACCTAGACCGACCGGGTAAACGAAAGCAAGTAGATCGCGAGAGAAGTTACGCTCAAGCTAAAAGTGCGATCTTTGGGAGCTCAAACACCTTCCTCCAAATTCTCAAGCTCTCAAACACCTCTCTCTTTCTCTCTAAAAACTCTTCATGTTCTCAAGTGTTGTACAAAATCCTTGTTTTATGTTCTTTTGTTTTCATTTTTGTTTTGTGTAGGAAAACCGAATTGGATCATTCAATCACCAATCCCTGTGGAATCGACCTCGCACTTACATACGCTAAACTACCAACGGTTCGTGCACTTGCGAGTATCACAAGTTGAGGATGCAGTTGAACCCATTTTGGTGCAGCTGAATCTACGCAACAAGTTTTTGGCGCCGTTGCCGGGATCGGTAACATTGTTTGATTCTATTTAGTTTTCCTACTTTTTATTTATTTTTATCTTTTTCATAATTGGACAGTTTCATATTTTAAAGTTAATGACGTTAATTGACAAGTTGTGTTTGTAGTCCAACGGACAAGGACAATTGCCTGACAAGCAAGAGAACTGGGTTTGAATCTCAGCTTACACAACACCCAAAAACAAAAAGGTTCAAGTAGCATGTTGATTATTTCTAGTTTATGGTTTCATTCACTTGCTCTTAATTAAATATCTTGTTCAAGTTTACATAAACACCATATGACTCTTGGACTGATTAGTGAATGAATGGGTAGATATTGAAGACAAACACCATGTTTAAATTCTACTTGGTTCTTTATTGTCTTCTTGTTCTTAATGGGTTCGGAATTTGTGTTTAGACTAAACACCATAGCTAAATGCTTTTTCTGAATACTTGATTAAAACCACACACCATATGGATAATCATATTTGAGAAAGAACGAACTCCATAAGCTAGTTTGATTTACTTTGCTGCTTATTACTTTGAAGCATGAAATTGGACGTGTGTTCATTTTCCTTTTCATTTTAGTTTTTATTTCCTAATCCTTTAATTATGTTTCAAGTTTTCTGTGTTAGTTTTAGCAAGTAATGTCAGCTTAATAAAAATGGAGAGAGATAGTAACCTCAATCAAAAGAATGGGGAGTGTGGAGTAGCGGGAGAAGTCGCGACCTCCAAGTGCATCCATGCTCGACCTAATCGCTTCAAGGGGGAGTATTCCAATCCTCTCTCTTTAGTTGTTTTGTTATTATTTTAGTAATTTTAATTTTCTATTTCTTTTATTTAAAAAAAATTAAAAAGAGTTTTTATATTAGTTGACTCGTGGTAACTCCAGTGAGCGTCTCCCTCAATCCAGTGTCTATGAGTTCTTTAGGCGACACCTTCAGTGTCTAAGAAGTTTGGGTTTTAAGTGGGACCTTTCCAACCTTCCCGGATCCCCTGGCTGTATTTTCTGAGGCTCTTAACTGGTCATCCATGAGTTGCTTGTATATTTGTGTGTTTTAAAAAAAAAAAAATTTTAAAAAAAATTGAAATTTGAGTTTTTATTTATTTTTCCTTGTAACTTGCAATTTGGAACTTCTTTGTTTTTTTCTTTCTTTGTGTGGCCAGTTAGTTGTAAATAATAATAAATTAAAAATATAAAAAAATCAATTTGGAACTTCTTTGTTTTCTTTTTTTTGTTTTGTTAAGTTAGTTTATGTATTTATTTACGTGGTGTGGTTAGTTAGTTTATTTCTGAGTGTTAAAAACACATTTTTATTTCACTCAAACATTACAAACAAAGAAAAAAAAATTTAAAAAAAAACATTCAAGTAAAAATAAAAACAACTTCTTCATCTTCATGGCATGCCTCTGTTATCTCTTACTTGCAGAATCTCCAGCGCTCCACATGGTCCTCATTTTTTCTCTCAGTGCTTCTATGTGCTGATTGGCACGGTGAGCCGCTTCTGCAGTCCGCCACCATAGCCTTCAAGGAAGCTATTTCCTCGCTCATCGCGGCACACTCCCGTGTTCTCGCCAGCAATCGCATACCCAAATTGGTAGCAGAGACCGCGTGGAGCACCGTTAAATTGTGGGACTCCTCCACTGCTGCCTTGTCAGACCTCTTTGCCACATGCAGATGATCTGTCGATGTGAGCTTGCTGCCAATCATGCCTTCCAGGAGCAGCACTGCTCTCTTCGGCACCGCCTCAAAGTTCGAAATTACCTCAGCAAAGTTTGAGGCCCTACCGTGATGATATGTGGAGTTTGGGAAGACATGGTTTGGAGGAGCCCTTATCTGCGCATTCGGTGGCGCAAGGGACAACTCAAGGTTAAGATCATCAAGGTGAGTGTATGAGGATGCCATTGTTTTGTTTTTGGATTTTTTGATGTTTTTATTCTTGAATTTGCAGGAAGAAATGAGAGTGCTCTTCTACTTCACCGAGATAAGTTTAAATAGACTTATACAGACGAGGGAGCCGAAAGCACTTCGGATCTCGAGGGGTGCTATCATGTGCTCCTTTCTCAAAGATCCCTTCATTTCCGGCGCAAATTGCGAGCGCGTTTTTTTAAAAAAGGGAGCATGTCTACACTTTCACTTACTTTTGCCTCCCTGTTTTCTTTGATGTTTTTGTTTTTGTTTTTTTAGTTATTATTTTATTTTATTTCAATTGTTTTCTTCTTGTTTGTCAGGTTTCTCAAGAATTTAGTTGGAAGAAGAGACAAAATTAAAGATGCGTCTTGGACACCTGGTGCAAGAATCCCAACTCTTCTTTTAAATTCTTGTTTGAATTGTGTGTTTATTTCAGTTTTTATTTATTTATTTTGTTTTTATTTAATTATGTAGTATAATTTAAAACTCATAGGATATTCTTTGAAGGAGCTAAACTTTTGGTAACTCCAGTGAGCAATCGCAGTCTATACAGTGTCTAGGAGTTCTTTAAGGCGACACATTCGGTGTCTAAGAAGTTAGGGTTTTAAGCGGGACCATTGTGACCCCTCCAACCTTCCCGGATCCCTTGGCTGTGTTTTTCTGAGGCCCTTAACTAGTCATCCTCAAGTTTTTCTCTTAAAAGAAAAAGCAGTTACTTGTGTGTTTACTTAACTAAAAATAAATTTCATGTTTGGGTTTTCATGTTTTTGTTTGATCGTCGTTCTTTAAATTTAGGGTCATTCGTGTCTTTTAGATAACATAACTTTTTATTTCCCAATTTATATAATTTAAAAAAAATTTAAAAAAAAACATACACTTTAAAATTAAATAAATAAAAACTGAAATCATTTCTTCTTGGCGCTCGGTGTCTCGACCATAGGAGCTTTTAGTTTGGCCCTCTGGCTGTCCTCTTCCGGGGCTTCACGCACAGCCTCTTGGGGCTCATCACTTGAGCTCCCAAAGATCGCAATCTTAGCTTCAGTATAACTTTTCTCGCGATCTGGTTTCTTGCGTTTACCCGGTCGGTCTAGGTCTTCCAGCTGTTTCCGCATGTCGCGAGAGTACAACTCTACAATCTTTGTTAGGTTTTTATTCTCGTCCCGCAACACTTCTAGCTGTGTCGATTCACCTCCACTATCCTTGACCTCTCCCTTTTCAAGCTTTTTATAGCACTTTGACACTCTTCAACCATCCTGTGCTCCGCCGCTCACTGACCTTTCAGCACCTCTACCTCATGGGACTTCGCAGTAGGCGATGAAACAAACTTGCGACACATGCTGTACTCTCATGCTCAGTGCCAGGGCATCACTCATGACCCGGTTGTCATCCTTTGTCCCGAACACACGTATATCTTTAGGAATCACCAAATTTCTGCCAACTCCAATGGCAACATCGTTGTCCAGGAGTATTGAGTCATTGACAGTCACAGGCCCCGTGCGGAGGCAAAGTAGGGCATCCATACTAGTGCTCCTGCTTGGCCTCGTGTTTGAGTCGGTGGAGCTAGGTTGAGATCCAACGAAAAGGGGTAGGAAGAAGCCATTTGATTTCTCAGTTTTTTTCTTTTTCTTGCTTCTTTTCTCTTTTGTGTTTCTGAGTTTGTGTTTTTTGTTTTTTCCCCCTTCTTTTTCCTTCTTATAGAGTCTTTCACAAAACCCTAGCCAGTGCAGCGTCTTAGCATTTTCTAAATCTCCAGCATTCCTCGAGTCCCACAACCTTCTCGCTTTCCAACCACACCCAACTCATTTGTCACGACTTGTTTTGTCTGAACGGACGCGTTCAGCAAAGTCGTCGCTTTTTCCATGGCCCCGTAATTTCTGCTTGTGGAGTCTGCGGCGCCTCTATGCGTCGACACGCGGCTTCTGCTTTCTGCCCGTGACTAACCATGAGACGACATCAGGGACCACATTCCCTCTTTTCAGAAATCCCACCCTTTGCGCTTCCAAGTCACGTTTTATCTACTTTAAAAAAAATTAAATGTGTGGGCTTCGGAATTCATTTTGGGTCGGGTTTCTCACTTTAGTTTGGGTTTCAAATTGGGTTTTACCGTTGTTGAGTTAATTTCATTGTGGGCTTTGGGCTTTCAATTTTTTGGGTTTCAGTTTGTGTAAGACTATCTGTTAGGGCTTACCTGTTTTGAGTGTTTAACTGTTTTCCTTTTTGTTTGTTTGTTTGTTTTGTAATTTTTATTTTGTAATTGTTTTATTTTATTTTTGTGTGTTTTGTAATTTTTATTTGCTTTAATACCTTTCATTTGTTGTTATGACATTGTTTGTGGCTAATTTTTAAACATTGAGGACAATGTTCATTTCTAGGTTTGGGGGTATTGGAGTTTAGCATGTATTTTTTTTTTTTTAATTAAAAAAAAAAAATTGCTTGTTTTTCTTCTATTGGAGTCTTGTTTTGTTTTTGAGTCACTTTCCGAACAACATTTGATGAGATTGT
Organism: Prunus fruticosa; assembly: GCA_018703695.1. Taxonomy (NCBI): domain Eukaryota; kingdom Viridiplantae; phylum Streptophyta; class Magnoliopsida; order Rosales; family Rosaceae; genus Prunus; species Prunus fruticosa. The sequence continues at coordinate 28,039,684 of CM031920.1, forward strand.
GATAAATGTTTGCATGACTTAAATGAAAATTGAATTTCATTTTATTTTATTTATAAAAAAAATTAAAAATTGGCATTGTTCTATCATGATATGTTTGAAACATTCTTTACACTTGCCATTTGTTTCATAATTTTCCAATTAAAGGATTTGCATGATCTAAAGAATTGTATGAAGCATAAATTAGACTTATATAACCAACCATATAAAGTGAGCTTTTGAGCCTTGTACTTCAATTCATGAGTGTTATATACATACTCTTATTTTCTTGTCATCTAAGTTGTTGTTTGATCTCATTATTCATTGATTTGGTTGAACACTTAAAAGTCATTCATTCTTGTGCAATTTGACTTCATGACATTTAAAGAAATGATATTAAGGCCTTCTTTGGATCGTTTGTGCCTTTCAAGCTAACCTTATGCATGCTTAAGCATGATTTTCCATTGTTAACCATTTTGAGCCTATATGTAAACCTTTTCTTTCATTTTACTAATTTTATTTCTTCGCCTTAGCCCGAAAAACAAATATTTATCTTTCTAAGGAACTCATAAGCTTTAATTTGGATGTGTTTTTCATACTAAGTTTGGGAAGAGGTGTTACATTTCGAAAAAAATAAAAATAAAAAAATCACACAATTGGTGAAAGAAAAGAGGAAAGTTAAGTGGTGGTTGAATGAAATTTCATTTTTGGGCCTTCAAAATAAATTGGTGTTTGTTCAATTAAAGGAAAGGAGTATGAATCAATGTAAATGAAGGTATAAGGAGTTTTGATCATGTAAAAGAAAAAAAAAATCTCATTGTGATGATTCGAAGTCTTGTAAACAATTGTTTTATGCTCTTACATTGCGAGTTCCCTGGACTTTGTATTATCCATACCTTTCATTTCTTACTCACCTTACACCCTTGGCCCAATTACAACCTTTACTAAAGACCTAAATTGATCTTAAATGTCATGTGGTTGAATTGCATCCATTTCTTACTTTTAAGTGTTTGGCATCCTTCTTGAGATCATATTAATGCAAGTTCTTCATCTTTCTATTTCGAGTTAAGTCCTTATGGTTTAACTCTATTCTCATGTTTATAATTGAGTGATGCATTATAGCCCTCTTCTGAGTGATTCATTTGTGAGAGTACAACTTTGGTGAGATTTGAAGTTGAACTTATGCTTTGTATGATTTTTGAAATTGTGTGAAAACTAAGATTGGGGAATTTGTTGTATTTAGATATCACACTACTACACTTTGAGCATATTGTGTTTAGAACTTTGCCGCTTTGTAAATAATGTCTAAAAATTGAGCTTTTATTGTTAAAACGTTGAAGTCATGTGCATCAGTCATCTCTCTTCAGAAAATGTTCGGAAAGATTGTTTTGAGTTCTTTTTATTTTTGTAATTGTTTTTTTTGTGTTTTCGTTTTTGTTTTTTGTTAATGTAATTATGTTTGTTTTTGTTTTTGGTTTTGGTTTTTCTTAAAGACTAACAATCTTTTAAGTTTTCTAACCATTTTGTTTTGTAGAGTTAGAAAAACGTTTGTGGGTATTCGTATATTGTTAAACCCTCAAGAGACACAACTCCTCCTACTAGGGATGCCTAGAGGTTTAAAGGCTTGTTGCATATGCTAAATGCAATCGAGTTACCTACGAAAGTGGTTTAGTTAACTTCTAGTTTTTGTTTTAACTTTGTTTTGTGTTGTTTTGCTCGAGGACTAGCAAACTCTAGGTTTGGGGGTATTTGATCGGTGCATAAATTACATATCATTTTGTACCCTTTTAGCTTATGATTTGGTTATGTTTTTGAGTTAAACTTGTGCTTTTAATTTGTTTTGTGTTTGTTTCAGTGTTTTAAGTTTGAGACTCAATAAATGCATTTTGGAGACAAATTAGCTCAAAACAGTGTCTGCAGATCAGTCAACTTCACGGATTGGACTGTACTTACTCAAGAAGAACCAGATAATGAGCCATATATCATTGGAAAGATACGGAAGTCTAGTTTCTGTAGAATTTTACGGTTCATGATTCCGAGTCTTCTAGAGAAAGTTATACATGTTTTGGCAACTTAATGTCAAATTCGGCAGCATCTGCGTTACTGGGCCAAAAATCACATTTGAAGGCCTTTACGATTTTTCCTTGAGCTGGGCTGCATATGCTTGGAAAGATAAGACACATAGCTTGAAGATCCATATTTTTGCAGATTTTTCAGAATTGATGAACAAGCCCAAAACGAGCCCACAAGCTGGCTGCAATGCATTGTCATGCATGACATATGCATGAAGAAGTGTTGTTGATTGTGGGAAAGTTTGGTGAAGCATATTCAATACCTATTTTTTAGTGGAATTCTGCAGCAGCCAAAAGATGTTGAAGTGGATGATGCAACACTAAGCTTAGTGACAAGAAGAATTGTTTTCAAATGCAATTGTGTGTTAGGTGAATTAAGTGTTGTAAGTGGTGAAGTTAGTGTGTTTAGAAAATTCAATTGTATAATTCAGATTTTCATTTCCCCTAGGCCTATAAATAGGGAAGTTCTCTAAGCTTGTAATAACACCCCAAGGGGGGGAGCTCTCAAGCACTTCTCTAGAGCTCCCTTCCCTTCTCTCCCTCAAATTCTCTTAGTTTCCCTTTGTAGTTCTCAATTGTTGTAATAAGATCATTCTACTAAATTTTCTTTGTACTAAATCTCCAAACACTTCTCTATTCTCTTTCAAAGTTCTCCATGCTCTAAAACATTTCCCAAATACAAATTCTCACTCTCTTCCAAAATCCACAAAGTTCCCAAACACCACTTTCCTTACATTTCCCTTCTCTTCCAAATTCTTCCATGTTCTCAAACACTTTCTCTTCCAAAAGTCTCCAAATCTCTCAAACACATGTCTCAACCCTTCCAAAATCCTCAAACAACTCCCAAACACTTCTCCCACTCCTTATGTCTATTTAAACCACACCTCTGCAAGCGGATGATACCCTGCATTTCTTCCTTGAGTTATCACTTGCACCACCGAATGCCCAAATAAGGGCTCCTCCAAACACTGTCTTCCCAAATTCCTCTTATCATCATGGCTCGGCCTCAAATTTCTCTGAGGCGGTGCCGATTTGAGCTGTTCTGCCGGAAGGCATGACTATGAGAAGGCTCACACTGGCGATTCATCTGCATGTGGCACAGCGGTCGGACAAGGTGGCAGTGGAGGAGTCCCACACTTTAACCGTGCAACACGCGGTCTCCGCCACAAATCTAGGCTTGCGCCTCCTAGCGAGGACACAGGAGTGTGTAGCGCTCGACTGAGGAAGTAGCTTCCTTAAAGGCTCAGGTGGCGGACTCCAGAAGCGGCTCTATAGTACCAACCAGCATGTAGAAATGCTGCAAAAGAGAAATGAAGACCATGTAAAGCTGCTGCAGATTCTATAAGTAAGAGCAAATAGAGACATGTCATGATGATGAGGATGAAGATGATTAAGATGAAGATGAAGAAGTTGTTGTTATTGTTGTTGTTGTTTTTTTTTTAATGCAATGTTTGAAGTGAAATAAAGTTTGTTTTTAACACTTAGAGAAAAAAAAAAACTAACTAACCATACCACGTAAATAAATACATAAACTAACTTAACAAAACAAAAACAAAAACAAAGACTCAACAGAAAAAGAAAACAAAGAAAATAAAAAAAAAACTTAATTTAAAAACACACGAATCTACAAGCAACTCACGGATGACCAGTTAAGGGCCTCAGAAAAACACAACCAGGGGATCCGGGAAGGTTGGAGGGGTCACAATGGTCCCGCTTAAAACCCAAACTTCTTAGACACCGAAGGTGTCGCCTAAAGAACTCCTAGACACTGTATTGACGGAAGTGCTTACTGGAGTTACCATAAGTCAGCTCATATGAAAAATCTTTTTTTATAATAAATTTTTTTAATTTTTTAAAGATATTCTCGTAAGAAAAAGAAACAAAAACAAATTAAGATAACATGAAACAACAAACCATAAACGAAAATGAACTAAGTACTCTAAACAAATTCAAACAAACGACATAAATTGTTATACTAAAAGAAACAAACCAAGAAACTAAAGAAAAACACAAACAACACTTTCTATCACCCTTTTATCACCATTTGGACAGATTCGTTTCTCTGTTTTTCAGCTTCGACCTCTGTTTAGTTTTTAGCCTATAACTTTCCAACCGTAAGTCCAAATTTTACGTTCTTTATATGGTTGGATTCAACACAGAAAAACAAAGAACTCATCGCGGACCAAAAGGCAAAAGCAATTACGGAAATGAACAGAATTCAAAGAAGAGAAAGGATTGAAATGCTTCCCCTTGAAGCGATTAGGTCGAGCATGGATGCACTTGGAGGTCGACTTCTCCCACTGCTCCACACTTCCCATTCTTATGATTGAGGTTGCCATCTCTCTCCATTTTTATTAAGCTGTCATAAATTGCTAAAACAAACACACAAACTTAAAATGAAATTAAAAGGATTAGGAAATAAAAACTAAAATGAAAAGGAAAATCAACACACATCCAATTCCATACTTCAAAGCAACAAGCACCAATGGGTTGTGTAAGCTGGGACTTAAACCCAGTTCTCTTGCTTGTTGGGCAATTGTCCTTTTCTGTTGGACAACAAACACAACTTGTCCATTAACGTCATTAACTTTAAAACAAGAAATTATCCAGTTAAGAAAAAAAAAATAAAGTAGGAAAGCCAAATAGAATTAAACAATGTTACCGATCCCCGGCAACGGCGCCAAAAACTTGTTGTGTCAGATTCACTGCACCAAAATGGATTCAGCTGCATCCTCAACTTGTGATACTCGCAAGTGCACGAGCCGTTCGGTAGTATAGCATATGTAAGTGCGAGGTCGATCCCACGAGGATTGGTGATTGAATGATCCACTTTATTTCCCCTACACAAAATAGAAATGAAAAAGAAAATAAATAAAACAAGAAAAAAAAGAAATAACTCAAGCAAATAAGTTCCCAAGTTCAATTAGATTAACGGATTGATTCTAGCTAAAGTATGATTAAGCCATGGTGTTTGGTCCTAACCTTGTGTTCCTAATTCCCTAATTTGATCATTTGTTGTCTAACCTAAAATTAAGCATTAGGAACCCATTAAGCATAGAAGAACAATTTAAACAACCAAGCATGTATCTAATCCTTGTTGTCGAATGTCCATACATACTCTTCCTATTCATAGTTCAATTCGAATTAAAGCATGGTGTCTACTCTTAATTCAAACCAAGATAGCTAACATGCAAGCCTAAATGGTGATCAATCATTCAAACTAGCATATTAACTTATAAGCATAATGAATAAGAACAAAAACCATATTTGAAACTTGGAAACTAATTAAACTTGAATACTTAAGAAAGAATGTACATTACAAATAAAAATAAATTACAAGTAAGAAGGAAAAGGAAAGCTAGAATTGAGAACTAGAAAGCAAAACTAAGAGAATTTGAGGGAGAGAAGGGAAGGGAGCTCTAGAGAAGTGTTTGAGAGCTCCCCCCTTGGGGTGTGTTTTATGAAGCTTGAAGACTTCTCTATTTATAGGGCTAAGAGGGAGGAACATCATGATGAAATTCAACACCACCATTCCTTCTTTAATACAACCCATAACTCCCACCTCATCTTGTCTATGTTAGTGTGGTTGGAAACAATTCCATCCCATACTTCTTTTGCTGCACTCCAAGATTTCTTCACATGGGATTATCAAAGGTGTTCAATTTGTGGCTGCCTTTTGCTGCCAACCCATGTGGGTTTTCTTCACCTTTGCTTGCTGAAAAAATGATTTTTCTGAACCTGTTCTGGTGTAGGAAGGCCATAGGTTTCAAAACGTATCCAATGGGGCTGAAATTTGGATATGTTATACTAGACACCCATTGGAACAACTTCTAGGAAGAAAGTATTCCCATTGGAGCACTAGAAGTGTACGTTTTGGCCACAGCAAGTTGGCTGCCGAAACAGGGACAGGAATTGACTTCACTTCATTTCTTTTCTTTCTTTTGCTTCACATGCATGCACATGATTTCTCTTTAATAGCTCCATCATGTACCAACTTTCTCCTTTAGAATTTCATAGCTGGAATGCCTCCCTACTTCACTCATTATGTTGGGTACAAAGTCAGTTATAGCTAGGGTAAGGCACATGGCAAAAAAGCTGGCAGCTGCAAATCCTGCTGAGAAAGGTTGAGTGTTGGACGGGCTAAGCACTCCACATATGTTCAATTGGGCTGAAATTTGGATATGTTGTACTAGACACCCATTGGAACAAGTTGCATGAAGATCATCACCTCATTCGAGCCCCATAGCATGCTCATCCAAGGCCAAGAAGTTGACCTACGAAACTGGGCTGGCAAGGAGTTGTAGCCAAAATGAGTTGTCTTTAAGCTCTTCTTCCATTCACCCAAATAAGGCCTTAGCATGCATGGATTGCATCATTTCCTATCCAAAGTCATCATTGTTACCTAAAGCTCAATGAACTGAAATATAAACACAAAAAGGATTAAAAGCACAAGTTTAACTCAAAAACATAACCAAATCATAAGCTAGAAGGGTACAAAATAATATATAAATATGCACCGATCATATTACACGTAGCGACGTCAAATTGTAATAATAGACGTCGATTGGTAATAATTGGAGCTGTAAAAATATAAATAACCATGTCATATAAATAATAGACGTGGTAACATGTAATACCAATTCCTCCAAAGTAAACTTTTGTCGTGTATAGTCCAGAGAACCACATCGTTTTCAGAATACCAAAGAAGTCGTTGACATTTAATTAACCACGATGGTCTACTAAAACAAGGTATCGTTGAATTTATATAACCACGTCGGTTTCCTAGAACTAATAGTCGTTGACTTTCAAAATACAACGACGGTGTAAATAAACAAGCACTGTCATCACATATAATATCAGGGCATCAAAAGTAAACTTCTATCGTGTAAAACTTAAATAACAACGTCGGTTTTGGAATTCCAAAAGTGGTTTGGCTTTATTAATAACCACGCCGGTTCCTACTTAGTTTCCATCATTATAACTACATACTAGGGCGGTTTTTAATACAACCGTTGTGTTATTGAACTCTAGGAAAATATATAAACTTTTTCGTCACCTGACCTAAAGTTCTACGTCCTCTCTCACCAATAAAATATCTTAGTTTCCCTCTCAGTTCCCGAAAGCAGCTTCGTAATCATCATCGTCATTGTCATCGTCATCGTCTTCGTCCCCAAATCACCAAACGTAATAAAATAAGCAGCTTCTAGGTTATACAAGTCGTATTCCTTCAATTAGGGACGTGGATAATTGTCTATCTGCGTCGGTTTTTGTTTTGATCTTGACATGTAACACTCTTTAGACGTCTAGTTTTAATAAAACCGTCGTCTAATTTTGTCGAACGTTTCATTTTACGATATATATATATATATATAGTAATTAGACTTCGGTTTGTAATATTTTTTGACGTTAAATGGTTTAACGACGTCGGTTATTAGCCGTCGTTGTTTTATATATCAAAAGATGGCAGTCGATTTCACAACGGTTTGAAAACCTTCTAGACGACGGTGGATTCCCGTCGTCTATTTCAATTTTTGGAGTAGTGCAAAGACGTTTTGATCTACGGAAGTGTAGTGGCACAACTATAATTTTGTAGAATTTGTTTTAGTTAAAACCCAGCTGGCAAATTAGAGCACGACATTTCTCTCTCTCACATGAATAGTGGCACCACCATTCCAGCTGATTTTTCTTCGCCATCCTGCCACAATTGGAGGCGCAACCTTCACGAAACTTGTTCCCCTCTTCCTCCTCTACAAAACCCATCCAATATCCACCCTTGAAACCTAATAGATAACTAGGAATTTGGATCCAAAGAATCGACATAAAAATTGCCACGTTGCAGGAAACTGGAGGCATTACTCCTGCTATTCCTGGCCACCACCTACCACCATTTTTGTCCCAAAACACTCATATCCTTCTCCTTTATCTTTCCCCTCCAACACCCAACCCATAACCTCGTCCGACTGCTCGAAATCGAAGCCGGGAAATTCCTACGTTTTCGACCAGAAAATCGATCGTTGAATGTCATTAACGGCCAAATTGATCTTCGACACAAGTATAAAACTTACTCCCTTGTTGAGCTTGATAGTTAGGTATAAGGCTTGACCCGCTTTGGACCTTTACGGTTACTGAAAAATTCCTCAAGCCATCACCATTGTTAGGGCGCATAGGCCACCCAGAGGCGACCCACTTTGCCCTATAATTCAACCCACGTCGTCCCGAGCACGACGGTATGTTTGGATTGGTGAGACTTCGTGGGAGTTTCGTCTATTAGGTACCATTTGATCGGGAACTACTGGATAGTTGGATCGATCCCAAGTCGTGGGCCCACCGGCTCGATTGACCGAATGTCTTCCGAGACCGTCTTGGCCATTGGAGACTCTTTGTAAGACACTCAAACCTATCTTTTAGGGTTTCACACACTTAGGGTTTCGAGAAAGCTAAAATTCACTTTTGAGTCCGATTTTGGAGTTATTGTTTTACTAATAGTTGTATCCTTTCAAATAGGTTCACAGACGCCATGTACCGCTTCGGACGCACCAAATTAGGGTTGAGTGCGCTTGGACCCACAGTGAGTGGACTTTTGTTTTATAAATGGTTTTCATGGTTTGAGGATTTTATTAAATGTTTATGAATGATTTATGGTTTTTATTTTTCAAACATATTGTTATGATTTAGTTTTCGGTTTTGGTTGCAAATGATTTTAAATACTCATGCATGTTGTTAAATAATGTTAGCTTGGGAATTTGAGAATGGTTTAAAGATTGGATTTGAGAAAGGGTCTTGGAGAGTGGTTTTATGGGAATGGTTTTATAACATGTTCAGGAAAGGTTTTCAAACCCACCATAGGTACCCTAGTTATTACCTTAGGTAATATTGTTGCCTTTCGGAATATTGGTTTTCTTCAAATGTTATGATGTCCACGGACATCTCGGTTGCCTTCGGAAATTATAATATTTTCGGATGACTTGGTTGCCTTCGGATGAGTCTATGAGCGTATGACATTAGCCCACGAGTATTTGGGACAACCGAAACTTGTGGTGCTAGGATTTGCGTCTCAGGTTGACCACTTGTCCCTGAGTTCTACTAGGTTTTGTGTCTCAGGCTGACCATGTGCCCCCTGAGTTCTACTAGGAGTTGCGTCTCAGGCTGACCACTTGTCCTTGAGTTCTGCTAGGATGTATCGCACATGTGAAGTGGACTGTTCCACATGTGTAGTACTTGGAATTGACAGATTTTCTACGGGGTACACCTAGGTGGAGAGTATTTTCAGTTTTGAGATGTTTTATATGGAATTTAATGATTTTTGTCCACTCACATTTTTGCTATTTTGCTCCCCCCTGGCAGTTGATGAGTACCCAACCAGCAGCACTTGAGGGCATCTCTTCTTCTGCTACTCTTCCAATTTTCCTCGTGTAGGATTTCCTCTTGTTGCTATTGTAGTTTCTCTTTGTTGTAAACTTAACTTGACTAGATATGCTCTGATACAGCCCTGAATTGTTGTGAGGCCTGTGGCCATCCAGATTACTTGTTTTTGGTATGTGAACTTGTCTTGTGCATGCTGAACGTTTGGTTTTTAAACTATGCTTCCACATGTGTTGTTGTTAGGCTGAGCCTTTTTCAGGGGAGACTCTGCCAGTTTTCTGGTAGGAGTCTAACCCTAAGGCGGTTTTAAATTTTTTTTCATTTAAAGAAGGGTAAGTTAGTAATGTGGGGCCGGTATCTGCTGGTTTTTGAATATGTTGCAACGATATTGAACTTGAATTTGAATTCATAACCCAATCTATACACTCACTTGAGGCAATTAGATCATTTTCATTTCATGAAAATTGAGTATAGACATTGAGCTTTAGGCTCCTTAACTTCTTAGAGATTTTCTTTCAATAATTTATATAATGTATGACATTTTACATCTCTAAGAATTTATTCCTATGTATTCTACAAAAGATCACTTCTCGCAATATGCTTAACTTCATAATCTTTTTAGATTTTCATATAAATGCAAGTCTCCATAAATATGCAGTGAACATGCTTCGTAAGAAGAAACATGGCTGCATCTACATAATATACTAGGAGAATATACATTTTGCCATATCAAGTGATTTTATTTCACTTCATCACAAACACTGATTTGTAACCTATATAATTTCATATCTTTTGGTGTACGAACTCTAGGTCCGTTTCTTTCACGTTTTCCAAAAATATTCAATTTTACCTGGACTGCCTCTTCCAATTTGGCCAATCTTTCTTTACATTGTCGACAATCATAATAAAACGCGGATCAATGTCATCATAGCCCTTTATAACTTTAGTACGTACTATATATAAACAATATCATTGATGATCATCAATTTATAAACCCACATTTCTATTTATGCATGCATAAGATATAGACATATTCACTGGGTACCCATGCCTCCTCAAAGGCTTTCATTGATGGACTTATGTCTTCTTACAAGACTAAATCTCTTCTGAGATTAAATATATAGGAAATGTGGATATTTCATATAGCATTATATTATTTGGGCTGCATGGACCTTTTAATATAGTCTCAACTCCAATGGAGCCAATTATGGACTACTTAGGCACACAACAAGATAAATCATTTGCCACCACTTTAGACTGCCTAATTAGGACATCAACATTTTGATGTGATTTGTCACTTCAGCTATGTTTTTAAATACTTCTAGCATTTGACTTGCAATCTTCTAGATTGCGATTTCTTTCATACCTTACTTTTATATTAGGCGGCACACAATTTTGATCAAACAATAATGAATGCATTTCATAGCAATTCACGTCGTTCTTCAGGAAAACCTTTTCTCCCCCTAACGACGGGAAATGGTCTCATCAAAATCATGCTAATTGATTGGAGTGGTAAGTGTTGTCCTTCAGGGACCAAATATAAATAATATAAAGATGATAACGTGAAGCAAAATCTTCAGGTTCGCTCAGTATATATAGTGTAACATAAATACCGTAGTCTCCAAAACTATTCAATCAAAAAACAAAATTTCACATCATAAATTATTACAAATCAAAGAACTTCTGGTTCTTATCAGAAAATGAGTTCATATGAAGCAAATTATGATTAAACGAGACCATACGTATCGGTCATGTTTATTCATGATTTCAATATTAACTCCATTGTGTGTATGTTTGAATCTATGTAAGTTACTTCTGGAACTAAAAAATATCAAACATTGTAAGTACATAATTTGACCTATCAATAGCTTTTGGTCAGGTTTGCAGAACCTAATATGGTATTTACCAAAATGAGTGGTAATTAAACTCAAAAATAATTTTGAACTCAAATAGTTGTGTGTATTGTTTCACTAACAACAAATATCATAATTCTTGGAGGCTTTGTCATACAAGACCTTCTCTTTATACTATTTAACTTCAAAAATATTTCACTTCCGGGATAATGTGTAAGTGACATTTGTTTCCAAAAATGATATAGAGCTTACATTAGCTTCAGGGAATTATGTAATGCTTATATTTCTTCAGGAAATAATAGATCCAAGTCAGATGAAATTCGTGGATGCATAATAAAGACTTTTTATTTACCAACAATTGAAACAATGTATGCTTCTAGCAAATGAGTTAACAGAAATGAAGGAGAATTATGCTGCACAAAAGTATCACTTAGAAGGTTTACATGCAAGGCAAAATGAGACGGATAAACTAGTAAAAAGATTGCCGGAGTAGTTATCCTCGACTTCACCATCAATGAGGTTAGCTTATAACTCTCATTTTACTGAGTTTAAATATCAATTGTTATAGATTATAATTCACTGGTATATCACTGTGTATATTTGTCCCTGGTGCCAAATTACAGCAAATCAATGGAATTAGCTAGTCATTAAGATTTCTTGTTACTGTTTTTCACTATATATATTTGTCCCTAGTGATGTATTGTTGCTAGTTTTCTTGTTACCGTTTTGTTTTTTCCTTCTTATTTTTTCTCTCCTTATTGGTAGTCTACAAATCTTGTTTTTCATTTGAATTTATCTTCTTGTATATAATTATTCTTTGTTTGTTGCAGGTCTTATGGATAAATTTCTAGTATATCAGAGGACAATCAGAGGGCATAGGACAAAGGACAATCTACTAGTGATGAATCTTATGCTCTTTGTTTTTGGGAAACAATTGACATTTAGGTTCAACTTAAATACCTAGAATTTTAGTTTTGAGATTTGGGACATTTTGTGAATTTGTTGGAAGAATGTTAGATGTATGGATTGCTTTTGAAAAGATGTATGGAGATTGCTTTTGAGATCTATATCACTGTTTAAAAAGAAATTAATTGTGATTACATATTATAATTCAATAAAGAACAGGGATAGGTAAACCTAATTAGTTACCAATCTTTTGAAATACATCAGTGACCAAGCAAGTAGGTCACTAATGTGGGCACGGGACCCTCTTTTAGTGACCAAAATGAGTGTTTTGGTCACCAAATTGTAGCCCTTTCGTGACCAAAGTTGCGGTTACTAATTGCACTTTTATTAGTGACCACACTGGCATAATCACTAATTCGTTATATTATAGTGACCAATACTTGAGAATGGTCACTAAATAGAATCTGTGACGAGCTTCTAATGACCACCCAGTGACCACCAATATTTGGAAACTAATTGCATTTAGTGACCTAAAAGGGTAGTTAATGAATTACTTCTTTGTATGGCGTGCTTGAGTCCAAGTAATTTATTCTCTGCTTTTGATAAAGCAAAGTTGATGCAGCTTGCCCAATTTTATCCAAGTGATTTTTCTGAACATGACCTCAAGTTACTCGAAGAATAACTTGAGAATTACAATTGGGATGTGAGCTCTAACAATGAATTTACATAATTGAAAGGGATTACCTATCTTGCGCAATAGATAGCTAAGACAAAAAAAGATCAAATCTCCCCTTTAGTGTACTTGCTTTTGACACTAGTACTAATCCTACATGTAGCAACCCCAAGTGTAGAGCGAGTATTTTTTGCTATGAATATTGTGAAGAATCAGTTACGCAATCAAATGGGGGATTTGTGGATGAATGATTGCTTGGTTGCGTATATTGAGAAGACATTTTTAATAGTATAGATGACAAGGTTGTTATGCAACGATTTCAAAATATGAAACGCATCGAGGACAATTATGATTGTAATGAATAGACAATATGATTTTTGATGTTTTGATGTCTTGTAAGTTCCAAAGTTCTTATTATTTATATTTTGTGAGAGGCCCCAAGACACATGAAATACTGAATTCGCCACTGATCATAAGATATTATATGACTCATTCGTTTCCACCAACGATATCATAACATCACTTGTTACTAGCATGTAAGGTAGCATGGCAATGATCATTTGATTAAAACCAATTCCAAGTCTCTACACGTGGAAAACAAAAATGGTGACCCTAAAGGAATAATCTCATACTACGCTTAAGATTTAATAACATATAGGTCTTCACAATAAATTAAGGAAAATCATATTACTAAATAATTAATATATAATATGAATATTTCTTTAAAATAATAATATATATAGATTTTTTATAAATTAAAAAAAACATGTTCTTACACAAATTAAATTAAATTGCCGTTTGTATAAAAATAAAAAAATTCTTTATACTTCTTTCTACTTTACCTTTGAAATTTAAAAAGCTAACAAATAAGAAACATTATTTTATTTTATTTTAAACAAATAGTTTTCCAATTATTAAAACTGGAAGCATTACACAAAATATATGTGCAATATCATAGAAGTTGTTCTTTTTAATTCAACAATCAATGTCCATGAGATTTCAAATAAATTGAAGACTGAGTGATACTAGACCAAAAACTAACTAATGTGATAGAAGTAACAATGGAAAAAAAAGGGATACTATAAGAGATTAGCAACAGGTTAGAAGTTTGGTAGTGAATAATTAAGATGAATAGAAAATGAAGTTGACAACCTTCTAAATTTGAAAAATGTATTGAAGAAAAATAAAGAATTTGGACTTATATAATTTTCATGCAATTGCAATGAAAAAAACAATAATAATGTTTGAATTCCCAAAAGCATCTCCAAGAATTATACTTAAAATTCGCATTTTAATCTACAAATGACTTAAATTTTGGAGTGTAAATGAAGAGGTGTAGTTAGAATTGTAAGGTTTGGGTTGAAATAGAAAATGCAAGTATATCAAATACATAAATATTCAAAAATTACATGTTAGTTGTAAATATCTTTAACTTAGTCAGGTCTAATTTAGATGAGTCACTTAATTTTAATTAGAAGTTGTCCTCTCAATAAGGTCATTTGCTCTTCTTAATAAAACCCCGGTATGAAATCGTGAATAGAGAATAGATCACCTTGTTGAGCAAAGAGCGAGAGTTTTATTTTGCCTCTTGGGCATATGAGCTATATTTCGATGAAAATATATTTTTAAAGCTTAACACACGACCAGTTTTAATGAGACTCTTGATGAAATGCAATGATAGAAATCAAATTCAGCATTAGAGAAAGAAAAAAAAATGAAGGATCATATTGATGAATTTGAAAATTGAAGGACTATAATGAGAATGTTTAAAAAAATTCAAGGACGATTTATGATAAACAAATTCTTAAGAAAAAGTGTTGTGTATTAATGCCGCTGCCTCCTCATGTTGTGGCGCATCGTCCTACACGTCGCACTCGGATCAAACGCAGTTGAGCCTTGGACTTTTGGAGCTTCGATCCAACGCAAAACGTGTTTGTCTTACGCTGTGGAAGCACGCACTGGCAGCACCTCCTCTTTCCCAAATAAACAAAAACACAAATTCCATCCTGTTTTTTTGGGTTTAAAGAAAAAGAAAAAAGTACGCGGCGAAATGATGAAAGTCCAGCGACTGAGATCTTCCAGACCTGTGAAGAATTGAGAGGCAGAATTCGAAGATGCAGCTTATTCTGGTCTTCTGGCTGGTGAGTTTTCTCTCTTAGCTAACTTCGATACTTGAAACAGAGTTAGTTATTTCAGTTGGTCTGAGAGCAGCAACAACCCTCACTACTCAGCTTAAGGTTTCCATTTCATCACTGCACTAAAAAGTTACTTATGAGATTGATCACTGATTGTGCATTTACCAATTATGATTATGCAGAATTATGGTGAATCACTGAATTTTGGTTTATGGGTTCTTTTTTTTTTTTTTTTTTTTAATTTGGGTTTTTGGGTTTCTAGTTACTTAAAGATTTATGTTGTTTTGAGATCAATCTAGTTTCTATACGCTGTCAAACTTTTTTAATTGGATTTTGTAATGAAACTGGAAATGAGAATCACTATTTTGATTGAAGATGAAAATTAAGGTTTAGTTTTAGGGGTAATTGATTTTTGCAATCACAGTATTGTGTTGTGCCTGTAGAAAGTTGTTTTCAAACAATGCTTCAAAGATGGTAGATCAACTAAATAACGTACTTGCTGATAACTAATTGTTAAATCAGTCGGTTAATTAAAAGATTCTAGCTTCTAGCTGGCGTGCTATATTTCGCAACCTGCCTAAGCTTCTAGCTTTGCAGGTCATGTAATTTGCTGAAATCTGAATCGTGAATCGTCCTAATGGCTATGGATGATGTGAGAGAACCTCTGAAGAGTAGAAGATATCGCCGTTGTAGAAGTGCTCCTCTTGCAGAGCATGTACCCTTAGAGACAACCAACACTGGCTCAGTTCCAGTTACTAAATCCATTTTTCGAAATTTACACCCGAGTATTCGTAAAGTAGCTATATTCTTGGCTTTCTACTTAGGCATAGGAACTATCTGCTTCTACCTCGTCAGGAACCAGATCAAGGGAGAGAAGACAAATGGAGTTCTTGATGCTGTTTATTTCTGTATTGTGACAATGACCACTGTTGGATATGGAGACCTAGTGCCAAACAGCATTCTTTCGAAACTACTGGCCTGTGCTTTTGTCTTCACAGGAATGGCTCTTGTTGGGTTGATCTTGAGCAAAGCAGCCGACTACTTGGTAGAGAAGCAGGAAACATTGCTTGTTAAAGCCTTACATATGCATCAAAAAGTTGGTCATATTCAAGTTCTTAAAGATGTTGAGACTAACAGTTTGAAGTACAAATGCATTGTGGCCTTTATCCTTCTTTTGGTACTCATAAGTGCTGGCACAATCTTCCTAGCTACTGTTGAGAAATTGGACCTTGTAGATGCATTTTATTGCGTTTGTTCTACCATCACAGCCCTGGGGTATGGAGATAAGAGCTTTTCAACTCAAGCAGGGCGTGTTTTTGCAATATTCTGGATATTGACAAGTACCATTTGTTTAGCTCAGTTTTTTCTCTACATTGCTGAGCTAAACTCCCAGAGCAGGCAAAGGGCATTGGTCAAGTGGGTTCTTACTCGTAGGACAACAAATGTAGATTTGGAGGCAGCTGATCTTGATGGTGATGGGGTAGTTGGGTATGTGGATTGTGTTTTTTTTTCCCAAAATTATTTCCATATTATGGGCTTATTTCTGAATTCTAATTTGATGGTTTCATAACAAACTTTCCATTCTCTTTCTCCTCCTTTCTTTTTCATAGGGCTGCTGAATTTATCATATATAAGCTCAAAGAGATGGGGAAGATTAGCCAAGAAGATATTAGACTTGTGATGGAGGAATTCGAAGATCTTGACGTTGATCAGTCAGGAACCTTGTCGATATCAGATATAATGCTTGCTCAACCGCCTTCAACAGAAAAGTAACTCTGGCATCATGCTGGTTTTCATTCCGAGAAGTGTCTTGTAAGATTGTAATATGTAAGATTGCTTACCCTTTCTGTGATATAAATTTTATACATGAGGCCATATCAGAAACACTCCAATACATCTCTTCCCTATGAACACTTTGGTTAAAAATGGTTAGACTGCCTCCAAGCATTTTAGTGATCATTTTTCATTTTGGTTTACTGGATTGATACAATGTGTGAAACCAATTTGCATAATGACAATTGCTGACATTGAAATTTCGCATTTCATGACCGCAAAAGTCTTTACTTGTCGGCGGCATCTAGCGGACACAAATTTTTTTTCTCCTTCATCACATTGCAAAATAGGACTGCTTCTAGCCAACAATAGAAAGAGATTGATCAAAATGGGAATCAACCTTTTTGTATTATGATGAGAGATTAGGATGTTAAACTTTGGGTTATCTGCTTCGGCATTTATGTTTTTACTTGAAAGGAAAGGATATGTTCTCGTTGAGTAAGACACCTTTGTGTATGCAAAGGGCTCTCATCTCCCAATATTGTTTGTATAAACATTAAACCAAAGAAAAACATTTGAAAAATAATTTTTTAAATATTTTGTGTATATTCTTTGGGTTCTTTGAGTTGGGCCAGGCAAACCCTTACTATGGCCCAGAAGACAATTCATACTTGAGTCATTCTACAATGAGGACTTTATATATGGTCTTTAGATGAGGTCCTATTTCTTAACCGTTTAAATCAGAAGAATCAATTTGATCAACGATTAAAAGATAAGGTCTCACCTACAAGCCCTCAAGCCCTCACCATAGAATTCTTGATTCAGACTTTGATGGTAATTATCAGCAATCACCTCAAAGCAATTCCTCACTCGGGTCGGATGTCAAACTGAAATGATTGTGGGGCGCACACATGATGTGGTCCCCACACACCTTATGGATAATCATTCAATTTCTTGAACTCTCTCGCAGCTAGATGGGGACATAATCCAGTGGATCCACTTTTAGGTACAATCACATCATACGCCTCTTTTCCCACTTATTATGTCCTACTATATACTTTGATAGAATATTACGGTATGCCATTACAGTTATGTGAACAAATATTTGTGTTTTCTGATTTGAGAATTTAATAGGCAAGGGATTTCAATACCCCTCTTTTAGCCCTCCTATGGCACGAGTGTGTTTTTTTTTTGGTCATATAGCACGACAAGAGTGTGTTAGTGCGAAAAAATTGTAAAATATTAAGTTTGGAGTGCATATGGCGAAAATATGACTCGAAAAATCGCTAACTAATTTAATAAATACAGTTGTGTGGATATATCTAGGCCCTTGATGAGTATGAAACTTGAATAAGCCATTTGGGTTAAATTACTTCTGCGATATTTTGGTAGTTTAGATTATCGCTTTGTATTAAAAAATTCTACAAATTTAAATCACTGATTCTAACAAATTTATTGTATAACAAACGGAGAGAATTGTACAATTTTGAAATTTGAAAACCTTATTGGACCTAAAAGATTGGCCCCTCCCCTACTTGACTTTATCGTACAAAGTAGATTAATACAAGAAAACAAAAATAAATTGTCGGTGTCAATGGTGAAAAATTAGGGAATCTGTGCACAGTACACACATTTAGGGCTTATCTGGAAGACTGAAACTGCAATATAAAATATAAAAAAATAAAGCAGAAAAATAGTTGAAAAACTAAATACCCTAAGCACAAAATTACAAACGATTACAACAAAAAGAAGATAATGATAATGAAATGGGCATTATCAGCCCGCTAGATCCATCACCCGCTAATCACTTCGACATTGCGTCCAATCACGACCACTCACATCACCTCACAAAAACTTCCGAGAGTGCAAAATCCGCAACCTTATTCTCGTTACAGATTACATCCCCCTCACTTACACCTGGAATGGTACCATGACACAGCGATATTTCAAATCAATCACGTATTTTTACTATCGTGTAGTTATATTCCAAATCAATCATATATATGAAATTTTGAAATACGCCCCTAAATAAAACCGTTCCAAGCAACTTTCTTTTTCCCAAATAGTCCAGAGAAATTCACATTCCCAATTTATCATTCTGCATAACTTTTTTAAGTGGTGGATCCAAAATTTGATAGCCGATTGGGCGAAATTTAATTACTAATGCATCTCTATACATAAATAAAAGTTTAACAAAAACCACAAATAAATGCAATGCAATACAAAATAATACTATTTAAATCTAAAATTTTACCCTACAAAAAGTTTAGAAGTCTTAAATTCTTGAACTGTTGCTAATTATTAGCAGATTCTCTTTCATACATGTTAAGTACATATGCATCTTTTTTTTCTGAAAATCGACCGAGCAGCCACTAGCCAAAAAATGACTAGATTTAACCGTTAGTACAAACGATAGTCTAAACTGCAGGAAGATGAATGTTTCTCTCTCATACACACTAACACAGTACCATGAAAGTCTAAACCCAATTGGGGTTCTACATAATATTTTAATATCTTAAAATGAGCCGAAAAACACTAGTGCGAGTGCCTTATCAAAAAGATAATAAATTAGATTAATAGCATGATATCAAGTGTGCTATAAAGAAAAAAGTAGCTACCAATGTAAGTAATAATTGAGACAATAATAAAAGAAAGCCAAAATGAAGGGGACCCATATGTCAATTAAGGACATTATTCTTCCCAGAATTTACCGTCAACTATTTGTCAACTACAACCCAAAAGGAAGATTAAAACAAAAAACAAAAAGGAAAAAGTTAGAAATTACAGAGACAAAAAAAATAAAATTTCTGATCTTTTTCCTCAACTCTGGTTCTGCTCCGCGGACTTGTAACTTTCTACGACATGTTCCGGTTGCCCGGCGACATAATCCAGGAGGCCTTCACCGGAAGGCTCGGTAACCGGTAACGTGGTCTTCCCAAAGACAACAACAGCGAAGAGAAAGAGAGCGGTGGAGAGGAAGAGAGGCCAAAAGTAAGCCAAAATGGTCAGAAATCTGGGTGCTATGAGGGTTATAGCGTAAAGGGTAAGGCACAAAAAGAGTGCGAAGAGGAAATGGAACTTGAACTTGAGAAGCTTTTCTGGGATCTCCATGAGTTGGGTTTTGAGCAGATTGAAGGTTTGGGTTGGATTTTTGTAGACACAGAGAGAAAGAGAGAGAGAGAGAGAGAGAGAGAGCTATCTCTCAGTGCAGAGATTCTCTGGAGGGGAGAATGCTCTGTCTCCTAAGCCTCTGTTTTGGAGTGAAAATTTATTTAATTTCCCACAGGTCATAATTTCATCTTTTATGGTAATTAGCTTGCAGTTTGTTTACCAAAATGCCCATCATGAAGAAGAACAAAGTTTTCTTACTTGAATAATAATAACCAAGATAGATTTCAAACTTTTTTGTTGCAATCTTCTATCTGCTCATAATGAACAACTTGGTGCGCAATTTGGTAAGCCACCTTGGAACAAATGGTACCAAAAGACAATATAATAAATTAATTAATAAAGTTTGAAGAGTGTGTTGAAGTGCAAAATAAAATTACTTTTTCAAATTGATATATAGATAAGCAAAGTACGATTTGAACTTTACTTCTCATGTATGAAACTTTTGAGGACTAATTTTGAGTGTTATTTGCAACCCATTTTGTTTGTTAAGGAAACATATACAATACAGAGAAAAATTTATTAATTATAATAAGAAAGAGAGAGAAACTTAACGTCCAACTTCAATTATACTTATTCTTTAAAAGAACATTATGAATGATATTAAGTGAAATTCAAACCACTTAAAACATCAATACTAAACAACGTACTCTTGGCTAAACAATGTGCAACACAGTTAGCTTCCCCACGCGTGTATAATACTTGATGAAAACAACAGTGAAATTTATCCCCAGAAAAAAAGTTTGACAACAATAATGAAGGTGGTTAGAGAATTTTTGAATTTTTGTTCTTTTTCCATAGTAAACAAGGGTGTTATGGTCATTTTCAGGAAAACTTAAATGGATCCACATATACCCCATGTCGGTTTTCAGTGAAGTAGACAAAGTGTCGTGCTTCTTTTTCAAATGAAGAGTTAACCAAAGTTTTTGTTTGTTTTTGGGAAAGTTAAGATCCTACACATGGCTCAGTAATTCGAGGCAGAGGAGTCATCCAAAAAAGAATAATTATCAGTACAGCAGTAACTAGTAATAGTAATAGTACCTTTTGAAATGGATTTGGCAAGGGAGTAAATTCTCGGAATAGCACTTTTTGTTATTCTCGACTAATAACATAATGATATATAGGATAACTTTTTCACGTGTTATTATGTTACTAGTTAAGAATAGCAAAATAATGAAGTCCCCGTTATAAGTAAGTAACTTCAGACTCAAAAAGAAAGAAAAAAAAAAAAAGCTAGTAACCAGTAACTAGTAACGTGGATTAAATATTGGGAATGTGCATTATGATTATTTTCTTTTTAGTTTACCCTCTTTATAAAAAAAACCTCATTAACTTAGCTCCAATCGCCACCTCCTTTAGGGGTGGTGGCCTCCTTCCCCACCCCTCTCCTCCCCTTGCCTTGCCTCCTCTCTCCCCTCCACTCCTTCTCTACCCCTCCCTCCCCCTCCCCTCCCTTCCTCTCCGTTCCTCCCCTCTCTTGAGATTGTTTACTTGTTTTTTGGCTAAATTTTCGTTTGGTTGGGCTGGTGATTTCGTTGGCGACTCTTGTAGTTTTGTTGCCATTGGAATCTTTGGTGAGTTGGGTGTTTACGGTTTCTTGAGTTGTAATAATTGCATCAAGTCTGAGTTGAGTGTTTATTTGTAGTCTAATCTCTACTTATGAGAGTTTTAAAGTTGTAGTGGTAGTTTTAGGCACTGTAGTTCATGTATGACTTGTTCATGCTTGCAGTTTTTATGCAAAAATTTCTTTGGCCTTATGTGGCTATTAGTGGGGATACACCTTGTGCTCTTGATGTTGCCGATGTGTTTTTATGTATCTGGATTAACCCTACGTGGTCACTACGCTTTCATCTTTGTATTAACCCTTTATGGGTATTTGTAATAGCCCTTATAACTTATGGTCTTTGTGCCTAATTTATAAATACAATTATCGCTTTTCTTTAGTAAAAAAATTGTGTAAATAAAAAAACTTTTTAAGCTTATTTTCTCTCCTTTTCCTTCCCTTTATTTTTTAGTTTGAACTTTGAAATAAAAAGCAGACCGTTCTCAAGGAGTATGCAAGAATTGAGATTTAAACTTATTCCACTGCAACCCTATGGATTTAAAAGTATTAGTTATTTACATTAACACTCTCTTTGAGGTTTCAAATTGTTTTTATAAAACCTCTTCCATTGATTTTCCATCTAAAAATTACTAATGTCATAAAATAAAAAATTCTCCATATAACAAAGTTAACTTCAAAGACTGCACATACATATCTAATTATTGATGTTCTAATCTTTTTATGACATAATCAATTTTTAGACAGAAAATTAGCATAAGAGGTTTTGTGAAAACAATTTGACCAAATTCATTTTAAATTTGACACTTTTAAGCCTTCTCTAATCTATTTGGTCCTAAACTCAAATTTTCCCCCTCCAAAAAGTAATTATTTGAGTTTTGCCCGGACTCAAACCGTTTTTTTCCCACAACCCTTCATACTCAAATTGTAAGTACGTAACTTTATTAAATTGTTTAAGAATGGTTTAAGTTTAATTTTTTTTCATGGATCACTTTTCTTCATTTAATCTTTTTAAATAATGTCATAATTTAATTTTTTGAACAATTTGACCTAAAAAAATTGAAATTCCACATATATAATTGTATTTGAGAAATAGGTGGGTATTTATAGAGTTTGGAGTGAGTTTTGGGGTTGGATATGATTTAGATTCATTTGAAATATTATTTTGACAATTGGATTTAAATTTCAGCCGTTGTTTTTTTACCGTTAAAATAGCTTGGATTTAATTTGGATTGTTGATTTGGGTTACTGTTGGAATAAAAAATAAAAAGAAAAAAAGAACACTATTGCACGAGCACATGATACTTTGAGCAACGCCATCTGCAACATAGCAACTGCGGGCCCTCCTGGCATATGGGCTGCGTCATGCCTCAGTGGGCTCCATAAAAAAAAATTCCAGTCCAGGCAATAGCTGGACTGGTATTCCGTCCAACTTTTGAGTTTTCCCAAATTTTAGCATCTTATTTTTCTTGGGTATGGAGAGAAATTGGGTCAAAATTTATGATTTTTTGGGTTTGTCCAGCTGGGTTGGAGATAGCTTTAGCCCCAGTGAAGAAGCCCAATGAGAACCAAAGAAATCCCCAAACGCAGAAGAGGATCGATGAACATGAACTGATTAACTGGCTTCTCTCTGCTCATTTACGACATAGCACACTTCGTCTCTCTCTTCCTTCCTAATCCTATACTGTCGTCAACTGGCGGGTGCTTGATCAGTGAATAAATAAATAAACTAATAAAGATTTGGCCCTGTGCCGAGGTTCGAGCCGCCACAATGGCGCCTGTGAGAACCACAGGCGCTGTTGTCGCTGCAATCTCAGTCACCGTGGCGTTGCTCTCTCTCTTCCTCTACAAGTCCAAGCCCTCCTCTAAAAAGCTACCCTCGAAGAAAAATCCCAGAAATGGCCTCCTTGGTGCCATTGGAAACACCCCTCTCATTCGCATCAACAGCCTCTCCGAGGCGACCGGTTGTGAAGTAAGTAAGCTTTTCTCGACTTTCTTCAACAACAAAATTCCTAAGTTTTCCTTAAATTTTAATTTTTACTCTAGCACTCATGGCTTTTATCAAACTCTTACTTTAACATATATATTTATCTTCTGGTTTTTGAACTATTTTTGTTGGTATCAATTCCATGATGATGGGTTTTATCTAAATTTCTATTTGAGTGTAAATTTCATCTCCCTGTTATTGTAAAAGGTTTAATTCCATATATTTTTGGATGGTTTATTCATTTTGTTTTTGGGTTTGTTCAGATTCTTGGCAAGTGCGAATTTTTGAACCCAGGAGGGAGTGTGAAAGACAGAGTTGCTGTGAAAATCATTGAAGAGGTAAGCTTCTTTCGTTTCTTCTAGGATCTCAAGTGTTTTTCTTTGTTTGGGGGGTGGGGTGGGGGTTCTGTATTGGAAGTTAATTCCTAGAATCTGTGTAATTGGTACCACTACATAGCTTAGAGAATAGATAATTCTCTGAAACGCAGAATTTGTTGAACGTATATAAGGTCACATAATTTCAACTCTGTTTTCTTTTTCTTTTCCTTTTTATCGTCCTTCCTGAGCATTTTGTTAATGCTTTTCAAACAGTCGTACAGTTGTTGAAGAAACGAACTTTGGATTTACCATGCTAGTTTTGTTGTCAAATTATCCAAATATTAAGAATATACGAAGGTCCGTAAGTTTGGTATTGTACGTATTTTCTCTGCAGGTGATACTTAATAAACATTATGACATATTTTCTCCGCAGGTGATGCATATTTTGTAGCATTTAAGTTGACATAAGATTGTAGCTTCTGAATTTGCTTTCGTTTAAATGAACTAGGCAAATTTATCTTTTTTGATATTGTTCTTGCCTATTAGTAGTTTAGATAATCAGTTGCAATACATTGTTGACCGTAATTGGTCGGTCTTTTGAGTCACGTGTGTTCTGGTTTTTGGTTCTATACAGGCTTTGGAATCTGGAGACCTTGCTCCAGGTGGAGTAGTCACTGAGGGGAGTGTTGGAAGCACAGCTATTAGCCTTGCTACTGTTGCTCCAGCTTATGGTTGCAAATGCCACGTGGTTATACCTGATGATGTTGCTATTGAGAAGGTATTTAGAGAATGCATTTTGGATTAGCAACATGGAGTAATGGACCATGTATCAGCTACAGGTACTTTTGGGGTGTCTGATATGAGCAAACACCGGAAACCCCCCAGTACCAAAAAGCATGACCTCCCTCCCACCAGTTTTTTTTCCTTTCAAAAATAAACATTATGTTCTGCTCTGTACTAAATTTTGCTTCTGTTGTGCCATCCTTTTCTCCAGTCTCAAATACTTGAAGCCCTGGGAGCCACTGTAGAAAGGGTAAGGCCGGTGTCAATCACACACAGAGACCACTTTGTCAATGTTGCTAAGCGACGGGCATCAGAAGCAAATGAGTTTGCATTAAAGCATAGAAAAGATGATGCGAATCAGAGGGGTGTTGCCAATGGCACCACCGAGAAGAGTAATGGTTTCCAATATGATGAAGAGAAACAAAGTTTGTTTTCAAGGAATTGTACAGGTGGTTACTTTGCTGATCAGTTTGAAAATCTGGCAAACTTCCAGGCCCACTATGAGGCTACTGGGCCTGAGATTTGGGAACAGACTGGAGGAAATGTAGATGTATTTGTGGCGGGAGCAGGAACAGGTGGTACTCTGGCTGGTGTTTCTAAGTTTCTCCAGGTCCACTACTTTTCCCATCTTAAATTGTTTTGTTCGTCTTCTTTTAAAATATAGTTGTATTAGTCAATGTTGTTTTGTGTTCAACAGGAAAGGAATTCAAACATTAAGTGCTTCCTAATAGATCCTCCTGGTTCCGGTTTATTCAATAAAGTTACGAGGGGAGTGATGTACACCAGAGAGGAGGCTGAAGGACAAAGGCTAAAGAATCCATTTGACACGATAACTGAAGGAATTGGAATCAATAGAATAACAAAGAATTTTATGATGGCAAAACTTGATGGGGCTTTCCGAGGCACAGATAAGGAAGCTGTTGAAATGTCCAGGTTGGTCCATACTCTTGTTCTCAGAAATCACATTTTCATAGTGCTTTCTTGATGCTGAGAGGTTCAGAAAATGGAAGTAGTTGGAAGTGATTTTTTGTCAATATCCTCTATGATTCCTGGTTTGTGTCTAGTATATTTTCCTTTTCCAAATAATTAGTTAAACAAGTATTTTGAGTATGTTCAATCATATACCAGTTGATGTAAGATGGAAAATCCCACTTTCTTTCATTCGTTCGGTAATGTTCAAGCAAGAATGTTTAGTTCTTAAGCTTTTTATGCTTAAACCTCAGGTTTCTTATGAAGAATGACGGGCTGTTTTTGGGGAGTTCTTCAGCCATGAATTGTGTTGGAGCAGTCCGAGCGGCACAGTCAATTGGTCCTGGTCACACAATTGTGACTATTTTGTGCGATAGTGGGATGAGACATCTGAGCAAATTTTTCAGTGCTGATTATCTATCTCAATACGGTTTGACACCT
Source organism: Prunus fruticosa (assembly GCA_018703695.1). Taxonomy (NCBI): domain Eukaryota; kingdom Viridiplantae; phylum Streptophyta; class Magnoliopsida; order Rosales; family Rosaceae; genus Prunus; species Prunus fruticosa. The sequence goes on from CM031920.1 coordinate 28,065,660, forward strand.
TCGGCTAGCGGATTAGAGTTCCTGGGTGTTGGATGAAATATGTACCCGCCAAGGGATTCTCCATTTTCCTCTACATTCCCATCCAAAGACAGAACCAGCAGCTAAGTTAATTTTTAGGGCTGTTTGCATAGATACAAGCCTTTATTCATCTGAAGGTTATGAAATTTTGAAGATAGTAGCTTCTGAAGCAGCAACATTACAGCAGAATTACCACTCAATAGATTTGTAGAACAGTTATTTTTTTACAATTTCCTAATACTACATTATTTTTTACAGGCAAAAAGAATAATTTCATTAGAGACGATTATTTATCTTACATTATCAATTTCGAGGCATTGTGCTTTTAACGAATTCTGTGGCTCTACAATTCCATCCTTTTTCTGTACATGCTAGTCTATCAAGGTAATAGTCCTCCAGGCATTGTGTTCTTTACGAAATCTATGGCTAGGCTAGAATCACTTCTCCCTATAATCACTTTTAAGTGATTTTGGAGATACGCACAAATAACTTAAAACCACTTAAAAAACGATTTTACAGAATCACTCAAAGACGAGTCCTAATACGTTCTCAACATTTGAAATTAGTTTTATTCTCATTTTGATAGACATGAAATTTTATGCTGGGAAATAGAACTATGTATATAGGGGATGCTTAAATTTTAATTGGGTTTTTACAAGGTTTTTCTTTTATTATTTTTTTGAGTCAATACGGAGCTTTCATTAACAAACCTGGAGAGGGCCAGAGCCACATACATCTGGGGATGAAGCATCCAACAGGACAGTACAAGGAAACAGAACTACTTTAATAACAAAACAATCACAATAACTTCAAAAGGACGTAAGTCCAGCAGGGGAGACAGCAGGGCCCCAGACAAAGAAGAAATGTGAAGAGCAAAACACCGTGACCTATGGGGGGCCAGGGAGGCCATCCATCGTAAGAACATGGACTAGAGAGGGAGGGGGTTGTGTAACCCAGCAAAGCGTTTTCACCCTCGAATTGGCTAAAGCTGCAGCTGCATGGGTTTTTACAAGGTTCACAATATCCATTTTGGGACTACAATCACTATTCATGATAGTCCCATTCTCAAGCCTCATTTCCCATGAACCAAACACATCCTAAATCCAGCAATTTGAACACGTCACTGAGTTATTAGCTGAATCCATCGAGCCGCAATCTAGTAAAGTTATTAGCTTCGAATACGTCACTGAGCCACTCTGCTTCCACTGCTAAGAGCAGGAGGTAATCGTTGCTCTGTGAAGCCAGCCTAGAAACCCAGTGACCTAGACCCTTCACTCGAGCCACAGGGTTCTAAGCCTCGAGTTCACAGAATTAAAACCTAGTACATAATATATATGCATACATTCTTGAGATGCCATGGACAAACAAATAATTGAATTCAAAAAGCCATATTCTTTTATGATAATTTCTGCAATAATCGTGAAAGCTTCAACTAAAATTTTATTGTCAAGATACATGGCCTCAAATGTCTCCAGGGATCCAAAAAGATCAAAACCAAAAAATGGGTGCCAAATTCAAATATCTTGAATATTGTAAGATATCAGATACTCCAATCACTGGTTGTTCCACTTCTCAAATTGCGACTCATGACAGTGTGGGTCTAGCCAATCCCTGTTAGAATCCTTTGCCATGCTGCTGCTTCCTTTCCCACCGCCCACAAGCTCTCGCAGATTCTCCACCTTGTTCTCTCGACCTGTCCCGGTACTTCTCCTATCTGCTTCCTTCAGTTTCTGCTTGAACTTCTGCTTACGGCTGGAAGGGTTTACCTCTTGCTGCTGCTTTGATTGCGAAGGGGGAGCCCCGTGCGGTCCTAAGTAGATCTTCTCTTCTCCTTTGGCCTGCAGAAAAGAAGACAACCTTCAATAAATAAGAAGTTGCAAGGTTTCAGAATTAAGACTTTATGAAGGCCATCAGGGTTCAAATGTGTTCTTTTTTCTTTTACAACATACAAGGAACTAGCTAGATCACTTGCAACTGACCTTTGGAGATGGAGGTTTTGAGGCTTCTATTGTTGGAGCATCGTGATTACTTTTATCTTGGTCTTCAATAACCAAGCTCGGAATCACAAATCCATCAGTGTCTAATGCAAGAAACAGTCATGCATTAATGCCAAAACAATTAAATGCACATCAAATGAATTCAGAAGGTATGCTGCATTGCTGACACTAACAAATACATTACAATCAACCGTAATCTGTCACACAAACCCAATATGCAGTTATGATATCGTTTGACAAAAAAAAATTACAAGTATTTTTGGGTTATAGAAGCACTTCCAAGTGATTTTTCCCATGAAACACTTGGGTTTTTGATAAAAAATTTGGACATGCTTATGATCAAGTTATGAAGTATGATCACTTTAAGCCCAACACTTACCTGCATCTCGGATCAAACACTTTCCTCAAATTACACCAACCAGTAGTGACACAAACAAAACCCAGCTTATAATGCAACTGCAAGCCCATTCCCAGATCTTTAATACATAAACTGATATGAAATCCACAGTAACTGAGTCAAAAATGGTACTCCTTAACGATATGGCATGAAAATTAGAAAATCCTATCAAGTAAATGAGCCAAGTTTCGACCCGCATTCATAACATTGTTGCAAATTCACAATCAGACCATTCACACCAACAGGAAGAGAAACTAGAAAGAAAATCATTCCAATTATGGTAGCAATACTCACAAGACAGAAAATAATCCCCAAGTTACTGATCCTGTAGGCAATCATGTAGCTAACCAATTCAAATTGCAATGCCAAACCCACATCTAATACTAACAAAGCTGCTTCTGGTTTCCATTTCGTAACAAAAATAAAAATAACCAAATCAACTTAAATGTCTAAGCACGACCCAACAGAAGAATTCAGAAATCAATGCCCGAATGCACCAGAAACGTGCATAACACAATGAGTGGATTAGTCTAAGCTGATTTTAGCAAACTACAAAAACCCACATAAATAAGGCAAAAAGATTCGAGCTTTTCTCGTTCTTTTTCACTTGTCAGAAAATTTTCTCAGTAACCAAACAAGGGAACTAGATGAAAAACAAAAAAGACAGATGCCAAAGGGTCATACCCCACTCATCTTCTGCATCAAGAGGTTGAGTGGTTCGCACTGGAGAGTGGTCCATGGGTCGCTGATGATCATGGATTTGACCAGCCACAGGGCGCAAAAGCCCAGATCAAGATCAATCCAACAGCTCAAATCCAATGACCACAGAAACACAAATCCCGAGAAACCCAAGAGAAAACCTCCGTGCGTTGCTTGCGAGTGTACAAAGCCGAGCTTTTAGTTGTGAGAAAACCTATGTAATTGCCCAACATGGAACATATATATCAATTTATGTGGATGGGGGAAACAACTGAGCTAACTAAAGTTTTAGAACCCTAACCCTAAAAAGACTTTGTTCTCTTTGGTTAGCTGAGGTAGGGCTAGAGGATCTTTTCGTCATTTCAGGGGTTGTTTGATTCGCTGTTGACTTTCTATTCGTTAATATGCTTCATTGGTGGTCCAGATTTGGTGGAAAAACTGTCGTGGCCTACAGTAAAGACGCGTGGGAAGGGAACTCAGATATTAAGTGGTAATAAAAATTTCGGTTATTTACTCAAATGGTCCTCATATTTATACCTGATTTAAAATTTGGTCCCTAAACTAAATTATTCGTTCAAATAGTCCATCAACTTTATATTATTCGGTTATTTGCCACTGCCTAATTTTCTGTTAGATGTAACCAAATGTTAGGCTAAATATGACATTTCATAATTAACAAATAAATATATGGTTAAAATAAATACAAAATTACAAAAATTTGAAGAAAACGAGAAAAAAAATCATGAGATCCAAACATAGTGCCCCCTCCCTCCGATTTCTTCTCCCCCATTCCCCCATAGACCCCTCCCCCCACTGGCGAACTCATAATTTTTTTAGTGGAGGTGCAATATTGACTAAGTATGAAAAATGGTTTTTCGGAATAATCATTTTTTCAAGATAATTTTTTGTGGCTTTTATTCCTTACACATCAATTAAGAAAACTTGATTTTATGGGATTTTAGTATGAAGTATATATTGACTTAATGAGCCATCATTTTTGGCCTAAATTGTATTTTGCACTAAAACCAATTTTTCATATTTTGATTTGGTGGGAATTTGATTTTCTAGTACTTTTATTTGAATTCAAATGGGGTGTACTTCCTTATTTACATTGTAAACTTAAGTAAATTGAGTAATATAAAAATAAATAAAAGTAAAAAGACAAAGACATTTACTTGAGAGCTTTTTATTTCATTATTCAGTATTTATTTATTTTTAACGTACAAAATGACCAATTTGCCCTCATATTTAATGGAAGTATTGACTGAATGTAACAGGTAGAACCAATGGACAGAATAATATAGAGTTAATGGACCATTTGAATGTATAATTTAGTTTATGAACCAAAATATAAATCGAGTATAAGTTTGAGGACCATTTAAGTAAATAACCCTCAAAAATTTCCTTTGTAATTGAGATTTCAATAAGAACCAACGACCTCTTGAATGGGAGAAATTCCATTTTTGGTTAATAACGCTATGAAAATTTTCAATTTTGACACGTCTAAATGAAATATAATATTAAAAAATTCACATTTCTGAAATTTCCAAAAAATAAAATAAAATGATTGAAGTTGTAAATATATTGAGGTTTTAAGTTTGGTAAAACGGGTTGCTCCATAAAAAATAACAACATTTAAGTACTAGCATATAATAATAGTCTCTTTTAGCTTTTGGTATGATTTTTCAATTTTCAGCCAATTTTAACCTTTCAAATTGTTGGGTATGTTCAAAATTTTGAACTAGTTTCCAAAATTTTCCAAAAAATTCCAAAATTTGTTGGGCATATGTAAGCTCCAAAATTTTCCGAATATTCCAAAAAAAACAATTATGATAATCCAAATTAGAATGAATGTTGAAATTCCAAAAATTTTGGAAACCGAATTGGAAGATAATTTTTATTTTGAATTTTTTTGGATTTGAATTGAAATCTCCTAATTTCGATATGATATGTCTGAAAATCAGTCCTAATTCAAAACCAACATTTCCTTTTCAAAATACAACTATTCATCTATATATAGTACTCAAACTATTTTATTCCCCAACTGGTGGGCTCAAATTTTGAATCCCCCATTTTATTAATTGCCTAACAATTGTTTTAACCTCAATTATTTTTTGTCAAAAAACTTTTGTTGAGTTCACTTTTCTTTAGGAAGAGACTTATAATTTATTTTTATGAACATTTTAACTTAATAAAATTCAAAGTCCTAAACACAAAATTTTCATTCATGTATAGAAATGACCAACACACAAATTATGAATAAATGGGTTTAGATTGATTTTAATGTGCATATTTATATACTTTATGAATGATTTTTGGGTTTAGATTGATTTAATATTAACATTTTGGCCCTTAATTTTTTTTTAAACATTAGATTTGTCCGATACTCTCTATTTGATCACCCAAGGTTTTAGGTTCAATTTCGTCACGAGTTATGCAACTCGGGTATGTTCATATCCTTCTTAAGTTGTTTCAATAAGATAGAGCTAATAAGATAAAGCTAATTGAAAAGAAAGTACATGAATGATGTAGCTTAAAGCTTTTAAAACAGTTAAATGATGAAGATGAACTAGTTTTTTCCATAGTTGGCTTGGCTGGGTTTAAAAAAAGTAACAAGAACACGACATGAGACTTTTAACCCAAGGTCATATAAGAAAATTTTGATATGATGACAAGGGGTGCACAAGGACATTATTGGAGGTCTCAAAAGGGGGAAATTTTCAAAATAGTAGGGAGGCTTGCTAATTGCAATTAACTTTTTATAAAAAGCATTTCTTTATTGGCCTAGTTTCCCTCAGAGTTCAAATCAAACATATCTAAAAAGAAAATTTTCTGTGTCCTTCTCATGATTTAAATATGTTTCATTTGAGGTAATTGTAGTAACTTTTTGTTGCCCCATTAGTTAGAGATTCGAAATCACGAGCCTAACAGATAAAATATGATCATCTTATCTTGTTGCATAACCTACTACATTTTTTTTTTAATATTAAAGGAATTGCAATATTAAAAAATGTTTCCATCCATTTCTCTGTCTTTTTATATGTTTACAAAGAATATGAAGAAGTGTAGGATGAGTTTTTTGGAGTGCTAATAATAGCTTAGCTCCTGAAGAAAATGACAAACTTCAAAACATGTTGTTATCTTTTTGTTTATGAAGAAAAGAACTGTATGTGAGATCAACTTTATAATGTGGTTTAATGATTTTAACTGTTAGTTTCTTAAGTCAATTTGGTATCATTACAGTAACAAAGCTATCTAACATCAAAATTAAGATAATCTGGTGCATCTCTACTAACGATCACACATGATTGAAGAAACTTTAGCGTATGCATCCCAACTAAGATTGCAAACTCAGAATTAATATATATATATATAAATAAAACAAAGTCATAACAATACAAATAAAATTCTTACAAATGAGAAGTGAAAAGCTCTCACAAAGAAGGAGTGGAAAAACTCTCACAAAAATAGAGGTGAAAACTACATCCTAACTGTGTCAAAAGGGAAAAATAGATGTAAGTATTTGTTACAAAAAAATTCTAACCAATGGTCATGAAGCAGGTAGATTATGGATGAATCTATCTATATTTTTGCTTGCGAGAACGTGAAGGTAATGGATACCTGACAAAATGCAGCCAAATGGTCCCTGCCAGGAAATGGGCTTCCATCACAACATCAACATGCATATCTTTGACATTCATAGCAGACAAAAGAAAATGGGTCATCATGACCATTGTACTACTGTACATTTTCTTTATTTTTGAACTCCTGACAAATTTGTAGATTTAATGTATTTATATGATGACCAGCATTTATTTTTCACTCTTCAGAAAGTTAGGTTAAAAACTTATTTTAGTTCGAATACCTGTCGGTCGTGTTGAGTGATAGAACAGTTCAATTAAAAATATGTTACGTACCCAAATCTGATTATTAGTTTTTATATTTTTTAAGGACATGCATTCTTTTAACTGCATTGTTCTCATACATTAGAAAAAGAAGATGAGCATGAAAATTTCTTAGTTTGTTTGGGAGTAAAAAAAAATCTCTTATTTGATGTTTGTTTAGTGTGAAAATTGATTACCAAAAAAAGGGTGGTCTTCTAGGAATACTTTTAACCCACGCTTTTGAGAGTATGCTCAATTTGGTTGATGGGTTTTGTTTGGTAGCGTAGAAAAGGGAGAGAAAAGTCAAGTAATGCTCTTGACTAGACCTAGGGATATATTGATATATAAAATTTGGTTACTGCCTTGTTCTGTCTTCCTGCTGAGGGTCTCATTCTCAGAGGTGCCATGTGGGGAGCAGGAGATGGATTGCACTTGACAATATAAATGGGAGACAGAGAACTTTGCTTTTCTCAAGAGAATCAACTTCTTCAGGTAATTACAGCTTGACTGCTTTGATGCAAGAGAAAATCAGGAAGACTCTGTACATCTGTGCAAAAGGGTTTTGCATTTCCCTCTGAAAAAGCTCAGATTTAGGTACAAGGAAAGTGATCAATCCTTCAGCAGAAGGGGGAAAAAAAAAAAATCAGTAGCAAGTGAAAGTCTGCAACTTGTTTTTATTTTCCTTTTTCCCTCTAAAAGCCTCTTTTGCAACAGTTTGGTGTCAATCTTTTCTTCTCTGCTAGTTTGGTTTGTGTTCTTATGTTCATAGATCTTGGTTTTCTAAGTTTCTGTGGGGTGATATAGAATCGTTCAATTTGTTTTTTGTGTTTTTTGTTCCCATTTCATGGATATGGATGAAATGGCTAAGAGTGAAGTACTCAATTCCCTTATAAAAAAAAAAGAAGTACTCAATTCCTCTTTTTGTTTTTCTAGACCTTCACTGATTTGTATTGCTGTCCTAATTCCTTCTCTAGGTTTCATTTGCTTTCTGAGCTTTGAGTTCTTCCCTCTCCTTCTTACAATTTCAATTTTGATCCTGTCAACCATGTTTGTCCTCACAAACACAAATAAAAAGGTGATTTTTGATGAGAAACCAGTTGGGAATCTTCTCTGTGGCCAAGAAAACCTTCTGCATGATGGAGAGGGAGTTAGAGAGCAGCTAGTTCAAGAAGTAGAAGATCAAAATGAGGTAGGGCATGAACTACTTCCAACTGTGGAAACTGTCACACAAACTGCCCAGCAAAGTGAAAATGTTACAAATTATGACTACCAAGTTGAACATTTTGATGTTCCATCAGAGAGTGATGAACAATCAGTGCCAAGTGAGAATTTTGAGCTCAATTGGATGTGTTCTAACAATTTGGGTCCAAAAGCTGAGATATCTGATGGTTGTTCAGTCTCTGATGATGATGATAGCCTCATTGAGATCAATCTTCCAGCAAGTGAGCCAAAGGAAAAGCTGCAGTCAAATTTGCCAGACTCCATTTTCAGGCAACAAGGTCTGAGAGAGCACTTAGCAGATATCAATGAGGTGAATGAGGAAGACAACCTGATTGAGATTGACATTTCCATGGGCTCTATCAAGTGTCCAGGGTTTGAGATTGATGCATGAGTTGCAAATAATTCAAGAGGTCAATAATTTTGGATACTTTGATCTATGAGTTTGCAGTTAGAAACTAGGGTTAGGATTTAGGCTAAAGTATCACTATCTGAATTTTTTTCCTTAACAAATTTCTGTTTTCTTTTTATTGAAAATATATCTTGGTATTTATTTGTCTTCAGTTTCATAAGCACCGTGCTTTAAATGATATATAAAGTGGCATGGCAAATGATAGCCCCATTCCTCATTTTTATTTAGGATTACCCTACAAACAATACCTTCATTTTTGGCTTGAACCTTTGGCTTGAACCTGAGTCATGGAATTCTTTTTTATTCAAAGCAATATCGGACGCATGATGTAAAAATCAAACACATGATCTCAATTGCAAAACCACACCATATGAACATTTGTAGTAGAATCCAAAGTCATGTTGGTAAATTGAGTTTGGGCCTATGCTTCACGCAGTACCACCATAATGTTGTGGGTTAAGAGCATTTTCACTCATTTGCCATGATAAGGTCACCTTCATCGCAGGGGCCTGGCCTAGGCAAAAGGCAGCCCTAGGCCCGAAATCAGTCTCCAGTGCACGAAGTCCAGCCTGGGCAAGGCATGGGACCCACCAGCCAAGGCAAGCCCACGGGCAAAATTGGACTGGCTCCTGACGTCAGAGTGATGCCGCACTGACGTTAGTGCTTGTTTTTCAACCAAAAAAAAAAAATACTGCTCAGCGTGTGTATTCCACACGCCAATAGTAAAAAAAAAATTGACAATCAACGCTGACCCACTAGCCCACAGAAACCAACGGCTACAAGCCAAGTGGCTTCTCCTGGAGCCTTCAATCCAAAAATCTTATCCAATCCAACGGCTGTCCAATTTTTTGGTTTAAAAAAATTCAAAAAAAATTGTTTAAAATATCAAAAAATTATGGAAATTTTCCTATAAATATCTACCAACATTATTCACTTTCCACGCCAAATCTTCGTACAAATTCATTTCCTTCCAATATTTTTCACTTTGCACACCAAATTTTCTACTACAAAATTCCATTTGTACAAAAATACAAATGACCTCTTTCATCGAAAGCCGGAGGGTCGTGGAAAAACATTCGAAGAGGTCAAAATCTTAGCGACGAGGTAGAAAAAAATTAATTGCCGTTTTATTCAATTTAATGTCTTTTAAATATATATATATATATATATATATTTCTTGCATTTCCAATTTCATTTTTTTAATAGATTATTCAAGGCAAAGCAAAAAAGAGGAGAACCATTACACATGGCTCCTCAAGTGAACAATGCTCGCAGTCGGTTCTAGTGGTGCGTTCTGTGTCGGAAATAATGGCACTATTACATTCTCCGAAGGAAAATACTCCCCCACGTTGTGATCCGGTGGAACCGCCTCTACCAATGATTGAGTCATCCTTGTACTTGATTGTGTCGGACTATGAGGACCGGGAGTATTTCAATTGTATGATAAGTGAGTAGGTATTTCAATTGTATGATGAGTGAGATATAAATTTTATAATAAATATGGACACGTGACAACCGAAAATCTTATCTGAAATTTTAGGTGATAATTTTATAATAAATAGTGATGTGGCAACCGAAAATCATATCAAAATTAATGGTTTAAGTATAAAAAATAGAAAATAAATTAAAGTGAATAGTAATTGCCCTTGCCCTTGCCTTTTGGAGTGGAACCAAAAAAGGCAAGGCTGCCACTATTCACATGAATAGTGACAAACCTTGCCTTGCCTTGGCCTTGCTCTTGCCCTTTGGGGTGGAGGTACTCTAAGAGCATTTACACCCATTTGCCATGGCAAAGGGTAAGGGCAAGGACAAGGCAAGGTCTGTTACTATTCATGTGAATAGTGGCAGCCCTTGCAAAAGGCTTGTGGTGTTTCCACCCATTGTTATGGCAACCCAAAGGCAACTACTATTCACATGAGATATGAGAAGAGAAATTTATATAGAGTTTTGGTGTGGGAAGTGAAGAATATGACTAAGTATTTATTTTTAAAAAATTCTGAAAATTTTAGTAATTTTTTAGATTTTTTAATAATTTTTTTTCGTTGCTACGTTAGCAAACCCAGGCAACAGCCCATGCTATTCTTGCCTTTGGGCTGGCCTGGTTTGCTGGGACCCATGAGCTGCCAGGGCTGTAGAAGCCCGCCTGGAACTACAAATTGGGGCTAGGCCCCTTGTTGCCTAGGCTGGGGGGCACAGGGTGGAGATGCTCTAAAGGGCAAGGGAGGCAAGTGCCTTTACTATTCACATGAATAGTGACAGCCCTTGCACAAGACAAGTTGTGTTTCCACACATTGTCATGGCAAACGACAATTACTATTCACTTTATTTATTTATAATACTTAAACGATTAATTTGGATAATATTTTTGATTGCCACGTGTCAACATTTATTGTAAAATTCACATCTCATATTTCGGATAACATTTTCAATTGCCACGTGTCCATATTTATTATAAAATTGACATTTTAAATTTCAGATAAGATTTTCGGATAAGATTCTTAGTTGCCACGTGTCGATATTTATTATAAAATGCAAATCTCATATTCCAGATAAGATTTTCACCCTCTAAAATTGCGACGTGCTATCTTTAACTTCTAAATCCCTCTATAAAATCACAGCCTTAACTTAGACCTCTAACACCATATCCTCTTTATCCTTTCATTTATCATATTTTAGAATACACATTTTACTCTCAATGTCTTACACGATGAGGTTGTTGGAGAGGCAAGAGTGAGAAAATAAAGAAAGAATGCGCAACGAGCTGAAGAAGAAAGGGAGGAGGAAGAAGATGATGATCAAGTTGCTATGGCAGTGAGTATGCTCCATCAATCCAGCTGAGGCCACTGTGGTTCACAAGTCGACCGTGGCTCAAACGTGGACAGACTTAGGCATTCTCGAGGTAAGAATCTCTTGGAAGATTACTTTATCACAAATTCGTTGTTCTCTAGTTTTGATTTTCGAGGGCGATATAGAATGCAGTCCCATTTGTTCAATAAAATCATGCATGATGTTTGTGCCATGCAGAATGTGGATAGAGCAAATTGCCTATCATCCGCATCACTTTTCATGTCTCTCTCAATTCTCATTGTGCCGTTCAGAGCAATTTACTCCAAAAATGTTGCACAATCATTAGTCGAATTACTCTCTTTTTCTTTCTTGGCCTATGCCGCCTTTCTCCCAATAAACCTTGGCTCTATTTGGATTGGTGAGTCTTGATTCATCAGTAACTCCAACGGCGAATCCAATGTCGATGAAATCGCGGAGCGCGTCTCATTCAACACAACGGTTAAACCTATGGGAATAATTTTGAATCTCAAACAATTTTTCACAACCTCCCAACATTAGTGATTATTGAAAGATCTTGCCCAATGGCACTGAACCATATTTGTACTTGCATAATCTATAATAAATAAAAATTAGAAATGCAAGAAAATTTCAAAAAATAGGATATTAAATTTAATAAAACAGTAATTACAAATAATTTACATCGTTACCAAGATTTTCGACGCTTCGAATGTTGTCCCCCTTTTGCCAACGCCATCTCTCCATTTCCCAAACTCTTTATTCAAAAATTTCCAGCTATTAGCCAAGGTCATTTCCGTAAAAGCCGAATTCGATCTTTCAAAAATTCGGCATGAATTTTCCTCCACATATGAGAGAACTTCACGGGCAATGACCAACTTGGACCCAACACTCACACAACAAAACATCTTCCATGGTTTTTCAGGACCCTCCGGCTTTAATGGAAGAGGCCATTTGTATTTTTGCACAAATGAAATTTAGTAGTAGAAAATTTGGTGTGGAAAGTGAAAAATATTGGTAGGTATTTATAGAAAAAAAATTAGAAATTTTTGGTTTTTTAAAAATATATATTTTAGAATCTTTTTTCAATTTTTTTAACACAAAAATTGGCAATTGTTCGATTAAAGGAGAAATTAGGATCAAATGCACCAAGATGTGCCACGTGGCTTGAAGCCGTTGGCGGAAAACATGGCTAATGCTAGGCTGGCATTAATGCCGACGTCATCAGCCTTCAGGCTTGCTGGTCTGCTGATCCCCACCATTTGCCCGGGCTGCATTGCCCACTGGAACCACGAAATGGGCCTTGAGCCCCCTCCTATTGTTGCGTAGATTCAGCTGCACCAAAATGGATTCAGCTGCATCCTCAACTTGTGATACTCGCAAGTGCACGAACCGTTGGGTAGTATAGCGTATGTAAGTGCGAGGTCGATTCCACAGGGATTGGTGATTGAATAATCCAATTCAGTTTTCCTACACAAAACAAAAATGAAAACAAAAGAAACAAAACAAGAAGAAAGAATGTACATTACAAGAAAAATAAATTACAACTAAGAAAACATTAAGTGAACTAGAAGAACTTTGAGGAAGAAAGGAAGTGTTTGGGAAAAGTGTTTGAGGACATGGAGGCTTTTTGGAGAAGAAAGTAGAAGTAGAGAATTGTTTGAGAAAGTGTTTGGAGAATTTGATGAAGAAAGTGTTTGGAAACTTGGAGGATTTTGGAAAAGAAGGTTTGAGAACATTGGGAATTTGGAAGAGAGGAGAGATGTGTTTGAGAAAGAGAAGGGAGAAGTGTTTGGGAAGTGTTTGAGAATATGGAAACTTTTGGAGAAGAAAGGAAAGTGGTGTTTGAGAACTTTGTGGATTTTGGAAGAGCATGTGTTTGAGAGCTTTGAGAAGGGAGAAGAAAGTGTTTGGAAAGTGTTTGAGAATTTGATGAAGGAATGGGAGAAGTGTTTGAGAACTTTGAGAATCTTGGAAGAGAAAGTGTTTGGAGAACATGGGGAATTTGGAAGGGAAGAGACATGTGTTTAGGGTTTGGAGAGTGTTTGGAAGAGAATAGAGAAGTGCTTGAGATTTAATAAAAAGAAAATTGAGTAGAATGATCTTATTACAACAATTGAGAACTACAAAGGGAAACTAAGAGAATTTAAGGGAGAGAAGGGAAGGGAGCTCTAGAGAGGTGCTTGAGAGCTCCCCCCCTTGGGGTGTTATTACAAGCTTAGAGAACCTCCCTATTTATAGGCCTAGGAGAAGTAAAAATCTGAATTCAATATGGCTAATGCATACAACACTTGTTTTATAAAATCTGAAATGGTTGACGCACTTGTATTAGAAAATCTAAATTGGGTGATGCACTTGTATTAGAAAATCTTGAATGGTTGATGCACTTCCCCAATAAATCCCACCAGCAGCCCTAGCTCATCTTCATGTCACCATGACCAAGCTTCCAACCAGAAATGATAGCTCATGCCTAGCTCACCATGACCAAGCATCCAACCAGCACATGCTGAGGTCAGCATGACCACCAACTTCAAGGGCTTACAACTTGGGCTTCTCTTAATCAAATTAGGACTTTAAGCACTCGAAATTGAAGTTCAGAATGTCTTCTTTCCATCCATATGTTATTTGGGCCAATCCAAGGTCGGAGGAAAAAGTTAAGGCCAAAACAAATTGCTAACTCATTTTCCGCGCTGAAAATATCCATCCTGAGCATGGATCTGTGTTTGCTAGGTAACGGACTCCATATTTATCCAATGAGGCTGAATTTTGGATATGTTATAGTACACACCCATTGGAACAACGTTCATGAAGAATGCGGCCTCATCCGAGCTATGTAGGTTGCTGAAACAAAGCTTGCAATATGACCTACGGAACTGGACTGGCAGGGGGCTGTAGCCATAATGAATTTGTCTTTAAGCTCTTCATCAATTCATCCAAATTAGGCCTTAACATGCTTGAATTGCATGAATTATGTTCTCCAAAGCCATCATTGTTACCTAAAGCTCAATTAACTGAAAGATAAACACAAAAAGGATTAAAAGCACAAGTTTAACTCAAAAACATAACCAAATCATAAGCTAGAAGGGTAAGAAATAATATACAATTATGAACCGATCACCTGCCTAGGCTGGCTCTACACGCTAGAAGTGCTCTAAGCTCTAATTCTGAGTTGAAGTTGTGTTTTTGCAATTTCTCATCGAACTACATTTCACGAATGTTTTAATTACTTTTTATTCAATTCTTAAGTAAAGTTATGGTTGGAGCTGTGTTTTTGCAATTTCTTCTTAAATTTTATCTAAGGACGTGGTTTAGGGAGTTCATCGCAAATACTTTTAGGACTAGCCTATGTGAGGTTTAAAATGCGTAAGGAGGTCGAAACTTGAAATAGTAGGCATATTAATACATCAAACAAACCTAGTATGGTATGCCAATTTTCTTGCAAAAAACATGTGTCAAGATCTGAAAAGCTCGAGTGATCTTGATGTCTCAAAGGGAGATGTCAAATGCTAAATTTGGGCATATATGAGAATAACATGTGTCACCTGAAATATCAAATAACAAATTATTTTGTTATACTTATAAATGTAAACGGGACATATATGAGAATAAAACATTAAAATAATAGGGGCTCAATGTTACAAAATATTAAAACAATATTTGGAATCAAGTTATATGAGATATTCTTTAAAATTCATGTGAGATTTGATTATTCGGTTAGAACAATTTTCTCATTCAATTCTCTTATCATTTTATATCCATATACGCAATTTAAGATGCTAGTAATTGTATTGTAGAAAATCTTTAAAGGTCCACACTTTGTGAGACAAGTTAACTTCCAAAGGGAGCGAGCATCTCCATAGCTTTGCTAATTTGATTGTGTTAACATGTACGATCATGTTCATCATCAACCAACCATATAAGTTTTGCATGTGTAACTACTCCTTTTGTTTATTTTATTTGGTTATTTTACTCTTAACACTAAATTTATCCAGTTTGCATTAAAAAATTTCCAGCTCAGGGTAGTGGGCCCCACAGGCGCGACGACTAACACCTCCAACTAAACGTATATCAAACGGCAGCCGTCGATTTTCTATGTGCCATCTTAAACCAGATCTGGGCCGTGGATGCACTCCCGCTATCGAACTTCGCTCTCACGTCTGACATACAAATCCGACGAGGCAGTTAACTGCATTTTAAATCCGGATTTGGAATCCGGACCATTTAAATCCAAAGCATAATGAAATTACAAAAAAAGGAAAAATAAAAAACGAACACGAAGCATATTGTTTTATTAGAGAGAGAGAGAGAGAGCCAAGCACTGAGAGTGGGACTCGAAGACTTTTTTTTTCTAAGCTCCAAATCAACCAACAAAATTCAAATCTCTGTAAGTTTCGTATCCTAAACTATTTTTATTGAATTGCAATTGTCAATTGTTGTTTCTTTTTCTGTTGTAGAATTTTGGTAAAAATATTTTTGGTGATTTATTTGGGCATAATTGTGGTGCAGAGCTTAGGGTTTCCAAATGTTTGTTGCAGCTCTCAAACTTTGTGAATTCTTGGTTGGTTTCTACTGATTACTGTGCAAAATTGTTTCTCTTTTTCATGGCTCTGTTTGGTTGCCGAGAAAGTTGCAAAATGAAGTGTGATTTGTAGTTTTGAATTTCGCCTATTTTTGACCCGAACTGATCTTAGTATAATTCCTTTGCTTTAAAAAAAAAAAAAAAAAAACTTAACATGGCTTTGTGAAGCTGAGGCTTAGTTAAAGCAGTATAGAAGCTAAAGATTTGAAATTTGTTTCGCTTACTTTTTGTCTCATGCTTTCTCAGCAAACGAAGGGAAAGATTTTTGGTGCTTATTTGGAATGCTTTTGTATTAAGTTTCAAAATTTCAAAATTTATTTGATTTTTATCCTTTTGGGATCTGTGAAAGTTATGGACTTTGTTCAGATGTAGTAAGGGCCTTCAATGTTGTGGGGACTGTTATTGTTATACTCCCCATGCCTATTTCTCCGAAATTCGATTATTGCCCTTTGGAATGTTATTTGTCAGCCAAAAGTCAGCTTTATTTGCGGCATTTTCAAATGCAATGCATTTTATTTGAATACTTCTCCAAACGGATTGCATTCTCTTTGTTTGAAAGAATAGTAGTAACCCCTTAAATTTCTATGAGAGGTCTTTTTATTTTTATTTTTATGGTAATTTCATGCTCAGTGATACATGCGCTAAGTAAATACTACATTTGTTTCAGGAGATAGTTCTTTGATAAACTTTGGGAGAAAGAATCTGCTTTAGATTAACTGAGAGTGGCTTGATCATGGGTGAGGAAGACACGGTGACCAATGGCACTGAAACAGTTGCGAATGGGACTAGCCAGTCAGGGAAAACCAGTGAAGATGTGACTGATAAAAAAGGGGAGGAAAATGTCGGGGTAAAGGAAATGGATGTAGATAAGAAAGGTGACAGGAAAGCTGAAGTGGAGAAAATGGATGAAGACCTAGAGGCCAATGGATGCAAAGATGAAAAATTGAAAGAAGAAACAAAGGAATCCAAAGTTGAGGAAAAGAAAGAAGAAAATGGTCCAAATGAAGTTAAGATAGGTGATGAGAATGCTGAAGTTGAAAAAATGGATGAAGACCTAGAGGCTGATGGAAGCAGAGATGAAAAATTGAAAGAAGAAAAAGAGGAACTTAAAGTTGAGGAAATGGAAGAAGAAACTGGTCCGAATGAAAAAAAGGAGACCGAAGAAAAGACTGAAGAAAAGAGGGAATTTGAAGTGGAGGAGGACAAGGTAAAGAAGGCAGAAGAGAAGGCAGAAGAGAAGGCAGAAGAGATGGAAGAAGAAAAAGAAGAAGAGAAAGAAGAAGAAAAGGAAGAAGAGAAGGAAGAAGAAAAGGAAGAAGAAAAGGAAGAAGAGAAGGAAGAAGCGAGGGCAAAAGAAGCTAAGGTGGAGAAAGGGCTGAGGAAGCGTGGAAAAGGAAAGAGTGTGGAGAAAACTAAAGAGAAGAAAAAGGAAGTGGCAGAAAAGAAGGAGCCAGAACAAAGGACTCCTGCTACTGATCGCCCTGTACGTGAGCGGAAATCAGTTGAAAGGCTGGTGGCATCTTTTGAAAAAGATGCTGTCAGGGAATTCCAAATAGAAAAGGTCTTCTTTTTATTTGTTTTGTACTCTAAAGATATCAGTTTCAGTTATCTATTGCTGAGGATTATTTTGTTTATAGTCTTACCTTTAACATTGTAGGGGCGCGGTACACCATTGAAAGACATACCTAATGGTATGGCTTCTGCCCTATTGTTCTGTTATTTTTACACTACTGTTCATGAACCTCACTGTGGTTTTCTCTGTCAAAGTTAATCTTGTACAAGTTTTAATTTGTTTTGACATGATATGAAATCCAGTAATCCACTTGCATATTCTTTTCACGTTTAAAAATTTGTCTCAGTAGTTACTGTTAGCCTTCTGTTCATTTTTACTGATCAAGTCATTCAATAGGACTATGAAGGGATCAGAGCTGTTAGGAATATATTTTCTTGTTTTGTATGCTGTGTGGGGTCTGGCGTTAATGAAGCTGGAGTATGAACTATATGATATTCTTAATATTACTAGTGTCCCTTATTATGCCGTTCAAGCATAGAAGTTGTGTTGGAGGTAAGTGGCAGCCCTTTAAAAGTTTTTTGAAGGCGTGACAGGGAGGGCTCTAAGGCCCAAGCCCTAATTTGGAATATGATGATGTTAGGCGTACGTGGGATCTTGGGTAATTGGTTTTTGTCGAGTTCAGTCAATATGGGATATTGTTGTATGGTCTTTACCACAGTAGCCAAGATTCCTTTATGTATATAGTTTGTCTATTGGGTAAATATTTAGTCCTATAATAACTAATGTTACTAAGTGTGGTCATTCATGTAGCAGGTAAATACATGGTCCTTTAGTAATTAATTTTGGTTCAATGCATTGATGACCTCAACGTATAGGTAGAAGTCACAAATCACATTTAGTAGCCAACCTAGTAGAGCTCTATATAAGGCTTGTGAACCCTTTGCTTTCAAAGAAATGAATGAATTTAGAGATTTTCCAGCAAGCACACGTTTCTCTTTAGGATTGTCTGATGCAACCTAACCCTAGGTGTGATGCCTTAGGATTCTCTTTAGCACACGTTTCTATCCTTGCTTTGCTTACTTAAGATTCCCGCGTTTTCTTTTCTACCAACAATTTACAGCAACCAAAAGCCCAAAATAGCATTTATGGTGTGATGCTAGTAGTTTCTATCCTTGACTTGCTCTCTTAAAATTTCAGCTTTTCCTTATCTACCAACAATTTACAGCAACCAAAAGCCCAAAAGAGCATTTCCGCAAATTTTTCTTTCTTGTCCTGTTTCAAGTTGTTCAAATCATGTCAAAATATGAAAAGTAGTGAGGGTGGAGTAAGGAGATTGTGACTACTACACCTGCGTTTAATTCTTTCATTTATAATAATGGAAATTTCATGTGCAGGTATTGGCAATTATACTTTTCTGTCTTGTTATAGATTCAGTTTTCTATGTTAATATCTAAGTGCCTTTTCCTGTTTATCCAGTTTTGCTTGGAAGAAATCCATATAGAACCCTTTCAAGTGATGTATAGCATGAAAATGATTATTTAATAGAACATTGTCTCTTCCTTAGCCTTTTGGTTTCTCTACACCAATGTGTGAGACTAAATTGTTGTTGCTTTGATTCACAAGATCATAGTATTACAATTTAAGAGTTGTTGAAGGTTCTTTACATTCAAATATATGGCAATGCAAACTTATGATGTTTGCCTTGTTCAAATTGTTCAGTGGCTTTCAAGTTGTCAAGAAGGAAAATGGATGATAGCTTAAAACTACTTCATACAATTCTTTTTGGAAGGAGAGGGAAGGTAATTCGTTACTGTTAACTTCTTATTTGTTCTGTTCGATTACTTTTTCCATCACCTTACTGGGTAACGAGAATGTGTTGAGGATTCATATACAAAGTATATACTACAAAATTAAACTACACATATAAAAGCTCTTGGAAGATTCTAAAGCTAGTATTTCCTCATATTTGACTTTCATTTAATTTTGCAGGCAGTTGAGGTCAAGAGTAATATATCCAGATTTTCTGGTTTTGTCTGGCGTGGAAATGAGGTAAAAGGATGCATAATGAATAAACAAAATTAGATTTTCTTCTTGCATTTAAAATATCTTTGTATGGCATGTTTTAGTGCTTTTAGGAATAGTTTGTTATCACTCAAATATGAACAGTGTGCTTTAACTCGTGATGTAATAGTGAGGTTCAAATGTTGTCATTGTTGCAGGACAAGCAAAAGACTAAAGTAAAAGAGAAATTTGACAAGTGTAATAAAGAGAAGTTGTTGGAATTCTGTGAACTGCTCAACTTACCAATTTCCAAAGCTACTACTAGGAAGGTTTGTTAACATTCTGCTGCTGCTTCTGCTACCTGTTTCATTGGAATTTTGTCCCTGTCTTTCCATTTAATATGGTGAATCTTTTACTAAATTCACTGCCTGACTGACGTAGTGACTTTCTCACTGGTTGGAATGTTTCTTGATAGTTAATTAATTGACATTACGCACATTGTTCAATTTAGACATAACTGTCTGCTCTGTGTTTCTACTCATATTTGCACAAGAAGTGATAATCTAACCGTGAGTGGACCTACAGATGCAACAGTTGATCTGTTTTGCTTTATCTAGAAAAAAAGAAAAGAAAAAAAGAGGTGATGCATCCTGGGATTATCTGAAACACTGGTTTTGGTTTTCATTTGAGAGCAGAGAAGGCATATCAGAAATGAATTTTTAGCTCAATTTTAAAAACTAATTTTGGTATGGTCAAACTTGGAAGTGCAATTGCTTAAATGAGCTAAAAATACAAATGCAGGAGGATATAGTTGCAAAGCTGATAGAATTTTTGGTGTCCCCTCATGCCACAACCACTTCGCTCCTTGCAGAAAAAGAGGTTGATTTACTTAGCTGCAAATATTTCCCCTTTGAGAGAATTGTTTTCTTGCACAGTAGGTTCACAATTTTTCATTTCCTGCTGGAATATCAGTCAAGTAAGGGCAAAAAGCGCAAGAGGGCAACTAAAGGAAGTTCATCAACATCTGGGGGCACAAATTCAAAGCGCTCGGCAAAGGTATTATTTTCTCATCCTGTAATCTCATAAGCAAAGTTGTGATTTGAGCATTAGAATAGTAACCTAATTGGTGCTTCATTTTTTGTGTTGTCTTACTGTAACTATAGAAGATTCTACCTAAAGTCAGTAAAAAGTAGGATTTTTTTTTTCTCCCGGTTCGTATATATCTTTTGCATTTGGACAATACTTTGTCTTTCCATTTTGGTGAATCTTGTGTCTTTTGGTGAACTCTGTTCCTTTGCCAAACTTGGTAGAGTGTCTGAGGGGTCCATTATTCCATGGCCTCAGCTGTGGGTAGAATGTGGCATCATTCTTTCAATATATGTGCCATTTCTTTGTTTAGCATTGGTGGATCTTAAGATAAGGACATATATGCACTGTTTCCGAAGGCTTTTGTAGTCATGGTGATTTTTACTGTAATTTCATCCTCAGAGGAGAGATTTATAAAGTACTGTAAGAGTTTAACTAAAGAAGAAACATGCATGTGTACCTGTATAATATTTTCTCTCTTGAATCTGTTTAGAGGGCTTCATACCCTTGACTGCTGTTTTTCTTATTTATTTGTAAAAAATTAATTTCTTTTGTAATTTTCCAGAATCGTAGAAAGAATGACGATGATTCAAAATTGGATGACAAGAGTGCAGCAGATACAGAAGATGAGTCAGAGGAAGATGAGAAAGAAGATGAAGAAAATGTTGAGGAGGAAAACGAGAATGGTGTTCACGAAAACTCTGAGGATGAGACGCCTGAGCATTCAGAAAGTGAGGAGAAACTTGATTCTTCAGATGATAGTGAAGAAGAAGTGGAAAAGCAAAAGCCAAGGCGAAAATCATCATCCAGAAAGAAGGGTTCTTCTGCTAAAGCTCAAACTAAAAAAGCCACAGGTTCTGCTAAATCTACTCCACCACCTACTAAATCACCAAAGAAGTCATCATCAAAACGCACTCCGGTGGATGATGACAGTGATACGAGTCCAAAGGCATCCTCAAGAAAGAAGAAAAATGAGAAAGTCTCAAAAGTGCCAACTCCAACAAAATCTGCCTCAAAGGAAAAGCCTGGTACAAATCAAAATCTCTCCTTCACTTTAGTGTTATTATTGTTGTTATCATCAACATCTTATATATTTTTGGTATTAACTTTTGAAGTACTTGTATACCTTTGTTGTGTGTTCGTTTATTTACGTATTAACGGAAAATGGTTTATCTGGTCAATTTTTTTTAAAGATTTGATAACTTTATTGTTGAATACGTATGATTTTTATAAGCAATTGACTCTTGTGAATTCTTTCATTATAGAGCAAGAATTAGAGCTTTCTTCTGCCACTTCATTCTAGTCAACATTACCAAGTGTTTTTGTTATTTGAAGGGAAAAAGGTTGCTAAAGGGAAGGACAAGACCAAGGAGGAAAAATTGAGGCCAAGTGATGACAAATTGAGAGATGCAATATGTCAAATTCTCAAAGAGGTTGACTTTAATACGGTAAGCGTAGAGTGTTAATATTGTCTACCAAAGTTGTAGTGGCATATTCTTGAATAAGCTGGTGAACATGGTTGTAAGGCGTGCTTACATGGTAAATACCGAGAACATTATAAATGTCAGAAATTAAAATGGAAGGTATCTGAAACAATTAGATTTCATGTTTATTTTACCATTGCATGTGGTAAGTAATGGTTTTTCTCATCCCACTGATGATTTGTATTTTCTTGCAGGCTACTTTCACCGACATTCTGAAGCAACTTGGTATGCATTCTCGTTATTGTTTTATTTAAATTTAAGACTTTTTCTTTTGAACTTTTCTGATATCTAATCGTTACTAGTTTGGCCTTGGCTTCTAAATGGTTCTTTTCAAAGAAATTTTGTAATATTTGCCCCTACTTTATTGATCTAGTAATTTGGTTAGAAACCTGGTGGAAATGATATGATATTTTTCATTCAAGTAGTGTTTGATTAAACCAAAGTCATCTTCGGGTTTTCTTATTGGGTGCCTTACCACCTGATATTGTCCTTTTTCAGCTCGGCAATTTGATACAGATCTCAGCCCGAGAAAGTCATCCATAAAGCTCATGATCCAGGAAGAGCTTACGAAATTAGCTGATGAGGCAGATGAAGAAGACGAAGAAGGGGGCCCTGAGAAAGATGAAACCGAGTCTGCCGGGCAAGAGGTGGAAGCCTGACCAATAAGAAGGGTTACGACTGCATGGACATAGTATAGTCCCTTTGTTTATGCCTTTTGTTTTCATAACTTATCTTAATCCTGCATGTACTATTTAGTCTGTCACAGTAAGCTGGCTGTAATTTGTTGTTGGTGCTCTGTTTGCTGGAAAGTAGACTAGTAAATTAAAACCAGTGGATGTGGAATTACCCTCGGGTTCTGCTGCCATGCAGGAAGGCAGTTTGTTATGTACACATTAACATAATTTGTAGCAATTTTACTATCTAATATAACCAGCCTTTTTCTGGATGACCATGAGAGTTGCCCTTTAATTCACTGCTTTCTTTCGCATCCTGGTTTTCTGATTTTTTTGTTCTGAGCATCATATGTGATCTGTGTACTCTATTTACCACCGTGCCAGGTTTCCTTGCAGTAACTATACAAATATAGAAGGAAATGAATGAGAACTTGTCACAATTGGTAAGTTTTCTCAGGTATTCTTCGCCGATAATGTTTCATGGCAAAAAGTTTTGGGTGTGGTTTTATCACTGCCACATGGCGCCACTAATTCGCATTATACTTTGTTAGTGTGATGAAGTTGTAGAAAAATATGTAATATATAGTAGAAGAAAGCATCTCAAGCCTTATGAGTTTGGGTTTGCATCAACTCATACATTTGACGGATTCTATTTGTTCTTTGGCACAAAAGTTTTTTATTTTATTTTTCCTGCATTTCTTTTTCCTAACTTTCTTGGGCTAACTGGGTTTACCATCTGATGGCCCCTCTCCTGCTCCCTTTTCCCCTATTTGGGACAGAAAGCTGACCCTTCTATTCTATTTCACCACTTTAGGTGGCATCTTGAGGCCATATGAACATGCATGTGAATAATTCAGAACTAGGGCTGCAACTAAATTGGGAACCGTTGCTTTACCCCATTATTTGCCTATTCTTTTTAATCACAATCCGTGTCTCAATCGTTAGCAAATCATAAGTTCAATTAGTGTATTTTTTATTTTGCAATTTTCCCAGACTTTCCATTCCATCCTATATAGGTTGGATATTCCCCCAATTCTTTGTACTTGGCTTCTATTTTGACGATGAAAATTTTGGCACTGATTTTATTGGTTGCTAAAGAGAATGTGTTGCTGAGAAAAAAGAAAAAAACCAAGTAAAAGAAGAACAAATGTATTGTAAATTTGTTGGAGTGATATATCGTCCAGCAGAAGACAAATTGCTCCACTTGAGAAGTGGAGCAACTTCAACGTCCCATCAGAAAATAAACAAGGCATATAAGATAAGTAGTGGATGGCACATGATTTACTTACTAGTCGGGTTTAGACCACCGACTAATAATATTTTAAAGATAATTTTAACATTAATTATTGTGTGAAGGACGTGTGTCTATTTATCTATATTTTGCGGATTTGCTCCCCATTTTGCACTGCCCTGCATCCAGTTCGAATCCTTCTTTTTCTAATTTAGATTAGATTAAAGTAAAAAGTAGTCATACCTAAATCTTTGTTTTATCAATTACTATATGATTGTTAATTCTAATAGCTCTTGGATTTAACTTGTCGACTAACGAGCACATGATGAGACACATCAATTTATTATATATAAAAAAAGGATTACCGATCAATGTGTCACTTAAAAGAATCATATATCGTGCGCACGCCTCAATTTCTAAGGATGTTTCAGTTATTCATTAAGTAGGTTTAACTAAGATTATTTTCAACGTAAAGATGTGTTAACAAGTCCTTACCTAAAACTTAGGTAGATCAAATGTAATTTTCTTGTCAGATAGTAGTAAGTAAATTAGTATCGCGTATTAAACATAATTTCACATGATCGAGAGTTTTAATTGGTACTTTTAATTTTTGGTAATCATATACGTTAATCCAATAAGTGTCGTCGGTCATCATACTTAAGACATGTTGACTTTCAATTGTATCACAAAGTAAACAAGTTATAAGGAGACTGACATGTTTTACCAAAAATATCTTTAGTTGCCTCCACAGTAAGTCAGTGTGGTGACCAACACACCACCAGAATTGAGGCTGATGCTTTGCCCAGTAAAACACAAATCAAACAGTATTTTATTGACAAAATGTATTTAATTTTAAAACATTTGATTATTTTGTCCCTCTAAAAACTCTTTGGGGCCATAAGCTAATGTTTATTCTAAATTTTCACCAGTGTCATGATTGAAAGAGACAATTTCTGAAGAAATTATAATAAAGTAGAGCTTCTTAGACTTAGAGGTGTCAAATGGGGATATGCTCTGTGAAGCTGGAAGTCATTGAAGCCATAAGATAAAATAATAAACCATGTTTAGAAAAATTAGTGTTAGTTGAAAATCATATTCTTTTAGTTAAATTAAATAATCTCTTGTAACATAGTGTACCATGCTATATCCTCATATTAACAATCTAAATTATGAATTATTTAGAGTGTTTTGTTCGGCAGAAACTCAAGGGCTCGTATGTTAAAGGAAGAAATGAAGTTAATGTGAATGATTTTTCATTTTTAGAATTAACGAGGATAGGTTATAAGGTTTTATTATATCATTTTGTGGGATCTAGATATAACAAGTTTTCTTAACAAGTAATTCATCTTTTACCTTAAATTTTATATACGAAGCGAGTCTAATATTAAAAGAAAAAAGCTTTTAGTGTTTGGAAATGAACTTTTCTACAAAATATCATCAGATTTCACTGTGTGTGTGTGATATGACTCATATCCACACTCTAACAAACACTCATATTGTTTTAGCATTCTTTTTCATATTCAAGCTCCGCAAACATGACTTTTTATGGAAAGAAAAACTTTCCAAAAAATGTGAATTTATTGACTCCTCACTCCACTCTCCCCTCACTCTGCCACTATGCTAGAAAAGTGCAAATAACACGTGTATAGATATTGTTTGCTCCCGTATATAGATTTTTTTTTTTAAAAAAAAAATTATTAAAGGGGAAATGAGAAATCCATTAAAACGTTAAAGCAAAATTGTAGCAATGGTCCCTTAAATAAGATACTATTTTACTTTTCGTCCCTCAACCCACAAAATTATTAGTCATCCTTCCTTTAAATATCGCGTTGCAACACTCGTCTTTCTGTCAATTTCGTTAAATTTTTTATTAAAATTAAAGGCAAATTGGGAAATTCATAAAATAAGACTTTTACCTAGTCACTACCTCATTCTACCCAAACCCAACGACAACTCTCTCTCTCTCTCTCCAATGATCCTTCTGGGTTTTGTTTAGATTGTTCAATTGATTGAGAGTAAGACCAATTGATGAAAAAGGTTGGGATGAGGAGGGGGTTGACGAACAAAGGGAGGAAGAAAATGAGAGAAGGAGAGAGTGGGTTGAGGTCGGAGTGGGTCTGTGGGTGAGGGTGGGTCGGCAATGCATCTATGGGGTTTGGTCTATGAAGGGTGGCTGAAGGAGAGAGAGGTGGTTGTTGGGGCTAGGCTATGCTTATTAAGAACCCATCACATGAAAAGACAAATATAGCCCTATTTTTCATAGAAAAGTTGACGAAAAGGACGAGTTTTAAAAGTCGAGGCATAGTTGAAGCACCGTCATAATAATTTTTGGAGATAGGGGACTAAGAGTAAAGTAGGGTCTTACTTAAGGGGACCATTGCTACATTTTTGTCAAACATTAACGATTCATATTGGGCAACACCTTACTCACATTGCGGGTAAACAACTTGAAAAAATGCAAGGTGTTGCCCAAAAGTAACTTCATTTTTTGTAACTTAATTATTGTAAAGTTTCTTGTTTAACTAACCTAAAAGTATTAAACACAGAATTTAACATTTATCTTTTTGGAGACCTCAAATCTATAAAATAAGAAGTGATGGTTGGTAAATGCATTAATAGTGGTGGTGGTGGTGGTAAAAGTGCCATCATCTGTGATGTTGATGGGTGGGCTGCTAGTGGTAGGGTGACAAGGTTGGGGTGAGGGTGGTGAAGGTGACAAAGGCGGAAGAGCTCGTGGTTGCAGTGGCGATGGTCGCATGGTGGTGGTAGCGACGAAGGTGATATGGGTGGTGGTTGTGGTGCAAATGGTGGTGTTAGCAAGAATGACAGTGTGAGAAGGTTGTGGTAGCAGAGGTGGTGGGGGTTGTACTGATGGTGATGGCCATGGAAAATGTTGGTGACAATGATAGTGCATGTTGATGGCAGTGACACCCATGGCAATATGGTGGTAGTAGAGGTTGCGTTGACGGTGGCATACATGGTGGTTTTCTTTTCTTAAAACTCACACTAGCTTGAAATTTAAAAAGATACCTAGTTTGTAAAATTTAATATTGGACTTTTATGACCTCCAAATCCCATATTTTCTAGATATGAAATTTCAAATTTTGTTTGTTTGTTTATGAATTAAGACAAGGGAATTGGTGTATGTCAATTAGAAATTCTAACTTTTATCCAAATTGCAAGTGTATGTCATCATGCATTTGTATGAGGAAATTTAAAAGTTCTAAGAGCATCTCCAAAGGAGATGTCAAATACTAAACATTAAATTTGAATTTGAAAGCTTATGTGTCAATTTAACATATAATAGAGTTTTACATTCCACCACACATGTCAAATTAAAATATTATTTTATTATATTAGTGTTGATTTGTTTATTAAACAAGCCAAAAATAACAACATAATGGAGAAATGTTATTCTACGCTTGATTTAACATTTTAATTGGAGTGAATCTATGCTTTTTTTTTCTTTTTTCTACAAGTTAAAAATGTCACGTTGGATTTAACATCTCGTTTAGAGATGTTCTAATCAAATTGATGGAAATTAATGTTCAAATATTTGTAAAGCTTCTGTAAAAGTATAATTGATTTAAACAAAGAATTTAACATATATATTTGTCTGGTGGTATCAGTGACGACAGTGGAGTGGGGGTGGGGGTGGTGATGGTGGCAGTGTCAGTGATGGTGGTGGAATGGTGGTGAGGGTGGGTAGCAATATGTTCCTCTGCTAGTGCCCATTATGTCTTTGCTGCCTAGTTGCTGCTTTATTGCACGCATCCATTATGTCTTTGGTGGGTGGGTAGCAAAGAATTTAAATATTGCTCGTTCTCTAAAAAAATTCTGACTCCTGACGGTGGGGGTGGGCAGTGATGACGGCACGAATGGTACGAGTGGTGGTGGTGGTGGTGACTATGATGGTGGGAGTGGCGATGGTGACAACCATGGCAGATATGGTGGTAGAGATATCGACGGCCAAGATAGTGATCGGGGTGGTGTAATGGCATGATTTACAATCCTATATGCTGCACAATTTAACAAACCTCATAAAATATTAATAAAATATGTATATAATACAAGATACTGACTAAAGCGTTATAGGAAAAAAAACATAATTATCGGTGAGAAAATGAAATAAATAATAGAATAGAGGTAAGTTTGCGCCCCACAAAAAGTTGAATATCTTTTGAAAAAGGAAATCCAGGTCAGACCAACCACGTGCCGGATACCAAACTCGCGGTCCAGATCATCCACCTCAACCAATCCAACGGCTGTAATTCCGTCGGTGCGAACTCAACTCTTATCGGCAAATGACGGTCCACATTCATCCACGTGACCATAAGATAGGCGTTATTAACGCCATGATCCAACGGACCCAACTCATTCGCTCCCAAACCAACCACTCTCCTTCTCTCTCTCCCTCTCTCTCCCTCCTTCTCTCTCTCTCTGATCCTAATTCCTCATAATTCAACCAAAATTCAAACCCTTCCATTTTAAATTTTCATAATTTTCGGAATCTCATACTCTTCTTCGTCTTCCTGTGTCTCTCTTCTCACTGAATTTCAAATTCTCAAACCAAAAAAAAAAAAAAAATCCAAAATCCAAAGACTCACTCATTTCTTGCAAACTTGGAAGCTTCATTTTGCAATTCCTGTAAATTTCAGCTGAATTTATAACTTCAAATTTCGATTCTTACCATAGTTTTTGATCGACGGCTTCAGCATGTGAAGTCAATTTCTGGATTTTTCTACCATAATTAGTAAAGAAGTATTTTTATTTATTTTTAAATTTGAATAAAAAAGAGAAGAAAAGAAGAGCTTCTTCAATGGCGGACTCGGACAACGACTCGGGCGGAGCGCACACGAAATCAAACAGCGAGCTCTCGCCTCGGGAACAGGACCGGCTGCTGCCGATAGCGAACGTGAGCCGGATCATGAAGAAGGCGCTGCCGGCGAACGCGAAGATCTCCAAGGACGCGAAGGAGACGGTGCAGGAGTGCGTGTCGGAGTTCATAAGCTTCATCACCGGCGAGGCCTCGGACAAGTGCCAGAGGGAGAAGCGGAAGACGATCAACGGCGATGATTTGCTCTGGGCGATGACGACGTTAGGGTTCGAGGAGTACGTGGAGCCTCTCAAGGTTTATCTGCAAAGGTTCAGGGAGATGGAGGGGGAGAAAAGCAGCGTGGCCGCGCGTGACAAGGACGCGAGTGGAGGTGGCGGGAATGGTGGGGTTGGGTACGAGAGTGGTGGTGGGAGTGGAGGAGCTGGGGTATATTGGCAGCAGCAACAACAGCAGCAGCAGCATCAGCATCAGCATCAGGGACACGTGTACGGCGGGAGCGGGTTTCATCAGATGGGTGTGAGTGGAGTTGGGTTGGGGAAGGGTGGGCCCGGATCTAACATGGGTAGACCCAGATAATTATAGTGGACTCTCTGCTCTCTGTGGCAAATGGGTGTCCTTTTATAAATTATAATTTGATTGCTAATTATTTGCTTAGAGTCTTTCTTAATTGAGGACAGTGTCTGTGTAAAACTCCTACTTGTTACTTATTAGTGCTTTTGCAGAAGTGTTTTATTTTTATTTATTACTAAAATAGTTTGTAATTTGGGATTATATAGAGAGAATATAATTTGAGTAGATTGTGGTATAAATATTTTGATTTGAGTCAATCATATGAGTAGAGGAATTTTCTTTAGTTACCCACTTTCCCTTGTTTTTATTTTTTTTATTTTTTATCAATCTGGAGAGACGGATTCAAACCGAGATATCCTCCGATATTGGAAAGAGAAATACCACTAGAGCTAGTTAGTATGACATTTTACTCTCTTATTGGCAAAAATGATGATTTTGTTGACCATAAAATCAATGAGAAGTCTAGCAAGCCATCATAGCCCCACTAATTGTATTTGGATTTGACACCAAGTTCAAGCTTATTCTGCCCTCTTTCTTTGGATAAGGGTGAGAGGGTAGAATTGGATGGCTAAACGGTCAACTATCATTTCAACTTCAACTAAAGGAGGAGGCCTGTTTTAGACACATTCAAACAAACAAAATAACCACTATGAGCTTGTAGAACTAGCCAACCAAATCAATGAATCTAGATTTCTAATCGGGTTTAATATAGTGAAAAATGACCTTAATTTGCATATTGTTGGTCTCAAATTCAAATTTTCACAGCACTTTGGCAGTGTGTGTGTGAATTCTCCCTCCTCGCAACAACAAAAAAAGTTATAAATAGACCCACTAAATATTGGAGTGAGATTGTATTTCTCTTTTGTGGTATTACACTGATAGAACTTTCTCCCTCGAATCTTACTAAATCTTTCTAACTCTCTGATTTCTCTATCCCTTTTCTCATGATTGGTGTGTTTTTCTTTCTTACCAAGGCTTCCTTTTATAGGCAAATGCTTACAACATCTTTTCCTATATTCAGGAAATATTACAACCACATTTACTGCACCTATCCCGTAGGCTATATACAAAGTCTTCACATTCATTTACTTCATTGTGGATGGAAATGATGCATCCCCAGAAGAAACCATTGTGGATTGAAACGATGCATCCCCAGAAGAAAATGCAAAGGCCATAATTTTTCTTTGTCGTTACATCCATAAAGCATGAAAAGCGAATACGCTCCGGTGGATAACCCACTGATTTTGTGGAAAGCGGTGATCCTCCGGAAAGCCCGATATGAATGGACACACCTCATATTCCAAGATTTCAAGTCAATGTCTGAGTATAATTCGGCTATGCACAAAATTACATCCATGATAAAGTTATGTGAGGATAATATCTCTAATGAGGATATACTTGAAAAAAGCCATCAGTACTTTCCACACTTCAAATGTGCTTCTGCCAGCAGCAATATAGACATAGTGGCTTTACGAAGTACTAGAGCTGGTATCTTGTCTTTTGTTGGTTGGCAGAACAATGAGCTTTTACCTGAAAAATCACCAATCTCACCCAACAGGCCTAGCACCATTCCCCGAAGTGAATGATGCATCTCAGGAAATTAATGCCAGCCTGTTGGGCGAGATTGGTGATTTTTTAGCGTAAGCTCATTGTTCCGCTCTAACAAAAGACATGATACCAGCTTCGAGTATGTTGTAAAGCCACTATGCCTATATTGCTGCTGCATGAGCACATTTGAGGCGTGGAAAGTATTGATGGTTTTTTCAAGTATATCCTCATCAAAGATATTCTACTCACATAACTTCATCATAGAGGTAATTTTATGCATCGCCGAATTATACTCCTAACACTGACTTGAAACCTTGGAATTTGAAGTGTGTCAATTCATATCTGGCTCTTGGGAAGATCACTGTCTTTTGGTGATTGTACTTTTTGCATAAGGCTTTCCACAAAATCAGTAGGTTATCCACCGCCATGTATTCTCTTTTCAGCGCCTATCACGGATGTGACAGCGAAGAAAGATCACGACCTTTGCATTTTCTTCTGGGATGCATCGTTTCCATCTACAAAGGTTTTTCCAAGGCTATTGGCCTCAAGGTGGATCTTGGCATCTAGGACCCATGATAGATAGTTGTTTCTAGATATGTCCAAAACAGAAAATTTAAGCTTTGCTAAGTTTGCCATCTTCAAAAGAAAATGAGATGTATCAGGATTTGCAATAATATGTTTGCACATTGTTAGAATTTCAGGTTCTCAACAAGATTTTATTTTTGAACTTCAGACCAAAAATATTTTGCATATTGACTCGAAACTTCATGTTCAGAGATTTGGGACATTAGACCATTTCTTAACATGAACTTAAGTCCCCCCATCATACATGTATGTTAACAGATGATTTCTTTCACAATAATAAACTGCAATAAAGTAACAAAATTAAATGACATATGAATAAAATATTATATATCGAATTTACCACATCACACACTGGTATTTACATATGCTTAATTGGATCGTCCAAGGTGTAATTGTGGCTTTTATATATCCAGTATATAATAAACTATTAAAAGAAATAAAAAGAAATGTTAGTACAATAAAAGAAATCATATGTTTTAGTAAGGGTAAGTGTAAGGATTGTAATTGTTGCTTTGTTTGGCTCTTCTCTTTTTGGATCAAAACCATTGTAATCTCCTTAGATATTTGAGATAATCTCTAGGATAGATTAAGTGGTTGCTGGTTTCCAAAGATCTCGTCGATGAAAAACAGGTAAGAACATTTTGCATACACTCATTGATACACTAGGATTGATACAAACTTTAAAATCGTTTATGTTTTCATTATGTATCAATCCTTTCCTGTATGTATTAATCCTTTCCTGTATGTATTAATCCTTTCATGTTTGTATTAATCCATCCATCGCAGAAATCAACTAATATAGTTTATTAGAAATATCTTCTCTGCACTTGGTTTCTGAAAAGTTAAAATAGACTTATCCTCTGCTTCTTACATTCCTTGTTCAGACAAACTTTCTTGGAACTATTAATTCTTCATATAAATTAATAGTTTTATATCATTACACTTGGTTGAAACTATTTCTTTTCTTTAAAGTGAAATTATATTCTTCTTGAAACCAAGTCCTTGTTCTGAACCCTTTTTTTTATTGAACTCCTCTTCATTCGAAACTTGCTGTTCAATTCTCTATAAAAGCTGAACTTAGTTTTAATGAAGAGGTAAGCATGTTAAGCATTTCAGGATCACGTTTCAGACTTAGTTTTTAATATGCTTCCATGTTCATGTTTTTGAAAGATCATATCAGTTTTTAAACATTCAAAAACTTTCTTCAGTCATCTTGAATTCTTGAGAGTTATGAGTATGATTGCATACACATAAAACTTACTCCAAGTTTATTCTCACTTTGATTAAATGACTGCTTTGGTTTCATTATTGTATTTATGATTAAAACCTTGTTTCAAAGTTCAAATACATTTTGGTTTTAATTCATAACTGTACACAGTTTCTTTTATCTAATTCAATCATTTGTATGATTGAGATAGATGAATTGTATGAAACTACAACTCACTTCATAACATCATATTGGAGCAACTTGTGCTTGGTGCTGTTGCAAGGTCGAGAAAAAAGAATCCGTTGCTGTGAAGTAAAGAAATGGTGCTTTGCTAGAAGGTTAGATAATTAGCTGCCTATTGTGTGTAGTTGAGCTAATATCCCTATATTTCTTGTACTTTACAATTGAGTGGATTGAATCTTTTCCTGGCTTGGTCCCCAGCTTTTTCCCCTATGGGTTTCTGGGTTAACAAATACTGTGTCATTTACATTATTGCATTTACATTGGTTACTTGATCACCACAAGCAGTATTTGTGTTTAATGTCTTTTGTCACTAAGTAATAATTTTAAATTGGTGAGTTTTTATCCTAAAGCCTACTTCACCCCCCTCGTAGGTTTTATAAGAGCTAAGCTCCTGTTTTTCAATTGGTATCAGAGAGCACTATATTTTAATTAGTGTAGATCCTACTCTAAATCTTCTCTATGGATAGAGATAGAGCTTCTAGCTCTGTAGCCCATCCACCATTTTTTAATGGTGAATACTACTCTGCTTGGAAACACAAGATGCGTGCGTTCCTACTTGCCTTAGAGTCTAAAGCTTGGAAAATGACAGTTGATGGTTGGAATCCTCCAACTGCAGTTAATCCTTTTGGAACACTTGATCCAAAAGAGGAGGATGATTGGACTGTTGAAGAACAGTCCCTTGCTAACTCTAATAGAAAAGCCTTGAATGCTTTGTTTGTTGCTGTTAGTTCCGAACAGTTTGCCTATATTGAAAACTGTGAAACATCCAAAGATGCCTGGGATATTCTTAGGCTTACTCACGAAGGAAATGCAAAAGTAAAAGAAGCTAGGCTAGATATGGTAAGTGCTGAGTTTGAAAATCTTAGAATGCATGACTCAGAAACCATTCAAGAATTTTATGCTAGATTCAGTTCTCTAGCTAACTCCTCACATAATCTAGGTGAACAGATTCGAGAAATAAAATTGGTAAAAAAGTTCCTTAGATCCTTGCCTCCCAGATTTGATGCCAAAAGAACCGCGTTCTCTGAAGTTAGAGATTTCAAAACTGTGAAACTTCATGAAATTGTAGGGTCTTTTAGAACCTATGAAATGGAAATGAACTTGAATACTCCCAGGAAAGGCAAGACCATTGCCTTGAATTCTGTCAATGAGGAAGAAAGTTGTTCCTCACTAGAAAAGCCTGTGACTGATGAAGACATGGCTCTCTTCACTAGGAAATTCAGGAAAATTCTTAAGTTTAGAAAGCCAGGAGGAAACAGAAATAATTTTCAATCAAATACTGGTTTTAAAAATGAAAAGAATACTCAACAAACAGAACCTAGGGAAAATAGAAATAGTAATTCCATTAGATGCTATGAGTGTGGTGGAAATGGTCACATTGCTCCTGAATGTGCAAACACGTTAAAAAGGAAAAATCAATCAAAAGAAAAGGCACTAAAAACCACTTGGAGTGACAGTGAGGATGAGTCAACAATTGACTCTGAAAATGATGAAAACATTGTTGCTTTCACAGCAAAATCCACTGATCATATTGAAATGGAAAATGAAGTTGAGGAAATTGAAACTGAGGAAGAACTAATTGAAAAATATGAGAAACTTGTTGATGTCTCCTACAAAATAAAAAAGCAAAGTGTTTTTCTCTCTGATAAGGTTGTCATGCTTAAAAAGGAAAACATCAATATGTCAAAACATGTGAGTCAACTAAAGAAAGAAAATGAGGAATTGAAATTTGAATTGGATTTGATAAAGAAAAGAGAGATTGATTTCACAATAGGTGCTAAAAAGGTTGACAAAATGTTAAACTCAGGAAAAACTTATGGAGATAAGACTGGACTTGGTTTCACTTCTGAAACAAACAAAAATTCTGATGTTAACATAACGTTTGTGAAAGCTAGGGAATCTGTAGACAACGTGGATAAGAAAAATATTGATCTGGATCAATCCAGATTAATAAACACTGGAAAGTCATATCAATCCACTGTTGCAACTGTTAGAAATACTGCAAATGCCAAAAAATTTATTCCTGTCTGTCACTTCTGCAATGAAAAGGGGCATATACGACCATATTGTTTCAAACTAAAAGAAAAGATCAATTCCACAAATCTGCGAAGACAAGTGGAAAACTTATCAAGAGAAGTTGAAATAATCCTAGGTTTGCTGAAACCTAAAATTGAACCTCCAAAAAGGGGTTGGTTAAAGAAAGAAAATGTGTCATGTCTTGTTGTTTTGACTGCCTTGTCTGTAAGGAATTCGAATACTTGGTACTTCGATAGTGGTTGCTCTAGGCACATGACTGGAGACAAAAATCTGTTTTTAGATCTCTCTCTCATGTTTAAGCTTGGCAGTGTTACGTTTGGTGATGGTGGAAAATCAAGAATCCTTGGTAAGGGAACCATTTCTGCTCCAGGGATTGACAAGTTAGAAAATGTTATGTATGTTGAAAACCTTAAATCAAATTTGATTAGCATAAGTCAGCTTTGTGATCAAGACACGTACAATGTTAGTTTCACAAAGGCTAGATGCAATGTCTTAAACAAAGATGGAAAAATTGTCTTGAGTGGTTTAAGGTCAAGTGATAACTGCTACTGTGTGGTTTCTAAATCACTTTCCCCTCATGTGGCTTGCAACCTTGCAACTGACAACTCCTTGGTGCTATGGCATCAAAGACTGGGTCATGTAAATCTCAAAGACCTTGAGAATTTATCCAAGAAAGAAATTGTAAGAGGGATTCCCAAGTTTGGAAATGCCACAAAATTTGTGTGCAGTGGTTGCCAACTAGGAAAACAAACTAGAACTGGTCATGGGACTGTGAATTCCATGACCACCACCAGACCTCTTGAACTTATTCATATGGACTTAATTGGACCGATTCAAACCATCAGCCTTGGAGGAAAAAAGTACATTTTGGTTGTTGTTGATGATTACTCTAGATTTACTTGGGTTGCCTTTCTCAAAGACAAAGGAGAAACTTTCATACATTTCAAGTCCATTGTCAACAAAATTCAGAATGAGAAAGGGAATACAGTAAACTCTTTGTCTAGAATGAGGAGTGATCATGGAACTGAGTTCGATAACTCATCTTTCATTGAATACTGTGATGAGTTAGGAATTAGACATGAGTTCTCTTCTCCTATCACACCCCAACAAAATGGTGTGGTTGAAAGAAAGAATAGAGTTTTGATTGAAATGGCTAGAGTAATGCTCTCTAGCAAAAGTTTGCCCAAGTTCTTTTGGGCAGAAGCTGTGAACACCTCCTGTTATGTGGTGAATAGAGTTTACTTAAGGCCTAACTCTAACAAAACTCCATATGAGTTATGGAAAGCTAAGAAACCCAACCTAAAATACTTTAGAGTATTTGGCAGTTTGTGCTACATTTTAAGGGATAGGGAACACTTAGCTAAATTTGACTCCAAGAGTGATGAAGGAATTTTCCTAGGTTATTCACTAAATAGCAGAGCTTTTCCAGTCTTCAACAAAAGAACCAAAACTATGATGGAATCCAGTAATGTTGTCATTGATGACTCTCTGGATAAATCTGATAAACAATGTGTTGATCTTGATATTTTTTATGAAGAAAAAGGTACCCCTGAGTCAGTTGTCACTGAACAAATACCAAGAAAATATGAGGATCCTTTCTCATCTGTGAATGTTCATACAGAACCTGTGGAACCTAGTCCTGCTCCTTGGGTTCAAAGAAATCATCCCAATAATGTTATCTTAGGTGACCCATCTGTCGGAGTTAAAACAAGAAGCCAACTTCTTGAGGAAATCAATTTTCTGTGTTTCATGTCTCAAATTGAACCAAAGAACATCAAAGATGCTCTATGTCATGATGATTGGATTTTAGCTATGCAAGAAGAGCTTAATCAGTTCAAGAGACATGATGTTTGGGATTTAGTTGAGAGACCTAGAGGAGTGAATGTTATTGGAACAAAATGGATTTTCAAAAATAAATCAAATGATGAAGGAAAGGTTGTGAGAAATAAAGCGAGACTTGTAGCTCAAGGCTACTCTCAAGTTGAAGGTATAGATTTTGAGGAAACCTATGCCCCAGTTGCTAGATTGGAATCCATTAGACTTTTGCTTGCTGTTTCTTGTTACATGAACTTTAAATTATTTCAAATGGATGTTAAAACAGCGTTCTTGAATGGAATCATAAATGAAGAAGTTTATTGTGAGCAACCTAAGGGTTTTGAAGACATTGATCATTCTGATCATGTTTACAAATTGAAAAAGGCCCTCTATGGCCTTAAACAAGCTCCTAGAGCCTGGTATGAGAGGCTTTCTAGTTTTCTTTTATCTGAAGGTTTCATTAGAGGATCTGCTGATAAAACATTGTTTGTAAAAACTTGCTTATTAGACAGAATTATTGCACAGGTCTATGTCGATGACATAGTGTTTGGTGCAACTTCAGAAAAATTGGTTCATGAGTTTACTAAACTCATGGAAAGTGAGTTTGAGATGTCCATGGTTGGGGAACTCACATATTTCCTTGGTTTACAAGTGAACCAAAGTGATGCTGGAATTTTCATTTGCCAATCCAAATATGCAAAAGACCTTGTGAAAAAGTTTGGTCTAGATACATCTAAGAAAGCTAGAACTCCTATGTGTAGTAAAGTCAAAATCTGTGCTGATCTAGATGGGGACTCTGTTGATCAAAAAACATATAGGAGTATGATAGGAAGCTTGCTTTATTTAACTGCCAGGAGACAGACATTGCCTTTAATGTTGGAATTTGTGCAAGATTTCAGGCTAATCCAAAAGAGTCACATCACAAAGCTGTGAAAAGGATCATCAAGTATGTCAATTCTACCATTGACTTTGGTCTTTGGTATTCTAAGCAAGATAATACTGCTCTCTTAGGGTATTGTGATTCAGATTATGCTGGTTGTGTAGATGATAGAATCTGAATATATTGCAGCTGGAAATTGTTGCACTCAATTAATGTGGATGAAACAAATGTTGAGAGATTATGGAATTGTTGAGGATACCTTCATTGTTTACTGTGATAATATCTCTGCCTTATGTCTTGCCAAAAATCCAATTCAACACACTCGTACCAAGCACATAGATATCAGGCATCATTTCATTAGGGAACTTGTAGAAGAAAAGGTTTTAAAACTTGTTTACTGTCCCACTGAACATCAATTAGCAGACCTTTTAACTAAACCTCTTGACTTTCCCAGGTTTGAGTTCTTAAGAAAATCCCTTGGCATTGGCCTAAAGGATTAATGCTGCATCTCTTCTTCAATCCATATGCATCTGTTACTTGCCTGCTCTTTATTTTCTTTTACTACTATGCATCTGTAGAGTTTCAATAAAAAGGTTCTCTGGAACTTCTTTGATTTCAAGTTACAGTCTTTGCAGATCTCTCTCTTAAACAGCATGTTTTCAGGAAAAATCTTTAAGTACAAGATGTCTTATGAATTTTTTCAGTCAATCTGTTGAACTTTTCGAAAATTTAAAAAAAGAAAAAAAAAAAAAAAAAGAGAACAATCTGGTTATGCATAGATGTAGCACCCAACAAAACAAGGTGAATATACTCGTTTTTGTTTGGAAATTGCTGTATTTCTAGCAATGTCTAGTGTGCATATGTTCCTAAAAATAAATAAATAAATAAAAAGAAGAAGGAAGGATCTCTGGATAATTTTTGTTAAAGTCAAAAACGGATTTACCTGAACATCTTCATCAGTTTCTGGGAAATAAAAAGAGTTTTCATGTTAACATGGTGTGATAAAAATTTTTGATCTCCAGATTACAACTTTGTTATATCTCTATTGTTCTTCAAAATCCTTTTCTTGAAACTCTTCTGATTCATTGCTATCTCTTGTACCTGTGTGTCTGCATGATCATCATTTTTTTTCTTAAGAGATGCAGTGTTATTTCTTTAGTCAATCGGGTATTCTGGTTCTTACGAATTTTTCTGGGCAATCATTGAAAAATAGTTCATTCCTTAGCATTTATTGGTTTGATACAGATATCATTGTATCAATACAGTTTCAAGGAATGGCACATATGTATCTATCCAGTCTACTTCTTTTTTGTTAGTTTTTATTTTTGTTCTTATTATTATTTTGTTCGTTTTTTTCTCAAATCTTCTCTCCAAGCCATGTCCCAATTGCTGTTGCCTCTTCACCACCCAAGAGAAAATCTAATGCTCCTAGGAGAAAGAACTAAGTAGGTGGGCTGTTTTTAAGGGGGAGACATTGTCTCTGTGTTTGAGGGGGAGACTTTGTCTCCATTTTTTTGCTCTGTGTGTTTTTGTTTAGTTCTCTTTTGGTCTATGAACCCTTTGTCTTTTCTAAAGACAAAAAGGGGGAGAAAATGAACAATCTGGAAATTATTTAAGCTATTGTAAATTAACTCAGTTGTTTATTTCCTTGCTTAAAATTTTCCAGTTTTATGGTTTATATTCCTTTAAATCTCTTTAACTATGTGTGATGTTAAAATTGCCCTCTTGGAATCCTGCTGTCAAAGATTGCTTGAAATTCTTTAATCATCTTTTGTGAGTCTTGTGCAGGTGTCCAATAGTTCACATAGTTAGTTTTAAAGTTATGTCAAAATTTGTTCAAAATATGGTTTTGTTTAAGAAAAGGCCAAAGGGGGAGATTGTAAGGATTGTAATTGTTGCTTTGTTTGGCTCTTCTCTTTTTGGATCAAAACCATTGTAATCTCCTTAGATATTTGAGATAATCTCTAGGATAGATTAAGTGGTTGCTGGTTTCCAAAGATCTCGTCGATGAAAAACAGGTAAGAACATTTTGCATACACTCATTGATACACTAGGATTGATACAAACTTTAAAATCGTTTATGTTTTCATTATGTATCAATCCTTTCCTGTATGTATTAATCCTTTCCTGTATGTATTAATCCTTTCATGTTTGTATTAATCCATCCATCGCAGAAATCAACTAATATAGTTTATTAGAAATATCTTCTCTGCACTTGGTTTCTGAAAAGTTAAAATAGACTTATCCTCTGCTTCTTACATTCCTTGTTCAGACAAACTTTCTTGGAACTATTAATTCTTCATATAAATTAATAGTTTTATATCATTACACTTGGTTGAAACTATTTCTTTTCTTTAAAGTGAAATTATATTCTTCTTGAAACCAAGTCCTTGTCTGAACCCGTTTTTTATATTGAACTCCTCTTCATTCGAAACTTGCTGTTCAATTCTCTATAAAAGCTGAACTTAGTTTTAATGAAGAGGTAAGCATGTTAAGCATTTCAGGATCACGTTTCAAACTTAGTTTTTAATATGCTTCCATGTTCATGTTTTTGAAAGATCATATCAGTTTTTAAACATTCAAAAACTTTCTTCAATCATCTTGAATTCTTGAGAGTTATGAGTATGATTGCATACACATAAAACTTACTCCAAGTTTATTCTCACTTTGATTAAATGACTGCTTTGGTTTCATTATTGTATTTATGATTAAAACCTTGTTTCAAAGTTCAAATACATTTTGGTTTTAATTCATAACTGTACACAAGTTTCTTTTATCTAATTCAATCATTTGTATGATTGAGATAGATGAATTGTATGAAACTACAACTCACTTCATAACATCATATCGGAGCAACTTGTGCTTGGTGCTGTTGCAAGGTCGAGAAAAGAATCCGTTGCTGTGAAGTAAAGAAATGGTGCTTTGCTAGAAGGTTAGATAATTAGCTGCCTATTGTGTGTAGTTGAGCTAATATCCCT
Source organism: Prunus fruticosa (assembly GCA_018703695.1). Taxonomy (NCBI): domain Eukaryota; kingdom Viridiplantae; phylum Streptophyta; class Magnoliopsida; order Rosales; family Rosaceae; genus Prunus; species Prunus fruticosa. The sequence goes on from CM031920.1 coordinate 28,106,355, forward strand.
ATATTTCTTGTACTTTACAATTGAGTGGATTGAATTTTTTCCTGGCTTGGTCCCCAGCTTTTTCCCCTATGGGTTTCCTGGGTTAACAAATACTGTGTCATTTACATTATTGCATTTACATTGGTTACTTGATCACCACAAGCAGTATTTGTGTTTAATGTCTTTTGTCACTAAGTAATAATTTTAAATTGGTGAGTTTTTATCCTAAAGCCTACTTCACCCCCTCGTAGGTTTTATAAGAGCTAAGCTCCTGTTTTTACAGTAAGTGATTAGTAATAATTATTACTAAGGGTCAACCTTTAGTAATGGTTACTATTAAAGAAATCCCACTAGTAAGAATTATTGACAAATAAATATATATTACTATTAGGAGGGCAGTTAAGTTGGCACTTTCCCAGTATATAAGTTATTATATTATGGGCAATATAACCGCGCCACTATTTAAGATATAATAGTAATAAGATAGGCTTTAAAATCACACCATCATTTTTATTACAATAATAATTGTTACAATGTGATGGACAATGTAACTACACCACCATAAAATAGTAGGATGTTGGATAATACCGCGCCATTCCAAATTATAATACGAAAAGATAAATTAAACAAACATGAATGAAACAACATAAAAATTGTGAGAATACAAAAAAGAACGTATATATGTCGTCATAATAGTAAAGTGAGAGTAGACATATGACGGAGAGGAGACAGAGAAATAACCCCATAGTGTTTAGCTAAAAAAATTTAGAAATAAAAATAAGAGATTATCGTGTTGATAACGTGTTATAAAACAGACCAAGTATGAGAGTACCTTTAAATATTGGAGTGAGATTGTATTTCTCTTTTGTGGCTCTCTTGATGTGTTTTTCTTTCTTACCGAGACCTCCTTTTATAAGCGGAGGCTGACATCTTTTCCTATAGCAGTAAATACTACGACCACATTTGCTGCACCTATCCTGTACGTTTTACACAAAGTCTTCACATTCATTTACTTCTTTCTTTTCATTGCTTACTTGTAGGCTCCACATTATTTACAACAAAAATGAATTTATTGTTTGACTTTGAATTTTAAGCGAGTTCATAACCTCTGCTTTGTTATACATGACGCGCACATCAAGCATTCAGATCCTCTGTTTGCATTTTGTCCGTTACTATCTGTTACTATCTGCTGGACTTTTGTAATTTTATTCTTCGACTTTTTTTAATCCAATGACTTCGATTTTTTTTTCTTTCAAATTTTTAATTCCATGACTAAAATGTGCAATGCATCGGTGCATTGGATGTACCACTACTCTTTCTTTGACTGAGTCCTGCTCATTACTTTTGAGTGAGATTGATATTTCATGTATAGGGGTAAAATTCGAATGTTGGAGTTACAGTTCTACTAACTAAGCGAAAATCGAACTATTGCCGAAAAGTTTTAGTCATAACCATATTTTTAGTGTTCCATTTCAAGAGAGGAGAAAGGTGAGAGGAGAAAGGTAAGAGTCGAACCATTGCCGGAGATACGAAAGACGAGTGTTAGTGTAACTATGAAACCCCACCCGTAGCCTACCGGTTTGAGTAGGAATGATGATCATATGGTTCTGTTACAACTTACAGCTTACAAGTGAAGGTGGTAGAATTCCCAGATATTACAATTACCATGTCTGTAAGCATGCCAAATGGTATTTGCAAGAAAATCCCACCATAAGCAGAAGAAGAGCATTCAGAATAATAATTTAGCAGAGCCAACAACTAAGCTCTTGGGACTTGTGAGAGAGAAATCAGATGAACTTTGAAGAGAAGGGAGAGGCCATTATGAAAATGAATCCATTCAACAAAGAATTCACTATGTACAAGATATCATACACCAGCTCTTCCCTATGTACATGATAAGCTACTATACAATTTCTGGGTCTAAATAATTGCTTTAAAAGAATGGTTAATTTTCTACATCCTCACAAAAATTTGGCACAATCAGCATGGCGGGAAAGATGATACAACTACCCACAAAACAAAAGAAGAAATGGGGGAAAGATGATACAACTAGCCAATCAGAACAAGGCATATTAGCAACATCCTCTGCTAAATCCTATTACAACAGTCAAATATCAGGTTCCAGAACAATCTACCACATTCCAGACTTCAGCAATTTCAAGCCATAACATCATCCACAAATCTATTTTGATCAAGTGCTATAATTAACTCAAACATAAAGGCAAAAGAAAGCTAAAACCAAAAGCAAGAGTTCGGCTTCTAAATCCAGCTAGAGAAAGGGAAACGCCATGCATCGTCTCTTCAATGTAGAAGTTGGGGGTCCTCTTCATCTCCAAAGAAACTCTGGGTTGTACTTCACAGCTTCAATTCTCACGATAGAGTGTCCTTCAAACTATTAGACAGTGAAACAGATGACAGATCTACAATAAGCATAATCATCAGGAAACAATAAAATACTCTACTACATCACTACACACAGACACAGACACAGACACAGACACACACGCACACGAAAGTCAGTAAAAAGCAACCACGTCCTCAAATGGTTAAATGATAAAAAGGAGAATGCAGTATAGGGTAATACACACAGACACCGACACAGACACAGACACACACGAAAGTCAGTAAAAAGCAACCACATCCTCAAAATCCAAGGATGGATCCCACACAGTTGGATCATAGTAGCAAGAAGAACTACTAGGTTCTATTCTATGTATTGGTCGGCCATAGATATGAAGGGCAGGTTTTCACCATAATTTACAAAAAGTAGGGAAATCGATAGAATGTAGTGCTTCTACTGTATTTGGCCTGAACAAGCAAAAGGTCTACAGAAGACATTAGAACCGGTAAACCCTTTCACAGCAACAAACTGCACTGACAATATAAATGGCAGGTTTCCAAATCTCCAAGACTGGGTACGATGACTGCTGGAGCCGTCTAGAATACCTTAACGGAACATTGCACTTTCTGAAGGAAAAGCAATATAGAATAGCACAGCAACCCTAGGCAAGATCAACCGAGTTTTCTCTTGTTACTAAAAATTATTTTAAAGCAATATTACACTGTCCAAGTAAGTTTCCAGGTCATTGTTTAAGAGAAACAATATATTAAAAAGGTGGATAAGGCATCCACAGCCAAACAGAACAACAAAAGCACCCAAAAAAAAAAAAACACCAAGGAACACGAGAGAAAGAAAAAAGAAACAATAAAAAAGGAGGACCAAATCCTCATTTCACTGCTGCCACCAAATCCAACAAAATGACGGTAGGGGAATAATCCAAAAAATCAGATACTATAATATATTTTGAATATGGCAGGATCATTAACATGAAAACTAGATATACTGAAAATTAACGGAAAATTGCAATTCAAAATCATAACTTTTATAATGTTAAAGTTACAAAGTTTTTATTTTTATAAAAACTAGATTAGATATAAACCATGGACACCTATATATTTAGGGTACTGTTCTCTAGCAAGACAAAGCCATTAATCAAGTGGAATCATGTCTGAATGCATAGTCCTGAGTGATAGTCTTAACAAAAAAAAAAAAAAAAAAGAGATACCAAATTGTATACATATACAAATTCACACATTTTCAATTGTGGTCATCGTCACTTATCACATTGACTTCACAGTGTGTTGATGACATCTTGGAAAACTGCACGTCACTTATCACATTGACTTCACAGTGAGGTAAACACAATAAGGAATTGAGGGGTGTCAAGCATCTGTTCCATACAAACAAATGTACTGTGTATATGTACACACACTAGTGGTAAGGGTAGTAGGTGTAAAGAGGAAAAGGATTTGAAAAAGCACAAAAAGTCATGTTACAATATGTCATGAATGCTTGAAAACTTGGTGTAGAGCTGTATCATTTAGACTCTAATCACACACGTATTGTAATACATCAAGTTCAGCCCAAATGACAAACATAGCATAAAAATTGAAATCAACACTCAAAATCCCTAGTAACCAAAACTATCATACCACAGATCTACCAAAAAGGCAAAGTAAAAAAACTGATCAACAACAGTAAGAGGTATGGAGAGGTCAGAACAAGGGAATGAAAACCTCCCAACACAAATAAACTTAGAACCAATAACTGTACAAACAATGCACAAGAACATAACTGGTATACAAGAGTGGTGATGTATGATAAAAGCATAAAACAAGTATGGCATATCCCAGACAGACAAACAAACATTTATCAAACTTAAAAGCACAGATGAAAATTAAACTGAATTTTAATAGGCTTACCTTTTTCCACATGAGAATTGAACTCTGCTCCTGCAAGACAGAAGCAATCAAGAAATCTAGGCAATGACATGAGAGCAGCCATTGGATGAATCAAGGACCCAAAAACAACACTTGAAAGAGAGTCCACATAAGCATGGCGAACCAAAAGCCACCAAAAGTTTCTTTTACTCTATTCCATTTCTTTCTCAATGGAAAGTCATCAAAAGCAAGAGGCTGCAGAGCAGTTACTCGGAAGTAAGCCGCCGTCTCTTCCCATAATCAGCATCCCTTGATCTTGACCGACGGTTATCCTCTTGAGATACACGTGCCTTACTGTGAGTCCTCGATGACCTTCCCCGTTCCCATTCATCCTCATGTTCTGGTTCACGGTCTCTGTACTTATGATGATCAGTATATTTGTCTCGGTCTTCCCTGTACCTATCACGGTCCCGTTCTCGTTCCCGATCTCTATCACGATCACGATCTCGAGAACGTTCTCGGCCCCTATTACGCTCTCTGTCCCGTTCTCGACTAACATCACCATCATCACGATACCTTCTTTCTGACCAGTCATGGTCATGAGCCACATCTTTCTCTCTAGGCACATCTCTGTCATATCCCTGATCCCTATCATCCCGATACCTTCTATCAGAAGATCCAGACCAGTCCCTCTCCGAACCTCTATCTTTCTCCTTTGTGGCATTTGGCCACCCGCCTCCTCTATCATGACTAACCTCACCATATTGATGGTCAGAAGCAGCTTCTTCCCCATAACTAGACTCCCCAGCTCTCCCACCACCATGCTCTTCACCTGCCCATCCACCCATGTTAGGATCAGACCACATTCCCATATTAGGCCCATCAACACCTGATGTTGGCATCATTCCCATTCCATTCATGGGCATCCCTCTGCCGAAAAATGCAGGATTCACATGAGGGGCTACTCCAGGCAGCCCAACACCCCCCACAGGTGGGAATGAAGACAAAATTCCAGAGAAAGGAGGCGTGGGAGCACCAGGAAAGCCTCCATAACTCCCCATTCTCCCCATTGGTGCACCAAAAGCTGGATCAAAACCCTGACCCATCATTTGCTGAGGGTGCAACAAAGGAGGGGTTGCACCAATACCTTGCCCAAACCCATTTCCACCATTCCCCATTATACCTCTGCCACCCATCCCACCACCTCTATTCCTCATTTGACCAACCGGTCCTCTATTTCCCATACCCTGAGCATTACCCCTCCCCCAATTACCTCTCCCGTAACCTCTATTGTTATCCCCACCTTGATAATTTCCCCCTGTCACAATGTTACTCCCACCAGTTTTATTCCCGGCATCATTAGGCCCCCTCCTCCCACCAGTTTGAGGTACTGCAGTTTGGGCTACCTGCTGGTTCCTATTTACTTGAGCCTCCCCCATTCTCTTAACACTATATGGTGATGCAAAAGCAACAACACATGGCCGCCCATTAAACATATGCCCATGCATCCCATCCTTGCAGGCTGTAGCAGCAACAGGATCAAAAAACTCAACCTGGCAGTATCCTTTTGACTTCCCACTCGCCTTCTCATCAAAAAACTTCACTTCCTTCACTGGTCCGTACTTACATAACTCTGCCTCCAGCTCTGCATCTGTAGTCCACCAATGCAAATCACCCACAAATAATATCGTCCCGCCTCCACCACCCCCACCACCACCAAATCCTCCTCCTGGACCACTATTCCCACCAATCCCATTAACATTCCCACCTCCAACACCACCAACTTGCCTCAACATGCCCTCATTTCCCACATTCCCAACAGCAGCAGCAGCATGTAATTGTTGCTGTTGCTGTTGAGGCTGTGGTTGATGTTGTTGCAATTGTGGCGGCGGCTGCTGAGCAACAATCCCTTGAACACCAGCACCACTATTATTCCCACTTTGCTGCTCAAACTCATTCAATTTGCCCGATGCTTGCCCTAATTCAACCCTAATCCCACCTCCACCCCCAATGGGCCCCAAACCAACACTCCCTTTTAAACCCACCTCGTTCCCTCTAAACCCTAGATTCTGGTTATTATTATTGTTATTATACCCAGAACCCCTAACCCCTCCGTCACCCCCTCCAGTACCCTCACCGCTACCGCCCCCAACACCCGGTATGGGAACACCGCGAGGTTCTGGAGCCGCAATCTCCGGCGACTCAATCTTTTTCTCCTCCACCACTTCATTTCTAAACCCTAATTCCTCGTTCTTTCTCATAGACTGATAAAACCCCTCGCCGACATTGACATCGTTGTAAAGGTCCTCATAATCATCGTCCTCTTCGGCCAAAAAACCGTCGTCGGCCACGGCCGAGATCGCCTCGTTACGGTGGAACTGATCGGCTCCGTCACCTTCATCCATTCTTCTCCGTTTTCTTCTCGGTCTTTGAAGGCCTAGAGTTTTCTATCTATCGTTTCGAGTGAGCAGTGAAAGTGTGTTCAGAAATCGAAAGGAAGCATTTTTATGATGCCAATGAAAGGAAAGACTGAAAAGAAAATGAAAGAAAAGATTGGGGTTGGAGATCTTACCAGGCAAAAGAGTCAGTGTGTTGTTGAGAGTTCGAGAAAGTAAAACCTAATCTGGGATTTCTGGAAACTTATGATAGAGAGACCAGACAGGTGAATTTTCTGGTAATCTATCTTAATTCCAAAGTGCATTCCATGTCTCGCTAACTTGCGCCATTGTGCGTAATGCTTATGGCTCTTTTAAAAAGGAAATAAATAACTTGCGTAATGCTTACTGTGGCTTGGAAGACTTGGGGTTACGGTCCCGGTTTCGATACTCAGTTGTAATGATTTAACCAAATTTCCATTTTAGTTAGTTAGCTTTGATTATTAAATTTATTTCCATGCCAAATTTCTAGTTCTTTTTATTCTTTCCAAATCCCAAATTAGTGGGTTGAAACACTAATCTCCACTGCAGTTTTTTTTTTAATTATTATTCTATTTTAACTTAAATCTAGCTTAATGAAAACCTAATAATATTGCAGTGGTAGGTTAATATATGAGTTTTGGTACGCCCCCACACACGGTCAAATTTTCTGAGGTTTTAGATCTGTGATTCCGTTTTCGTTTCTGCCATCCTGGAGGCTACCTTCCACGGTGATTTCCAGGTCTTGTTCTTAATCAATTGTTGATGTTTCTACTTTGGGTGCACTTCTTTGATTATGGAGGAAGGATCGCCATGAGTTTTCTTTAAAAATCACCGTTTAACGAAGCAAGTTCAAGGAAACATCACCAAAAAGGGGTAAAAAAGAAGGAGAGAGAGGCTCCTCATTCTCTCTAAAATATCTCTCTCCTTCACAGTCCTCTCTTGGTGCCTCTTCCTCCGCCCTTCGGGGTGGCTCCCCTGCCACCTTTCCTTTACTTTCAGTTTTTCCCTTTGAAAGCCCTTCCTCTCTTGTATTTTCTCATGTTGGTCCATAAATCCTCTACTTCTCCATCTGAAATTCCTCTCCTTTTGCCCCATCAATTCTCCCTCGTCTCCCTTTCCTCTCACCCCTCCACAACTCTATCTACCCGTGTCTCTCTTCCCATCAAATCTCAAACCCAAATGACCTCTATCCCTAAAATTTACTTGGTTTGCCACTGGATTGCTGTAGTTGTTTTACTCCAACAACTCTTTCTCATATCTAAGACTTGGATCTGCACTTGTGGGCTCTGTTTATCTATGGTCATTTTTTACCACTACTTGATAGATCGCTTGAGTATAATGCTTGGTGGCTTGCTCCCCCAAATCCACACTCTTTAGATCACCTCTCTTGGTTCCCATGGACCTTGCTCTTCTTGTGGAGGCGTCAACTTTTCTGGTGGTGGCGGCAGCTTGTTTTGTTTAGGGTTAGGTGTTAGGGTTTGTGTATTTTGTGGGCTTTTTTGTTTTGGGCCTGATCGGTTCATAATTGTATATCATTTTGTACCCTTCTTGCTTATGATTTGGTTATGTTTTTGAGTTAAACTTGTGCTTTTAATCCTTTTTGTGTTTATCTTTCAGTTAATTGAGCTTTAGGTAACAATGATGGCTTTGGAGAACATAATTCATGCAATTCAAGCATGTTAAGGCCTAATTTGGATGAATTGATGAAGAGCTTAAAGACAAATTCATTATGGCTACAGCCCCCTGCCAGTTCGGTTTCGTAGGTCATATTGCAAGCTTTGTTTCAGCAACCTACATAGCTCGAATGAGGCCACATTCTTCATGAAAGTTGTTCCAATTGTTGGAAGCTTGGTCATGGTGACATGAAGATGAGCTAGGCTGCTGGTGAGATTTATTGGGGAAGTGCATCAACCAATTCAAGATTTTCTAATACAAGTGCATCACCCAATTTAGATTTTCTAAATACAAGTGCATCAACCATTTCAGATTTTATAAAACAAGTGTTGTATGCATTAGCCATATTGAATTCAGATTTTCACTTCCCCTAGGCCTATACATAGGGAAGTTCTCTAAGCTTGTAAACACACCCCAAGGGGGGGAGCTCTCAAACACTTCTCTAGAGCTCCCTTCCCTTCTCTCCCTCTAATTCTCTTAGTTTCATTTTTTAGTTTTCAATTGTAGTAATGAAATATTTGTGCTGAAATTCTCCTTAAGTATTTCTTAGTTCTACTTTACTTTTCCTTATGTAAATTCTTTTCTTTAGTTTCAAGTTTGATTAGTTTCCAAGTTTCAATTATGGTTCATGTTCTTATTCATTATGCTTATAAGTTAATATGCTAGTTTGAATGATTGATCACCATTAAGGCTTGCATGTTAGCTATCTTGGTTTGAATTAAGAGTATACACCATGCTTTAATTCGAATTGAACTATGAATAGGAAGAGTATGTATGGACATTCGACAACAGGGATTAGATACATGCTTGGTTGTTTAAATTGTTCTTCTATGCTTAATGGGTTCCTAATGCTTAATTTTAGGTTAGACAACAAATGATCAAATTAGGGAATTAGGAACACAAGGTTATGACCACACACCATGGCTTAATCATACATTAGCTAGAATCAATCCATTAATCTAATTGAACTTGGGAACTTATCTACTTGAGTTAGTTATTCTCTTTCTTTCTTGTTTTATTTATTTCCTTTCTTTTTCATTTCTGTTTTGTGTAGGGAAATGAATTGGATCATTCAATCACCAATCCTCGTGGGATCGACCTCGCACTTACATATGCTATACTACCCAACGGTTCGTGCACTTGCGAGTATCACAAGTTGAGGATGCAGTTGAACCCATTTTGGTGCAGCTGTATCTACGCAACAGTGCCTCCTATTTTGGTATTTTAGGTTGGGTTTTGTTTTGTTATGTTTGAGCCCTTGTTTTTCTTTTTTCTTTTTTGTTGTATTTGGGCTCCTTGTATTTTGTATCTTTGTTTTGGAAATGAAGTTTCATTCCATTCGATATAAAAAAAAACGAAGCAAGTTCGAGTTGGAGATGATTGTGCCCCTGAATGCGGTATGGATGATCAGCCTAATACCTCTATGATGGAGCATTTGATGTCTGAATCTTAACAAAGTCCTGTGCCGAACTCAACTTTTGGAGTTGAAAATTTTCGTGACGAATTGATGAACAAGGTCAATTTGGGGAAAAACGTGGGAATTGATATCAGTTCTCTTGATGTTGATTATGATGATTTAAATGATGGTGAGGATGTTCAAATTTCTCGTGGAGAACATGGGCCAAGTATTCAATTCTCTGATCGGGCTTTGGATCGTTTATGTAAGCCTTGGAGAACATGATTGTTAAATTGTTAGGTAAATCTCATACCTATAATTACCTCCATGCTAGATTACAACAAAAATGGGGTTTGAAAGGGGCGTGGAGGTTGGTAGATTTGGTTAATGATTACTATGTGGTAAAATTTGATCTTGAAAAGGATCTAAACTTTGTACTGACTGTGGCCCTTGGATTATCGCGGGACAATACTTGGTAATGTAGAAATGTCGATCGAGTTTTTGCCCAGCCACTGCTCATATTACTTGTATAGCAACGTGGCTTAGGGTCTCAACTATTCTAGGAGCATTTGGTGTGGTGAGGTAGATGACTCCAATCTTGGAGCCTTAAGGTGAAGGAGTCAAAATCAAGAGAAACAAAAGGCCTTTCCAACAAAGGTGTCATGCTTGAGAAATCAAGAAAAGGTCATCAAGGGTAAAGATCTATTCCCTTTTTCCCTTTTCAATTTGTGTTCAAAGAGACTAGGCTAAAATAGTTGGTTTTAAATGAAAAAAGGTTTAGCTTAACTAGTATAAACAAAATGAATCCGCCATTTAGAATGTTTTTGTTGTATAGGTTATGGCTAAAGTTCATTTCCTAAGCATTAGATGCATGTTTCCTTCAGGTGGAGGTATGATTGTTGGTATTTAAAAAAGGGTTTAGCCCTTGGGTTCCTCTGATCTTTCTAGTTGTCTTTATGAATATTGTTTGTTGGAATGTTCAGGCGCTGCTTGCACAAAGTTTAAGACTAATATGATGGATTTGATCCATACTCATCATATGGACATTTTGTTCATTTGTGAGCTTCGTATTAGTGGTGGTAAAGCTGTTTCTATTACTAAATCCCTAGGTTTCTCTAATTTTGAAATTGTGTATGCTAATGGTTTTTCTGGTGGTTTATGGTTGCTATGGATGCCACTAAAGTCCATGTTGATATTTTGGGAACTTCAGACCAATCTATTTTGGCCTAGCCAATATCCTTGGTTGTTTATAGCTGTGTATGCTAGCCCTAGTGGTATTAAAAGAGCTAAGCTATGAGAGTATCTAAGTTTTATTTCTGACTATCAACATTCGCCTTGGTTAATTGCTGGTGATTTTAATGAAATGTTGAATTTGAATGATAAATTAGGAGGAGCTCATGTTTGTAGATTGAAAGGGTTTAGAAGCTGGTTTGATTGCAATGCTATGGTTGATTTGAGTTTCTCAGGCCCCAAATTTACTTGGAATAATAAGAAAGTCTTTGAAAGGCTTGATCGAGCTATATGTAATTTGGAGTGGAGGGGGTTGTTTACTGAGGCCACTATGAGACATTTTCCTAGAACCAAGTCGGATCATAATCCTATTAAGATCTGTGTTACTTCGTGTTTTTCAGCTTCCACTACGTTAAGGCCCTTTTGATTTGAAGCGATGTGGCTACAACATGAGAAGTTTAATGGTTTTGTTTCTAAATCTTGGGTTCCTGGTGACGGCACTTCTATGGAGAACACTTTTGCCTTAATTGAGCCTCTTAAACATTGGAATATTAATGTTTTTGGACATCTGCGCCAAAGAAAAAGTTGGTTGTTGGCTCGAATTGCTGGTATCCAGAAAGTTTTATGCAAGGAGCCTAATAGGTTTCTTAGTAATTTGGAAGCCTCTTGTGATTGATGATTTCAATAATGTTCTTCAACAAGAAGTTGTGTTTTGGCAACAAAAATTGAGAATTACTTGGCTACAAGATAGTGATAGGAACACCAAATTTTTTTTTCATACTACCACTATATCATAAGAAGGAGAAGAAATAAGATTGAAAGGTTGAAGACTGCTAATGGTATTTGGATCGAGGAGGCGAACGGTTTTAAAAACTTGGTTGTGGATCATTTTTCCAATCTATTTTCTGCTACTTCTCTTGTTGATTATGTGGTTAATCTCTTTTGTACCATATTGACCATCCGCTCACACTTTGACACGTGGATCAGAGGAACTCCCCAAATGCCCAAGGCTCCGAACAATCAGCATCGGATACCGATGATATTGTCTCAAGAGCGCAAACGGTCGCTGAGGGTCCAGCATAGTCTACAATCGGTATCCTCTATCCATTCTGGAGAATCAACCTCGAAGCACCCGCCCGAAATATCTAAAGACTCATGTCAACCTCATAGGGCCCTCCCACGAGTCCCACATCGAAATTAAGTACTAAGAGCATACAAAATGCCTTCTATAAATAGGCCCCTTCACTACAATACAGGGGTAAGATTTTTCAGCTTGACTTTTATACTTTTATACTGTCAACAGCAAAAGCTCTTAGAAACAATCTTACTTTAGCATCGGAGGGTCTTAGGCTGGTTCCACACGGTTCCATAGACCTCACGAGCTTCGCCTTTCTTCTATGGGCTTCTTAGATCTAGGTCCAAAACGATTAGCTGTCATTGGGTCTAGTCCTCGCGTTTTTTATTTTAGATGTAGGTCCTTTGCATTTATTACTTTTTTGTTGTGTCAATTTTACCCTTTAAGGTAAATAAGGAAAACACATTGAAAATCTAAATTTAATGCATTATTTCCTTGAAATTGAATTCCAGATTTTGAATTTTGAATTTTTTTCCTTGATAATATTCCTAATATATAGATAAAATACAATTTAATCAATAAAAAGTAAAGACTCACATATTATACAAATCGATCAGACAAGCACCCACATTAAATTATATACCTGACATACAAGTAAATAATGTTAATACATACATGTATATATGTACCTGCCTTACAGGTAAGTGTTTGTTTCAATTAGCTAGGCTAGAGGGTATAACTACCTAGACTAGAAGTAATTTATGGATTTAATTACCTAGACCAGAGGTAATTTATGGGTTTAATTACCTGCATACTGCATACAAGGTGTATGCATAGGTACCTTACCTATTGTTAAGGTATGAAGTTTTTGGCCTACTCTTATTACAAATTTTGATGTCGGTATACCTTGGGAAAATTTCAGAAATCAATAAATAGATTTGCAGTTAAATTCAAATCAAATATGATAATTAATATCCTACAAATCAATAACTTACCAGTTTTACGAATTCATAATTTACCTTATTTATGTTTTAGGTGCATAACTAGAACAAAAAATAAAAAATAAATAAAAGTAAATATCAATAAATTGAAAAAGACATGTAATCTCATGTACCTTTCTTCTATTCAGGATCAGCATCCAAGGACAGGAAGAATCTACATCTAACACTCAATCGATCTACTAGATCGTCCACATCACTTGTAAGTTGCACTCATCTCTATCTGTTCAGTTTTAGTGCCAACAATCTCTTTACCCTTTTTCCCCTATTGATGTGGCTGATTTGCATGGTTTGTTTCGACCAATTAATTTGGCTGAGGTTAAGACTAGTCTCTGTAATCAAGGATTGAAATATCGGCCGATACACTGATATATCGGCCGATATGTCGGTATTTTCAACTGTCGACACCGATATTGGGGGTAAGGTCATATCTGCCCCTATATCGACGATATATCCCCCGATAAGTGCGATATCCTCGATATTTTACTGATATCCCTGATATTTCATGATACCCATAACAGAACCCAAAAAAATTCAAAAGTTTTAAAGGCAATTGAAGCAAATTGAAACCCAAAAATAGTTAATCCTTGCCCAGGACCCTATAAATTATTAGTATGAAGAATCTATGCACAGTCCACTGCCCACATACCTCCAATCCATCTAAAGAGGACATGGCGATTAGTTTTGGATTTATGAGCATAGGAACTAGACCTAGAACTAACTCAAATGAATCTTATGATGGCTATGGTTATGTCATGTCTGATTATAGTGGAACTAGTTATGGAGCTCAAGATGATGAAACAGATTATGGACCCACTAGTTGGGTTAATCCTAACTATCCTATATATGGGAGGACAGTAGGGAGCTCAAGAGAGACCTATGTGCACCATGTTTAAACATGGCTTACGAACTGCTCGGGTTACCTGATCGGTTCATAATTGTATACCATTTTGTACTCTTCTAGCTTTTTATTTTGGTTTTTGTGTTTCTTTTATTTTGCTTAAGGACTAACAAATCTAATAAATTTTCTAACCACTTTGTTTTGTAGAGTTAATAAAACGTTTGTGGGTATCGTTTCTGTTAAACCCTCAGGAGACACAACTCCTCCTACTAGGGATGCCTAGAGGTTTAAAGGCTTGTTGCATACGCTCAATGCAATCGAGTTACCTACGAAAGTGGTCTAGTTAACTTCTTGTTTTGTTTTTAACTTTGTTTTGTGTTGTTTTGCTCGAGGACTAGCAAAATCTAGGTTTGGGGGTATTTGATCGGTTCATAATTGTATACCATTTTGTACCCTCCTAGCTTATGATTTGGTTATGTTATTGAGTTAAACTTGTGCTTTTAATTCATTTTCTGTTTTGATAAGTCCATAATTTCATACACTTGCATGCCTTCTTTACTTAGTGATTTTGCTTAGTTTCTCTTTATTTTGAGTCACTTACCTATGTTTGTGTGTTTTGTAGGTTAAGATAACAAGAGATAACATTTGATGCAATCCATGCATGTTAAGGGCTGATTGGCATATGAGGAATATGAGCTTAAAGACAAACTAATTTTGGCTGCAACCCCTTTTCCAGCCCAATTTCGTAGGTCAACTTCTTGGCCTTGGATCAGCATGCTATGGGGCTCGAATGAGGTGACGATCTTCATGAAACTTGTTCCAATGGGTGTCTAGTACAACATATCCAAATTTCAACCCAATTGGACATATGTGGAGTGCTTAGCCCGTCCAATACTCAACCTTGCTCAGCAGGATTTGCAGCTGCCAGCTTTTTGCCATGTGCCTCCTTTTAGCCATGTGCCTCACCCCAACTATAACTGACTTTGTACCCAACATAATGAGTGAAGTATGGAGGCATTCCAGCTATGAAATTCTAAAGGAGCAAGTTGGTACATGATGGAGCTATTAAAGAGAAAGCATGTGCATGCATGTAAAGCATAAATGAAATGAAGTCAATTCCAGTCTCTGTTCGGCAGCCAACTTGCAAGGCTCAAAACGCACACTTCTACTGCTCCGATGGGAATACTTTCTTCATAGAAGTTGTTCCAATGGGTGTCTAGTATGACATATCCAAATTTGAGCCCCATTGGATAAATTTGGAAACCTCTGGCCTTCCTACACCAAGTCTGGTTAAGAAGACTCGTTTTTGTTCAACAGCCAAAAGAAGACCACATGGGTTGGCAGAAAAAGGGCAGGCACAATTGAACACCTTTGAACCCATGTGAGGAAAGCTTGAGGTGCAGCAAAAGAAGTATGGGATGAGATTGATTCCAACCACACTAACATAGACAAGATGAAGTGTGAGTTATGGGTTGTATTAAAAGAGGAATGGTGGTGTTGGATTTCATCATGTTGTTCCAACCTCTTAGCCCTATAAATAGAGAAGTCTTCAAGCTTCATAAAACACACCCCAAGGGGGGGAGCTCTCAAACACTTCTCTAGAGCTCCCTTCCCTTCTCTCCCTCAAATTCTCTTAGTTTCTCTTTCAAGTTTTCAATTGTTGTAATGAAATATTTGTGCTGAAATTCTCCTTAAGTTTTTCTTAGTTCCACTTTACTTTTCATTGTTATGTAAATTCTTTTCTTTATTTTCAAGTTTGATTAGTTTCCAAGTTTCAATTATGGTTTTTGTTCTTATTCATTATGCTTATAAGTTAATATGCTAGTTTGAATGATTGATCACCATTTAGGCTTGCATGTTAGCTATCTTGGTTTGAATTAAGAGTAGACACCATGCTTTAATTCGAATTGAACTATGAATAGGAAGAGTATGTATGGACATTCGACAACAGGGATTAGATACATGCTTGGTTGTTTAAATTGTTCTTCTATGCTTAATGGGTTCCTAATGCTTAATTTTAGGTTAGACAACAAATGATCAAATTAGGGAATTAGGAACACAAGGTTATGACCACACACCATGGCTTAATCATACTTTAGCTAGAATCAATCCGTTAATCTAATTGAACTTGGGAACTTATTTGCTTGAGTTATTTCCCTTTTTTTTCTTGTTTTATTTATTTTCTTTTTCATTTCTATTTTGTGTAGGGGAAACAAATTGGATCATTCAATCACCAATCCTCGTGGGATCGACCTCGCACTTACATATGCTATACTACCAAACGGCTCGTGCACTTGCGAGTATCACAAGTTGAGGATGCAGCTGAATCCATTTTGGTGCAGCTGAATCGAAGCAACAAGTTTTTGGCGCCGTTGCCGGGGATTGGCAACATAGTTCGGTTCTATTTCTTTTCCCTACTTGTTTTATTTTTATTTTTCATTTTCATGTTTTTCTAGACAATTTCTTGTTTTAAAGTTAATGACGTTAATGGACAAGTTGTGTTTGTAGTCCAACAGAAAAGGACAATTGCCCAACAAGCAAGAGAACTGGGTTTAAGTCCCAGCTTACACAACCCATTGGTGCTTGTTGCTTTGAAGCATGGAATTGGATGTGTGTTGATTTTCTTTTTATTTATAATGTTTAAAGTCTACTTAGTTCTCTATTGCTCATTCCTAATTCTTTTAATTCCATTTCAAGTTTGTGTGTTGGTTTTAGAAATTTATAACAACTTAATAAAATGGAGAGAGATGGCAACCTCAATCATAAGAATGGGAAGTGTGGAGCAATGGGAGAAGTCGCGACCTCCAAGTGCATCCATAATCGACCTAATCGCTTCAAGGGGGAGCATTTCAATCCTTTCTCTTCTTTGAATTCTGTTTATTTCCGTCATTATTTTTACCTTTTGGTCCTCGCTGAGTTCTTTGTTTTTCTGTGCTGAATCCAACCATATAAAGAACCTGAATTTTGGATTTACGGTTTGAAAGTTATAGGCTAAAAACTGAACAGAGGTCGAAGTTGGAAAACAGAGAAACGATTCTGTCCAAATGGTGATAAAATGGTGATAAATAGGTGATAGAAAGTGCTGTTTTTTTTTTCTTTGGTTTCTTGGTTTGTTTCTTTTAGTACAACAATTTATGTTGTTTGTTTGAATTTGCTTAGAGTACTTAGTTCATTTTTGTTTATGGTTTGTTGTTTCATTTTATCTTAATTTGTTTTTGTTTCTTATCTTAAAATTTAAAAAAGATTTTTCATATGAGCTAACTTATGGTAATCCCAGTGACCACTTCCGTCAATACAGTGTCTAGGAGTTCTATAGGCGACACCTTCGGTGTCTAAGAAGTTTGGGTTTTAAGTGGGACCATTGTGACCCCTCCAACCTTCCCGGATCCCCTGGCTGTGTTTTTCTGAGGCCCTTAACTGGTCATCCGTGAGTTTCTTCTTGTATATTCGTGTGTTTTTTTATTTTTATTTTTTATTTTCTTTGTTTTCTTTTTCTGTTTAGTCTTTATTTTTGTTTCGTTTTTGTTTTTGTTTTGTTAAGTTTGTTTATGTATTTATTTATGTGGTATGGTTAGTTAGTTTATTTCTAGTGTTAAAAACAAATCTTTATTTCATTTCAAACCAAAAAAAAAGTACATAAGTTAATTAAAAAAAAAAACAACATCATCATCATTCATCATTCATCATCATCATCTTCTCCTTCACCTTCTTCATGTTCATCTTCATCAAGGCTTGCCTCTATTATCTCGCACTTGTAGAATCTCCAAGTTCTACATGGTCATCATTTTTTCTCCAGTGCTTCCACATGCTGAGTGGCACAGGAGAGCCGCTTCTGGAAATCCGCCACCATAGCCTTCAAGGAAGCCACTTCATCGCTCAGAGCGGCACACTCCCGTGTCCTCGCCAGGAGTCGCATGCCCAGATTGGTAGACGAGACCGCCTGGAGTACAGTTAGATTTGTGGGACTCATCCACCGCCATCCTGCCAGACCTACGTGCCACATGCAGATGGCCCTCCTGGAGTGAGTTTACTGCCAATCAATGTTCCCAGGCAGCACTGACCTGTTCGGCATTGCCTCAGAAAGGTTCGGTATTGCCTCAACAAAGTTTGAGGCCGTGCCGTGATGATATGAAGAGTTTGGGAAGACAGTGTTTGGAGGAGCCCTTTTCCGGGCATTCGGAGGTGCAAGGGACAGCTCGAGGTTGAGATCATCAAGGTGAGTGCATGAGGATGCCATTTGTTTTGCTTATGAATTTTTTGATATTTTTCTTTGAGTTTGTAGGAAGAAATGCTGGGTATCATCCGTTTGCAGAGGCGTGGTTTAAATAGACATATGCTGATGAGAGAAAGCCAACACCACTTCGGATTTCCCGGGCATGCTCGACCTAATCGCTTCAAGGGGGAGCACCTTTACTTTCACTTTACTTTTCTTTTTCCGTGTTTTCTGGTGTTTTATTGTTTTGCCCGTTACTTTCATTTTCTAGAGCTTTGTGTTGTTGCCTTTCCCTTTCGGCTATCATCTTTATTTATTTAAGTTAGGGAACTGTGCTTTCTTTTCCGTTTGACGTCTTCGTTTGATTTAAGTTTGGGAAGTGTGCTTTCTTTTCCGTTTTCTTTTTCCTTCTGCAAACTTACTCTTTTATTTCCCAAAACAAAATAACAAAAACAAAAATAACCAAAAAAATAAAATAACTTAAAAACAACAATTTTACATTAAAAATCATTTCTTCACAGTGCTCGGTGTCTCGACCATTGGAGCTTTGAGTTTGGCCCTATGGCTGTCCTCTTCCGGGGCTTCACGAACAGCCTCTTGGGGCTCATCACTCGAGCTCCCAAAGATCGCACTCCTTGCTTGAGTGTAACTTCTCTCGCGATCTGCTTGCTTGCGTTTGCCCGGTCGGTCTAGGTCCTCCAGCTGCTTTCGCATGTCGCGAGAGTACAACTCTATCATTTTTGATAGGTTTTTATTCTCGTCCCGCAAAACTTCTAGCTGGTGTCGATTCACCTCCACTATCCTTGCCCTCTCCCTTTTCAAGCTTTTTATAGCACTCTGACACTCTTCAACCATACTCCGCTCCGCCGCCAACTGACCCTTTAGCACCTATACCTCATGGGACTTCGCAGTAGGCGATGACCCAAACTTGCGACTGTTGTCGTACTCTCACGCTCAGTGCCAGGGCATCGCTCACGACCCGGTTGTCATCCCTTGTCCCCAGCACACGTATATCTTTAGGAGTCACTAAATTTCTAGCCACTCCAATGGCAACATCGTTGTCCAGGAGTATTGAGTCAAGTGACCTGTCACAGACCCCGTGCGGAGGCAAAGTAGGGCATCCATACCTGGTGCCGCTGCTTGGCCTCGTGTCTGAGTCGGTGGAGTTAGGTTGAGATCCAACGAAAAAGGGTAGGAAGAGGCCATTTGATTTCTCACTTTTTGTTCTTCTTTCTTTTCTGTTTTGTGTGTTTCTGTGTTTGTGTTTTTCACCCATTCTTTTTACCTTTTTATAGACTTAGTCTGCTAAACCCTAGCCGCTGCGGTTCTGGGTTATGTGCGGCCCTTACGGCTTATCTCTATATATCGTTGCACCCATTTCCCAACCTCCCCTTAATTGCATTTTCACCTTTCACAACCTTCAAAGTGAGGAAGTCGTCGCGCCTTCCTACGAAGCCAATAATTCTGGCTTAGGAATGTGGGAGGGGCCTCTGCTTGTGACACGTTGATCGGTTCATAATTGTATATTAATTCTTACCCTTCTAGCTTATGATTTGGTTATGTTTTTGAGTTAAACTTGTGCTTTTAATCCTTTTTGTGTTTATATTTCAGTTAATTGAGCTTTAGGTAACAATGATGGCTTTGGAGAACATAATTCATGCAATTCAAGCATGTTAAGGCCTAATTTGGAGGAATGGATGAAGAGCTTAAAGACAAATTCATTATGGCTACAGCCCCCTGCCAGTCCAGTTCCGTAGGTCATAATGCAAGCTTTGTTTCAGCAACCTACATAGCTCGAATGAGGCCACATTCTTCATGAAAGTTGTTCCAATGTGTGTGTACTATAACATATCCAGAATTCAGCCCCATTGGATAAATCTGGAGTCCGTTTCCTAGCAAACACTGAACCATGCTCAGGATGGATCTTATCAGCGTGGAAAATGAGTTATAAATTTGTTTCGGCCTTAACTTCTTCATCCGACCTTGGATTGGCCCAAATAACATATGGCTGGAAAGAAGACATTCTGAACTTCAATTTCGAGTGCTTAAAGTCCTAATTTGATTAAGAGAAGCCCAAGTTGTAAGCCCTTGAAGTTGCTGGTCATGCTGACCTCAGCATGTGCTGGTTGGATGCTTGGTCATGGTGAGCTAGGCATGAGCTATCATTTCTGGTTGGAAGCTTGGTCATGCTGACATGAAGATGAGCTAGGGCTGCTGGTGGGATTTATTGGGGAAGTGCATCAACCATTGAAGATTTTCTAATACAAGTGCATCAACCATTGAAGATTTTCTAATACAAGTGCATCAACCATTTCAGATTTTATAATTCAAGTGTTGTATGCATTAGTATTATTGAATTCAGATTTTCACTTCCCCTAGGCCTATAAATAGGGAAGTTCTCTAAGCTTGTAATAACACCCCAAGGGGGGGAGCTCTCAAACACTTCTCTAGAGCTCCCTTCCCTTCTCTCCCTCAAATTCTCTTAGTTTCCCTTTTGTAGTTCTCAATTGTTGTAATAAGATCCTTCCACTAAATTTTCTTTTTTATTAAATCTC
The DNA here is from genome assembly GCA_018703695.1 of Prunus fruticosa. Taxonomy (NCBI): domain Eukaryota; kingdom Viridiplantae; phylum Streptophyta; class Magnoliopsida; order Rosales; family Rosaceae; genus Prunus; species Prunus fruticosa. The sequence goes on from CM031920.1 coordinate 28,126,954, forward strand.
CAAACATTTCTCTGTTCTCTTTCAAAGTTCTCCATGCTCTAAAACATTTCCCAAATACAATTCCCATCTCTTCCAAAATTCTCAAACACTTTCCAAACACTACTCCCATTCCTTCATCAAATTCTCTAAACTACTCAAACACTTTCTCCTCCCTTCTCCAAATTTCCCAAACACATTTCCTTTCCCTTCCAAAATCCTCAAGCTTCCCAAACACCTTCCTCCAAATTCTCAAGCTCTCAAACACCTCTCTCTTTTTCTCCAAAAACTCTCCATGTTCTCAAGTGTTGTACAAAATCCTTGTTTTATGTTATTTTGTTTTCATTTTTGTTTTGTGTAGGAAAACCGAATTGGATCATTCAATCACCAATCCCTGTGGAATCGACCTCGCACTTACATACGCTAAACTACCAACGGTTCGTGCACTTGCGAGTATCACAAGTTGAGGATGCAATTGAATCCATTTTGGTGCAGCTGTATCTACGCAACAAGTTTTTGGCGCCGCTTGCCGGGATCGGTAACATTGTTTGATTCTATTTGGTTTTCCTACTTTTTATTTATTTTTATCTTTCTTATAACTAGACAGTTTCATGTTTTAAAGTTAATGAGGTTAATTGACAAGTTGTGTTTGTAGTCCAACTGACAAGGACAATTGCCTGACAAGCAAGAGAACTGGGTTTGAGTCCCAGCTTACACAACACCCAAAAACAAAAAGGTTAAAATAGCATGTTGATTATTTCTAGTTTATGGTTTCATTCACTTGCTCTTAATTAAATATCTTGTTCAAGTTTACATAAACACCATATGACTTTTGGACTGATTAGTGAATGAATGGGTAGATATTGAAGACAAACACTATGTTTAAATTATACTTGGTTCTCTATTGTTCTTCTTGTTCTTAATGGGTTCGGAATTTGTGTTTAGACTAAACACCATAGCTAAATGCTTTTTCTGAATACTTGATTAAAACCACACACCATATGGATAATCATATTTGAGAAAGAACGAACTTCATAAGCTAGTTTGATTACTTTGCTGCTTATTACTTTGAAGCATGAAATTACAAGTGTGTTGATTTTCCTTTCCATTTTAGTTTTTATTTCCTAATCCTTTAATTCTGTTTCAAGTTTTCTGTGTTTGTTTTAAGCAAGTAATGTCAGCTTAATAAAAATAGAGAGAGATGGTAACCTCAATCATAAGAATGGGGAGTGTGGAGTAGTGGGAGAAGTCGCGACCTCCAAATGCATCATGCTCGACCTAATCGCTTCAAGGGGGAGTATTCCAATCCTTTCTCTTTAGTTGTTTTGTTATTATTTCAGTACTTTTAATTTTCTATTTCTTTTAAAAGAAAAAAAAAATTTAAAAATATTTTTTATATGAGCTGACTCGTGGTAACTCCAGTGAGCGTCTCCGTCAAGTAGTGTCTAGGAGTTCTTTAGGCGACACCTTCGGTGTCTAAGAAGTTTGGGTTTTAAGTGGGACCTTTGTGACCCCTCCAACCTTCCCCTAACCCCTGGCTGTGTTTTCTGAGGCCCTTAACCGGTCATCCATGAGTTGCTTGTATATTTGTGTGTTTTAAAAAAAAAACAAAAAAACAAAAAACAAAAAAAAATTTAAAAATAAAAAATTTTAAAAATTGAAATTTGAGTTTTTATTTATTTTTCCTTGTAAATTGCAATTTGGAACTTCTTTGTTGTTTTTTTTCTTTGTATGGTCAGTTAGTTGTAAATAATAATAAATTAAAAAAAAAAATCAATTTGGAACTTTTTTGTTTTGTCAAGTTAGTTTATGTATTTATTTACGTGGTGTGGTTAGTTAGTTTATTTCTAAGTGTTAAAAACACATTTTTATTTCAATCCAAATGCTGCATTACAAAGAAAAAAAAAGTAAAAAAGTAAAATTTATAAAAAAAACGAAAAAAAAAACAACAATAACAACTTCTTCTTCTTCATCTTCTTCATCTTCATCATCATGGCATGCCTCTATTTTCTCTTACTTGCAGAATCTCAGCGCTCCACATGGTCATCATTTTTTCTCTCCAGTGCTTCCCCGTGCTGATTGGCACAGGAAAGCCGCTTCTGGAGTCCGCCACCATAGCCTTCAAGGAAGCTACTTCCTCGCTCAGCGCGGCACACTCCCATGTTCTTGCCAGCAATCGCATGCCCAAATTGGTAGCAGAGACCGCGTGGAGCACCGTTAAATTGTGGGACTCCTCCACTGCTGCCTTGTCAGACCTCTTTGCCACATGCAGATGATCTGTCGATGTGAGCTTGCTGCCAATCATGCCTTCCAGGAGCGCGCCTCTCTCGGCACCTGCCTCAGAAAGTTCGGTATTACCTCAGCAAAGTTTGAGGCCGTACCGTGATGATATGTGGAATTTGGGAAGACAAGGTTTGGACGAGCCCTTATCTGGGCATTCGGTGGCGCAAGGGTCAATTCAAGGTTGAGATCATCAAGGTGAGTGCATGAGGATGCCATTGTTTAGTTTTTGGATTTTTTTGATGTTTTTCTTTGAATTTGGAGGAGGAAATGCGGGGTGCTCTTCTACTTCACCGAGATGAGTTTAAATAGACTTATGCAGACGAGGGAGCCGAAAGCACTTCGGATCTCGAGGGTGCTATCCTGTGCTCTTTCTCTCCAATCCCTTCATTTCTGCCGCAAATTGCGAGCACGTTTTTTAAAAAAGGGAGCATGTCTACACTTTCACTTACTTTTGCCTCCCTGTTTTTCTGATGTTTGTGTATTTTCTTTTTTTCAGTTGTTATTTTATTTTATTTTGTTTTTTTTCAATTGTTTTCTTCTTGTTTGTCAGGTTTCTCAAGAATGTAGTGGAAGTAGAGACAAAATTAAAGATGCGTCTTGGACACCTGGTGCAAGAATCTCATCTCTTCTTTTAAATTCTTGTTTGAATTGCGTGTTTATTTTAGTTTTTTTATTTATTTATTTATTTTATTTTTATTAGTATAATTTAAAACTCATAGGATATTCTTTGAATGAGCTAAACTTTTGGTAACTCCAGTGAGCAACCGCAGTCTATACAGTGTCTAGGAGTTCTTTAGGCGGCACCTTCGGTATCTAAGAAGTTTGGGTTTTAAGAGGGACAATTGTGACCCCTCCAACCTTCCCGGATCCCCTGGCTGTGTTTTTCTGAGGCCCTTAACTGGTCATCCTTAAGTTTTTTTCTCTTAAAAGAAACAGCAGTTACTTGTGTGTTTACTTAATTAAAAATAAAAATGCATGTTTGGGTTTTCATGTTTTTGTTTGATCGTCGTTCTTTAAATTTAGGATCATTCCTGTCTTTGAGATAACATAACTTTTTATTTCCCAATTTAAAAAAAAAAAAAAAAACATACACTTTAAAATTAAATAAATAAAAACTGAAATCATTTCTTCTTGGAGCTCGGTGTCTCGACCAAAGGAGCTTTTAGTTTGGCCCTCTGGCTGTCCTCTTCCCGGGGCTTCACGCACAGCCTCTTGGGGCTCATCACTTGAGCTCCCAAAGATCGCAATCTTAGCTTCAGCGTAACTACTCTCGCGATCTGGTTTCTTGCGTTTACCCGGTCGGTCTAGGTCCTCCAGCTGTTTTCGCATGTCGCGAGAGTACAACTCTACCATCTTTGATAGGTTTTTATTCTCGTCCCGCAATACGTCTAGCTGGTGTCGATTCACCTCCACTATCCTTGACCGCTCCCTTTTCAAGCTTTTTATAGCACTTTGACACTCTTCAACCATACTGTGCTCCGCCGCTCACTGACCTTTCAGCACCTCTACCTCATGGGACTTCGCAAGTAGGCGATGAACCAAGCTTGCGACACATGCTGGACTCTGCACGCTCAGTGCCAGGGCATCGCTCGTGACCCGGTTGTCATCCCTTGTCCCGAACACACGTATATCTTTAGGAGTCACTAAATTTCTGCCCACTCCAATGGCAACATCGTTGTCCAGGAGTATTGAGTCAGCTACTATCACAGGCCCCCTTGCGGAGGCAAAGTAGGGCATCCATACTGGTGCTACCTGCTTGGCCTCGTGTTTGAGTCGGTGGAGCTAGGTTGAGATCCAACGAAAAGGGGTAGGAAGAAGCCATAGATTTCTCACCTTTTTTTTTCTCTCTCTTTTTCTTGCTTGTTTTCTCTTTTGTGTGTTTTTGCGTTTGTGTTTTTCCCCTTCTTTTTCTTTCTTATAGATGTAGTCTTTGACAAACCCTAGCCATCGCAGCATTTTCTGAATTCCCAAGCATTCCTTCGAGTCCCACAACCTTCTCACTTTCCAACCGTTTCCAACTCATTTGTCATTACTTGCTTTGTCTGAACGGACGCGTTTCAGGAAGTCGTCGCGTCTTTCTATGGACCCGTAATTTCTGCTTGTGGAGTCTGCGCGCGCCTCTGTGCGTCGACACGTGTCTCGCCCTGTCTGTTGTCCATTACACTGAACCGAGACATCATGACCCATGTTTTAAAAAAATAATCCCGCTCTTTGTGTTTCTAATCACGGTTCGATAGTTTGTTTTTACAAAAATAAAATAAAAAAATAAATAAATAAAAGCCAGAAATGAAAACAAATTGTGGGTCGGGTTTCACTTTAGTTTGGGTTTCTAAGTGGGTTAAATTCACCGTGGTTTGTGTTTTGAAATCGTGGGCTTTGGGCTTCAAAATATTTTTGGGTTTCAGAATTATGTGATTAGGGTTTACTGTTTTATTTTTATTTTTTTGTTTGTTTGATTGTTTGTTTTGTAATTTTTATTTTGTAATTATTTTATTTTATTTTAGTATGTTTTGTGATTTTTATTTGCTTTAATACCTTTCATTTGTTGTTATGACATTGTTTGTGGCTAATTTTTAAACATTGAGGACAATGTTCATTTCTAGGTTTGGGGGTATTGGAGTTTAGCATGTATTATTTTATTTGTTTTCTTAATTTAAAAAAAAATTGCTTGTTTTTCTTCTATTTGAGTTTTGTTTTTGTTTTGAGTCACTTTCCGAACACTTATGATGAGATAGTGATAAATCTTTGCATGACTTAAATAAAAATTGGATTTCATTTTATTTTAGTGTTTTTTATTTATTAAAAATATTTATAAAAAAAAAAATTGGCATTGTTCTATCATGATATGTTTGAAACCTTTGCACTTGCCATTTGTTTCATAATTTTCCAATTAAAGGATTTGCATGATCTAAAGAATTATATCAAGCATAAATTAGACTTATATAACCATATAAAGTGAGCTTTTGAGCCTTGTCCTTCAATTCATGAGTGTTCATTGTTCAAGCATAAATTAGACTTATATAACCATATAAATTAGACTTATATAACCTCTAATTTTCTTGTCGTCAAAGTTGTTGTTTGATCTCATTATTCATTGATTTGGTTGAACACTTAAAAGTCATTCATTCTTGTGCAATTTGATTTCATGACATTTAAGAAATGATATTAAGGCCTTCTTTGGATCGTTTGTGCCTTTCAAGCTAACCTTATGCATGCTTAAGCATGATTTTCCATTGTTAACCATTTTGAGCCTACATGTAAACCTTTTCTTTCATTTACCAATTATATTTCCTCACCTTAGCCTGAAAAACAAATATTTACCTTTCTAAGGAACTCATGAGCTTTAATTGGGATGTGTTTTTCATACTAGGTTTGGGAAGAGGTGTTACATTTCAAAAAATATATATATTCACACAATTGGTGAAAGAAAAGAGAAAAGTTGTGATTAGGTGGTGGTTCATTGAAATTTTCATTTTTGGGCCTTCAAAATAAATTGGTGTTTGTTCAATTAAAGGGAAGGAGTATGAACCATTGTAAATGAAGGTATAAGGAGTTTTGATCATGTAAAAGAAAAAAATCTAATCGTGATGATTCGAAGTCTTGTAAACAATTATTTTATGCTCTTACATTGCGAGTTCCTTGGACTTTGTATTATCCATACCCTTCATTTCTTACTCACCTTACACCCTTGGTCCCATTACAACCTATGTTAAAGACCTAAATTGATCTTAAATGTCATGTGGTTGAATTGCATCCATTTTCTTACTTTTAAGTGTTTGGCATCCTTCTTGAGATCATATTAATGCAAGTTCTTCATCTTTCTATTTCGAGTTAAGTCCTTTATGGTTTAACTCTAATCTCATGTTTATAACTGAGTGTTGCATTATAGCCCTCTTCTGAGTGATTCATTTGTGAGAGGACAACTTTGGTGAGATTTGAAGTTGAACTTGTGCTTTGTATAATTTTTGAAATTGTGTGAAAACTAAGATTGAGGAATTTGTTGCATTTGGCTATCACACTACTACACTTTTAGCATATTATGTTTTGAACTTTGCCGCTTTGTAAATAATGTCTAGAATTGAGTTTTTATTATTAAAAACTTTTGAGTCATGTGCATGAGTCATTTCTCTTCAGAAAATGTTCGGAAAGATTGTTTTGAGTTCTTTGTGTTTTTGTGTTTGTTTTTGTTTTTGTTTTTGTTTTGTTTTTGTTAATTAATGTATTTATGTTTGTTTTTATTTTTGGTTTTGCTTAAGGACTAACAATCTTTTAAGTTTTCTAACCATTTTGTTTTGTAGAGTTAGAAAAACGTTTGTGGGTATTCGTATTGTTAAACCCTCAGGAGACACAACTCCTCCTCCTGGGGATGCCTAGAGGTTTAAAGGCTTGTTGCATATGCTAAATGCAATCGAGTTACCTACGAAAGTGGTTTAGTTAACTTCTAGTTTTGGTTTTAACTTTGTTTTGTGTTGTGTTGTTTTGCTCGAGAACTAGCAAAATCTAGGTTTGGGGGTATTTGATCGGTTCATAATTGTATATTAATTCTTACCCTTCTAGCTTATGATTTGGTTATGTTTTTGAGTTAAACTTGTGCTTTTAATCCTTTTTGTGTTTATATTTCAGTTAATTGAGCTTTAGGTAACAATGATGGCTTTGGAGAACATAATTCATGCAATTCAAGCATGTTAAGGCCTAATTTGGAGGAATGGATGAAGAGCTTAAAGACAAATTCATTATGGCTACAGCCCCCTGCCAGTACAGTTCCGTAGGTCATAATGCAAGCTTTGTTTTAGCAACCTACATAGCTCGAATGAGGCCACATTCTTCATGAAAGTTGTTCCAATGTGTGTGTACTATAACATATCCAGAATTCAGCCCCATTGGATAAATCTGGAGTCCGTTTCCTAGCAAACACTGAACCATGCTCAGGATGGATCTTATCAGCGTGGAAAATGAGTTATAAATTTGTTTCGGCCTTAACTTCTTCATTAGACCTTGGATTGGCCCAAATAACATATGGCTGGAAAGAAGACATTCTGAACTTCAATTTCGAGTGCTTAAAGTCCTAATTTGATTAAGAGAAGCCCAAGTTGTAAGCCCTTGAAGTTGCTGGTCATGCTGACCTCAGCATGTGCTGGTTGGATGCTTGGTCATGGTGAGCTAGGCATGAGCTATCATTTCTGGTTGGAAGCTTGGTCATGCTGACATGAAGATGAGCTAGGGCTGCTGGTGGGATTTATTGGGGAAGTGCATCAACCATTGAAGATTTTCTAGTACAAGTGCATCAACCATTGAAGATTTTCTAATACAAGTGCATCAACCATTTCAGATTTTATAATTCAAGTGTTGTATGCATTAGTATTATTGAATTCAGATTTTCACTTCCCCTAGGCCTATAAATAGGGAAGTTCTCTAAGCTTATAATAACACCCCAAGAGGGGGAGCTCTCAAACACTTCTCTAGAGCTCCCTTCCCTTCTCTCCCTCAAATTCTCTTAGTTTCCCTTTTGTAGTTCTCAATTGTTGTAATAAGATCCTTCCACTAAATTTTCTTTTTTATTAAATCTCCAAACATTTCTCTGTTCTCTTTCAAAGTTCTCCATGCTCTAAAACATTTCCCAAATACAATTCCCATCTCTTCCAAAATTCTCAAACACTTTCCAAACACTACTCCCATTCCTTCATCAAATTCTCTAAACTACTCAAACACTTTCTCCTCCCTTCTCCAAATTTCCCAAACACATTTCCTTTCCCTTCCAAAATCTTCAAGCTTCCCAAACACCTTCCTCCAAATTCTCAAGCTCTCAAACACCTCTCTCTTTTTCTCCAAAAACTCTCCATGTTCTCAAGTGTTGTACAAAATCCTTGTTTTATGTTCTTTTGTTTTCATTTTTGTTTTGTGTAGGAAAACCGAATTCGATCATTCAATCACCAATCCCTGTGGAATCGACCTCGCACTTACATACGCTAAACTACCAACGGTTCGTGCACTTGCGAGTATCACAAGTTGAGGATGCAATTGAATCCATTTTGGTGCAGCTGTATCTACGCAACACACGTCCCTCACTTTGTGTCTCGTGACTCACAGGAGCCGAGACATCAGGGCCCATTTGTTTTTTTTTTTTCTGAATTCTCGCTCTTTGTGCTTCTGACAACGTTCCTTTACTTTAATTTTCTTCACTTTTGGGCTTTTGTTTGGGTTAACTTTCTTTTGCTTTGGGCTTCAAAAATTTTGGGTTTTGGTTTGTATAAGACTGTTTGTTTAGGGCTTTCTGTTTCGAATGTTTTACCATTTCGTTTTATTTATTTGTTTGTTTTGTAATTTTTATTTTGTGATTATTTTATTTTTGTATTTTAATTCTTGTGTGTTTTGTGATTTTATATTTACTTTAGTACCTTTCATTTCTTGTTATGACATTGCTTGTTCCTAATTTTTAAAATATTGAGGACAATGTTCGTTTCTAGGTTTGGGGGTATTGGAGTTTACCAAGTAAATTTAGTTTTACTTTAAAAAAAAATTTAATTAATTTCTTGCTTGTTTTTCTTTTTTCTATATTTTGAGTCTTGTTTTGTTTTGAGTCACTTTCCGAACACTTATGATGAGATTGTGATAAATGTTTGCATGACTTAAATGAAAATTGAATTTTATTTATTATTTATTTATTTTTCCTTGTAATTTTTTATTGTAAAAAAAAAAATATATATATATATATATATTAATTTGGCATCGTTCTAGCATGATATGTTTGAAACCTACTTTGCACTTGCCATTTATTTCATAATTTTCCAATTAAAGGATTTGCATGACCCAAAGAATTGTATCAAGCATAAATTCGACTTATATAACCATATAATGTGAGCTTTTGAGCCTTGTGCTTCATTTCATGAGAGTTATACACATACTCTTATTTTCTTGTCATCAAAGTTGTTGTTTGATCTCATTATTCATTGATTTGGTTGAACACTTAAAAGTCATTCATTCTTATGCAATTTGATTTCATGACATTTAAGAAATGATATTAAGGCCTTCTTTGGATCGTTTGTGCCTTTCAAGCTAACCTTATGCATGCTTAAGCATGATTTTCCATTGTTAACCATTTTGAGCCAACATATAAACCTTTTCTTTCATTTTACCAATTATATTTCCTCGCCTTAGCCCGAAAAACAAATATTTACCTTTCTAAGGAACTCATGAGCTCTAATTCGGATGTGTTTTTCATGCTAAGTTTGGGAATGGATATTACATAAAGAAAAAAAAAAAAAAAGAACTTCACTCAATTGGTGAAAGAAAAAAAAAAGCTGTGATTAAGTGGTGGTTGAATGAAATTTCATTTTTGGGTTTCCTTATTGGCCTCAAAATAAATTGGTGTTTATTCAATTAAAGGAAAGAAGTATGTACCATTGTAAATGAAGGTATAAGGAGTTTTGATCACGTAAAAGAAAAAAATCTAATCGGGATGATTCAGAGTCTTGTAAACAATTATTTTATGCTCTTACATTACGAGTTCCTTGGACTTTGTATTATCCATACTTTTCATTTCTCACTCACCTTACACCATTGGCCCCATTACAACCTATAATAAAGACCTAAATTGATCTTAAATGTCATATGGTTGAATTGCATGCATTTTCTTACTTTTAAGTGTTTGGCATCCTTCTTGAGATCATATTAGTGCAAGTTCTTCATCTTCCTATTTTGAGTTAAGTCCCTTATGGTTTAACTCTACTCTCATGTTTATAACTGAGTGTTGCATTGTAGCCCTCTTCTGAGTGATTCATTTGTGAGAGGACAACTTTGGTGAGATTTGAAGTTGTATTTGTGTTTGGTATGATTTTTGAAATTGTGTGAAAACTAAGATTAGGGAATTTGTTGCATTTGGCTGTCACACTACTACACTTTGAGCATGTTGTGTTTTGAACTTTGCCACCTTGTAAATAATGTTTAAAATTGAGTTTTTATTGTTAAAACTTTTGAGTCATGTGCATAAGTCATTTCTCTTTAAAAAATCTTCGGAATGATTGTTTTGAGTTTTTATTTTTTTATTTTTATTTTTATTTTGGTTTTGGTTTTGGTTTTGTAATTATTTTTATTTTGGTTTTTGTGTTTCTTTTATTTTGCTTAAGGACTAACAAATCTAATAAGTTTTCTAACCACTTTGTTTTGTAGAGTTAATAAAACGTTTGTGGGTATCGTTTCTGTTAAACCCTCAGGAGACACAACTCCTCCTACTAGGGATGCCTAGAAGTTTAAAGGCTTGTTGCATACGCTCAATGCAATCGAGTTACCTACGAAAGTGGTCTAGTTAACTTCTTGTTTTGTTTTTAACTTTGTTTTGTGTTGTTTTGCTCGAGGACTAGCAAAATCTAGGTTTGGGGGTATTTGATCGGTTCATAATTGTATACCATTTTGTACCCTTCTAGCTTATGATTTGGTTATGTTATTGAGTTAAACTTGTGCTTTTAATTCATTTTCTGTTTTGATAAGTCCATAATTTCATACACTTGCATGCCTTCTTTACTTAGTGATTTTGCTTAGTTTCTCTTTATTTTGAGTCACTTACCTATGTTTGTGTGTTTTGTAGGTTAAGATAGCAAGAGATAACATTTGATGCAATCCATGCATGTTAAGGGTTGATTGGCATATGAGGAATATGAGCTTAAAGACAAACTAATTTTGGCTGCAACCCCTTTCCAGCCCAATTTCGTAGGTCAACTTCTTGGCCTTGGATCAGCATGCTATGGGGCTCGAATGAGTTGATGATCTTCATTAAACTTGTTCCAATGGGTGTCTAGTACAACATATCCAAATTCCAACCCAATTGGACATATGTGGAGCGCTTAGCCCGTCCAATACTCAACCTTGCTCAGCAGGATTTGCAGCTGCCAGCTTTTTGCCATGTGCCTCCTTTTAGCCATGTGCCTCACCCCAACTATAACTGACTTTGTACCCAACATAATGAGTGAAGTATGGAGGCATTCCAGCTATGAAATTCTAAAGGAGCAAGTTGGTACATGATGGAGCTATTAAAGAGAAAGCATGTGCATGCATGTAAAGCATAAATGAAATGAAGTCAATTCCAGTCTCTGTTCGGCAGCCAACTTGCAAGGCTCAAAACGCACACTTCTACTGCTCCGATGGGAATACTTTCTTCATAGAAGTTGTTCCAATGGGTGTCTAGTATGACATATCCAACTTTGAGCCTCATTGGATAAATTTGGAAACCTCTGGCCTTCCTACACCAAGTTTGGTTCAGAAGACTCGTTTTTGTTCAACAGCCAAAAGAAGACCACATGGGTTGGCAGAAAAAGGGCAGCCACAATTGAACACCTTTGAACCCATGTGAGGAAAGCTTGAGGTGCAGCAAAAGAAGTATGGGATGAGATTGATTCCAACCACACTAACATAGACAAGATGAAGTGTGAGTTATGGGTTGTATTAAAAGAGGAATGGTGGTGTTGGATTTCATCATGTTGTTCCAACCTCTTAGCCCTATAAATAGAGAAGTCTTCAAACTTCATAAAACACACCCCAAGGGGGGGAGCTCTCAAACACTTCTTTAGAGCTCCCTTCCCTTCTCTCCCTCAAATTCTCTTAGTTTCTCTTTCAAGTTTTCAATTGTTGTAATGAAATATTTGTGCTGAAATTCTCCTTAAGTTTTTCTTAGTTCCACTTTACTTTTCATTGTTATGTAAATTCTTTTCTTTATTTTCAAGTTTGATTAGTTTCCAAGTTTCAATTATGGTTTTTGTTCTTATTCATTATGCTTATAAGTTAATATGCTAGTTTGAATGATTGATCACCATTTAGGCTTGCATGTTAGCTATCTTGGTTTGAATTAAGAGTAGACACCATGCTTTAATTCGAATTGAACTATGAATAGGAAGAGTATGTATGGACATTCGACAACAGGGATTAGATACATGCTTGGTTGTTTAAATTGTTCTTCTATGCTTAATGGGTTCCTAATGCTTAATTTTAGGTTAGACAACAAATGATCAAATTAGGGAATTAGGAACACAAGGTTATGACCACACACTATGGCTTAATCATACTTTAGCTAGAATCAATCCGTTAATCTAATTGAACTTGGGAACTTATTTGCTTGAGTTATTTCCCTTTTTTTTCTTGTTTTATTTATTTTCTTTTTCATTTCTATTTTGTGTAGGGGAAACAAATTGGATCATTCAATCACCAATCCTCGTGGGATCGACCTCGCACTTACATATGCTATACTACCAAACGGCTCGTGCACTTGCGAGTATCACAAGTTGAGGATGCAGCTGAATCCATTTTGGTGCAGCTGAATCGAAGCAACAGTTACATGACTTGGTATGACTATTTTATGAATCTAGATGGTTGTTCTTCATTGTTTGAAGCTCATAGGAGCTCTTCATTTATGTAGATGGACACTTATCTAAATTGTAATCCAATGTTTAAACAAACTATGTATTTGTGCATGGTTTATTCATTCTAATCAACATTTTATTTTCAAACTTTTCATTAACGCGCATTACATATCACTTATATTTCATCATATGTATATATTATTATTAGTAAATTTTGAGTTTTATTTGTTCAATACATTTATTGATAATGTACATAACATCTATGAAAATTTTACACAAAAATTATGTGTTTCAATGCCTATATCTGTCATTTTTGTTCATTTTTTTTTCCGATACCTAAAATGATAACGATATATCTCCCGAAATATTTGTAAATTGGAGGCCCGATATATTATCTGCACGGCCGATATTTTAATCCTTGACTGTAATATTGGTGGGTTTAAAGCTCCTGATGTAGATGGGTTCCCTACATGTTTTTATCAGAGTCAATGGAATTAATGTGTTGGTGATATTTTTCAAATGGTAGTGAATGCTTTTAAGGAGTGTCGAATCCCAGAGAAACTTAACTATACTCTAATCACTTTGGTCCCTAAAGTTGACAACCCATAGACTATGGTGCATTTGTGACCTATAAGCCTTTCCTCTACCCTTTATAAGTTATTTCTAAAGTTCTGGTTGCTAGATTAAGACATATTTTGCCTCATATCATCATCCCTAACTAGGTAAGTTTTGTGCCTGTTAGGCAAATCACATACAACATACTTATTGCTAAGGAGTTGATGCATAAATTTAAGTTGTCTAAGGAAAAGAAAGGCTTTATGGCTTTGAAAATTGATTTGTCTAAGGCATATGATGGATTAAAATTGGAAGTTTGTTGAGCATGTGTTAGTGGAGTTGGGTTACCTTGTCTTATAACTAAATTGATTTTGAGTTGTGTGTCTACTGTGAGGTATTAATTCTGCATGAATGGTGAGCTTATTGATCAATTTCTTCCTAAGGATTGCATTAGACAAGGAGACCCGTTATCTCCTTATCTCTTTGTGGTGTGTGTTGAAAAGCTATTTCATCTTATTTTTTATTCTGTTAAAAAGGGAGTTTGGAAACCAGTTAAGTCTTCACAATCTGGCCCAGCTGTGTCTCATTTATTCTTTGCAGAGGACTTGGTTCTTTTTGCTGAAGCTAATTCTACTCAAGCTAGGATGCTAAAGAGTTGTCTGAAGAGGTTCTGCAATGCTTCTGGGCAAATAGTGAATTATGATAAATTCGTTGTTTTCTGCTCACCACATACGAGTAAAGAAATAGCTAAGGAGGTAAGTCTTATTTGTGGCTCTCCTCTTACTGAGAACCTTGGTAAGTATCTGGGCATGCCTATGTTGCATTCTAGAATTACTAAATTAACTTATGGCAGTTTAATTAATAAAGTGCATAAGCGGCTTGCTTCTTGGAAGTCAAAGTTTCTTTCACAAGCTGTCACTTCTGCTATTCCTATTTATGCTATGCAGACCTCCAAGTTGTTTGTTAGTATGGGGTGGAGTTGTTAAGGCAGTGAATGGGTTGGAGGGTTGGTAAGGGGAATACTACTACATTTTGGAAAGACAGTTGGCTTATTGATGAGCCTTTGTCGCAGCATTGTGGGGTCTTGCATATTGAGGACATAGATTGCTCTGTATCCAGTTTTTTTTTAAATGAGTGGTGGGATCTGGATAAATTACGAAGAGCTTTAATTGAAGATCTTGTTCAACATATTGTTAACTATCATGTAGGTTTAGATAGTAATCTGCAGGACTGCCAGATTTGGAAATGAACTGCCAATGGAGTTTTTTTTTTTATTGTAAAAACCGCTTACAATATGTTATTTAATGGTCCCTCATGGCATGATTATAGTTTCATATTGTTGTGGAAACTAAAGATACCACCTAAATTGCAGATTTTTGCTTGGCTTATTGCTCAAGGTAAAATTCTATCCAATGAGCAAAGAGTTAGAAGATAGTTGACATTTGATGCTTCTTGTGGTATTTGTGAGTGGCCTATTGAAACTACATTACATATTCTTCGTGATTGTTATAAGGCTAGAGGTATATGGAATTACATTTTAACGCCTAACCATCAAGGCCATTCCTTTCAAATGGAATTTCTACCATGGTTTCAGACTAATCTTCTCTCTCAGGCAGTTTGGTGTAGTAATATTCCTTGCAGTTCGATGTTTATCTTTACTTGTTGGTATGTGTGGAAATGGAGAAATCACCAAGTTTTTCAAGGGGATGAAGATGTGCCCTTTGATCCTAAACAACTTATTGTTCATGTTGTCCATGAGTGGTTTGAGGCTTCTTATATATTGACTAAGAATAATCACAAAGTCCAAGTAGATCTAAACCTCCTATTTCTGGCCAATTCAAGTTAAATGTTGATGGGTCAAGGACGAATGGCTCTAGACATATTGGTGCTAGAGTTGTTAGTAGAAGTTCCTCTGGAGATTGGGTCAATGGTTTTGCTATGAACTTAGGGAAGGGGCAAATTCTTGAGGTAGAAATCTGGGGATTATTTTTTGGGTTGAAGCTTGATGTGGATAAAGAGATTAATAACCTTGTTATTGAAATGGATTCAGCACTTGCTGTCCAATTGATCCAGAAGCAGCGCATTACTGATGTTCATCCTCTTGCAGCCTTAGAACATCTCCATGAGACTCTCTACTCTCTCATCCATAGCTATTTTAGCAAAAAAGAAGAAAAAACGACGCTCCAACAACGTCGCTACCTCTCTCGCCATTTTGGCTCGCTGCATCTAGCAAGGATGAGAGAGAAATTCAAGGCTCGCCATCTCGTTCAAACCCAAAACTTCAAAGTCTCCATTGTTTCTCTGTTTCTCTCTATTCTCTTTGTCAAAGTCCCCATCACCATCTCTATTTTATTTGTTTCTCTACCCTCTTTGAACTCTGAGGTGGTGTTTTCAGCTGAGATTTGAAAATTCCCTTTCAATTACTTGAAATTTATATATGGGTTTCTGGTTGAAATTTGTATATGGGTTTCTAGGTTTTTGCTTGGAAGGGTTTGGGTTTGTGCTTCAAATTAACAAGTTCCTTTGCAATTTCTACAATTTGAAATTAAGCGGCTCTGATATGGGTTTGTATATGAAAGTATTTGGGTTATATGATACAATTTCTACAAGTTTCGTTGAAAGTATTTGAAAGTACTTGAATATTTACAAATTCTGCTGCAATTTCTAAAATTTCTGCAAATTGTGTTTCTTTATATCTGCAAATTGTGCTTCTCTGTAAATATTTTTTAATGTGCTTCTCTGCAAATTGTTAGATGGATTTTGTAGATAATACATATTATGCCAACATCCTCAACGGACAGGTTGACCTTAATGATCCATTTCAACATTTGGTTGCACGCCTACAAACCAAAATGAAGGTGACAATGACCTGTCTCAAGTGATTGTTCCAGCTAGACCAACAACCAAGAAACCACAAAGAGCTAAGAATTTTGTTGTTAAAGAAGATATGCTTCTTGTGTTTGCATGGCTCAATGTTAGCTTAGATCCACTGCATGGCAACGAACGAATGAGTTCTACTTATTGGAATAGAATTTGGGAGTACTGGATGGTAGAGAAGAAGTTTACTTCTGAACGCAATTCCAATTCTCTTCTACACCGTTGGTCAGGAATTCAACTCTCAGTGAATAAATTATGTGGATAATGGCCAAGATTGAACGGAGGTCTCAAAGTGGTGTCAATAAAAAAGACAGGGTAATATTCTTGCCAAAATTACTAATTTACAATCAAATTTAGTCATTATGTATATTTATTCTTGCGATACTCACTTGTGCTCCTATCAACCATATATGATATAGCCTTCCTTTCTCACATGTGCTGCTATCTTTTAACTTTTCACATGTTTATTTATGCCAAAGCAAAAGAATATTAATTTAATTGTCATATTAGGTTCTCCAAAAGTTTTCTTTAATCTGTACTTGCAATAAGTTTTGCATGAAACATATAAGAGGACGCCAACCATGAACCAACATAACTAAACAAGAACAAGACTTTCAAGTTTCTTACCAATCCACCACAATTCTCAAAGAAGATGCTATCTTTTTCTTACTCATCTCTTTTCAAACTGTAGTTTAACTTAGTTGTGATCTTTCTAGCTTTCCAAGTCATATATACATATGAAAGCCTATTTCCACTGTGCAGATCTGACAAGCAAAAGAAATGTATCAACAACTCATGGGATCAGCATTTGTGTATGAGCATTGTTGGCATCTATTGAAGGATCAACCTAAATGGATTACTAAAACTAGCAAGAAAAATCCAAGACTAGTCCAAATGCAAGCCCCGCATCTTCTTCTCCTTGCATTCCATGTGCAGTCAATTTAGGGGAAGATTCTCAAGAATCTACATGTATAGAAAGGCCGGAAGGTAAAAGGCTGCAAAGAAATTGGCAAGCCAGAGATAGGGTAAAAATCCAATGGGTGGAAATGCAGAG
This sequence comes from Prunus fruticosa, assembly GCA_018703695.1. Taxonomy (NCBI): domain Eukaryota; kingdom Viridiplantae; phylum Streptophyta; class Magnoliopsida; order Rosales; family Rosaceae; genus Prunus; species Prunus fruticosa. The sequence continues at coordinate 28,144,045 of CM031920.1, forward strand.
TCTGCAATAGATGTTCAAATGGAAATCTAAGAATTAAGAAAACATAAACGAGAACATTCACACAGACAAGATGAGCAATTCCAATTGATGTATGTTGCAGAGCAAGAGCAACTTGCTATTAGGCATGAAGAAGTTCTAATTCAACGTCGAAGTGAGGATTCTTGAATAATGGCAATGGATACTACTAACATGCTACCAATGCAAGCAGAATACATTATAGGCCTTCAAAAGGACATCTTGGCAAAAGTTGTTGATGGCAAAAGCAGAATACATTATAGGCCTTACAAGTGGTTACCATTAATATTTGAATATGAAAGATATTTTTTTTGTTTACATGTATATTCTTTCTTACCATCATTAATTTGAAGAAGTTATCCAAAACTTGGATAACAAGTTGTTACCAGCCAACAGGTAAACATTAGATTGCCATTAAGAGAGGTAGAGTGAAGAAAAAGTATTGGAGGGAAATAGAGTAGAAGACTGGGTTTGTGAATGTGGTGGAAAATTGGGAAACACCTAACATTTCTAGCAAAAGCGTTGGTGTCAAGGTAGAGGGTTTCTCGGGGGCCTTTAGAGAGATTTGTTTAATTAAATTTCGTGAGCCCTATATATTGCGTGATATTATTATTTGGTTAATGTTCTTGTTACAATTGAATGGTTTCCTTGGAATGTTTATATGTTATTGACTAGTTGAATAATGTGGGCATAATTATATATACATTTGTGATATTTTAAATGGTTACATTGTTGTGAGATATATGAGATATGTGAAAGGCATAATTATATTCTGTCATGGAAATTGGTTGGAGTTGTTGGGTTGAGAAAATAATGATGGAAAAGAGGGTAATGGAAATAATCTTTTGTGTAGTTGAGTCTAACTCTTGGAAGGTACCAGATCTCAGGGATCCCGCAGTGCACATGATTTTTATTGGGTGATTCAGAAGCTGACAACAGAGAGTTAGACAAGATGACTAACAAAAGGGGATTTATGGGATGATTGAGATGGGGGTTAGTTAATATAAATGGGCATTCGGGACCAAGTGGTATAAGTATGGTATGGGACTTGCAGGCCTGCTTGTCCAGTTATATGAATTAACGGGAGTAGATGAAGAGCATTCATGCATTATTATTAAGAATGTGATATTTGGCTGTGTGATTGTTGTAAGGGCCTTTTTCCGCCGGAATGCTCGTTCGGGCTTGTTGATTCTTGGACTGCCGTAGAGTGGTGAATCAAGCCTTCGTTGCCCCTTTTTTGAGGTAGCGAGAACTAGGCCCAAAGCATCCTGAGGGAGAAGCAAGTCCCAAGGGAGTACTTTGTTCTCCTTCTAGCTGAAGAAAGGTGAGTTCTCATGGTTGCTGAGAGGCTTGCAGCAACCAAAAGGGGTTGGTTTTGCCTGGGCAATGCCTCCCAATTTATAGAAGGTGAAGGCTCTCTTTGGTTTTCAATAGGTAAAAGGAAGTGTTGGAGCTAGTATATTTCCAACGGGTAAAATGGAGCATTGAGACATTCTTATTTCCAACAGGTAAAGCTAGGCATTGGAAAATGACTATTTCCTATGAGTAAAAGTAAGTGTTGGAATTGGCTTGTTTCCAGTGGGTAATAGGGAGTGCTTGAAGAATATCTCATTTGCTCACCCACATTGGAGAACTCCAAGTAATGGGCTTGGACTTTGGTGCTCCCAAGTAGCTAGCACAAAGTCTCCATTATCCAAGAGCTTCCGATGGGCCTTGTGGACCTCTATAACCTTCCACACCACAATCCCTCGTGCAAGCCCCGTAAACCACATGACTTGGGTTTATGTGAGCTTGGTAGGTGATTGATATAGGAAAAATGTATTATTGGTTTGGCATGGCATGTACATTATTTCTATATTTATTTAATAAATTAATTCCTAAAATACAGTTGGAATTAACGCATGACCAACATTATATGTTATATTAGGTTTTAAATGTCTTTGGGCTTCCCGTGACTTTTTTGGGCCTCAACAATTGTAGGTCACTTAATTTAGTTATATCAATTTACCGTGAAAAGGTTAATGTCCCTACCTGAGCTGTGGTTTCGTTCACCTCCTAATAGAGTTTGCAGGTCCTGAACCTAAAATCTAGGACTTGTGATGATTGTGTCATGTCTATAGGGTGTATTATGTACATAGCTTGTGGTTGAATAATGAGCTACTCTTTTAGTGAATTCTTGAGTAGTTCTAACTTGTAAAATAAATGCAAAATTGTAAGATTTCGGATCTTGTCATTTCCGCTGAATATTCTATGTGAAATATTTATTTAAATGTTCTTCACATTTTAGTTGTAGCTTTTATTAAATTCTATAATTAAGGTGTGAATCACGTCTTAATCTAAGATTATGTAAATCCGTGGGTTGGGGTGTGACAATATGCTTCCAAGCAGAATGCATTATTCTCCTCCATGTTGTTACCGCAAGTGCTCAACAAGATCTGCTTGGAGCCTACAATGGGTTTGTTTGTCTCTGATACGGATATGGCTTTGAATGAATTGCGTTAGTCCTAGTGAACACTCACGTGTAGGTTTTATATTTGGTATTTCCCCCCTTCTATCAAAGTTATGGATTTGATGACAACATCTCTCATTATGTTGCTCCTCCTCAATAACCATATTATGCATTATTATGCATGCAGTCATAATATATTTCAGTGTGTTTTGGTCCCATAAACAAGTTGCTCCTTGCACAATAGCAAAATGTGATTGAAGCACCCCGAATGCACGTTCGACGTCTTTTTTTAACTGACTCTTGAGCTGCAAAAAAATATTTCTTCTTATTTCCCTCGGGTGTAGGGATTTTTTTTACAAATGTTGACCACGTTGGATATATACCATCAACGAGATAATATCCCATGGTATAATTGTTACTATTAATTGAATAGTTGATTTGGAGGAGCTCGATCTTCAGCTAGTTCATTGAAAATGGAAGATCGGTCTAAGACATTGATATTATTATAGAATCCTAGTAACCCAAAAAAGGCATGCCATATCCAAAGATTATATGAAGCCACAGCTTCTAAAATAATTGTTGGTTCATGGAAGTGACCAGAATACATCCTGTGCCACATAGATGGACAATTTTTCCATCTCCAATGCATGCAACCAATGCTCCCCAACATCCCAGGAAAGTGTCGTTGATCCCCAATTGCAAGCAATCTTGTGATGTCTTTGTTGTTTGGCGATCTCAAGTACTCATCACCAAAGGTTGCAAAAATTGCCTTGGCAAATCTTTTCAGACTCTCTAAAGCAGTGCTTTCACCAATCCTCACATATTCATCCAAGTTATCAGCGGCATTTCCATAAGCAAGCATCCTTAGTGCGGCTATGATCTTTTGAAGGGATGATAAACCGAGAAGTCCAGCGACATTCCTTCGTTGAATAAAGTAAGGGTCGTAATTTTCCACTGCGTTTTAAGTCGAAGAACAATGGTGAGACTTCATTCGGAACCTCCTTTGAAATAAATCATCAAGAAATACAGGTGGATTAGCAAAATAGTCTTCATAAAGATTTTGACCACCTCGAGCTATGTTGCGTGGAACCACAACACAACCTTCAATAGAACCACAATGTCTTGATGTTCATCCCCCATTGGCTAGATTCTCTGCTTCTATACAAATCATCTTCGTATTGGTCATCAAGGACATCGTTGTCGAAGACAATACTAAGTAGATAACGCCTTGCTATAGAACGACATGCCATAGATAATATTGAGATCTAATGAGAAAATGGAGTTGAGATAAAATAATGCGAAATGAAGGTGGAATCTGTTTTTGTAGATGAAGGAAAATGGGTGAAGATATGTTCTTATTTATAGATAGACAATATGTCATTTTGGAAAGAAAAAAAAAACTAGCCGTTAGAGAAACTAGCGTTGGAAAAGTAGTTATGCTAAAGTGGTTGGTGCTAAAACTAGATGGGTAGTAATTATACCAACTTAAAGATGAGGTGGATGTTGAAGGTGAGGACCCTTAGTATGTGAGCCATTCGGTAAGTAAATTGGCATGCATACAGAAGACAAATGTACGTGGTTCACCCGAATAATGGGCTACGTCCACGGAGAATTATGTTCTCATTACGATAATGTGAGTATACATTGCACATAGGTTTAAACTCAATGAGAAGAGGAAGAATACCGAAGGCCGAAGGCTGAAGGCCGAAGACCGAGGCTGAAGGCCGAAGACCGAAGGCTGTGCAGGTGAAGGACGAAGGCTGAAGGTTGCAGGTCGAAGGCGAGAGGCTGAAGCTGAAGGTCAGGATCTGGTATGATCCGTGGGCTTGTAAATGGGCTCATGGGTAAGCCCATGAGGCCCAAGTAGCCTGCCCAACTCTCTTCCTCTTCTTGAAGGGGAGATGTCTCCTTTTATAAAGAAGGGAGGGTCTCCTCCTCTTGTATTTTGTCGATGTGGGACTCCCTTCCCTTTGGCTTGGGAGTGTTTGGGGAGTGCTTGGCCAAATATTGTACAACAGGAGTCCCCCAAGTTCCCGATTAAGGAGGTACTTCTTGATTGGGGACTTGTAGTCATTAATGCACTGGCCAAGTAATTCTTCAGCTCATTCTTCAGCATGCTGATGGCTGATGGCTGATGGCCGAAGGATGATGGCTGAAGGCTGATGGCCGAAGCTGATGGCCGAGGCTGATGGCCAATGGCTCATGGCTTGATGCCGAAGGCCGATAGCTGATGGCCGATGGCTGATGCCGATCAGCTGATGGCCGAAGGCTAATGGTCGATGGCTCATGGCTTATGCCGAGGCCGAGGCTGATGGCCGAAGGCCGATAGCTTATGGCAGAAGGCTGATGGCCGATGTCAGATGGCATTGTAAAGGAGAAGTGTCTCCCGAAGGTACCATTCGGCATGGCATTGAGAATAGGCAGATGACCGATGGCTGATGGCCGAAGGCCGAAGGCCGTAGACTGATGGCAGATGGCTGATGGATGATGCCAAAAGGCCGAAGGCTGATGGCTGATGCCTGAAGGCTGATGGCTGATGCTGAAGGCTGATGGCCGATGGCTGATGGCTGACCCGAGGCCGAAGCTGATGGCTAATGCCGAATCATTGGGGGATGTGAAGACATCGCACGCGCCGAATGATGGAAGGGGTGCCGAAAGCCGACGGCAGATGCCGAATCATTGGGGGGATGTGACGACATCGCACGCGCCGAATGATGCAAGGGTGCCGAAGGCCGAAGGCAGATGCCGAATCATTGGGGGATGTGAAGACATCGCACGCGCTGAATGATGCAAGGGTGCCGAAGGCTGAAGGCTGATGGATGATGCCGAATCATTGGTGGATGTGAAGACATTGCACGCGCCGAATGATGGAAGGGGTGCCGAAAGCCGAAGGCAGATGCCGAATCATTGGGGGGCTGTGAAGACATCGCACGCGCCGAATGATGCAAGGGTGCCGAAGGCCGAAGGCAGTTGCTGAATCATTGGGGGGCTGTGAAGACATTGCACGCGCCGAATGATGCAAGGGTGCCGAAGGCCGAAGGCTGATGGCTGATGCCGAATCATTGGGGGATGTGAAGACATCGCACGCGCCGAATGATGCAAGGGGTGCCGAAAGCCGAAGGCAGATGCCGAATCATTGGGGGGATGTGAAGACATCGCACGCGCCGAATGATGTAAGGGGTGCCGAAAGGGAGATGCCGAATCATTGGGGGGATGTCAAGACATCGCACGCGCCGAATGATGGAAGGGTGCCGAAGGCCGAAGGCAGATGCCGAATCATTGGGGGGATGTCAAGAAATCGCACGCGCCAAATGATGCAAGGGATGCCGAAGGCCGAAGGCAGATGCCGAATCGTTGGGGGGATGTGAAGACATCGCACGCGCCGAATGATGCAAGGGTGCCGAAGGCCGAAGGCTGAAGGCTGATGGCTGATGCCGAATCATTGGGGGATGTGAAGACATCGCACGCGCCGAATGATGCAAGGGGTGCCGAAAGCCGAAGGCAGATGCCGAATCATTGGGGGGATGTGAAGACATCGCACGCGCCGAATGATGCAAGGGTGCCGAAGGCAGATGCTGAATCATTGGGGGGATGTGAAGACATCGCACGCGCCGAATGATGCAAGGGGTGCCGAAGGGAGATGCAGAATCATTGGGGGGATGTGAAGACATCGCACGCGCCGAATGATGGAAGGGTGCCGAAGGCCGAAGGCAGATGCCGAATCATTGGGGGGGTGTGAAGACATCGCACGCGCCAAATGATTCAAGGGATGCCGAAGGCCGAAGGCAGATGCCGAATCATTGGGGGGATGTGAAGACATCGCACGCGTCGAATGATGCATGGGGTGCCGAAGGCCGAAGGCAGATGCCGAATCATTAGGGGGATGTGAAGACATCGCATGCGCCGAATGATGCAAGGGATGCCGAAGGCCGAAGGCAGATGGTAGGAGGTGCCGAGGGCATGGCTCAAAAGGGTGTCGAGAGCACTCGTGAAGGAGAACGACATAATGTTTTGTATCGCTTCCCACAGACGGCGCCACCCGTTGGTGCTAAAACTAGATGGGTAGTAATTAGACCAACTTAAAGATGAGGTGGATGTTGAAGGTGACAGGACCCGCCCCGGAATTCCTCAAAACCTGAGACGAATCCTGTGGAAATTTTCGACATCACACCGATGCCGGGCCCACTACTAAGAACCGAGACTTTTTTGCCGAAATTTCGGCAGAGTCTCCCCTGTAAATTGAACATTTCCCCAAATTTCAACCTGCACAAAATTCACATTTTTATATCCCAACAGGCAGCATGCATAATATAATCTCATGCAATTCATATAATCAGCCTCCGGCCTTCAGATAATTCGAAACAAAACCAACAGTCACATCGAACCACATCAGGAATCCAATCACATACGCAGAATGAACAAACCTTTTAATCGCAATAATATTCCGCGGCTGCACCTGGTGAGACCCCAGGCTGCCTACGTACCTTTGGGCAAGGGATCAAGCTACACGTAGTTCTCATCAATGGTCACAACTCCGATAATAAACAATTATTTACAGCCGAACCAACTATACATTTAAGATCTATCACAATTCTAAATCCGATAAAAACACAATGAACACATTCTCAAATTCTCTCTTTATACTAGTTCAATCCCGCAACCATACCCTATCCAAGGCGTATGTACATTAAACACATCATCAATTTCTTCCCTTTATATCAATTCAATTCTTTCCCAATGCATCGTATTAAGAAGACATCCGAAGGGCCTGGACAAACTTCTGGCGGGCCTGGGCAAAATACATCAATCTCCGAGGGCCTGGGCAAACTCCGACGGGCTTGGGCAAAATAAATCAATCTCCGAGGTCCGACGGGCCTGGGCAAAATAAATCAATCTCCAGGGGCCTGGGCAAACTCCGACGGGCCTGGGCAAAATAAATCCATCTCCGAAGGGCCTGGGCAAACTCCGACGGGCCTGGGAAAAATAAACATCCAAAATAAATCTCCGAAGGGCCTGGACAAACTCCGACGGCCTGGGCAAAATAAATCTCTCAAACATAAAACCCATAACCGGGGAGGTACCTAAGGTAGTGATAAAAACCCTCAAATTAACCTTCTAAGTACTCCACCCAAGATCAACAAGATAGCATTTTCTCAAATATTATATAAATGATTCAAGATGCTCGAATATGTCAAAACCCAAATGTATATCACAAATACTTCATAACATATTAAATCCATTAATCAAATACACAATATATTTCAATAAAACATTAAAACAATATGCATAAACTTTCCATCACAAAACCTTAAAAATAAACTCTAAGACCCTCATAATCAACATAAATCAAATAACGGTCAAGACTCGTCCAAAATGGTCATTCTAGTACTCTTCACAGAGTGAAACTACCTTCGAAGACTTATGGTCAACCGAGAGTCTAACCTTCCAATTTTGGTCAACCTGGCCCGCGGGGCCCACGACCTCCAAACTCCGATCGAAAAGTTCCTACGTGTCCTACAAGGCTTCGGCACACATCCTGCAAGTTTGGTCCAGATCGGACGGCCGGATCACTCACGATCGTACGATCGGGACGGTTCCTGAATTCCTAGCACTAGGGTTGGCATTTCCGGAGTATCTGGACTCTATTTGATCCGTCGAATCCTACTCAATCCTAAGGATGCCCAGGTTAACATATAATAAAATCAAGACCATCCAACTGTCCAAACCTGCGAACCCCGATAACGCGTAATAGGCGATATCCGTTCAGAGACTCATACGGTATCCAATTGAGATCCGTAAAATCCTATGCGCTCGTGAGGACCAGGGGATCGCATTGGGACTTAATAGCCCTCTGCTACAGTGCCCATGCGCAGCCACACGCGCCGGCAGCGCGTGGGTGTCCAAAGCGATAACCGCTCGCCAAAAAAACTTAACATCTTGACTCCAAACTCCTACCCTAGGTAATAAACCTAATTTGGAGTCACTTTTGTTCCTGGGCATACCCCAAAAACCAACCGGAAGTGGCTGAAAACGGAGGTCGAAACCGGCAGATTTTTCAATTCGAAAATCGACTTGCCTACGCTAGAAATTTCTTAATTCCTATCCAACCAGCAGCTAGATTATGAAAAGTAGTCGAAATTTCATACCTCATTCGTCCGATTTGGTGGGGAATTGAGGGAGAACAAGCGATGGGAAATTCTGTCAAAACCAGCCGCGATTTTCTGCATTTTCGACGAGATTCCGGCGGCTGAAGCGGCTATTGTCGACGGGGAAGGACCGGGATGTGACGGCAAGGCTCAGCCGGTCCATTTGGGTCTGATCTCGAGGCCAGCCGTGGCCTGTGAGCGACGGTGGTGGCTCCTTGGAGCCACCGGCTGTGTAGAAAAATATGAGAGGGGGAGGGCTGCTCGAGGCTGAGAGAGAGAGAGAGAGAGATTCTGGTTTTAAAACCAATTTTGCAAAATTACAATTTTGTCCCTACTTGAATTTTCCTCGTATCTCTCTCGTTATAACTTTCGAATTTCGAGTCCGTTACGCGTCTACGGACTCGTTTCGACGTGCTCTACGCAACGGTAACACGGAAGTCCCAAATTCCTCCTCAAACTTAAAATGACCTTTTTGCCCCTTTTAAAAATTAAGTAAATATTTATTATTTTCCAATACCCTTAATTAATTCAAATCATTTTATTTTTTATTGTTTATTTCAATTTATTTTCTCATTTCAATTTATTTCCTCTTAATTTAATTATTTATTTCTTTTTCGGAACCGGGATGTTACAGAAGGTGAGGACCCTTAGTATGTGAGCCATTCGGTAAGTAAATTGGCATGCATACAGAAGACAAATGTACGTGGTTCACCCGAATAATGGGCTACATCCACGGAGAAGTATGTTCTCATTACGATAATGTGAGTATACATTGCACATAGGTTTAAACTCAAGGAGAAGAGGAAGAATACCGAAGGCCGAAGGCTGAAGGCCGAAGATCGAAGACCGAAGGCTGCAGGCTGAAGGCCGAGGTGGTGAGGTTGCAGACCAAAGGCGAGAGGCCGAAGCTGAAGGCTGAGGATCTGGTATGATCCGTGGGCTTGTAAATGGGCTCATGGGTAAGCCCATGACGCCCAAGTAGCCTGCCCAACTCTCTTCCTCTTCTTGAAGGGGAGATGTCTCCTTTTATAAAGAAGGGAGAGTATCCTCCTCTTGTGTTTTGTCGATGTGGGACTCCCTTCCCTTTGGCTTGGGAGTGTTTTGGGAGTGCTTGGCCAGATATTGTACAAACAGCTTTCTAGTTATTTTAGCTAGAATTTGGGTAAAATTTGACTCTCCTGGAGATGCTCTTAGTTGCTAGTTGCTAGGAGTTGATGCATAAGATTAACTGCTACAACGTTTATCATGTTTAGAGAGGGAAACAGTGTTGTTGATTGTTTGGCGAACTGGAGCTATGACTTAGATTTGGGTCTTTATATCTTTGTTGATGCCCCAGCTTGGGTTTAGACTAGTTGGATTGATAATTTGCTAGGAGTTACTAGAACTCGTCTAGTTTCTACTCATATGTTGGTGTAGGTTGTTCTTTGGAGTTTATCCCCTCGTTTTCATTTTTTTATATAAAAAAAAACCTAATAATATTCAAAATTTCTGTAAAAGTATGTGCAATGAAAGACTATCTTTGAATTAAGATAGAATCAATGCATGACTTTTATTGAGATTTTCGGTATAGATCAAATTGATATAATCTTAAAAATAATAATTGTGGGAGCAAAATTTCACATGGAAAAGAAGAAATGTACAAGACTGCCACTAAGCGAGCGTGGGAATGGGATATGCAACTAATCACCCATTGATAAGTTGTGGAGAGTTCTCTACTAGTTAAATAAGGAAGTTGGGCCACACATAAGCTCAATACCTCTGAAGCCCAATAGGGCCTAGTAAGGAAAGATCATGGACCCACCTAATCAGGCCCAGTCATAGGCTATTTGGCTCACACCAACCCGGTGTGCATAGACTCAATTATCTTTAGGCTTATTATCACAAAACGTCCCTGAGGTTTGCGAAACTATCACATTGTGTCCTTTATATTTTTTTTGTCATTTATGGTCCTTAAGGTTAATAAGTGTTCTCACAAATAGTCCTTCCGTCAAATTCCGTTAAAAAGTCTGTTAAGTTGACGATGTGGCATATATGTGGGTCCCACATATCCAATAATATAACGCCACGTGGATTAAATAAAATAAACATTTGAAACTTAATTTAAAAAAACTTAAAAGAAAATAAAACATATTTAAAACAAAAAACATAACAAAATCACCAATCTTCTCCATCGCACTAAACCCCTACCCCCACCATTCTGCCTTCCCCTTTTTCTCCTCGCTCCCACCCACATCTCCTCTCTCTCTCCCTCTCACACCTCCAACAGCCACACCTATCCTCACCCACCCTCCGCACCACCCCCCCGCCCTCCTCCTTTTCTCTCCTTTTTGTCTCTCTTCCATGCCCTCTTTATTTGACAGCAACCAACCTAAACTCCACCCCCCATCCCCTCCAAGCAAACCCAGGACAACCACTAAGCCCACCCAACCCACTCATTTGGTCTTTACTAACCACCATCCGATTTTGGTCTTTGGTGGTGGAGATTAGACGGGCAGTGGGTGAGGTTCCTGGCATATCAAGGTTTGGGTTGGCTGTTGTGGGTGTTGATTTGGGATAGCATGTTGGAATATGGAGGAGGCTGGATATGGGGGGTTTTTTTTTTGGACGAAGGATGTGGGGGTTTGGTGAATGGAGGGGATATGGAGGTGAATGGAGGGGATATGGAGGAGGCTGGATATGAGGGGGTTTTTTTTTGGACGGAGGATGTGGGGGTTTGGTGAATGGAGGAGGTGGTGATTTTTTTTTTTTGGTTTATAATTTTTTAAGTTTTTTTTAATGGTTTATAATTTGAAATTATTTTTAAAAATGTATTTTTTATTTAATCCAGATATGTAGGACCCACATATGTGCCACATCATCAACTTAACAGACTTTTTAACGGAATATGACGGCAAGGACTATTTGTGAGGACACTTATTAACCTTAAGGACCATAAATGACCAAAAAAAACATAAAGGACGCAATGTGACAGAGTTTCGCAAACCTCAGGGACGTTTTGTGATAATAAGCCTTATCTTTATCTTCTTAGTTTTTAAGGTACAAAGGTCTTCCACAGACATCGGAACATTGTTGTCCCACAATAATAATAATAATTGTTGCACTCAACCATAAATAAGGGATTCTTATTAGGTTTTTTTTAATCCAAAGATGTTAACCCTAACTTTTAGGGCTCGTTTTGGAAATGGCTTATTCCAAAAGCGCTTATTCTAATAGCTTCTACAAAGAAGAAGTTTGATGTTTAGCTATCACTCTTGAAAATGCTTTTACACTACATAAAAATAATTTTGATATTTTGTAAAGCATTTGTCTGCCAAAATAAAATCAATTTTGTTAATGAGAGAATACCACATTATCATAAGATTTTATGAACTCAAAAAGCTCTTTCGAATGAAAATCTTAGAATCTTTTATCATCTATATAATATAAATGGTTAAAGTTCATACAAATTTTTTTTTGTTTATGTCTAATACCTAATTTAAATTCTATAATAATAGACATGGGAAATAAAATTTAAGATTCTTAAAAGAAATAAGAAAATATGACTTAATGAAACTATAAGAAAAGAAAGAAAAAAGGACTTCCCCAAATAAGATTGATGCTCATTTATTGAATATAAAAAATGGAATTAACGAGACATAAGAAGATTTGTAATTCTCTCACGTTAATCATTCATCTCTCGTCCATGATTTAAATTTTATTCTTCAACTGTCTCTTTACCTCTAATCTCTCCCTCCTCTCTAAAGTCCAATAGCTCATCATCATCATCATCATCATAAAATTGAAACTATTGATTTCCTTTTGAGTGCAAGATTCCACACAAATAAAACAAGAAGCATCTAACCAATCAGACCAATTTTACCCGCGAATCTCAGTATCTTACAGTTATTCGACGACAAATTAACCGGACCAGCCAGTGATGCCGTGCCAAACAACAACGGCTACTTTACCCATTTTAGCCAGTAACAACGCGCCCTCCACCCCAACGGTCACATTTTCTCATTTGTCCTCTAACCAATTTCTAAACACACTCTCTGGCTCACTCACAACGTTTTAATTTGTTTCGAAAAAACCAAACAAACACCCTCCCTCTCTCTCTTCCCTATAAATTCGTCTCCTTCTCCCTCAATCTCTCAGAACCAGAACACTTTCAACCCACAACAACAACTACAGTCTGAGATTTGTTGTTGGATTTTACAAGATTTCCCAAGATGCATAAACTTGTTCTGCTCTCTCTTCTTCTCTTCTCTGTCTCACATTTCAATGTGGTACAAGCAGACAATGCGCCTGCTCCTTCTCCCAAGCCCTCCACAACCACGCCAAAGCCGCCGTCGCCAACGCCACAACAAACACCACCACCGCAACCCTCTACGCCTTCTCCTCCTGCCACTACTCCGGCCACTACTCCCGCCACTTCTCCGTCATCCCCTCCGAACCCTCCGACTCAGTCGCCGCCTTCGCCTGCCCCCAAAACTGCTCCAACAGTTCCTCCGCCAACCCAACAAACTCCTCCGGCGGCGACACCCGCCGTCTCTCCGGCAAGTCCTCCGACACCTGTTTCTCCCGCTAAGAGCCCATCCAAAAGTGTGTCTCCCCCAGTTCAATCTCCGCCGACTCCTCCGGCCAAGACTCCGGTGACTGCTCCGGCGAAAAGTCCAGTCGGGGTTTCCCCAGTTGCAGAGGCTCCGGAGATTGCTGCGACCCCGGAGATTGCGGCGACCCCCTCTGAACCAGCAGGCATTCCTTCGAGTTCTGCAACACCGGCAGGGTCGCCGGGAGTGTTCCCGTCAAGCGGTAGCCCACCAATTCCCGCTCCGTCGAGCCTGTCGCCGGACACTGCGCAGGGTCCATCTAGTGATGATTCTTCCAGTTCGAGTTTGAAGTATGGCGTTTTGAGTGGGCTGTCCATTTGGGTTGCTTTGGCTCTCTAAATCATCTATACTTCCATTTTCTGTGCTTCCATATTATTTATATTTTATTTATTTATTAAGAATTTTTTTCTTTCTCTTCTGCTTCCACGGATTACTGGACTTTTGTATCATTTTTTGTTGTTGAATGATAAATATTCGTTTATTATCATATTTTATATTTTATTCTGTCCCTTGTAATAAGAAGTAACGAAGAAGGAAAAATAGAAATGCTGCTAGGAGGGTGTGGTGATTAAAATTCTGGGTGTGAATAGCAATTTGTGGATTATGGTTGGAATAAAACCAAGTATGAATTGAGGCCCAAGAAGTGAAGATGGTTCAAATTGATTATAATAATGTTTGTTTGATGGGGGCAGTCCTTAATTCTATTAACTGATCGGACCAAAGATGGTCTTCCTTGCCCCCCAATTCGCAGCACTTGAGGATTGTTAGATCAGATTTCGACATCCTTTGCCCTTCTCTGGCACCTTATGTTTCTTTTCTTTTCTAGCATTCCTGCTTTAACTTGTATCATGTTTTGGTCTTTATATGTGATGTATGCTTGATTGTAGTCCCCTCCTAATTGGACTCCTGCTTTCTGTATTTGCACCCTGGTTTTAAGCTCCAGGTTCCCAAAAAATAAATAAATAAATAAATAAAATAAAAATTGGACGGTGAGATGTGGATAAAATTGGATTTTGTTCTTCAAAATATAAAATTGGGTTTTCAGTAGGCTTCACAAATGTTTGTTTGGTCAGGCAAATTCGGCTGAAATGATTTCAAAACTTGCAAAGCTTGGGTTGGCAGCTGGGGAGCTTCTATAATAAGCCAATGTTGAGGGGTTACAATGAGGGGATTCAATTCCGCAGTTCAATAATAACTATGCATTGACTCGGACAGCTATTAAGGACCTCGTCATTATAACCGCTTACTATAACTCCTCGTTCTAGCCTCTTTGTGGCAGCTGTGCTCGCTTATGGGCTGTTTGATGCAGTTACATGCACATCCTTTTTGGTCCTTACGCATTTCTCGGCTATGAGAAAAGTACAAGGAACAACCCCGCAGCCAATATCGTTTGATGCACTCTTGTATGGATATCATTTGGATGGTCTGGTTAGGTGCCTTTATTTTTACACCAGAAATGTATAAGTGCTTAGTTGCAAGAATACATCTCAAAGGTTTCATTTAGCTACTAACAAAATTGAGGAGGAGCCAAATATCTTAGGTTCAGGCTTTCACGGGCGTAAAAATACCTGTGAAATTAGGTTTACCTATGTCTTCGTATTCTGGATGAGGGAGTGAGTTGTAGTGATTTTGTTGTTACCAAGAAGTTGGGGTAGAAGAAAAGTGATATAAAATATCAAGTCTTACACTTTTCTTAATCCACTAAGAAAACAAAGTTGTCTTTAGGTCATCTCTAGCTACGTGCTATATCTCAAATATAGCCCTAAAATAATGCAAAAATCATCTCCAGCCATGGACTAAACAAAATTTAGGCCGAATTTGGAGGGCCACATTTGGCCTTTTAGCCCTCCAACCGGGCACATGTAGCCTAGCTTTGGCTTAGACCAAATTTTTTGTGGGCCCCATGCATATGCTTTTGAAGAAAATAAATTATCAAGTGTGGGCAAGAGGCATGAATCATCTCGTGCAAATGTATATTCAATAGCCAACATTAAAAGTGTTGATGTCATCGATGATGTCAGCTGGATATACATGACTGTTGGAAGTAAGATCATTGATACGCATCCTTTTTTTTTTGGGTTAAGTGTGGTCACCTTTTAAAATGTTTTCAATTCGTGTTATTTAAGAAAAAATTATAAAAAATTACTGATCATGACTGTTGGAGCTCGAAAAATTATGTTTCCAATTTTTAAATGTTTTCAATGTTTTAAAATGTTTAAAATGTTTTCAATTCATGTTTTCAATGTTTTAAAATGTTTAAAATGTTTTCAATTCATGTTTTCACACATACTTTTTAAATGTTTTAAATGTTTCAATTCATGTTATTTAACAAAAAATTCAACACATGTCACTCGAAAATTATAGCCCGAAAAATTATTAAGATTCTTTCAGGATAAGACGTGCCACATGGACACAAAATCTTCTCACAATAATAAAATATGAAGGATTCTAAAATATAGCCCTGGATCGCTGAAGATGGAAAAATTTAGCCCGCACTATCCTTTAAAAAATTAATATTTTAGAAGGCTAAATTTTTAGCCATGGGCTACATTTAGTCTTATGACTGGAGATGACCTTAGCATCTCTGAAAGAAGGATATGCTTTTGCTATTATGTTTTCCTTCTTGCCTTCCGCGGATTGTTATCTTGATGTGGACAGGAAATAACGTCACGAGGCCATTTCGAGTAGCTGGAGCTGCTGCACTGGCACCCCTGATCGACAAGGGTTTAAAAAAGATCCAAAAATATTTCAACTTTTCCCAATGTGGTCTATGCATTTGCGCTTGTGGTCTCCATAGTGGCTGTGCCACGTTTGACAGTTGTTGGCTTGCTTATCCTCTCTAGATGGGGAAAATGAACCGTTGCTTGGAGTGTTTCGTTCTTGTAATTTCTGGCCTCCTAGGTGTATGCTGTTTCAGACCACCCGTGGACACGCTAGCCACGGCTACCATCAGCGGGTTTGCTGGTCGGCGGGATGTGGCTCCATACAACCTTGAGACAATGCCTAGAAATTCACTGCGAATGCAATTGCAATGCCTACAAACTAAGATCTCCAAAGGAATTCCAATTCCATCTCTAACTGGAAGTTCATTTCCCTCTCCTCTGCCTCTCAAACGCCTTTCCCACTTTCCCCTTTCTGTTCATCACGCCAAAGTTTATTACTGCATTTCGTCCACCAAACTTCATAATGGCCTATTCAATTGAAATATTTCAGTCCACTTTCCCCTTATGAAAGAACAATATTTTTCAAGAGCAAATTATGAATGAACAAAAAAGAAGACGGAACAAAAAAAATCCCAAAATCATTCTCTTTACCTCTTGATAAATGGATACACCATAAGGAAACCAGTGGTACACTACCTGCAACAAGAAAATTGATGTAGTAAATTTAATGACAAATTGTATTTTTCGCTTAAAAAAATAGGAAAATACTTTCCTCCTTCCTATGTAACTGTAAGTAGGAACTCTTATATTTTTAATACTTTGATATGTATGTAGAAGTTTTTCTTTTTGCATTTCTTATAAATTATTTTTATACATGTGTCAAAACATGATTTGCATCATTCGAGGAAATGAGGCAAGGAGTATCCTAAAAAAATTATTATTAATAGATGTGTAGTTTTGAGATGTGGTGCCATGTACGTACCTTGTTATGCGCTTCATACAGATATTAGGACTTTAACTTAGGCTGCGTAGATGATTTCTTCACTGACGTGTATTCTATGAAAAAGAAAAAAAATAATCTAAACGATATTAGCATTTTAAAAAAAATTGTAAAAATAGTTTTTCTTAAATTTTGACCACCCAGTCTCGACTCAATGCTGAAAAGGAAAAGATAAATGAAAAATCTAAAAAAGTCTATTAAATTTGGGGCCATAAAAGGGGGCCAGAAGGACCCACAAAGACCACTTCTGATCAAAATGCCAGAAAAAATAGACAGAAAAATTTGATTAAAATTTTCAGTTGCAAATTATTTGGAAGAACAGAATTGCTGAGTCTCAGTCTCAGCACTCTCAGTCAGTCTCTGTGATCGATGGCAATGGCGGACAATGGGCGAGTTGTGTGCAAATGCACAGCGAGGAGGAGCTTCTGCTTCAGAGAAGTGACTTTCGACGAGAAGCCCAATCTCCGAAACCATCTACGAAACGTTTCGACAGTTCCTCTCTTTAGAAACGGCCTCATTACTCGGTGCCCATCTGTCGCCGGAAATAGCATTCTCAGGTTCGCTCACACAATTATAGTTTATTTTTGTTGAATTGATTGATTCGTCAGTGGCATGGTTTGTTTGGTTCACGAGAAAACTCGGGAAATGAAGGAAAAAAAAGATAAATTTTTAGACTTGCGTGGTAAACTGAATACATGGCTAGGCTCAGTTTGGTTGCTGATTAAATTTAAAATAAAGAAATGTAAAAGGGAAAACTTAATTAATTGATTCCGACAAGAAATTTCTGAGCTAAGCTTGTTTCTTGCTTTTGAAAGTTGAAATTGGATTGATAGAGAATCTAGAGATGTATGTATGTATGTGTATATACATGCATGTGATGTTACAATTGTGCATTAATTAGAGAATCTATGTATTGTATTGTAGCATGGATGCACGAGAGAATTCGAGGTCCTCCATATTGTCCTCATCAAGACATCAGAGAGTTCCCATATATGTGATGATGCCTGTTGATGCATTTTGCATTGATGGTTCAGGGCGTCCGAAGATTAGGAAGTAAGTTTTATTACTTTCCTTGTAGCTGAATACACTGTCAATACTCAATACTAAAGTTTATGAGAGGAATTGATGAGGCTATGATGCATATACACACTGGAATTAATTGATTTTATTCTACTCTTTTAAACAGCTTGCTGCTAACTTTTCAAGCTAACTGTTTTAGGCTTAAATGTGCCTTTGAAAACATTTTGAAGTTTATTTATTTACTGTTTTTTCCCTTTCAAGTTTTACTGGTGACACAGAAACGCTTTATATGTCCATCGATTCATTGTTGTTTCAGAATCAAGGCCTTAACTGTAGCTCTAAAAGCACTCAAGTTGGCAGGTGTCCATGGAATTGCAGTTGAGGTTTGGTGGGGAATCGTAGAGCGTTTCTCTCCTCTTGCATATGATTGGTCTCTATATGAAGAGCTTTTCAAACTGGTTTCTGAGTCAGAGTTGAAGTTGCATGTTGCCTTGTCTTTTCACTCAAACATGAACTCTTCTTCTAGCAGAAAAGGTGGTGTAAGTCTTCCGCTCTGGATCATAGAGGTTTGTTTTCTTTGCTATTTGCAAATCCCATTTGACTGTTGGGCCTAGGAGTTTTCATTAAATTGTTGAAGTTATTAGACTGGTAGAATCCACACGTTCCCCTGTATCAGTACCCTTACATTACCTGGTCATACTTTTCTTACAAGCATAAGAAACATAACCCCTATGGATGGCTATGCATGATATTGACTTTTCTTCAGGATCCTTGCTAATATGCTATGGTCTATGTGTCCCCATTGGCATACTTGATTTCAGCTTTGATGTATGCAGTAAGTAAGCAGTTTGGATCCTGAATTTAGATAGAGAAGCTGATGCTCTTTTTTTCCTCCCAGATTGGCGATCACAATAAGCACATATATTATCGTGACCAAAATGGATTGTCCAATGATGACTATCTTACACTAGGGGTTGACCACGTGCCTCTGTTCTGTGGCCGGACTGCCCTCCAATGTTATGAAGATTTCATGTTGAGTTTTGTTAAGAAATTTGAATCATTTATTGGAAGTGTGATAGAAGAAATTAGTGTTGGTCTTGGTCCTTCTGGTGAACTTCGGTATGTTACAGTCACACTAGAACCACAAGTATGAATCCAGTGCAATAATTTCTTATGCAGCATTGCTCACAGGTATCCTGCACATCCTTTTGGCGATGGTAGATGGAACTTTCCTGGAATTGGTGAATTCCAGTGCTATGACAAGTACATGTAGGTTAAGAATCTTTCATCTTGTGATGGAAATTTGGTTGATGTTGAATTTTCCCTATTTTCAAACTTGCTTCCTTTTAGGATGGACGACCTAAAGATGGCTGCATGCAAGGAAGGAAAGCCTCAGTGGGGAGAGAGGGGACCACAGAATGCTGGCGGTTACAACAGTCTCCCATCTGGAGTTCCTTTCTTTGAAGAGGGAGAGGAAAGCTTTCTTTCTGATTATGGGTGTTTTTTCCTTGTATGAAACTGATGGAAGTTGCTTGTGTTATTATTTTGAAAGCAAATTTATGCATAATACATTGCACGACAGAAATGTTCATTTATTTTGGCTGTTCATGCACATTTCATCCCAAAACTTCCACATGGAATAAAATGCACACACTTCAATGAATGGAGATATTGGGCTAGTGTTATTTTTAGTCATGCAAGACTTTTTGTAGGTGCATGCAAACACCTTGGGTCTGCAATATACAGTATCAATCTTTTATGTAACTTTTTTGTAATCCATTTGTTTCTGGGGGTTATTCTTGCGGACTTTTTGAAACTGGAGTGTTACATTACCCTTATGCAACATGATTTTGGAAGTAGATAAGTTTTGAAGGATTCAGTATGAATCTTATGACAAGGGTATGAGGTTTTCTCTGAAAAATGCAGTAAATTATATGCAATTTGATTAAAAATGAAAAAAAGCATTGATGCTTGTCTTCCAGAAAACAAAAATCATCATAGGATTGTATTGGTAAGTAAATCAAGAACAATTTTAGATGTATAAATGGGAAAGTGTATTATGGTTACTTATCATGTGATACTTGGCATAACATGATTAAACTGATTGAAATATAATGTGGAGCTTAAGAGATCTGACAGTGGCTTAACTCGTTGTAGGAATGGTATAGTGGTAGGCTGCTTCATCATGCAGATGATATTCTTGCAAAGGCAGCTAAAATTCTGAGGAAATATCAAGAAAACAAGAAAACTTCTATTCTATTGGTGGCTAAAATTGCTGGTATATTTTGGTGGTATCAGACAGTAGCACACCCTGCTGAACTTACAGCTGGATACTACAACACTGCCCTTAGGGATGGTTATGATCCTGTTGCTTCAATTTTGTCTCGTCATGGAGCTGCTTTGCATTTTTCGTAAGATTCTAAATTTTAAGGTTCTTACTAGAATTTTGTTTACCAACCTGATGACTAAAGGGTTTCCTTAGACATGATCTTTTTCAATGTATCTATTCTAGCATGCTCACATACTAAATATCTTATTGCAGCTGCTTAGAAATGATGGACACTGATAACCCAGCATCCTATCTTTGCAGCCCAGAAGGATTACGCCAACAGGTATTTGGCCTGTTGATTAGTAATGCATTGCTTCTACGCTTGTTGCCTTGTTGGGAATTAGTTTGAAGTCCTTGTTTCAGTTTTGACATTTTCGTTTGTATTTCTCAAGTTTTCAAGTTAGCTAGGCCATGCAGCTTTTCTTGGCACGGCAAGTCATGCCAGGTCTAGGCCCAACATGAGCTTAGCATGCACCCTTGCGATTTTTTTTTAGCATTAGGGATATCGGGTATTGGTACTATTGATTTTGTCTGGCAAAATGAACAATAAAGAAAAAAACATATAACAATTTATCAACGAATAATTATTTTCTGTACTATTGAAATTTGGAATACAATTTACTACAAAATAAGGTTGGAACTGCATCAATATCGTTTTAGCATCACTATAGTTTACGTATATCTTACTTTATGTTGGCATGGCCCGGTCCATTTTACTCCACTAGGTGGTGGTAGTGGTGGTTTGCTGCCATCTATATCATTCAATTGGTTTCTTATATAAAATGTTTACTGGATTTTTATCCAATTTGACTTTGCTCTAACATGATTCTATTTGACCCCAGATATGGACTGCTTCAAAGAAAAGGATAATACATTTGATCTGGAGAAATACCAATGAACGATTTGACAGGGTAGATTCATCCTTTGCTTAAGAGAAAAAGCAAATTTCAGCTACCTTATATTTCTATTTGACCATATATTGGACAGCACACACACAGATATGGATTGAACATTATATATTTAATATTGCAATTGGGTTTGCTCATGTAAGAGAACGAGTTTTTGATTGAAAGGAGATGAAATATCTGACAATCCTAGAATAGCAACAAATAACTAGTAAGAATGACTTCAGATATCATTTAAGTTGGCTAGCTTAAAATGAATTTAGGGTTTATCTCCTTCTTTGGTTGCCCATTTTGCCCCCATATTCACCCATCGGCTTTTCTCTTGCAGGTTGGGTTATGGCAAATACATGCTAACTGTCAACATTCACAGGCCGAAGCTGTAAGATCATTTACTTACTTCAGAATGAATGATAAGATTTTTAGGGCTGAAAACTGGAATAATTTCGTTCCTTTTGTTAGAAAGATGAGCGCAAATTGGTGATGTGCCTCAACCCAATATAACCATTAAATTTCACTGAACAATCAAGAGCAACAGTCTCACTGCCCTATAATATTTTTTTGTTCAAGGGCAGATGTAGAAGTTAAGTAACTTCCTGATTAATGAAATAACTTTGTGTTTCTATCCTCTGTGTGCTTGATCTGTAGTCCAAATGTTTGTATAAAAGCCAAAGCAACGGAAGTTTTGTTCAAATTTAATGAACAGAAAAGTAAACATCGAGAAATCCAACAGATAAGAGGGCTGCTTGTCAGTTGTGAAGATTGCCCTTTGTGCCACGCTTGATGTTTTTAGGTTGGCTTGCAGGGTTCTCTTGTCAATAAGATGTATAGAAAACACCATGAACATGGGGTGTTCAAAACCCAATTCAATCCGCTCAAACAAACCGATCCGATCCATGTTCATTGTTTGGATTGTTCAAGTCGTAGTGACCTCACAATTGAGGGGTACGTTCCGCGTTCTATTTCAATGGCGCACCGTATGGCCAGGTGACCTATATGAAGCTGTCTACAGCTTCCACTTTGAAGATTGGTGGGTCTTGAGTCTTTGATGGTGTGTATGGCCAATTGAAACTGCAACAGCTTGGGAAAGCACAAACATCTGCCCAAACTATAATTTGGGCGTGAACGGAATAAAAACTGGAACAAGCTATGGATTTGCAACTTTACATATAACTAATTTTCCAGAGCACCAAGAGTCATAAATGATATGCAAAAACTTGGTCGAAGAAACAGGGCCTTATACTTCCAAATTATTATTTAACATGACTGTACGTGAATATTTTCATGTACATATTCATTGCTGCAATAATGAAGAAGGGAAGCAACAACCAGAGATTGAACTCTAGTCAAATGTCGATTGTCATGCAGACTTGGCGGAGATATCCAAGGGCTTCTTATAAGACTGCAACAGGAGAGAAGAACATACCACACTAAGAGATGAAGCAGCCATACAGGCACCTGCAAGCCATGGTGGTAATCGAATTCCAGTAAAAGGGAACAAGACTCCAGCAGCGATTGGCATGCCAAGGATATTGTAGCCCAAGGCCCAGACATAATTCAATCGAATACGAGACATGGTCTTTCTAGAGAGATGTATGGCTGTAACTACATCTTCCAAATTGCTCTTCATCAGAACTATATCTGCCGCTTCGATAGCTACGTCAGTGCCAGCACCAATTGCCATCCCAACATCTGCTGCAACCAAAGCTGGAGAGTCATTGATTCCATCTCCCACCATTGCCACAGTCAGTCCTTTCAACTGCATCCAATTTTCATTTGACAAGTCAGAAAAGGCTATACTTGCTCAGATTGTACTCACATATTAGGTAGGGGAAAAAACTTAATACAGATTAAAAAATTAAATGTTCCTTAAAGAAATTGGTTTACTCTCGACATATCACTGATAAATTATTTGAAACCAGAATAAAATTGCTTGTGTAGCTGGGTAATAGTAATCCAAGACACAGTGTCTCATTAAAAAGAAAACAAATCCAAGACTCATCAAACCTTTACAAGAAATTCAACTAGTGACTCAAAGCTCTCTGATGTTTCGAAATAAGTCAACTAATGATCAAAGCGTGCTCAATGGTTTTGTTCTCAACCATTTTTACAACTCAACTGGATCAAAAAGCCTTCTGTAATTTTCAGCTGGAAAATGAGTTGGAAAAATTGACAGAGGTAGAGGCTGGAGAAGATGAAAAAAGCACACACTGGACAGAATTTGAGGCTTGCATGCCTCACAAAATGTCACCACCATCCTCCAGATAAAATGGATAGTAAATTCCATATTCTAGAAGCGGAACTAGGAAGAACATCTGTAAATGTGTCACTCACTCATGCAAAATCTTGTTCTAGTCTAGTATAGTTGCCTACATGTCAGGGAGTAAAAGCGTATTAACAAGGCTTCATACAACTACATATATTTAAACTTCTTGAAATAAGCTTACCTGTAACTCTTTGATTCTATCAGCTTTTCCCAGTGGATCTGTCTCAGCAAACACCTTGTCAATGCCAACCTCCTTTGCAATAGCTGCTGCTGTAGCCCAGTTATCACCAGTAACCATGATGCTTGAAATGCTCATTGAGTGAAGATAAGAGATGACTCGCGCAGCCTCTGGCTTCACTGGATCAGTTACAGCAAAAGATCCAGCAACCTTTCCATCAATGGCAACCAACACACAAGTTCGAGCCAGTTTTTCATTTTCTGAAACATATTCCTCAACCTCAGGACCAACCTGGACATTACAATCCCGCATGAGCCTCTTGTTCCCAACCAAAACCATTTTGTCACCAACTCTTCCACTAACCCCAGCTCCTGTGTGTACCTCAAAGTCCTTAGCCTCCATCACATGCTCAGTTGATCCAAACTTCTTGAGCAGCCTCTTAGCATGCTCCACAACGGATTTTGCTATTGGGTGTTCACTATTTGCCTAAATATTTGTAAAAAAGAGGTGTGTTAGCATAATTGTCAAAATAAATTAAGATAGGACAATAATTGTAATGTTTTTCATCATTCATAAATTAAGAAATGGTGGTAAACAAACAAACCTATCAGCGGTTATTGGGGATTATGTCATGCGTAGCTTAACACTTTAAGCACTCAAAAGTTTCAAATTAAAGTAAAGATAGTAAATTTTCATGTAAAATTTTGAAATATAAGCACCAACCTCTGCAGCGGTCGCCACAGCACAGAACTCCTCCATTGAGTAATTGGAAAAGAGCACAGCACTGACTACTTCTGGTTTCCCAACTGTCAGTGTCCCAGTTTTATCAAAAACAACTGTTTTCACCTGTAGGATCACACACATATGTATTTTTAGAAAAAGAAAAAAGAAAACAAAAAGAACGCCCAGTTAAATGTCCAGATACCTAAAAAGTGTCAAATGATATGAAATCTATGGATGTGCATGACTTAGGTTCTGTTTGCATCCCTCCATACCCAATGACATTAAATGTAATTTTTTTTTTTGGTTCAGAGCCTACAAGTTCACAAAACGGAGGTAGAGAACCTTACTGTTCTTAAGTATAAAATGTTGAGAGTATTTGTCCCACATTGAAATGTTAAGGGACCTATCCTGGATTTATAAGGAGTTGGGCTACTTCCCCCATTGCCAATTGGTTTTGAGGTGGAACCTCAACTTCCTTCATAAAAGTTGTCATAATTGCAATTTGCAAACATCAACATAAGCTATGTTGGTAAAATATGTGATAATATGAACTTCATGAGACCTGATGACCAATAAAAGGAAAACAACCTCATAAAGGAGGAAACAAGAAAATAACTACACTTGCAACCTCAAGACATATATAGTTTGTGATCAGCAATTCACCTTATTGTGAGATAATGTCACAATACTGCAATTGTTCAAGTAAAAATTGTCACACTTGCATTTCCTAATACCAAAACAAGCAGGTTTCCAGTCTCCTTTTATTTCTAAATGAAGTAACTAAAGACACTAGCAAAAATAACATGCAAATTGCACCCAGATTCTAAATAGACAGCTGAAAGTTGTTTCCTAGGCAAACGTGGCCTTACCTTATGAGCCTTTTCAAGTGAATTTCCACCCTTGATGAGAACACCTTGTGAAGCACCCTTCCCTGTTGCAACCATTACTGCAGTAGGGGTTGCTAGTCCCAAAGCACAAGGGCAAGCAACCACTAGCACCGAGATACCAAACTGTAATGCCAGCTCAAATTTATCCATGCCTTCTGGTATCCAATGTTTTGGGTAAAGACCAAATTCTCCAGGGATGAACCATCCCAGCCATGTTAAAAATGCTGCAATGACAACCTGATATAGGAAAGGCAAAAGAATTAATTCGGGAATTGAAAAATTTGCATAACACGTGGAGTCATTTGCCTCCGGCTACCATTAGCTAGTTTGTCAAGCAAGAAACTCAACTTTAAACAAAATATTCCAAAAAGAAAAAATAACTCAGACGTTATTGGGAGCACAAAAAATAAAAACTGGCCCACAGAAAGCCAAGAAAGCAAAAGACAGATAAGGGAAATAAAAATGAAGAAAGACCTTAACATAACCTATAGAAAGAAAAAACAAAAGCATTGCCTAAATACATGCTCCTGATCTTCTAAATCAAGAACAAGTCTTCATTTTAGAGAGAAGCTTCTCCTGCTGACAATCAGATGCAGCTAAGTGCTTTGAATACTTCAATATCCAATTTCCAGTTTTAATTATTTTCTTTTTTTTTTTTTTTTTTTGGGTAAAAGTATGATAGGAAATGCACATAAAACTTCAACTATTGGAATTAAAAAATCTTAGAAGCTAAAAAAAGAATTAAGCAGAATTTATTACCAACATTACATGGTAAGTTAGAGGAATACAAAAATCAACTTACTGTTGGAACAAAAAACTTCGAAATCTTGTCAGCTAGTTTCTGAACAGGTGCTCTGGCAAGCTGCGCTGCTTCAACAAGTTGAACTATCTGGGACAGTGCAGTCTCTGCACCAACGTGAGTTGCCTTCACCTGTAAGCATCCATTCTCATTGATGGTACCACCAATAACCTATTCAAGAAAATGGAAAAAATTGGAATTTAGCATTTTTCTTTAAATGCTGCAGAAAAAAAAAGAAGTAAGAAACAAAGGTTTACTACCTTGTCACCAAGTCTTTTAGCAATAGGCCGTGCCTCTCCTGTAATCATACTCTCATTCACATAGCTTTGACCACTAACTACAATCCCATCAGCAGGAACTTTTGCCCCTGGAACAATCTTAAGTATATCATTTCTTTGAATAAGTTGAGTGCTAATTTCCATCTCGGAGATAACATTTCCATCATCATCCAATGACAACAGATAAGCTGTATCAGGAGCAAGGTCAGTCAGCTTCGCTAAAGCATCAGATGTCTTCCCTTTAGCTATAACTTCTAAGAACTTTCCCAAGAGTATAAAGGATATCAACATAGAACTAGTTTCAAAGAAATCTTGCCCTTCAAATTTATCCAAAGCCAATGCTTTCATTGCTATATAGACAGAGTAAAAATAAGCAACATTGGTTCCCAGTGCAACAAGAACATCCATATTAGCTGATCTACGTCTTAATGCATGATACGATCCCACATAAAACCTGACAAGGAAATCCAAAATCAATATTTATTCCTCAAAAGCCTGGATGTACAAGTTTTTGCTACACAACTCATAACAAGAACAAGAATCGAAATACAGGAATTGAATACCTCCGGCCGACAATGAACTGCACTGGTGTGCAAAGAATCCATCTTAAAAGCATCCCTACGGCAAGCATGTTGTGAACCTTGTATTCTAACCAGTTACCATATGGAGGAAGCATAGGAAGAACCATTGAGAAAAAGAATATAGGAACTGAAAATAGGCAACTCAGGAAAAACTGGTTCCTGTACATCTGAATCTCATGTTTCTGCTCAGCTTCTCTTCGTCTTGGAGGGACATACAAGCTTGCCCGGTACAATTTGAGGTCACGGCCGGCTTTTTCGACACAGTGTATAAGCGATCTTGGACCTGTGAGGTTTGAATCGTAGGCAATAGTCATCTTTTTTTCTGCGAAATCCACTTCGACATTATTTACACCTTCAACTGATTCAAGGGACGATTGGACAATACTCATATCCTCCGGAGAATTAACTCCTTCAAGTTTTAGATGAACTTTGTTTACATCATTCCCAGAACTAATGAGATCAGCTCCAAAGCCAGCATCTTCAATTGCTTGAATAATGCAACTGGTGTCAGTGAGGCTTGGATCAAAGTGAATCTTTGCTTCTTCAAGGGCTAGACCAACAACTGCATTTTTCACTCCAGCAATCATTCGAAGGGCAGATTCAACAGACTCCGAGCAGCTCGTGCATGCCATTCCTTTTATCCTAAGCCTGCTGACTGCTACGTCTTGTTCCGGAAAGTCATCAACTGGGAAACCTGCATCTTCTATGGCTTCCTTAATTTTTTTTGCCTAACACAGAGTACATCATATGTTATCCTTTATCATATAAATGTCCATAAAACATACTAATGAAGTAGTTAAAAAAAAATTAATGTAGAAACATTTTTGTCAGGATCTCGTGTCTAACAAATGGATTTGAATTAAAAAGAGAGGAAAAAAAAAAGAAGATAATATTTTGAAGACAGATACAAAAATAATATCTTAGAGAAATCCTTAAACTTCACTCACATTAATGAGCTCTGGTATATAATTGACTGCAGCTTGGCCTTGAATGGGCGACACTGTTGCATTCTTGACCCCATCAAGCTTTCCTAGCACAGATTCAATGGTAGTTGCACAAGATGCACACTCGATATCCCCTATTTTGAACTTAACTGTTCTAATCCTTATATCTTTGTTATTATTATCCGAAGGCTTCAACAGAGGCACCTTCAGATCATCCATCCCTTTAGCATCCACTCCACCATCCAAATTGTTCGTGTCCATCAAACCTAAATTACAAATGGCATTAAGTACTAAATACATAAATAATTGGAATTTGGAGCCAAATATTCTGTACTTTCCGATATAACTATATTTAAAGACAACAGTAATATATATACATGTTTCTCTATGCATGTATCCATAACGAAAAAACGTTTAAGTCAGCAAAAAATAAATGTAAGAAAGATTAAAGGTGGCTAAAACAGAAGAAAGAAAAAAAATCAAAATTCATACATCATATGCGCGTGATCAATCAATCAAACTCCAAAAAAATTAATATACAAGACAACAAATCAATAAACTGTGTGTTACTGTTAAATTATTACAACTTATCCAATCAACATCAGCAGAAAAATTAAAGAAATTGATACATAAAAGGATTGAAATAAATCAATTAACAAAGAAATTCAAAGTTCCAATTGATCAAAGTATAATTAACCTAAAAAAATATTCATCTCTGTCAATCATCAAGAACAATACAAAATTTAAAAGCTCATATCTATATCTATGTGTGTATATATACGCATGTGCATGCGTGAGTGCGCATAAAGTACCTTTAATTGACGAAGAAGACGACGAGACTGCGTGAGTGGAGGAAAAAGGTAAAAGCTGAAAAGGAGGAAAGAGGCGAGAAAACTGAGAAGAAAATTAGGGTTTTGCAGAGGCGAAGGGAGGCGGGGATTGTGAGGTCGGCGAAACCGCAGAGAGTTTGTGCGCCAGAATTTTCTTCTGTGCGTATGGAATTGTTGTGGGTGGGGCTTGTCGTTTATATAGTCGCCTGACTTTTTAAAATTTTGAAATTGTAACGTCTTATATAAGTTTGATTTCCCACCCTCTTATGCATAGTTTTGAACGGTTTTATTTTACAACTCATACCCTTTGACTAGGCCTAATTACAAACCGACCCCCCAAATAAGGTTTAATTATACTACAAATATCATGCGCGTTTGGCCAAAAAGGGAACAAGGTGGGGGGAGAAATTTGGCTTTTAAAAAAAAAAAAAATTTATTTTAGTAACTTTTTATTTTTATTGCTGTATATCGATCCTGCCTGTTTGATGTAAACATCATGTTGTCACAATTTGCATTCTTTAGTGTGGGTACTTTTCGAACTCCAAATATTCCATTTCACCAACCCCAACGGTTTGAGCCCTATATATAATTTGATTTTTCTACAATGAATACCTTAGATTTCTCATAGAGTGTATTTAGATTTAGTGTGGAGATATTAAGTTTGTAAACGATTACTTGTTGAGTTCCCGATTCATGACTTCCTTCATATTTCTAGTACGTAAACATGAGTAAGAGGAAACTAATGAAGAAATTGATCCTCTTATTCTTAGCGGTTTTTGGCATTGGATTCATTCTCCTAATATGAATAGATTTGGCACGAAGTAGGTAACTCCTAGAATATGCGAATTAGAAGCCTTCCTCTTTTGCCTTATAGGTCACTTGAGCTGGAGTAATTTCATTTCTAATGTGGACACGTGGCAAGATTGTATTGATATCATGAATTTCAATAGATTTTTCAATGTGACAGTCACATTGTCAGATGATGCTACCAATTCATTAATATTATTACAAATGTATTTATTTTTTTAATACTATATTCTAAATTCATGACATATCATATTTCTAATTAATTAACCTTTTTTTTCTCTCTAAAGTAGGGGTTTTTTTTCCAAGTTGAAGTTTGAATATAATTTGGCCAAACTTTTGGGGTATCGAACATTCATCATTTATAAATGCTATGAGCCTATGATGTTGAGATGTCAAGATTAAGTATTCAGATGATAGAATTGCATGAGTATTGTATCCAATCCAAGTGTACGCGGAGATTAACGATAGCAGAGGACTGGTGCCAATGCCAGTAGTAATGCTAGGGAGAGAGACGTGTAACAGCAGGCCGTTCCAGAAAGAGACGTCTAACAGTCGGTCAGATTATGGAAAGAGGCAGATTAGGCCAAGGTATAAGGCAAAATCGATATAGCGAAATTCTCAATGGGTTCAGAAACCACATACTATCTAATTCATTTATGCATCAGCTTTTGTTCACATCTAATTATATATCAGTTTTTCTTTATACGAGAGCAGAGATTTTAAATTTGAAATATATTTTATTAGTTTTTCTTGATATGAGAGCAGAGATTCAAATTTGAAACATATTTCAATCAAGTTAGAGTCCCGAAATGTCACGAATTGATCATTTCAACATAATACTATTTTTAGTCATTATACACAGCTCATATTTTTACACAAAAATTTATCAAATATTTAGAAACTGATTATTGTATCAACATCACTTTTAATAAAAAGTTTACCAAACGCCAAATTGATTTCTCTCACAACAAATGTGACAACGTTTATTTTCACAGCACAACAATGTCAAACTGGCCCTTAATTAAAGATATTTCAATCATAATTTTTCATTTATTTAACACAAATGATATTGGTGAAGGGGAGAATTGAATATAGGACCTCATATATATATACAAAATGGTAAATATTATATATATATACAAAATGGTACATATATGTGCATTTTTTATGGTATCCGCGTTGTAGTTTTAGTGAAGATTACAAGCATCTTAATGAAGGATTCTATTTTGCCGCTTTTGTGTTTGAATCATGATTTCAGCTATATATATATATATATAATATATGTCCGTGTACGTGCATGCTCTTTTAAATACAGATTTGAAAGCAAAACGTACGTGGTCCATATTATTTACCCTAAAATTAAAAGGAACAGAAAAAATAAAGGAAAGAACATGGTGCATGGTCCAGGACTTTGTCCTTGGGGCCATGCGTGCAGTGAAGTGCAGCAACACTTTTGAGCGCACCATCTGTCATGGCAGTATAGAAATGTTCAGCTTTAACACTCTCATCTCATCATCTCGTGCTCAAAAAGATCATCATTCTCTCTTTATTAGTGGATATCCAATCGTTTTGCTGATCATGATGTGCCTGGAATTTGTCAATTTAGGGTAGATTCTGGATTTGGCTGCAGAGAATAATAGTATGTTTTTTTGGAAGAGGACGGGATGGGCATGATAATATTCCCGCAGAGCGATAGGTCAGCATCAAAATGAATCATGCCATGTTTTTTGGAAGAGGAGGACCAAACATATATGCTTTTTACACACTTTCTTGTTATTAGAGCACTCACATCTCCCTGGCCTCCTATTATTGTACTTCTTTTGGGGTCCAAGGTGGGCATGTTGAGAAGGTTTGAGAATTGTTGAATTTGTCACTTAGTTTTAATCCAGACTTTCATTCTTACAAACATAGAGCTTTTAATTTGAGGCAGCATAGATGATATAAAACGGTCCTATGGATTTGTATTACGTTTATTGATCAAATTTCTGATCCCCCTCTAATATAGGTGGGACCTACTAATATACGTGAGACTCACCTGTATTAGAGATGTGGTAAAAAAAAAAATAGCACAAATAGCAGCACTCTTAAAACTTGAAGATCATGTCATCTCCAGGTAGGGAGGGCTATATTTAGCCTTCTGAAAAATAATTTTTTAAGGAATAGTGTCAGGCTGCATTTTAACTGTCTACAACAACAAAGGGCTAAATTTAATATTTTAGTAGTTTTTAGTATATTATGTAAATTTAATTAAACTACTATTTAATCCTATTTGAAATACATTTTAAAAGAGAAAAATATTTTGGAATAGGATTTTTGACATGCACATCATTAGCCCCATAGATTTATTCTTGTTCTACAAAAAACTTAAAAATTAATTTAAATGGAAAAAAAATGAAGGATAGTTTGTAAAAGGATGAAATTGAGGAAGGATAATATGTGAAATGATGAAGATGTTGTGAGAAATTATGTAAGAATGAGGTAGGTATTTATACAAAAAAATTAGGAATTTTTAGATTTTTTTTTTGGATTTTTTTATTTATAAAAAGACCTAGCTAACGTCACCTAACAGCTAGGTGACGTCAACTGGGCCCCATCCAAATATTTATCCCAAATTGGCCAAAGGGCCACATGTGACCCTCATTTTAGGAATTGGCCCTTTGTGTAGCCCTTTATTTTTTTTGTAACCCTTTGTGTAGCCCACTCTTGAAGATGAATTTTGGAAATTTTAGGCTATATATGAGGATATAGCCCTTATTTGGAGATGACCTCAAGAGAAAGGGAAAAATGGCCAAATATATATGTAGAATGGTGTTGTAAAAGAAATGGGGTTCATGGGCGACATGGCATTTGTATAATGACTTATTTTAATGATTAATTGTACTTGTTAGATGAATATTGAAATGATTGTTGTTTTGTCATATAATAGTTAAGCTTTTTGGGTGGGCATATCCCCATCACAGAGCATTCATGTTGGTGTTTTTCAGTGGTCAACCTGTGTGTTTCATACGGCAAAACTTATAAGGGTCGTTTGGTACGACGACTGTTATGGATTGGACTAAATTATGAAATTGTCTTAGATTAACTCCGATTGGACTAAGCTGGATTAAATACCGACCTATGTCTGGTGCTTGTTGGACTAAGAAGTTGGATTGTAAAATTAGTGAAGACCTATGTTTGGTGTTGTATCGGATTAAAAAATAAATATTTAATTTTAATTAAGGATTTTGGACCTAAAAATAAATAAAAAGTAAATAAATAAAATTCTAATATTTTTTAAAGGCTAAAAGTATCTTATCTTTTTTTATTAATTTTATTTTCTCCTTGTTTCTTTCTTCTTCCTCGTGTCTTTTCTTCTTCCTACCCATATCTTTTTTCCCTCTTTCTTCCTCTTTTCTTCTTCGCAGGCCGTTTCTTGTTTCTTTCTATCTTTCTTTCTTTCTTACTCTTCTTCCTTTTCTCTTTTCTTCTTCCTTCCCTCCTTTTTACTCTCTCTTTATGCTGCCACAAATCCAATTGAATCAACCTGTCTCTCTCTGGTTCCATTAATTAATGATTGTGGTGGTTCAACTGGGTGGTGATGGTGGTTGACCTGGGTATGTGATGGTTGTTTATGGGTGGTTTGATTGACTGATTGGGTGATGATGATGATTCGATTGGGTCTATTGTAGCTCGTTGTGGGTTTGATGGTGGTGGTCTGGCAGAGGAAAAGCAGAGCAAAACGGAAGAGGAGAACCAGAGAGGAGAGACAGCAGTGTTGAAGAGAAAAGAGAAGAGTAGAGCAACATTGGATAATGGCAGACTCGATCGTCCAAAACAACGACTTCGTTATTTAGCGGCACCTCCACGGAGCTCTCTATTTTGTGCGAACGAACGAAGCGTTCTTCGGTTGCCCGGATTGTATAGTCTCATTTAACTTAAAGAAGCGCTGCACCAAACGTGGGTTAAGGGTGTTATTTAAGCTAATCCAATCCAGTCCAAGCCAAGGAGGTGTACCAAACAGACCCATAAGGTTATGTTGACATGTATAAGTTGTACACATGGATGACTCTTATTTGACCGTAGTACCAATCAACAATGTTAGCTCCATATGTTCAAATTGGGAGTTAGGATCAGTCAGAGACCTGTTCTGGTTGCAAAGTAAGCTCTTGGGATAAATAAAAAAAAAGGAGATATTTAGTCATATACCAATTTTTAACACTAAAACTATAAATAAATTATATACCATTTAACTTCTATAAGCAAACCCAAAATACACCCAAAAAATGATAGCTGGTTCTATTGAATTTAATTTTGATTATTAAATTACTTTGATGCCCTATTGAGTGTTTTG
Organism: Prunus fruticosa; assembly: GCA_018703695.1. NCBI lineage: Eukaryota > Viridiplantae > Streptophyta > Magnoliopsida > Rosales > Rosaceae > Prunus > Prunus fruticosa. The sequence continues at coordinate 28,177,781 of CM031920.1, forward strand.
GGTTTTTTTTTATGAACTTTTGGGGTTGGGTTTGTTTTAAGAAATCAATGATAGTTTTGTAATTTAAAAGAAGTTAAAAGCCTTTTTGTTATGTTGTAAATGAGTTTTGGGTGTATTTATAAAGTTCATTTCATATAGGGTTTTTTTTAAAAAAATTTGGACTCCTATATTGAGTATAATAGTGAATCTCCTTAAAAAAAAAAAAAAACGTATTGCTTGGTATAAAAAGGCCTCAAACAAGCTTGGGGCTGAGATTAGTTCTGCACTGTTGGTGTCCATTGGATTAGGGTATTTCATTTGGTGATGGAAATAATGTCGTCTGTACAAATGGGCTTGATGTCTATGGATTGGGCTTGTAATTGGATTTGAGCTATGATACATTTGGACTGCATTGGAATTTTGGTTTAGGGTTTACAGACGGCCTGCCTTTTGTCCCTCGAAACACATACAAAAAAAAAAAGAGTTAATCGTTTTATTAGTCCCTAAACTTAGACCCAATTTGCATTTGAATCCCTCAATTTCCAAAATCGTTCTCATGATCCTTCAACTTTAGTTTCATGAGGACAAATGGTCCTAACGTAAATTTTGTTAACTTTTCTGTTAAATACATGGGCAAAATGGTATTTTTGTATTAAATTGATTAAAATATGAATAAAAAATTTAAAAACAAAAAAATTAAAATTAAACTCTCTCTCCCCCTCTATCCTGATTTCTACTCCCCCCAAATTTGAAAAAAAAATTTGGGTAGGTTTTTTAATTGATTTTCTTTTATTGTTATTTTAAAGATATAATTTATTATTATTTTTTTTGTTTTAATATAAAAATACCATTTTGCCCCTGCATTTAACAGAAAAAGTTAACAAAATTGACGGCATAACCGTTTGTCTTAAGAAAGTGAAGTTAAAGGACCACAGGAATGATTTTGGAAATTGAGGGACTCAAATGCAAATTGGGTCTAAGTTAGGGACTAATAAAATGATTAAATCTAAATAAAAAAAGTTTCATTTATCAAGGATTACATTACAACTACTCAAGGTGTCTTAAAACTCAAATGAAGCAACCCAGCTATTCTGAAACCATGATAAAACATAAACGTACACCACACTGGTCTACAACAGCAACCAGCGAGCACTTTATTATTCCAAAAGTCTTTAATTACTACTTATTCATTGTTTTCTGGTAAGCAGAGATCCTGCTATAAATTGTGCTCACTTGAACTGAACAAACGGATCAAACCCCCCCAAGGAATTCTGGCCCTGATCCCCTGAAGCTGCCGAGGATCCTCCGCCCGAGCCAGATGAAGACCCATCCTTAAATATCCCAAGCATGGATGGATCGAACATCCCAGGACCATGCTGGGCCCCAAAAGGATAGCCAGGCCCATAAGGTGGAGGAGGAGGCATTAGGGCAATTGGGGGCCTAGGTACAAAATCCACTGCACGATCCCTCTTCATAAACTCAGCTCTCAGAGTAGACCTGTCACTGTTCTCCGACTCCCGGTGCTTCTGGAGGAAAAGAGTGAGAGGCTCAACATAGTTGTCAAATCCAAGCTTCCCCATCGCCCAGAGGATGTCCTCGGCAGTGACGGTCTTGCGCTGCTCTCTCTGGCAGCGCTCGTTGGCCTCCCCAGTGATGAAGGCAATGTACTCGGACACACACTCCTGGATGGTCTCCTTGGCGTCATCAGATATTTTTGCATGGGGTGGCAAAATACGACGCATTATGCGGATCACGTTGGCGATAGGCATGTATTGGTCCTGCTCGCGAACAACACATTGTTGTGGGGCCAACTGTGCAGGATCACCGGCGTTGGCTGCGGCCGCAACGGCATTGCTGTTGGTTGCTGCTGGGATCCCGTTGATTGGGACTTTGGAGTTGTTGACTTGTGCTGCATTCAAGGTTGAAAAAAACAGTTCATGTAAGTCGGGCTATAATTAATCACTGTACAGATACGTTCATAAATGAGAGACCAATTAACAAGCTTTTATTTATATATTATTTAAAAATATATTTGAAAGTAACAATATTGGTCAGTTTATTAATGGGTAAGGGAAGATATGGTTATGGTAATCAGGGTGTACATTTATGGGTGTGAATCATTTATCAATTGTCTCTGTGCGTGTGTGTGCAGAAATGGAAGATGGTTTAGCCAACCATGTTCGACCAAAGAGAAAAATGGTTTTGCCTACGATATAAAAGCTCCATATGGAAAATAATTAACCAAGATGCATGCAATTACAAGTCATTATATCCAGTCTATGCTAATGCTAAATACAATGTATGTCAAGATGTCAAAAACTTTGAACCTACCGTGAAGCTCATCGAAGAACTCATATCAAAAGCAAGCAAAGACAATTAGTTAATTTGACTCACACATAGACAATTGACCATCTAAATAATAAGCGTAGTTATTGAGCAAACCCTCATGTATGACGCTAATCTAATCTATTAATCTAATCTATTAACAAGAGAGAAGGAAACAAAATAGGGTTTGGTGTTCATGAGGTGATGACGTCAAATGTAACTCCACGCGCGGACGCGAGCGTCGACATGTCATCAGACTTGAGTTTACTCTGGTCAAGACAAAAGAAGAAAAAGTTCCAAGTGTTTTCTCATTGCTCACGTTGATTGGTTTGTCTGTTAGTGCTCCAGCTAAGCTCAAAAGATAAGAATAAACTGACACCTCACGCGCTTGCATGTCCACGTGGAACTGCGGGTGTGAAAAACGGTTTCATTTTAAAGAAACAGAAAAGTGGGCCCTACCTAACCTACTCCTATTGTTCAAAACTCGTTTCTCCTTCCCAATCTTCTTCGTCTTCGCCAAACACCAAAAGACCTTGTCAGCACCTCAAAGGTTTTTCATGTGCTCTGCTATTTTTTAGCTGGTCTACTTGGGATTTAATCATACTATTTCAAATTTTCAATCCGAATATATATTATTATTATTATATACAGGACATATTTAAATCTTTCTGACATTTGTAAAATTTCGAGAAAGAAAAATAGACGTAACTGAAGCCTCTTTGATTCGGCTTTTCTTCACCAGAAAACTATCTATATATATGTATATTTTTCTTGGCAAAAAGATACAAATGTTTTTAGTGAAAGCAAACCAAGTTAGTGGTGTTTGCGACAATGAAAATCAAAGCATCTCATGAAATATATATATAACGATGGCGGACTGGACGAAGAATAACTATATATATATATTCACATTAAAAACAAAAATCAGACAATATATGAGTTAGAAATAACAGATCATATATGATTCATAGATGATATATATAAAGCAGGTGCAAGCCTAGGTCTTGATGAGACTCTACAGTGCTGCATGAATGCCACATCAGTAAAAAACAACAAATACATAAATAAAAAAAAATAAAAAGAGCGGAAGGGAAAGGTTCATTTGAGATATGTGAAAATGAAGCCATATAGAATAGAAGCAGATATTCCTGAGACGGCCTATACACAAAACAACCAATATTTGAGCAAGCGTTACACTGAATGAAGCACTGAAACCAGCTATACAGCAAGATAAGGTAAAAAAAAGATAACATCCCTTCAGAAATTCCAAAACACAAACAAAAACACACTCTTTCAAGCCCCAACAATGAAAACCCTAATGAGATCAGACAGATGTATATGTGATATCGAGAGGGGCTGAGACAAAACATAGATTTACATGCAAAATCATCAACAAACGCAGGATTGAAAGCAAAAACCTTGAGATCGGGCTTGGAACTCTCTGGGAAAAAATGGGAGTGAGAAAGAAAATTTTGTGCTCAGAATTTTGAGGAGAAAAAGACATGCATGCAATAAAAATCCATAAAAAAATAAGAAAACCAAAAAGGAAAATCTGTAACCTCGCAACCATTATTTTTTTATATACACATGTACCATCATCAAGGAAAACATATAACGAACAGAAAAGAAAAGAAGAAATATATAAATTAATAAAAGAGAAAAAAAGCCCTATGGCATTTGCTATCAGAGAGATTTTACCGGAGCTTGATTTTGCATGCCTGCTGCTAGGAGGCCCTCTCATACGTTCCATACTGTCACCTGCTTCCCCTCTCTCTCTCTCTCTCTCTCTCTCTCTCTGTTCTTTTATTTTTTTTAATTGGCTCTGTTGAAAGGGCAGTGGGTCTAGTCAAGTGAATTTATAGCTAGAGCAGCAGGGGTAAAGTCCAAGTGGCGAACCGGCGTGGCAAACGAGAAGGACCCAGAATTGCCGGTCATAAGAGGGTGCGTGATTGGATAAAGGGCATGTTTTTACCGGGAGTAACAGGTCGGTGGGTCAATTTCCTTGAATTGCCCTTCTCAAGGTCTTGGTTTTGATTACTAGGGGGCCTAAAAAGCAAACCCATTCAGCATTAGCCATCAAGGCACTCATGCTCCTTGGTTAATGACACCTGAAAATTTTGGGTAAAAACAGTTGGTTTTTTGTGGAGTCAAATTACCATTATATCCCCCGTTTATTTAACCAAGTGTTTTTTCCTTTTTCTCGTTTGTTTATTTAAAATTTTAGCTTGTGAACGGGTTTTGCAATTGTATTGTGTATATATATATATTATTTTTTTTTATTGTTAGGCAATAATCCTTTAATTTGATGCTCATTTACCTCACTCTCTTCTATTTCTTATCATTGTTTCTCACATAAGAGCACTTCCAGGAGTGAATCCTTTGCCATGGCGGAAAAAAGGCGGGGGTTGGGGTGGAGGCGATAGGGCAGCTACTATTCACATAAATTTTCACTAAATGCATCTCTTAGCGTATAATTTTGTGTACAATCATCACATTGGGTAAAACATTTACATATTTTCTGAATTTGGAAATTTCCATATTTGTCATTTTCGGTTACGGAAGGTGCCAAACAATTTCTTTTTGTTTACCAAGGTTCCATATTTACGAATACGACAAGGCGACTTCTTGTTGTCTTAAGAAGACTCTGACTTGCTTCAATCAACTAAGTTATCGTGCTCGGTGTAGGTCAACTCAAACTAACGCTCTAGTGAGTATATCAAGATAGTACCAATAAATCCAAACTTTGAAGCGAAATGTTATCGTAAGTTAAATCAAAGGGAAAGATTATTGTGTAATGAAAAATGTCTCATTAATTATTATGAGATTGAGAGAAAGTAATCTAAAGAAGTTAAATTCATGAGACATTCCTCTTTTACTCCTGCATTCTAAATAATTTAGGGTCATAGGATTATCAACTTAATATTGATAATCTGTAAAGATCGGTACATGCTATGTCTGCTCAATTGGAAGGATGATTAGTTTCAAGTCATTCGTGTGGAGACACTTGAGACAAGTATTTAGGTGCTCAATAGTGGTAGTCCTACGTTTTGTACATGTAGGCTCTAGGCGAACAACCTAAACGGGGCCTTCTACTTTATATGTGTATTATGTGATTTTTTTTGGGGGGTAAGTTAAAAAAATATTATATGAACTCAAATTCACAATTGTAACATAAAAGAAACAAACAATATGTAAATTATACAAAAACTTTATAAAATGCATCAAAATATCACTTAAATATTACCCGTCTTGCATTTTTTGATGCAAAAGTATTAATTAACTTTACATAATTAAGCTTTTCTACCATGTACTTTTCAATGGATAACATAAATAAGCTATTCAATTTTTCTTGTGACATAGTTGATCAAAATTCAATGGTCAACAACAAAAGTAATAACACCACACTTACAACAACAACAATACTCGCATATTTGAATTTTCAAAAATATAAGATTTTTTTTTGGGTCAACATAGATATCATAAAAGCCAACCGGCAAAGGCCCAAAGGGGAGCCAAACCCAACCAAACAAACAGGATAGACACACCAAACCAAAGAACTAAAAACAAGAACATGAAGCAAAAACACCAAAAGAACAAAACAAACGAAAAAACCACACAACAGAAGATTAAGCACCAGGTCGAGGGCAAGGAAGACCGTCCAGAGATAAAATATGAACTAGAGAGGATGGAGGTCGCACAAGCCATGACTCCAAGCACATCCCCTTCCTGGCAAGCGAGGCAATGACATCCGCATACCGGTTCGCTTCACGGGGCACCCATGCCCAATTCAGATTTGTGAAATAGGCTTTAAGAAACCTAATATCCTTAAGGATATGATACAACTCCCAATTACAGGAAGAAACATCGCTCTAAATAGAAGTAATAGCCACTTGAGAATTAGATTCCACCACAACATCAACCAAATCCAACTCCTTAGCTCTCAAAAGACCATGTTTCAAGGCCAAAACTTCAGCCATAAGTGAAGATTGGGCACGCACCCGAGCAGCAAGACCCCCAATACAAGAACCAGCAATCTTCCGAATAATAACTCCAACTCTAGCCATAGTAGAACCAAATTTCCAAGAACCATCAGTATTAATCTTACCATAAGAAGAAATAAGGGGTAGCCAATGAGAAGGATGAGGAGAAGAAATCTGAATAGGCATACCCCCAAACCCAAGAACTGGCTTTTCTATAACATTCCAAAATTCCAACACCGCCAAACAAGCACTAGATCTAGTAGCTGCAGGCACAATTGGGATATCATTATAAACAAATTTACACCGAGCCTTCCAAATATGCCAACAAATGAAAGCAACAACCGACAAAATCCACCTAGAATTGGGTGAAAACATACTCTCCCCTCTTAAGAGACTACCCAACCATCTATCCAAAGAAGTAAAACTTTGCAAATCCACGCGATAGCCAATTGCACTTCCAAACCAAACACAAGATGTCCAAGGACAAAGGACCAGTATATGTTCAATTGATTCATGACTCTCCAAACAAATAGGACATAATTGCGAAGAGGACAACTTACGCTTATAGAGATTTAAGAAGGAAGGGACACTAGTAAAAAAAACCCATGCCCGACCAAATTTTGCACGACGAAACACAATTCATCGCTCAAAGTGACTTTGCGCGACGAAAATTAAACTTCGTCGCTCAAAGTCTTACGCGACTAAATTTTGCGGAACAAAACACAAATCGTCGCACAAAGTCACTTTGCGCGACGAAGTGTGATTCGTCTCGTAAAGTCTTTACAAAAATAAACAAAATAAAAAATTATTTTTAAAAATCTTTGGATGACTTTGCGCGACGAAACAATAAAATTCGATGCACAAAGTCTTGCGCGACGAAGTGTGGTTCTTCTCGTAAAGGGTTTACAAAAATAAATAAAATAAAAAATTATTTGTAAAAATCTTTCATGACTTTGCGCGACGAAACAATAAGATTCGGTGCACAAAGTCTTGCACGACGAAGTGTGTTTCGTCTCGCAAAGTCTTTACAAAAATAAATAAAATAATTTTTTTATAAAAATCTTTGCATGACTTTGCGCGACGAATTTATAAACTTCGTCTTTCAAAGTCTTTACAAAAATAAAAATAAAAATAAAAATAAAATTATTTTGTTAGAAAAATATAGTATTTTAAATGTATTATATTTTAAATTGACGATCAAATTGGTTCATTGTATTCATATAGGGTCAAGGAGTGTAGCTGTAAAAAATCATCAAAATCGAAATTGAAATAACCGTTAAATCGTGATTTTTCGTTTATAACCGTCGAAAAGTTTTGTCATATTACTAGATCTCTGAATGTTTATTTTTTCCGATTTTTAGGGTATACGATCTCGAAGTATAAACAAACAAGTTTGACGGTTGGATCGTTGAAACTAGTTTCATAGAATACATATGCCATCAAAACAATATATTCACTAACAATTAATAGTTTATTTATACTTTCATTAAATATAACATAAGATTTTGTGGTATCCACTAGTGTAAATATTTTAAATTGACGATCGAATTCAGTCATTGTATTCATATAGGGTCAAGGAGTGTAGCTGTAAAAAATCATCTAAATCAGAGTTGAAATAACCGTTGAATCGTGATTTTTCGTTTATAACCGTCGAAAAGTTTTGTCCTATTACTTAATCTCTGAATGTTTATTTTTTCCGATTTTTGGCGTATATGATCTCGAAGTGTAAACAAAAAGTTTGACGGTTGGATCTTTGAAACTAGTTTCGTAGAATGCGTATGCCATCAAAACAATATATTCACTAACAATTAAGAGTTTATTTATACTTTTATTAAATATAACATAAGATTTTGTGGTATCCACTAGTGTAAATATTTTAAATTGACGATTGAATGCAATCATTGTATTCATATAGGGTCAAGGAGTGTAGCTGTAAAAAATAATCAAAATCAGAGTTGAAATAACCGTTAAATCTTGATTTTTCATTCATAACCATCAAAATATTTTGTCCCGTTACTTGATCTCTGAAATTTTTTTTTCCCAATTTTTGGCGTATATGATCTTGATGTGTAAACAAACAAGTTTGATGGTTGGATCGTTGAAACTAGTTTCGTAGAATGTGTATGCCATCAAAACAATATATTCACTAACAATTAAGAGTTTATTTATACTTTCATTAACTATAACATAAGATTTTGTGGTATCCACTAGTGTAAATATTTTCAATTGATGATCGAATGCAGTCATTGTATTCATATAGGGTCAAGGAGTGTAGCTGTAAAAAATCATCAAAATCAGAGTTGAAATAACCGTTAAATCGTGATTTTTCTTGTATAACCGTCGAAATGTTTTGTCTCATTACTTGATCTCTTAATGTTTATTTTTTCTGAATTTTGGCGTATATGATCTCGAAGTATAAACAAACAAGTTTGACGGTTGGATCGTTGAGTAGCTTTAAATTTGTTTATTTTGTACGTATAACACTTAAGAAATTGAATAGTATATATATTTATTAGTAGCTTTAAAATTTTTTTAAGACTTTGCGCAACCAATATAATAATTCATCGCGCAAAGTATACTCTAAAAATTTGGGCGGTTACCAAAAATGCGAATTTTTTTTAAATTTTTTTTTACGACTTTGCGCGACTAATATATAGTAGTTCGTCACGCAAAGTATACTCTAAATATTTGGCGAGTACCAAAAATGGGAATTATAAATAAATAAATAAATAAATAAATAAATAAATTACGACTTTGCAGGATGAATATATAGTTCGTCGCGCAAAATTTTGCGGGACCAATATATAGTCGTTCGTCGCGCAAAGTATACCAGAAAAATTTGGGAGGGTACCAAAAATGCGAATTTTTTAAAAATCTTTTTTTCAACTTTGCACGACCAATATATAGTAGTTCGTCGCGCAAAGTATACTCTAAAAATTTGGCGGGTACCAAAAATGGGAATTAAAAAAAAAATTACGAAAAGTATATAATCGTTCGTCACGCAAAGTATACCTGAAAAATTTGGGCGGGTACCAAATATGGGAAGCGGGAATATTGTGGTCGCGCAAAACTTTGAGCGACCAAAATTTCGTCGCGCACCAAAAATTGGAATTTTTTTTAAAAAATTTTTCGAGACTTTGCGCGACCAATATATTGTTTCGTTGCGCAAAGTGATACGGTTTTTAAAACCAAAATAACACCTCAATCATTTTCTCAATGTCTTCTACTCTTACCTCTCCTCTCTCTTTCCTTCTCCCCAAATCCTACCCTTTCTCTCACACTCACTCCTCTCACTTAATCTCTCATCTCTCTCTTCACTATCTCTCACTCACTCCCACTCACTCTCTTATCTCTCTTTTCACCATCTCTCACTCACTCTTTCATCTCTCTCTCACTATCTTCTCTATTCTCTCACACTCACTTCTCCCTCTCATTCTCACTCACTCAAAATCTTGCCAAAAGGTATATTCTCTCCAAACTTTAATTTTTTTTTCTTCATTAATATGTGTTTTTGGAGTTAGTTTTGAGTTTATGCCAATTTTTTGTTATTTGACAATATTTGTTTTTTTTTTTGGGTAGGGAATCGTCGAGACTTTGATGGCTAAAGTTTAGGATTTGGACTCTATCGAAACATATCCTCCGCCACTATCACCACAATAGGCTTGTAGATTTTATTATTGTACTTTGTTAATTTATGTGTACATTTTGAATATTATATATATTGGATAATTTGACCACTATTTTTCATATGTAATTTTATTTTGAATATGTCAATTTAAATTAAAGTAATTAAAAAAAATAATATCATACAATTAAATTAAATTTAAAAAGTAAAAATTTGAAAAATTAATATAATGAAATTGATATAAGAGAAATAATAAAACAAAATGTCAAAAACCTTGGGCGACAAAATATTTCGTTGAGCGAACTATTAAACTAGTTTATTTTAATTAAAATTTTTTAAAAAACAAAAATTTTAAAAAATAGAATATTTTGTCGCGCAAAGATTTGGGTGACATTAACTTTCGTCGTGCAAAATAATATTATCCGTTGCGCAAAGTGTTCGTCACGCAAATATTCGTCGCGCAAAGTATCTTTGCGAGACAAAAAAAAAATTTCGTCGCGCAAAACCTTTCTTTACGATCTTTGCGCGACAGAACTTGCGCGACCAAAATTTCGTTGCGTAAATTTTGCGCGACGAAAGTGTACTTTGCGCAACAAAATTATTTCGTCACGCAAAGTGTTTTTTTGTAGTAGTGGGAGAATATTAGAGGCCGCTCGCCAAAGATATTGTTTCACTTTCGGAAGGGTTTTGGACTCCCAAATGATCTTCCAAGTATCAAGAGAAATGTTTTGAATGGCTAGTTGTATCATACAACTTGTATGCTATGAAACCCTGTATTTAAAAAAAAAGTATATATACATATTAATATTTAATCTTTGCATACTATATAATTAATAATATATATATATATATATATTTCATGGCAAGCCACGTGATATGAGTTTGGCTACAAACTAGTATAGCCTACCTTATCAAATTTTATTGTATAGCTTTCACTTTGTTAATTCATATCAGTCCTATGTAATATTTATTATATATTTTTACACTTTACAAAAGCATTTAGAAAGGCCCTTATGCTTACTAAGCATTCTGTTCAAAATTGACGTGTTGCAAGCATATAGTTCTCAAATCTTGTTAAAGCATGAGGTGGAATATTTAAGCAGGAGGTGTAAGCATTGTATGTATTCTTATTTATAGCCTTAATTTGAGAGTGCTCACCAAGCTTCCTATAAATAGCACTCCCTTATACTTCTTGTATCATAAGTTCTTCATTAGTTTCCTAAAATTCGTAGAAAAAGAAAAAAGGTGAGAACTAAAGTGTGGTGAGATTTTAGAGAAGCTCAAAGTGTTTGGACTTGCGACCGGGAGTTATACAACAACTTTGGATTTGAGGTGGGGGTTTTTCTTGGGACGCTTTACAGAAATTGATTTAATTAAATTTGAGAACACTATATTATGCTTGGCAATATTATTTGACTATTATCCTTGATATTGGGTGTTTACATGTTGTCAATTATCATTATAATTTGATTAATGTTGACATGTTCATATGTTATCGGTGGTGGTTGGAATTCTTGGGTTGATAAAGAAATTATGGAAAAGAGGGTAATAGGAAGAATCTTTTGTGTAGTTGAGTCTGACCATTGTAGGGACCAAGTTCAGGCGAGCTCGTGTGCACACTAGATTAGGAAATTGGTGGTATAATTGTCGATTGGGTGATTTGGGTTTGGAGATCAATGGTTTAGACAAGATGACCAACAAAAGGGGAATTATGGGATAATTGAGATGGGTGTTAGTTTATATAATGGGGCATTCGGAATCACAGTGGTAAAATGCTTGGTATGGGACATGCAGATTTGCTTGCCCTATTATTATAGATTAACGGGTTGGGTAGAATTGAAGTTCATTCATGCATTGTATAAATTGTACATTATGAATCTCACTAATCACATAAGACATAGGCCCCCTATTGAGCATGTAGTGCTCACCCCTTATTTTGTGAAGTTTAGTTTGTGACGTGGAAACAAGAAGAACGAGTTGTGGATAGTTTTGGATGTTTTGTTGTTAAAAAAAGAAGTTAAAAGTCTATTGCTTTCCTGTTATTTTGCTTGTAAAATTACAATGTAAATTACTTTGGTTTCAGTTCTCATGTTTCTTGATATTTAAATTTTTAGTTTTAGTTTTTCTTTTACCTCACACTCCCAATAAAAAAAATAAAAAAAATTGGGGTGTGACATATGCTATTGAAACATCTTGCTTTTTTGGTGGGTTGTCGAAATCTCTATTGTATGTTATACTATAGGGTTTTGGCGTTGATGATAAATATATGTATTTGATTTCCTAATTGATTCAACTAGGTTAATTGATTTATACTATAATAAATGGGTCTTTATTGAGTTTCATTTTTTAAAATTTTGAATTCAGTAATTAGTAAAGTTAAATTTTTTATATTCTAATGTGCGAGCCTTTATTGAATTTCCTCTTTTTATATAATATAATTTTTTAAAAATGTATATATATAGGGGTTTGTACAAATTGGGGACCCTCCTTACCTGCTTGTGCCTAGGGCCTCCCCTGAATAGCCTCTTCATGGTGGGTTGGATCAATCACCTATGAAGTTGTATGTAGGACAATGATTCAATTCCATTATCAAGATCTCTTCATGCTTGCAGCATCATTGTATGAATGAAACTATGCTTCAATGAATACATGTCTTCATCGATTGACAATAATCCCACTCTCAAGTGGAATGAAGAAAACCAAAAATTGCTCAGGTTGATCAATTGACATTCGAACCACATGGCTAACAAAGCATCAAAGAGACAATATAAGACAATTCGAGAACCAAAGAACCTCTGATCAGCTCATAGAAAAAGTAAAAAAAAAAATAATTGTAATAAACTAAATTAGATTCTTCATCCTTCTAAAATGTTGCTCGGTTTAAATATACACAAATGAAATAATGCTGGATATGCAGAAAGAACATGATATGCACAAACATACCATCAACACCGACTGCTACAACATTGATAAACTCCTTAGTAACCCAAATCAGTTGGCACTTCATTGGTTCAAGAAGTTTAATATACAATTCATTCACAACCTTGATGAGCAAACTAAATACCCATTAGTAACAATGACACGTAAGTGCTTAATATGTGTTTTGCTGACATGACTTTCACCATAAAGTATCACTTTGTTGAGCAGCAAGTATTCTTGTGGCTTTGGAATTGTTAATGCAAATTAAGGTCTTAGTTTTGGTTCAAGAAGCTCAAAGGCTTGCCTTTTTTTTTTTTGGTCAATGTTTGGAACCAAAACGGGATAGATTGCAAACTGAGCCAGAAATACACGAACCAGGTAGAAGCAGCTAGACCTCAGTACAAGGCTAGAACCAAGCTTCCTGCCCAGTCAAATTATAAAAAACAACAAAATTCAAGAAACAAAAGAAAATCCGTAATACAAGAAAACTGAGAAATGCCGCACCACCAATAACCCATTGGCAAGGCACCCAACGCAAGACCAAAGCCACCAGAGAAGTCACAGAAGCCAAAGAACCGAGAGGAAGATGGTGATGGATACGCCATCACAGCTACAAAGAGCGCTACCATAATCCGAGAGGTAAGTGCCAAATGCACTTTAAAAGCATCCTCAACAACAATGGTATTACCTAGGAGAGACGCGCCAGAGCGTAACACGGTGGAGAAGGTCCAACATCGAGACAAAGCCGCAAGGAATCGGAGGGGGACAAGCAAAATATGAAACAAAGTCAAACGTACAAAAACAAAGCTGCCGACACCTCCAAGAAGATAGAGGCACAGTGTAGAGGGGCTTATAGAGCATAAAAGCATCACTCTAAGAGGAATTGTCAGGAAAATGAGAGAGCTATGTTGGGTTTTCCGCTTTACGGGAAACAATTTGAATTAGTTTCAAAGCCATGTATGGTTCATAGGGTACAACTAGAATGAATTTGAGTGAGTGGAGGCATGCATAAATGGTAGAAGAAATGAGTTGAGAAAATCATAGGGTATTGAAATTTTCATTAGCAAATCAAATTCCAACTGCAACTTACAAACAGCTTGGAGATGCCCTTTTACATATTTTCAAGAACCACAATGTGAGCATCGGCTAGTGGTCTCTTGGGTGGCACCATTGCTCTTAGTAGCTTAGTACCCACTTGCACCAGTAGAAAGTTCACATAAGAGTTATCCCATGAACTCCAATGAACTCCAATTAGTCAAGTAATAAACCAAGGTGCCATATCCGGTACAGATACTAAGAGTTAAATTACATTTGTACTACTATTTGTATCATCTTTTATCTTTTTGACAAAAAAAAAAAAAAATTGCAACAGAAAGCAGACTACCACAAGAATACTCTAAGACACTACATAATTTCAATGTGATAGTATAACAGAAAATAAAATGATTCGTAAAATCTAGAGATACTGAAGCCCATAAAGTAGCCCAAGATCAGACTCTCTCCCACAAATTATCCACCTACTCCTCTCTAACATCGTTGAACATCCTTCTATTTCTTTTCCATCTAAATTGAACATCTTCTTTGTTTGATTCAGACTTTGTCCCCTTTGTTTGACTGGGTCAATGTTTCTCTAAAAACTCATTGTTGTCCGATGGGCTTTGAGCTTTGCACATTCAATTTTGTCATGACTTGACCATTTGATGTTTGGCCTTTAATAGTTGGGCTTTAATTTAACTAACCATGAAACTGGTCCATTTGACTAAGGAAATTAGGTTTTGCTAGTTTTGGTCCAAACAATTTCCTATTAATGTCGGATTTTCTTTCGATGGCATTGATGTGACTTGCATGTTTAATTTCATATTTACTTTTGTTTTCATCAATAATTGATCAAACTTAAAGCTTCTAATATTAATTGAATATGAATCATCTTTGCTCCTAAAATTCGTTAGACTAAACCATAAAGTAGCCCAAATCGGACTCTCTCCCACAAATTATCTACTCACTCCTGTCTAACATTGTTAAAGACCATCTAAACTGACCATCTTCTTTGTCATCACTTTAATAGACGTGCACAACATGATCAGTTGAGATGGTAAATTATTATTATTTTTTTCCAAATTAAATCATGTGATTATAGATGTAATTTATGATTAAGAAAAAGAGAGGCACTTGACAAATATAGCTAAATTGTAGTCTCTAAGATTTAATCAGTCCTAAATTTACCATAACAATTCAGTGCCTGTGTACAGCCTCATTAATGTTTTTCGTTATCAAATATTCAAAATCCTATATAAATAGAAGCAAAATTAAAATATACGATATAGGGGAAAATGTTTCCCTAACATTTAGTATGAACGACATAAACATGAGTAAATAACTATATTTGTTTTCAGAAGTTCATATAATAGGCACCACCACAGTATCACTAGGTAGTAGCTAAGTTGTAACTCACAAACCTAACCTTTCAAATACTTGAATTGTACTGGCATGAGGTCAAGCTAGGATCAACCTGTTATTTCCTTTAAAATTAATGCATATTGCTATTTCTCTATAATATAAAATAACAATTCACAACTACTCAACTTTAAATCCACACAAATAAAAATTTGACATACAACTCACATACAAATATCTTATTGTTCGTGTAGCTCACAGTCTATGATGTTTATTCTTTAACCTTAAAAAACCAAAAACAAAAACAAAAAAAATCAATTTCATGCATCATGTCTGTGAATTCATGTTTACATATTCTATCTCATGTTAGTTTTACTTATTTTTGCATAAAGCACATGTTGAGGGGGAGTTTAGAATCAATCGTTCATCATTAGTTGTTCCATTGGTTGAGTTATATATTTAGTTTGTTGACATGTGTATATCCATTTTGTTTGTGTCGAGTATTGGGTTTCATGCTTTCGGGGGAGTAACCATTTTCTTTTATGCCTCTTGCTTGTGTCTTTTTTAATTTTTCTTAATTCAAGTGGTGCCTTTGGATTTCCTTTGCAAAAAGGGGAGAGTAGTCGAGTGACATATCAAGTGTTTGTTGGGTTTTTCATACTTGAACTTTTGCCTAATGCTTCTATTTTGCTATATCATGCTTCACAAGTTTTCTTGTTTGTAAGTATTGTGGTTGCAGTTTGCACATTTGGAAGCTTCATGAAATTTGAGTTCTAGAGTATATGATTTATATTTCATTTGGTTGTATTTCGTTTTGAGGTTTTGTCTAGGAAAATGCCAAAGAGGGAGATTGTTAGTGCAAGATTTATGTTTTGGCATGTTCCTAGCCCAAATCATGTTATGTAATCTTTAGGATAGGACCAGTAAGGTTCAAGTGATGAAGATTTGATTGGAAGTTATGAAGAGGAACAAAGGTTTTGAAGCTCTAAAACACAAGGTTGTCTCAACTCATCATTAAGAAAGGTAAGTTTGACTTAGAGACCATGCATGCATTCATAGGCGGTTATACGTTTTATTTGCGCATCAGTCAACTTGACATAATGAGTGGAATGCCTTAAAGTGCTTAGAATTGCACAAAATTTTAGCCGCATGTTTTTATAAATGTTTCAAGGCAACATTCGTATTTTTTGAAAAGTCGTGCTCTAGCGGCAAACGGAGAATTTCAATTTCCTTTTTTTGTTTTTGAGAGTTTTGAATTGTTTTTTCTTCTTAATCTTTTTGGGACTCCTTCCTATGGTCGGTATGAGTTTCCTAGAAGCTCTACACATGTTTTGTTTTAGGAATTTTGTTCCTAATCCTATCGGGTCTTTTCACATCTTCCTAGTTTGATTCTAAAACAAGTTTTGAGTCTATAAATACTTGGTTTTTGTAGAAGTAAAAAGATATAACTCACATACAAATATCTTTGTGCTTCAAGCATCATTTCTTGAGTGAGTTGGTTTTCCATATATGAACCCCTAGGGTTTAAATATTTTTCTTGAGTGAGTACTTTTCCAAGAGGCCTTCCAACCAATATTGAGAATTTGCCATTTTCCTTCTAGAATTTTTCGTAAAGGGTTATCATTTTTCTTCAAGTGAAAAGAGAGGCAAATCAAGTATTAAAAGATTGTTTTATAGAGTAAAAACCTCACCGCCTACTTTAACTTCTCTGTCATAATGTTATATTCATTTTGTGCTTAATTTATGTGCCCTTTTATCTATTTATTTGTTAGTTATTTTGAGTTAAATTGTTGGGTTTAATGTATTTTGTGAGAATTTTGTAGTTGATCCCTAGTTAGATGAATTGGACGAAAAGTTGTCAAATTGGACTAAAAACCTATAGGGATGTGAGGCAAGGATTAATTGGAGACAAAGAAGATTGGGAAACCTATTTTTGGTAGTATTTGATTGTAACTAGGGTTAAGGATTTGTATATTATAAATAGCATAGTGCTAGCCTCATAGTGAGGATACCATACTATTCACTACCCAAAAATACCCAAATTGTGAAAAAAGTCTTTTTTCCACAGACCTCTTAGAGCTTCCTGGGCATTTTCGAGTTCGTCCTCATGTTTACCATCAACCATTCCGTGATTCTCAATAAGTTTATCATGTTGTAACTTCCTTTTGTTAATGCTACGATGTAGCCTAGCCATGAATGCCGTATTTCTTGAGTTTATGTTAATTTGATATTATTTTCCATGTTGAGTATCTTTTACTGTTCTTAATGCTTTGAGTGCTTGATCTCCACTTAATTGATTTGATGCTTGAGTTGACGATAGGAATATCCAACTTAGGATTTTGCTTATAGTAATTGATACCACATGTTACTTGAGTGAACTGGAAGGTTATTCGGGGTTTGTGTGGTTTTCAAGGATTTCAATAGGACTTAATGGGTTTCTACTTCATAGTTCTTCATCTAGGCATATAGTGGGACGGTTGTAGGAATACTTTTGGTATAGAGAGACATATCACATTGAATAATTAAGGAAATTTAACATTAACATGGATAATAATTAGGTTTAACTGGCTACAGGAATGGGGTAGAATTAGTTATGGTTAAACTGGAACCCTAATGCTCATACCATCAGTGTTTGCCAAACTTTATTTTTGTTTATGTTCTTTAATTATTGTTAATTGCTTACTCAATTCCAATAAAAGCCTCACCATTCGAACGCCCAGAATAAAATTTAGGATTAATCACAATTAGTACTCAGTTAATTAGTCGTAGTCTCGCAGAAATGATACTTGTGGGAGCAAATTTCGTCCCACGAGAATATTCGGTCGATTCATTCCTCTTTCTTCTTCGTCGTCTCTTTCTCCCTGCAAAATAGATTGGAATAAGAGGACCACACCCGGGGGGTGTTGGCCAAAGGCCCTCTGATGCCTAAGTTAGTTCAATTGATTCTAGGTAAAACAATAGCTAAAAAGGGGACAGAGATTTCTCTAGGGTGAGAACCGGATGGCCGGAGCCTTGTGTAAGGGAGAGAGAGAGGGTGGCAAGGAGGGGAATTTTTGTAAGCTTAGAATAGCTTACCTCATGCCTTGTATAGCCTCGTATTTATAAAGCCTCGTAGGGTTATGGTTTGGAGAAAAATAATCCTTGTTGGGAAATGAATTATTGTTCTAATTTTAGGAGATTTAAATCAATTAGGGATTTAATGTGAATCAAATCCCTAATCAAGGCAAGAATCCCCAAATCAAATAATCTCCAAATGGAAGGAAATATTTGACCTATGGTTTTGCAAAAATTAGGTTCCCACAAATGCCCTCCCAACTTCTGCATAGCGCGTGGTGGCATGTAGGAGATGTTGATTGATTGTTGGGCTGTCCAACTGTTTGGGCTTCCTTCTTGGATTTGGGCTCCCAATTGGAGTGGGCTTTTGACTGTTCTTGGAGTTGGGTTCCTAGTAGGAATAGGCTTGCGATTCCTTCTTGACCTAGGATGCCCAACCTGTATAAATGCAGGGCTTCTCTTCACTCTTCTTCACATCGCAAACTTAACTTCTCTACTTTCTAGCTTGAGAGAGATTTTGGAGAATTTGTACTGCTTGTCGAAGATAGGAGTCGCCTTGCATCCCAAGGTAAGTCGAGTACGTACATTTCTTTTTTGCTTCGAGGATCAACTAGGGGAAGCCCCACTAGTTGTCGTCGTGACAAGCAACGGCTGGCAGTGGGCGGCAGCCGTGGTGGAGGCAGGTGTGCACAGGTGGACCAGCTCCTGCCTATCATCGCAAGTCTGGGCTGGAGCATGCTTGGCCTAATGCGTTGCGGGCCTCGTCCAGCTGGGCAAGTATCGGGAGAAGGTTGGTGGTTTGCCCCCTGCCCAGGATGTTGAGAGTTGGAAGAGAATTGTCCAGACTCTTGATGGTCTCCCCAGCTGGGAAGGAGGAGTGTTCTGCCGAACTTCCCTGAAAAAGGAAGGCTGATGTCAAGTCTTCAAGAAATGCAGTTGCGACTTCGCAGGAGAATGATGTGTCTCTCTTGAGGAAGAAGCCAAAGCTCCCTTCTACTGAGAAGACTCAAGTAAGAGTTTTTCCCTCGTCGTCTGCTAGGGTTAAACATCTCGCTAGTGTAGATAACATGAAGGTTGGTGGCATGCGCAGTGCTCGAGCCCAAATCCAAGAAGGAAGCCCAGTTACAGCTGGATAGCCCAACAGTGAGTGCACATCTCCTCCATGCCACCACGCACCATGCAGAAGCTGAGGGGCATTTGTGAGAACCAAATTAAATCAAAACCCTAGGTCAAATATTTCCTTCCATTTGGGGATTATTTGACCTAATTGGGAGTTACTCAATTTAATCAGGGGTTACTCAATTTAATTGTGAGTTAATTGGGATTGATTTGATTCCTACCATAATTAGGGATTTGATTTAATTCAAATCCCTAATTAATCCAATCTCGCCAAATTGGGGAGGAATAATTTCTTTCCATCTGCGGAATTATTCCTCTGAAACCCTAGCCTCCGAGGCCCCTATAAATAGATGGGTACACACAAGGGTTGAGATACGTCTAAATTCCTCCTGTAACTCTGCAGAAATTTTCCCTCACAAACCCTAGACGCCATACTCTCTCTCCCTTTTTACACAAGGCTCCGGCCACCCGGTTTACACCTTACATATATATCTCCGTACCCTATTTAGCTATTGTTTACTCTACGAATCAATTGAACTAACTTAGGCATCGGAGAGCCTTTGGCCAACTCCTCCCGGGCGTGGTCCTCTTATTTCGATCTATTTTGCAAGGAGAAAGAGGCGGTGTTGCATTCCTAAAAGGACACAAATTAATGTGCAAACAACCAATTAAAAATACCCGCAAGTGCACGAATCTATCGAAGTATAGATTATGTAAGTACGGGGTCGATCCCACGAAGAACTTGTCGGCTTCCTATACGTTCTAATTTGAGTACGTAAAGAACACTTAATTGATACACCACAAATGCACAAATGCAAAATGGAAACTTAAAATGAGTAAAGAAGTGTAAAAGAAATGAAATAACACAAGAAAACTAAAGAAAAACACAAACAACACTTTCTATCACCCTTCTATCACCTATTTATCACAAAGGAATAGTGCTGTGAACAGTAACAAGCGACCGGTCGTGAGGTAAAAGCGACCGGTCGTTTTTTACAGAGTCGAAATTCAAATTTTGACGTGATGAGCGACTGGTCGTCAGGTAAAAGCGACCGGTTGCGTAGGTAAAGGCGACCGGTCGTTTTTCACAGAGTCGTTTCTCTGCTTTTCAGTTTCGACCTCTGTCCAGGTTTTGACCTGTAACTTTCCAACCGTTTGTCCAAAATTCACGTTCTTTATATGGTTGGATTCAGCACAGAAAATGCAAGAACACAACGCGGACCAAAAGTCCAAAACAATTACAGAAACAAATAAATTCAGTAACAAAGACACAAAACGTGTCAAACACACAACTCACACACACATGGGGGGGGGGGGGGGGGGTTTGATTTGTTTCAAGTGACCTATTTCTATTGCAAGAAAGTAAATGGACTTTGAATTTAAATGAGAATTGCAGAGATGAAATATCAAAGAGTGGAATTAAAATGTAACAAACACTAGGGTTTCAGAATCCACCCTAAACAATTCTACCCAAGTTCATGAATACTCAAGTGATGAACTCTAAACGTGTTGATGAAGATGTTCGCAATCAAGACCAGTACGAGTGGCTCAAGACGCATTGATTCTCTCTAATATACGTAAAGTGCAGTACGAGTGCTACAATACTTGTGCCTTCCCTATAATCGAATCTAGGTGTGCTTAGTACTTTGATTCAATTACAAGAAAAACCCATTAAGTTCAAAGAGAATATGAACATCACAAGAATCCTAATAGCATGGTGTTTACATTAGGTATTCAAGAAACCAATTCACATGGATGGTTCTTACTCCATCCATCTATTGCTTAGGAAAACATGAAGATACACATAATCCCAACAACCTCAAGAAGCATGCTTTCAAAGGTGATCAATCAAAGAAGAACATACATCAATGATAGATTAATTTGGTGAATTGGAATTCATCAACAATATCTAGAAATTCATACACTCAAGCATCAAAACAATAAGGTAATCATGTTTAGGGCTTCAACCTAAGCCCTAGCTATGGAGTTTAGTTGCTCATACTTATTCAAAATACAAACTCAAAATAAAATTAGAAAAAGTTTACAGATTTTGAGAAAATGGTGAAAGCTTCAAGGTCTTCAATGGTGGAATCTTTCTTCTCCACTTTTTTTGGCTGCACCTTGGCTTTCTCCTAGCTCTAAGCTCTCCAAAATCTGCTCCCAATGTGTAGAATCATGAATGGATACATTACCCACGTTCAAAAGCCTCTCCAACTTCAGATTGCACATTCTTCTTCCTTTAGCCCGTGATTTCCAGCTCACTTTTAATATATAAAACTCCACCTTTTGTTAAAGCTTCAAACTTTGTCCCCTTGCCATGATGAAGCCTTGACTTCACAAAGATGCCAAAAGCTTCAGAAAATATCTCATTTACAAAGGTAATTCCTTGTTACCAAGAGTTATGGTAACAAGAAATTAAGATGACACAAAGGAGGTAAAAGCTGGCCAAACTCGGATTTCCAGAGCTGTGGTAACATGCTGGATTGGTTGGATAGGCAATACTTGTCCAATGGAGCTCAAATTTGGATATGTTGTAGTTAACATCCATTGGAACAAGTATCATGAAGATCTTCACCTCATCCGAGCACCATAGCATGTTGATTCCAGGCCAAGAAGTTGACCTACGAAAATGAACAAAACAGAATTTATAACAAATAATGGACTTTTAGCTCATTTTCATCCCAACCAAGGTAAAATCTAAGAAAACACAAAAAGGAAGTAAAAAGCTATAAAATGTCAAGAACTAACTCAAAATAATGGGTGAATAACATGAAAAATCATGTGTAAAAATGAACCGAACAAACTTCCCAAACTTATCTTTTGCTAGTCCTCGAGCAAAACAGAAACTAAAACAAGACTCGAAACAAAACTTTCCGAACACCTTCCAAAGAGAGAGCGACTTATGCAAATGACTCAAAAGTTTTCACAAGAAAAACTCAGTTTAGGCGTTATTCACAAGGCAGCAAGGTTCAGAACACAACATGCTTAAGTGTAGTAGTGTGATGGCCAAATGGAACTCATTCTCCAATTTCAGTTTTCACACAACTTCAAAAATCATACCGAGCACAAATATAACTTCAAATCTCACCAAAGTTGTCCTCTCACAAATGAATCACTCGGAAGAGGGTTACAATGCAACATTCAATAGTAAATATGAGAATAGAGTTAAACCATAAGGGACTTAACTCACAATTAGCAAGATGAAAAACATGCATGAATATGATCTCAAGAAGGATGCTAAACACTTAAAAGAAGAAGAATGTGTGCAATTCAACCACATGACATTTAGGATCAATTTAGGTCTTTATTATAGGTTGTAATGGGGCTAAGGGTGTAAGGTGAGTAAGAAATGAAGGATACGGATACAACAAAGTCCAAGGAACTCACAATGTAAGAGCATATAATCGTTGACTAAAAGACTTTGAAACATCACGCTTGAGATTTTCACTCATTTTTTTTAGGTGATCAAATAGACCACAAAGCCTTATACCTCCACTTATTATGATTCACACTCCTTTCTTCCATTTGAACAACCATCAATTTATTTTTTTGAGCCCAACCAAGAAACATGAAATTTAAATTTGAATCCATTGCCAAATAACCACAACTTTTCTATTTTCTTTCACCCTTTGAGTGAAGCACTCTTTTTTTTTTTTTTTTTTTTTAAAATGTAATAACCCTTCCCAAACTTAGCATGAAAAACACATCTAAATTAAAGCTCATGAGTTCCTTAGAAAGGCAAATTCTTGTTTTTCAGGCTAAGGCTAGAAGTAATAATTGGTTACTTGAAAAAAAAGGCATACATAAAGGCTCAAGGTGGTTAACAATGAAAAAATCATGTTTAAGCATGCATAGGGTTAGCTTGAAAGGCACAAACGGTCCAAAGAGGGCCTTAATATCATTTCTCAAATGTCATGTAATCAAATTGCACAAGAGTGAATGTCTTATAAGTGCTCAACCAAATCAATGAATAAGGAGATCAAACAACAACTCGGATGACAAGAAAAAAAAGAATACGTGTATAACATTCATGAATTGAAGCAAAAGGCTCAAAGCTCACATTATTTATGGTTATACAAGTCTAATTCATGCTTGATACAATTTTTTGGATCATGCAAGTCCCTCAACTAGAGAATTATGAAACACATGGCAAGTGCATAGAGGGTTTCAAACATATCATGCTAGAACGATGCCATTTAGTGAATAACAATTTTTTTTTTTTTTTTAGCATTTTCAATCAAGTCATGTAAACATTCATCACAATCTCATCATATATGTCCGGAAAGTGACTTGAAAACAAAAAGACTCAAAACTGAAAAGAAAACAGAACAAAATAAAGCAAGAATTTAAGCGAAAACGAAAAAGACTTGCTAACACTTCCCAAACTTAGAAATAAACATTGTCCTCAATGTTAAAGAATTTAGGCATGAACAACGTTATAACAAGAAATAAATGGAATAAAGCAAGTAGATACAAGAACAAACAAGAAAAACAATTACAACACGGTTGCAAAACAAAACAAAACAAAATAAAACAGTAAGCCCTAGCAATAGTCCTGCGCATGCAGAAATCCAACCCAAAGAAACGCACAAGCCAAAATGAAAGCCCAACCCAAACGAAAGCCCAAAAGCGAAGAAAGTATATAAAACAAAGAAACCAAGTTAGAAGCACAAAGAGCAAGAACTCAGAAAAATAGAAAAAAGTGGGCCCTGATGTCTCGGCTCCTGTGAGTCACGGGCAACCAAGCGAGGGACGTGTCGAAAAGCAAAGGTCTCTCTCACGTTCCCAAGCCAGAATTATTGGCTTCATAGGAAGGTGTGACGACTTTTGTTTCTTGAAAGCGCTGAAAGGCAGAAATGCAATTAAAGGGGATGGGGGACAGGTGAGGCGACCTAAGGGGATAGGCCGTAAGGGCCGCGCAAAACGCAGAAGCGCAGCGGCTAGGGTTACGTAGAAACTAACTCTATAAAAGAAGAAGAGAAAGAGTTGGGGAAAACACACAAACTCAGAAACACACAAAAGAGAAAAGAAAGAACAAAAGAAAAGAAAGTTCAAATGGCCTCTTCCTACCTATTCTCGTTGGATCTCAACCTAGCTCCACCGACTCAGGACTCGGGGCCAAGCAGATGGCACCAGTGTGGATGCCCTACTTTGCCTCTCTGGACGGGGGCACGTGACAGTGAATGACTCAATACTGCTGGACAACGATGTACGAGTTGCTAGAAATCTAGTGACTCCCAAAGATATACGGGTGCTGGGAGCAAGGGATGACAACCGGGTCGTGAGCGATGCTCTGGCACTAAGCGCGCAAAGCACCGCAACAGTCGCAAGTGTGGGTCATCGCCTAATTGCGAAGTCCCATGAGGTGGAGGTGCTAAGAGGTCAGTTGGCGGCAGAGCAGTGTATGGTTGAAGAGTGCCAGAGTATTATTAAAAGTTTAAAAAGGGAAAGGGCAAGGATAATAGAGGCGAATCGACACCAGCTGGAAGCGTTGCGGGAAGAGAACAAAAATCTCTCAAAGATGGTAAGTGTTTACACTCAGGACATGAGAAAGCAGCTGGAGGACCTAGACCGACCGGGTAAGCGCAAGAAAACAGAATCGCGAGAGTGGTTACGCTCAAGCTAAGAGTGCAATCTTTGGGAGCTCGAGTAATGAGCCCCAAGACACCTGTGCCTGAAGCTCCTGAAGAGGATAGCCGTAGGGCTAAACTCAAAGGTCCTATGGTCGAGACACCGAGCACTGGGAAAAAGTGATTCTAGTGTATTATTGGTGTGCCTGTTTGTCTTTGCCCTTTCCGTGTATTGTTTTTTATTTTATTTTTAATTTTCTCGTTTTCGGAAATAAAAGAAAAGAAAGTTGCAAAAGACAAAAAAGAAAAACAAAACGCACTTCCCAAACTGGAATAAAGGGAATGCGACAAACGAAAAGGAAACAAATCACACTTCCCCAACTGAAAATAAAACAAAGACGACAAACTAAAAAGAAATCAAAACACAATGCACCAGAAAAACAGGGGGAAAAGAAAGTAAAGTGAAAGCAGAAATGCTTCCCTTTTAACTTGACGCAACCGCAAATTGCTCAGGAAATGCAAAGTGGTGTCGGCTCCCTTATGAGCGTATGTCTATTTAAACCACTTCTCGGCTGAAAGGAGGAGTACCCTGCATTTCATCCTGCAAACTCAAGAAAAACCATCAAATAGTCCAGATATAAAAATCAATGGCATCCTCAGATATGCTCGTTGATGACCTTAACCTTGAGTTATCGCTTGCACCACCAAATGCCCAAATATGGGCTCCTCCAACCCTTGTCTTCCCAAACTCATCTTATCATCATGGCTCGACCTCGAATTTCTCTAAGGTCGTGCCGATAAGAGCTGTACCTGCCGGAAGGTATAACCGTGAGAAGACTCACACCGGCGGTGCATCTGCATATGGCACAGGCGGTCGGACAATGTGGCAGTGGAGGAGTCCCACACTCTAAACGTGCAACATGCGGTTTCTGCCACAAATCTAGGCATGCGCCTATTGGCGAGAACACGAGAGTGTGGGGCACTGAGTGAGGAGGTGGCGGCCCTGAAAGCTCAGGTGGCGGACCTGAGAAGCGGCTCTACAGTGCCAACCAGCATGTAGAGATGCTGTAGAAAAGGAATGAAGATCATGTAGAGCTGTTGCAGGTTCTACAAGCAAGAACAAACATAGGCAATTAGCAGAAGCCTCAAGTGGCGCAGAATGCAACAATAAACATGTGATTAGGAATTATATGTACGTATTTTCACGTTTGTGTATGTAATCACATGTTATGAAATAGAATAAGCATTCACGCCCAATTCCTGAATGTGCATTAATGAATTGAAAACACTTCCCAAACTTATATGAAACACTGTTTATAAATGATGGAGATTTAAGATTAAACAATGTTATATAGAAAAATTGGGATGGAAAATCACATAATAAAAGGAAAAGTAAACAAAAGAAAGTTGAACTAACAATAAAAGTTGAAATAAACAAACTAACAACCGTCTTAAAATAAAACCCAAAAACAAAATAAACGAAAATCAAAAGGGTACAATACTCAAAGTACTACTGATCATCATCACCATCATCAGCATCATCAACGTCAATGGACCTGGCATCTAGAGGTGCGTCCAGATAGCATCAATGGAGGTGCTCATATGCTGCATCTGCTGGTACTGAAGCATCTGCAAGTCCCAAATGGCTTGGAGAGAGGGCTCCCAAGCAGAAGTGTCGACACTTGGAGCAGGTGGAAATGGCTGTGATGAGGCCGGCCTGTGTGGCGGTGGTGGTTGCATATGGGGCTGTACTGGAGCAGGTGCGTGTGCATGGCGCCTCTGAGAGATACTCTTGGACACAGAGGTGTCCGAAATGGGACCCATGGGCTCAGCAAATATATCATTAGAGCAAGCCCGAACACCTGAGCGTTCACAAATCATGCTAACAAGGCAAGGATAATATATTATGCTTTTCTTACGTGCACAAGCCTTCAAGCGTTCAAAAATAATGTCATAAATAGGTAGGGCAAAAGTTCCCTCATGCAACACTTTCAGGATCTTGACCCCTCCTGGGGAATTTCCGACCGTTGGCCGGATGGATAGATGTTGTGGCGCACAAAGCTCCACAGGATGGCAAAGTAAGGTGTCAACTTACCCTGAATGAGGACAGTCTTTTTGGTTTGAGATGCAAAGGCAGCATGGTCAGCATAAAATAGTGTTTCAGCTGCGCTTTGCATGTCAAGATCCCTAACCAGATATTGGTTCCAAATAGAGGTATCCTGCTCAGGTATGTGAAGAACCTCAGCGATAATGGAGGTGGAAAGCTTAAAATTTTTGCCCCGAACCTTAATGGGCACATATGCATAATCTGTACGCTCCTCCTTAGGGAAAGCAGTAAAAAACTCTCGCACTACCTGATTCATTGTATTTTTTTTATAGATACGAGCTAAAGGTAAGAGGTTTCTGTCCCTAAGAAGGTGCTGGACTTGAATAAGCGCAGTGGTTTGGATGGAGGGACTAAGATCTAGGTTACGCTCAGGAACCACAGTGGCAGTGAGCATTGCCTCTTCCGGTTGAGGTGCACTTCCTGAAGAAGATGCACCCCCTCTGGTACCTTTTCTAGCTCTAGACATCTAAGGAAATGAACCAATATGCACAAAGCAAGACAACAACAAAATTCATGCCACAATTCCCAAACATGCAATATGCCACAATTATTCCAAAAATTAACCACAATGCGAGAATTACATTCACAAAACCAAAATTTCAACCACAATTATGCACAAATTCAACAATGCCACAAAAAATAATCACAATGCACAATTATGCCCAAAATTCCAACATGGAAACCACAATTCCCAATATTCAACCACAAACACCAATATTAACAACAATGATCAAAATTGAGAGATTGAGAGTGAGAAAACATACCCAATTGAGCAACATCACACCAACACAACCAAAAGTCACAACCAAAAACAAAAACAAAGAAAAATAAGTTAGAAACAATAAGAAACAATAAGAAAAGAAATTAGAGTAAGAAAATCAAAGAGAAAACACCAAAGAAAAAATTGAAAATTACCTTGGGTGAACAGTAACCCTAACTGAAAATCCTCCAAAATTGATGAAAACACTTGAAATTTCAAGGAATAGATGCCAAAAACGGATTCTACTCGAAAAAACAAGTGAGAAAAGTGTGATTTGGGTTAGGATTAGGGTGGGATGTGAGGGATTTAGAGGGAGGGAGAAGAGAGAAGTCGAAGAGGGGGGGGGGGGGGGGTTCTGCGCGGGAAGAAGAAGAAGTGAGGAGAGAGAAGAGAGAAAATAAAGAAAAAGACACGGTTTTTAAAAAAATCGCGACGAGCGACCGGTCTCAAGTGATAAGCGACCGGTCGTCGTTGCAGATTCAAAATAAAAGAAATACGTGACGAGCGACCGGTCGCAAGTGATAAGCGACCGGTCGTCGTGGCAGATTTCAAAATTTCAGCAATTCGCGCAGAGCGACAGGTCGCAATGGAAAAACGACCGGTCGTTTTTGGGTTTTATATATATATATATATATATATTTTTATAATAATTTTATTTTAATTTTATATTATTTTTATTAAGGACTTACCTTCCCAACTCAATTTTGCACCACAGCAGGTACATTAATGAAGTGGAGCACTTCATCTTCTTGATGCAAAACATTCTCATGATACATTTTCAACCTATGCCCATTAACCTTCGATTCATTTCCCGTGCTAATATGTCGGATATCAACTGCACCATACGGGTAAACATTAGTAATAACATACGGGCCCGTCCAACGGGATCGAAGCTTACCTGGAAAAAGCTTGAACTTAGAGGTAAAGAGTAATACTCTTTGCCCTATTTCAAACGACTTCCTAAGGATATGCCTATCATGAAACGCCTTTGTTTTTTCCTTGTAAATTTTTGCGTTCTCATAAGCATCATTGCGAAGCTCGTCCAGTTCGCTCAGTTGTAACCTTATGATATTTCCTGCTTCCTTCATGTCGAAGTTGTACTTCTTAATTGCCCAAAGGGCCCTGTGTTCAAGCTCGCAGGTAAATGACAAGGTTTACCAAAGATTAAGCGAAAAGGAGACATACCGATTGGAGTTTTGTAAGCAGTTCGGTAGGCCCAGAGCATCGTTAAGGCGCATAGACCAATCCTTTCGAGTAGGACCAACAGTCTTCTCTAATATATGCTTCACCTCCCTGTTAGAAATCTCCACTTGCCCACTAGTTTGAGGGTGATAGGGGGTGGACACCTTGTGAGTTATGCCATACTTCTTGAGAAGGGTCTCAAATGATCGATTGCAAAAATGGGATCCTCCATCACTAATGATGGCCCTCGGTGTTCCAAACCTACAAAAGATATTGGCTCGAAGAAAGCTAAGAACAACTTTCGAATCATTAGATTTGGTTGGAATTGCTTCCACCCATTTTGAAACATAATCAACCGCAAGTAGAATAAATAGATTTCCAAAGGATGAAGGAAATGGTCCCATGAAATCTATTCCCCATACATCAAATATTTCAACAATTAGAATTGGATTTAAAGGCATTTGATTTCGAGATGAAAACCCATCCGTTGACACCTATCACAAGATAGACAAAATTGTGAGGCATCTTTGAACAAGCTTGGCCAATAGAATCCACTTTGCAAAACTTTTAATGCTGTCTTCTTGGCTCCAAAGTGGCCACCACATGCGTTCGAGTGACAGAATGTGAGTATAGACTGAAATTCGGTCTCAGGAACACATCGCCTAATCACGGAGTCCGAGCAATACTTCCACAAATATGGGTCATCCCACACATAGGACTTGGTGGTTTTCAGTAATTTGTCTTTTTGACCTCTTGACAATTCCCTTGGTATATTTCCTGTAGCAAGAAAATTGATAATGTCAGCATACCATGGGTCAGAAACTTGTAATGCAAAAAGTTGCTCATCAGGAAAGGATTCACGAAGAGGAAGAGTGTCTTCTTCGGTATTGGAGTTAGTGATCAATCGGCTAAGGTGGTCAGCTACCACATTCTCCGATCCCTTCTTATCTCTGATTTCTATATCAAACTCTTGGAGCAACAAAACCCATCGTATCAATCTTGGTTTTGCTTCCTTCTTTGCCAAGAGATATTTCAAAGCTGCATGATCAGTAAAAACAATTACTTTAGAGCCTATCAAATACGAACGAAATTTCTCTAAAGCAAAAATTACAGCTAAAAGCTCTTTCTCAGTAGTTGAATAGTTCAACTGAGCATCATTAAGGGTACGGCTTGCATAATATATGGCATGCAATCTATTCTCAACTCTTTGTCCCAATACAGCTCCAACTGCAAAATCAGATGCATCACACATTAATTCGAAAGGTAAATTCCAATTTGGAGGCATAATGATAGGTGCAGTTGTGAGAAGAGTTTTGAGCTTTTGAAAAGCTGCCAAGCATTCATCATTAAAATCAAAATTTGCATCTTTGGCAAGCAAGCTACACAATGGTCGAGAGATCTTAGAAAAATCTTTTATGAATCTTCTATAGAACCCGGCATGTCCTAAGAAGGATCGGATCTCTTTTACTGATGTGGGAGGTGGCAAACCGCTTATCACATCTACTTTGGCTTTGTCAACCTCAATGCCTTGACTGGAAATCACATGACCTAAAACAATTCCCTGTTGTACCATGAAATGGCACTTTTCCCAATTGAGAATTAAGTTGCATTCCCGGCATCTTTGCAAAACTAAAGACAAGTTGTTAAGGCATGAATCAAATGAATTGCCAAACACACTAAAATCATCCATGAATACTTCAATAAATATTTCTACCATATCGGAGAAAATACTCATCATGCATCGTTGGAAGGTGGCCGGGGCATTACACAATCCAAATGGCATACGCCGGTAGGCGAAGGTGCCATAAGGACATGTGAATGTCGTCTTGTGTTGGTCTTCAGGAGCGATGGCAATTTGGTTGTATCCTGAATAGCCATCCAAGAAGCAGTAGTAACCTGTGACCTGCAAGCCGTTCAAGCATTTGGTCAATAAATGGTAATGGAAAATGATCTTTTCGGGTGGCGGTATTTAATTTTCTATAATCAATGCAAACACGCCATCCCGTTTTGACACGAGAAGGAACAAGTTCATTTTCCTCATTTCTTACAACGGTTATTCCTGACTTTTTAGGAACCACTTGGACCGGGCTTACCCACTTGCTATCGGAAATAGGATAAATTATACCCACATCCAATAGCTTCAGAATTTCTTTTCGGACTACCTATGTCATGATTGGATTTAACCTTCGTTGAGCATCTTTTGTGGGTTTGGAATCAATTTCCAATAAAATTCTATGCATGCATCTTGTTGGGCTTATTCCCTTGATGTCCGCAATACTCCAACCAATTGCTCCCTTGTGTTCTCTTAACACTCGCATCAACTTTTGTTCATTTTCCACATTGAGATTGCTAGCAATAATCACGGGCAATGTCTCTGTTTCACCTAAATAAACATACTTCAAGTGGGATGGCAATGGTTTGAGCTTTAAATCAGGTGCCCTGTCAAGAGAAGGAACAAGCTTTTCAGGATTGACTGGCAAAGGTATAAAATTAGGAGTGTACTTACGTGGTATGGCTGGACAAGCGTCAAGGAATTGCACAGCCTCATGTAACTCATCATCAATTTCAGCAACTTGAGGATTATGTATCAACACCTTTTCTAATGAATCTGTACCATGAGTACTATTGAATGTATTTTGCATAATTTGACACAATATATCAATACGAAAACATTCATGTTCATCATTAGGGAGTTTGAAGGCATCATATATATTGAACATTATTGTTTCCCCTTCAACTGTCATTGTCAATGTTCCTTGTCGAACATTGATCACAGGATCTGCAGTGGCCATGAAAGGGCGGCCAAGAATCAATGGAAGATCCGCACCCGGAATAGGAGCTTCTTCCATTTCTAGCACCAAAAAGTCAGCTGGTAAAATGAGATCATTTACTTTCACAAGTACATCTTCCAAGATTCCTCTTGGATATCTCACTGATCGGTCCGCCAATTGAATGCTGACAGAAGTTGGTTTAAGATCACCTAAGTTAAGGGCTTCAAAAACAGAATAGGGCATTAGATTAATTGAAGCACCTAAATCAAGTAAAGCTTTTTCAAACAATTTATCACCAATAATGCAAGGAATTGTAACACTTCCTGGATCTTTTAACTTGGGAGGGAGCTTCCTTTGCAAAACAGGAGACGCTTCTTCCGTTAGTGCAACCGTTTCATGATCTTGGAATCTCCTCTTGTTGGTACAAAGGTCCTTCAAGAACTTTGCATAACTCGGAATTTGCTTGATTGCATCCAGGAGGGGAATGTTGACTTGCACTTTTCTGAAGGTTTCCAATATTTCCTTGGCTTGTTGAATTTTTTTGGAACTCATAAGCCTGTGAGGAAAATGAGCACGTAAGATTTCTTCATCAGGAGGTTCACGACTTACCTTCTCCTTTCTTGCCCTTCTTGCACGTTCATGCCTTGGGATCCACTCGGATGAAGAAGCTGCTTGTGTATCTTTCTCTTTGTTGCTTTCATCCTTTTCATTAGGCATACTCACTTGCTCAACCTGCATGTCATCAACATTGTGAATCAAATTTTTAGAACCATCAATTTCACTAATTACCTTACCAGTTCTCAAGGTAACTGCTTGAACATGCTCACGCCCATTTTGATTAATCACTGGTTGGCTAGGCATCATACCAGGATCCCTTTGACTCAAAACTGTAGCAATTTGCCCCACTTGATTTTCTAGATTGGCAATGGCCTTATTCGTTTTCTGCATGTGGGTGTCATTCCTCTGCATGTAGCATTTTGTCTCAAGTGATGAAACTATCTGTGTTTCTAGCCATTGAAGCAACAAGTTCTTCTAAAGATTTTCCTGGAGATTGTGGGTGAGATTGATTTGAACTGGATTGGTTAGGTGGTGGTTGTGGTGGATTGTAATAGTGCATTTGACCATGAGGTGGGCGAGTATTTTGTTGGCCTTGAGGTGGTTGAGTTGGCCCTTGTTGAACATTCGAATTGTCACTCCACCTGAAATTCGGATGATTTCTCCACCCCGGATTGTATGTTTGTGAGAAAGGATCATTCTTAGGCCACTGATTTCTCTGAAATGAGCCCACTGCATTTGCTTCCTCATGTGCCAAGGGACAATCCTCAGTGTCATGACCAAATGTGGAGCAAAATGCACAAACCTTGGATGATCCCGGTGCCAATTTCTTCACCATGTTGGTTAGGTTTGCAATCTGAGCTTCCATACTAGAAAGGGTACTTACATCATAGGATTCCCCTTTTCTGACTGGTTTTTGCCTTGAATTATATTGGCGAGCATTTGCAGCAATAAGATCAAATATTGCTCGCAATTCTGTTGGAGTCTTGGTCATTATAGTTCCTCTTGCAGTTGCATTCACATTACTTTGATCCGCTTCAAAAAGTCCTTCATAGAAGTGTTGCATTAGAAGCCAAGCTTGTACGTTATGATGCGGACAAGTGATTAGAAGTTTCTTGAAACGGTCCTAATAATCCTGGAAGCTTTCTCCCTGCCTTTGCAAAATTCCTGGAATCTGACTTCGGAGTTCATTTGTCCTTTGTGCTGGGAAAAAATGTTGTAAGAACTTTGTAGCAAGGTCCGTCCACGTTGTGATGGAATTTGGAGGTAGATAGTGAAGCCATTCCTTTGCTGTATCCTTCAAACTAAATGAGAAAAGTCTCATTCTTATCTCATCACTATTCATGCCTTCGATCTTTATTGTGGAACACACTTCCTCGAAGTCTAGGATATGTGCATTAGGATTTTCTCCGGGATTTCCCAAGAACTTAGGCAATATGTGTATCATGCCCGATCTCAACTCAAAGTTTTCCAAAGTGGATGTGGGATATACTATGCAAGATGGTTGTCCAGTTGTTGGCGGTGAAGAGTATTCTTGCATAGTAAGTTCCACAATTGCAGCTGCGGCCGCCATTGGTGAAGGTGGAGGTGACTCGACTATTGGTGAGCTTGGAGTCAGCTGGTAAAATGAGATCATTTACTTTCACAAGTACATCTTCCAAGATTCCTCTTGGATATCTCATCTGATCGGTCCGCCAATTGAATGCTGAGAAGTTGGTTTAAGATCACCTAAGTTAAGGGCTTCAAAAACAGAATAAGGCATTAGATTAATTGAAGCACCTAAATCAAGTAAAGCTTTTTCAAACAATTTATCACCAATAATGCAAGGAATTGTAAAACTTCCTGGATCTTTAACTTGGGAGGGAGCTTCCTTTGCAAAACAGCAGAGACGCTTCTTCCGTTAGTGCAACCGTTTCATGATTTTGGAATCTCCTCTTGTTGGTACAAAGGTCCTTCACCGGTCCTCAGGTAAAGCGACCGGTCGTCAGGAAAAGCGACCGGTCGTCAGGTAAAGGCGACCGGTCGTTTTTCACAGAGTCGTTTCTCTGCCTTTCAGTTTCGACCTCTGTCCAGTTTTTGACCTGTAACTTTCCAACCGTTTGTCCAAAATTCACGTTCTTTATACGGTTGGATTCAGCACAGAAAATTCAAGAACACAACACGGACCAAAAGTCCAAAACAATTACAGAAACAAATAAAATTCAGTAACAAAGACACAAAACGTGTCAAACACACAACTCACACACACATTTGGGGGGGGGGGGGGGTTTGATTTGTTTCAAGTGACCTATTTCTATTGCAAGAAAGTAAATGGACTTTGATTTTAAATGAGAATTGCAGAGATGAAATATCAAAGAGTGGAATTAAAATGTAACAAACACTAGGGTTTCGGAATCCACCCTAAACAATTCTACCCATATTCATGGATACTCAAGTGATGAACTCTAAACGTGTTAATGAAGATGTTCGCAATCAAGACCAGTACGAGTGGCTCAAGACGCATTGATTCTCTCTAATATACGTAAAGTACAGTACGAGTGCTACAATACTTGTGTCTTCCCTATAATTCGAATCTAGGTGTGCTTAGTACTTTGATTCAATTATAAGAAAAACCCATTAAGTTCAAAGAGAATATGAACATCACAAGAATCCTAATAGCATGGTGTTTACATTAGGTATTCAAGAAACCAATTCACATGGATGGTTCTTACTCCTTCCATTTGTTGCTTAGGAAAATATGAAAATACACACAAACCCAACAACCTCAAGAAGCATGCTTTCAAAGGTGATCAATCAAAGAAGAACATACATCAAGGATAGATTATTTTAGTGAATAGGAATTCATCAACAATATCTAGAAATTCATACACTCAAGCATCAAAACAATAAGGTAATCATGTTTAGGGCTTCAACCTAAGCCCTAGCTATGGAGTTTAGTTGCTCATACTTATTCCAAATACAAACTCAAAATAAAATTAGAAAGAGTTTACAGATTTTGAGAAAATGATGAAAGCTTCAAGGTCATCAATGGTGGAAGCTTTCTTCTCCACTTTGCTTGGCTGCACCTTGGCTTTCTCCAAGCTCTAAGCTCTCCAAATCTGCTCCCAATGTGTAGAATGATAGAATGGATACAATACCCACGTTCAAAAGCTCTCCAACTTCAGATTGCACTCCCATGTGCCTTTTGCCCATCAATTCCAGCTCAAAAATATAATATAAAACTCATGCTTTTGTTAAAGCCTTTGCCCTTGTCCACTTTGCCATGATGAAACCTTGTCTTCACAAAGATACCAATTGCTTCAGAAAATATCTCATTTACTAAGGTAATTTCTTGTTACCAAGTGTTATGGTAACAAGAAGAATCAAGATGACACAAAGGAGGTAAAAGCTAGCCAATTTCGGATTTCCAAAGCTGAGGTAACATGCTTGGACTGGTTGGATAGGCAATACTTGTCCAATGGAGCTCAAATTTGGATATGTTGGATAGCCAATTTCAATAGATTCGTGCACTTGCGGGTATTTTTAATTGGTTGTTTGCACATTAATTTGTGTCCTTTTAGGAATGCAACAATAAGGACACAAATTAATGTGCAAACAACCAATTAAGAATACCCGCAAGTGCACGAATCTATCGAAGTATAGATTATGTAAGTACGGGTTCGATCCCACGAAGAACTTGTCGGCTTCCTATACGTTCTAATTTGAGTACGTAAAGAACACTTAATTGATACACCACAAATGCACAAATGCAAAATGGAAACTTAAAATGAGTAAAGAAGTGTAAAAGAAATGAAACAACACAAGAAAACTAAAGAAAAACACAAACAGCACTTTCTATCACCCTTCTATAACCTATTTATCACAAAGGAATAGTGCTATGAACAGGTAACAAGCGACCGGTCGTGAGGTAAAAGCGACCGGTTGTTTTTTACAGAGTCGAAATTCAAATTTTGACGTGATGAGCGACCGGTCATCAGGTAAAAGCGACCGGTCGTCAAGTAAAGGCGACCGGTCGTTTTTCACAGAGTCGTTTCTCTGCTTTTCAGTTTCGACCTCTGTCCAGGTTTTGACCTGTAACTTTCCAACCGTTTATCCAAAATTCACGTTCTTTATACGGTTGGATTCAGCACAGAAAATGAAAGAACATAACGCGGACCAAAAGTCCAAAACAATTACAGAAACAAATAAAATTCAGTAACAAAGACACAAAATGTGTCAAACACACAACTCACACACACATTGGGGGGGGGGGGGTTGATTTGTTTCAAGTGACCTATTTCTATTGCAAGAAAGTAAATGGACTTTGAATTTAAATGAGAATTGCAGAGATGAAATATCAAAGAGTGGAATTAAAATGTAACAAACACTAGGGTTTCGGAATCCACCCTAAACAATTCTACCCAAGTTCATGAATACTCTAGTGATGAACTCTAAACGTGTTGATGAAGATGTTCGCAATCAAGACCAGTACGAGTGGCTCAAGACGCATTGATTCTCTCTAATATACGTAAAGTGCAGTACGAGTGCTACAATACTTGTGCCTTCCCTATAATCGAATCTAGGTGTGCTTAGTACTTTGATTCAATTACAAGAAAAACCCATTAAGTTCAAAGAGAATATGAACATCACAAGAATCCTAATAGCATGGTGTTTACATTAGGTATTCAAGAAACCAATTCACATGGATGGTTCTTACTCTATCCATCTATTGCTTAGGAAAACATGAAGATACACATAATCCCAACAACCTCAAGAAGCATGCTTTCAAAGGTGATCAATCAAAGAAGAACATACATCAAGGATATATTAATTTGGTGAATTGGAATTCATCAACAATATCTACAAATTCATACACTCAAGCATCAAAACAATAAGGTAATCATGTTTAGGGCTTCAACCTAAGCCCTAGCTATGGAGTTTAGTTGCTCATACTTATTCCAAATACAAACTCAAAATAAAATTAGAAAGAGTTTACAGATTTTGAGAAAATGGTGAAAGCTTCAAGGTCTTCAATGGTGGAATCTTTCTTCTCCCACTTTTTTTGGCTGCACCTTGGCTTTCTCCTAGCTCTAAGCTCTCCAAAATCTGCTCCCAATGTGTAGAATCATGAATGGATACATTACCCACGTTCAAAAGCCTCTCCAACTTCAGATTGCACATTCTTCTTCCTTTAGCCCATGATTTCCAACTCACTTTTAATATATAAAACTCCACCTTTTGTTAAAGCTTCAAACTTTGTCCCCTTGCCATGATGAAGCCTTGACTTCACAAAGATGCCAAAAGCTTCAGAAAATATCTCATTTACAAAGGTAATTCCTTGTTACCAAGAGTTATGGTAACAAGAAATTAAGATGACACAAAGGAGGTAAAAGCTGGCCAAACTCGGATTTCCAGAGCTGTGGTAACATGCTGGATTGGTTGGATAGGAAATACTTGTCCAATGGAGCTCACATTTGGATATGTTGTAGTTAACATCTATTGGAACAAGTATCATGAAGATCTTCACCTCATCCGAGCACCATAGCATGTTGATCCCAGGCCAAGAAGTTGACCTACGAAAATGAACAAAAACAGAATTTATAACAAATAATTCACTTTTAGCTCATTTTCATCCCAACCAAGGTAAAATCTAAGAAAACACAAAAAGGAAGTAAAAAGCTATAAAATGTCAAGAACTAACTCAAAATAATGGGTGAATAACATGAAAAATCATGTGTAAAAATGAACCGAACAGGCGGCGAAGAAGAAAGGGGAAGCTTTCAATTTAATATTTTCGTGGGAAGAAATCGCTCCCACAATACTCACTTACCACTACACTATTGTGCTACGATTTTGTGCTATACAACTTCGTTACCAATTTTGGCGCCATCAACGGAGACTAAACTAATCTTAATTTTTATTGATATATTTTGGTTCGAATTTTAATTTGGAAATGTTAATTATAATTTTTTTTCTATAAGTACTTTCTTAGTGCATGAGTTTTGGGAGACGTTCGCATACATCTGATCTTATATCTTTGGACCCTGAAATTGAACGGACGTTTCACAAGCGCAATTGAGTTAACCAAGCAAGACTTAAGCAAAATCGAACAGAACCGGCCACCATGGCTAATGACCAAAGGCCGCTTAGAGATTTTGCCACTCCTACCACTTGCATCGTCAAGCATTCGCCACCCCACAATCGATGCCAACAATTTTGAAATTAAGCCAGCGATCTTGAGCATGATCCAACAAAATTCCATCTTTTGTGGCCTTCCTCATGGGGACCCCAACACCCATATTTCAAATTTTTTGGAGATATGCCACACATTCAAGGTTAACGGAGCTTCTAACAATGCCATTCACCTTAGGCTTTTTCCATTCTCACTAAAAGAGAAAGAAAAATCATGGTTGACTTCTCAAACACCCAATTCGATCACTACATAGGATGGTTTAGCTACAAAAATATCATTTTATGGTATAAGAAGGAATTGTTTTGGGACATCAAATTTCAGCAAAAGGTATAGAAGTTGACAAAGCGAAAATTGACACCATTGCTAAGTTGCCACCGCCCATCACAGTCAAGGGAGTTCAAAGCTTCTTGGGTCATGCCGGATTTTACCTTCGATTTATTCAAGATTTCTCCAAAATTACAAAGCCCTTTTGTAATTTTACTTCGGATTGTTTGGAGGCTTTTAGTACTTTGAAGGAGAAGCTTACCTCAGCCCCCATCATCAATGCACTAGATTGGGAATTGCCATTTGAAATTATGTGTGATGCTAGTGAATATGCAGTTGGAGCGATTTTGGGCTAAAGAAAAAATAAATTACTCCACGTAATTTTTTATGCCAGTTGAACATTGAATGATGCCCAGTTAAATTACTCCACCACAGAAAAAGAAGTGCTTGTCGTAGTATTTGGATTGGATAAATTTTGATCTTATTTGATTGGGTCCGAGGTGATTGTTTATTCCGATCATGCCACTTTGAAATATTTGCTTTCCGGAAAAAGGCCAAACCCAAATTGATCCGTTGGGTACTTTTGCTACAAGAATTCGATCTTGAAATTTGTGACAAGAAAGGAACAGAAAACGTCGTCATCGACCACCTATTGCAGCTGGTCCGAGAGGAAGAAGGAGTTGTTGCCGTTGTTCCCATTCTAGAAACCTTTCCCGATGAACAACTTCTCACCTTCCAAACTGTTGACGCTCCATGGTACTTGGCTTTTGTGCATTATTTGGTCAACAACATCATTCCTTTTGAGTTTTCTCCTCCTCAAAAAAAGAAATTTCTTTTCATGGTGAAACATTATTATTGGGATGACCCATATTGGTGGAAACATTGTTCAGATCAAGTTATTAGAAGATGTGTGCCCGAGACCGAGATGGAAAATATTTTACGGCATTGTCACACACTTGCGTGTGGAGGGCACTTCAGTGCCACCAAAACCATGGCAAAGGTTCTCTAATCTGATTTCTTTTGGCCCACTTTATTCAAGGATGCTCATACCTTTGTCTCCTCATGCGATCGTTGCCAATGTATGGGAATATTTCTATCCGCAATCAAATGCCATTACATAATATCCTTGAAGTAGAATTGTTTGATGTTTGTGGCATAGATTTTATGGGATCTTTTTCGGCGTCTATGACGAATAAATATATATTGATTGATGTAGATTATGTGTCCAAATTGGTAGAGGTTGTGGCTTTATCTACTAATGACGATAAGGTGGTGGTGAAATTTCTTCGAAAACATATTTTTACTTGCTTTGGAACTCTAGGGGCCATTATTAGTGATGGAGATATGCACTTTTGCAACCGACAATTTAATTCCCTTTTGGCCAAATATGGAATTACACATAAGGTCTCTAAACCTTATCATCGGTAAACAAGTGGGCAAGTTGAAATTTCCAATAGAGAGTCAAAGAAGATTTTGGAAAAGACCGCTGGAACTTCAAGAAAAAATTGGTCCCTAAAATTAGATGATGCACTGTGGGCATATCGTACAACATTCAAAACTCCTATTGGAATGTCACCATATCATCTAATTTTTCGAAAAGCATGTCACTTACCGGTGGAGTTAGAGCTTAACGCATATTGGGCAATCAAGACCTTGAATTTTGATATGGGTGCCGTAGGTGAGAAGAAGATGCTTCGATTAAATGAGATGGATGAATTTCGCAATGAAGCATATGAGAATGCGAAGATTTATAAGGAGCGAACAAAATCATGGCATGACAAGCACATAGTGAGCAAGGAGTTTCACGTTGGTCAAAAAGTCATCCTCTTCAATTCGCACCTCAAGCTTTATCTTGGCAAGCTTCGCTCTTGATAGTCCCATCCATTTGCCGTTGTTCAAGTTTTTCCTTAT
Organism: Prunus fruticosa; assembly: GCA_018703695.1. Lineage (NCBI taxonomy): Eukaryota > Viridiplantae > Streptophyta > Magnoliopsida > Rosales > Rosaceae > Prunus > Prunus fruticosa. The sequence goes on from CM031920.1 coordinate 28,218,468, forward strand.
TGTGCCTTTGAGATTAGTAATGATGCCACAACTACTGTGTTCACATCTAGTGGTCAACACTTGAAGTTGTACTTGGAAGCCTACCCCACTCAGCCAATAACTCGAATTCCTCTTTGAGATCTTGAGTAGTCGCCGTCAATAAGTCGGGTTGAGGACTATAAACCAGGCGCTTGTTGGGAGGCAACCAAACTAGGTAACATTGTCCTTTTTTTCCTATTTTCTATTTTTTTTCTTTTTTTCTTTCCAGACCTAACTAATTGTTACTTGCATTCATTTTAAACATTGGTAACAATATTTAGTTTAGGTTTGGGGGTAGGAAACATAGGTTTTTTTGTTGTTGTCTTTGTTTGTTTGTTTTGCATGTCTGTTTTTGAGGCTGTCATACATTATGTTTCTTTTTGCAATAAACTGTACCAATTGGTGCAAAATTTGAGGATTTGGCCCAAGATGCCTTCTTCAATTTTTCGTGCTGAATCCAACCATATCAAGAACGTAAAAAATCAGATTTTTTTTATAAAAAAAATACAAAGTTAACACTATTTTTGTGCATTGTTGTTGTCGGATTTAGCTGCGCTAAAATTGATTCAATGGCATCCTCAACTTATGATACTCGCAAGTGCACAAGCCGTTCAGTAGTATAGCATATGTAAGTGCGAGGTCGATCCCACGATGATTGATGATAGATTGATTCAGTTTTAATTCCTTACAAAATAGAAAACGAGAAAGAAAAGAATATAAAACAAGAAAGAAAGAAAAGAAATAACTCAAGCAAATAAGTTATCAAGTTCAATTCAAATTCATGGATTGATTCTAGCTAAAGTATGATTAAGCCATGGTGTCTGGTCTTAACCTTGTATTCCTAATTCCCCAATTTGATCCTCTGTTGTTCGAAGTTAAATTAAGCATTAGAAATCCATTAAGTATAAAAGAATGTTTTAAACAACCAAGGATGTGTCTAATCCATGTTGTCGAATGTCCATACATACTCTTCCTATTCATAGTTCAATTCGAATTAAAGCATAGGATGTCTACTCTTAATTTCATCCAAGATAGCTAACATACAAGTTTTAATGGTGATCAATCATTCACACAAGTATATTAACTTATAAGCATAATGAATAAGAACAAGAACCGTAATTGAAACTTGGAAATAATCAAACTTGAAAACTTAAAATAAGAAATTACATTACAATGAAAAATAAAGTACAACTGAGAAAAACATAAAGGAAAATTTAGCAAAAGGGTTTTGTTACAACAATTGAAAACTTAAAAGAAAAACTTAGAGAATTTGATGAAGAGAAGGGAGATGTGTAGAGAAGGGAGAGGAGCTCTAGAGAGGTGTTTGAGAGCTCCCTCCCTTGGGGTATATTTGAAAGATTGGAGAACCTCACTATTTATAGGCCTAAGGAAAGTAAAAATCTGAATTGAGTATTGCTTCTACCTACAACACTCACTTCCCCAACTTTACGTAACTTCCCCCCCAAAAACAAATAGCTCATGCATGGCAATGCATTGCAGTGTACTTGTGGGCTCGTTTTGGGCTTGTTCTTCCATCCATAAAGTTCTGGAAAAATATGGGTCTTGAAGCCCTATCTTATCTTTCCAACTGTTTGTAGCTTAGCTCAAGGAAAAATCGGAAATGCCTTAAAATGTCATTTTTGGCACAGGAACGCAGATGCTGCTTAATTTCACCTTAAACTGCCAAAATTCGCATAACTTCCTCTAGAAGACTTGGAATCATGAACCATAAAATGCTCTAGAAACTAGACTTCCACATATTTCCAATGATGAATGGCTCATTATTTGGTTCTTCCTGAGCAAGTACATTCCAATCCATGAAGTTGACTGATCTCCAGAGACACAGTTTTAAGCTAACTTGACTCCAAAATGCATTAAATGAGTCTCAAAGCTTGATACACTGAAACAAACACAAAAAAGATTAAAAGTACAAGTTTAACTCAAAAACATAACGAAATCAAAAGCTAGAATGGTACAAAATGATATGTAATTATGCACTGATCATGCACATAGGTCATAAACTGAAAATTCATGTGGTTTCTTCACATGGTCTAACTTACGGGCTGATTTTGAATTTTTTCTAAGATAAATTTTCAGGTTTTGGTCTGAATAAAAGTTCTGGGTTTTTCTATCTAGTGTCTAAATATATATGGCTCATTAAATTCCATTCTGTATTCTGGGAGAAGTTTGTCAAAAACCAAGCAGAGGTCAGAATTGGAAAATATTGCAAATTTGTAAATGTGCTTTTGTGTTCAAGAATTTTCTCTTAATAATGGTGATGAATATGCTTTGCATGGTCAATATTTCTTTACTAAAGTTTTTCTATGAAGATTTATGCATCACAAATTTTTGCACTTCACTTTGCCATACTTCAAGCATTTTGGTGGACAAGGTAGCCATCCTTGGATGATTGTGGAGAAATAGTGGAGACTACCCTTGTGAGATTCCTAAGACAAACTGCCCATCCTCGAAAGTGCTTGGGAATTCTATCATTGTTTCCTTCCTGTCAAGTTTGAGTTGATCTCATTTTGTTTTGTTTTGTTTTTTTTTATTTATATATAATTGGATACTAAGAACTGCACTCTCTTTTGTAGGAATCATATCAATGCTTTCACTTTTGGGTTGGATGGACCTTGAGAGATGAAGTTAGGCTATGCATGTTCTAACCACTAAATAAGCCTCATGTCTTAACCCTTGTGTGTTCCATCAACCCTTCGAAGCCAAACACTTAGTCTTTTCTTTTATCACCCACATTATTCCTTACCATTTTCACCATATTTTTAGCCATACCCTATAACTTGGGAGATGTCATGGCAAGTGAAGACAATAATGAAGGTTGAGCTCTACATCAACAAAAGAGGTGGCGTGTACTGAGGAAATATGTGCTTTGAAAAAAAAAAAAAAAAAAAGATGCATTCAAAGTTAAAGTCAAGAAAGTAAAGCATATCAAAAATTTTGGACGCCTTTGTGAAGTACATTTGAAGAGCCAAGCCTTATAACATGATAAGGCCATATTTGGCATGCCTCATTAGACTGGACTGGGTTAAATAGCACTAGAAACCCATGTTTGGTAAGAGACGTGACTAACTTAAATGAGACTGTATAGTCTAATAGTGAAAAAAACGCCTCACTCACTCGTCTAATATAGTGAGCCTGAAAAATAGTTCACTAAATAGAACACATGAGTTTGACGCCTCTTTTAAAAAACATCATAATTTTATTTGTTTTCTTTTAATTATTGTTTTAGATCTTTGAATGGGGTTTTTTTTTTTGCAGCATTTTTTTATTTGTAGTTAAAAATCCTTAATTAAATTTAAATATTACAATAATTATTTTGATATTAAATCTAACTATACTAATTTACTAATGTTTGATTTTTTTTTTATTGAAACAAGTTTAATAATTCATGATGTGATGCTTTCTTTATCACAAGCAATTTTTACCTTATCAAATTATATTTTTCAGTTTGAAGTCAAAAGTCAAATACATAAAACTGATATATATATATATATATATATATATGTGTGTGTGTGTGTGTGTGTTATTTTTTAATTATTGTTTTACTCGGTCCTTGAAAAACCTAGAATTATATAGAGTGAGCTTAGCTTCTTTAGCAATGTTTCGACCAACTAAGATTAATCTTGAGAAGCCAAAAAATAAATATCATAATTTTATTCTTCATAAAAAAAAAGAATTTTATTTGTTTTCATTTTATTATTGTTTTAAATCTTTTTTTTGCCGTATATTGTTATAAAGCTTTGAATTGGGTTTCTTTGTAGCATTTATTTATGTTTTAGGTAAAAAAAAACCCAATTAAATTTAAATATTACAAGAATTATTTGTTAGTCCGAACACAGGACTAATCCAAGATAGTCTCAGGATTTAGTCCAGTCCATGACAATCCGCCGTACCAAACGACCCCTAAATGCCTTAGTATGTCTCAAGTTCTAGTATTTCTTATCCTTTCTTTCATAGCCCATAACATAGCCTTACATTACAACCATAGTAAAGACCTAACGGATCTTTGGGGATATCTTGCTTAGAAGTGGAGGTATGTACTTTATCTATGGTTAAGGTAATTGATTTCATTTCCATGAGGTCTATTTCAAGAAATTGTCTTTTGTTCACCTTGGATGCATATGTGTCTTATATTTTGATTTCTTTACCTAACTTCATTCACATATGCCAGGTAAGAGTGCAACCCTAGGTTTTGTGTGAAAATTGAGTGTTATCTAGTAAGGCCTAGAGTCGAGGCAAATTTGTACACACACTGAGTGTGGTTGCTTTTAAGCTTGAGTGTTCGGAGTAATGGCATGTCTTTAGTTTTGGAATTGGGATTAACATTCATTGGTTATTATTAGTTTGTAGGAAATACTGCTTTAAAGAATTTGTTTTGCAAGGAGCGTTTGTGGGTATCGTGATTGGTAAACCCTCATGAAACACAACTCCTCCTCCTAGGGACACCCAGAGGTTTAAAAGCTTGTGGCACATGCTAAGTGCCATCGAGTTTACCTGCGAAAGTGGTTTAGTTAGTTTGCTTACTTTTAGTTGTCTTTCAATGTTTTTCCGTTGTGCTCGAGGATTAGCAAAAGATAGGTTTGGGGGTATTTTGTTATATTCATTTTGTGCTTAATTTATGAGCCCTTTTATCTATTTATTTCTTAGTTATTTTGAGTTAAATTGTTGGGTTTATTGTATTTTGTGAGAATTATGTAGTTGATCCCTAATTAGATGATGAATTGGACGAAAAGTTGTCAAATTAGACTCAAAATCTATAGGGATGTGCGGCATGGGATTAATTGGAGACAAAGAAGATGTTTCTTGAAAACCAAGCAACTGGTCAAAGCTTAAAAGAGGAAGTTTGGTCAAATCCTTATGGAACTGAAGAATAAATGAAAGAAAGATTGGGAAACCTATTTTTGGTAGTATTTGATTGTAACTAGGGTTAAGGATTTGTATATTATAAATAGCATAGTGCTGGTCTCATAGTGAGTATACCATACTCTTCACTACCCAAAAATACCCAAATTTGTGAAAAGAAGTTTTTCTACCGCCGACCTCTTGTAGCTTCCTGGGAGTTCTCGAGTTCGTCCTCATGTTTACCATCAACCATTCTGTGATTCTCAATAAGTTTATCATGTTCTAGAGCTACAATGTAGTCTAGCCATGAATACCTTATTTCTTGAGTTTATGTGAATTTAATATTATTTTCCAAGTTGAGTATCTTTTACTGTTCTTAATGCTTTGAGTGCTTGATCTCTACTTAATTAATTTGATGCTTGAGTTGACGATAGGAATATCCAACTTAGGATTTTGCTTCTTGTAATTGATACCATAGGTTACTTGAGTGAACTGGAAGGCTATTTGGGGCTTGTGTGGTTTTCAAGGATTTCCATATAACTTAATGAGTTTCTACTTCATTGTTCTTCATCTAGGCATAGAGTGAGATGGTTGTAGGAATAATTTTGGCATAGACAGACATGTCATATTGAATAATTAAGGGAAATTTACCATTAACATGGATAATAATTATGATTAACTGGCTAATGGGGTAGAATTAGTTATGGTCAAACTGGAACCCTAATGCTCATACCATTAGTGTTTGCCAAACTTTATTGTTGTTTATGTTCTTTAATTCTTGTTAATTGCTTACTCAATCCAATCAAAGCCTCACCATTCGAACGTCCAGATAAAATTTAGGATTAATCGCAATTAGTACTTAGTTAATTAGTCTTAGTATCAGTGGAACGATACTCACTTACCACCAGGGCCGGCCCTGGGTGATTTAAGGCCCAGGGCCAAAGTTTAAGAATGTGCCCTTTATCAACAAATAAATAAATATAATTACAATTTTTTATCAAATAATAAATTTTATTAAAATGATAAGAATTTACAACCGATAATATAGAACACTTTGGGTCTCATTAAAACCTTGTTTGAGGAAAACCCAATGGAAACAAAACCTCAAACAAAGGAAAAAGAGTACCCGATTGAAAACATTACAATCAACAACAAATTAACTTGCATGTCCCTATGCTTCACCTTCATATGCACCTACAAAATAAAAATAGCAATGAAATCCTAATCACAAAAGATCATTTAAGTACACTAACCATTTTCTATCATGGGTCTCCCCATTTGGTAATGTTCGAAGATAAAAATGTGAGGAAAAATGTCTGCATTGTTCATCAATAGGGAATTTGTGATTATTTTCTCTTATAGGACCATTTTCTAAAAGTAAATCCCTCATTTTTACATCAAGATTATCCCAAGCTCTTGGATCATAAATGTTCAAATTAGTTTCAATTTCATTTTCATTTGTGTTCTCATTTTCATTATGTTCTTCAGCTAAATTTGGTACTTCACGGTTCAAATTAGTTTCAATTTCTTTTTTTTTTTCGTTCTCATTTTCATTATGTTCTTCAGCTAAATTTGGTACCTCACTATTTTTAAGGAAATATTTATTTAAAGATCCTCTTAGGTTTTGAGCAATTTCTTCTTCCTTTTTCTTTTTTTGTCTTTTGAGATTTCCAAAAAGTTGCTTTTTAGGAAACATTTTTAAAAATTTAGCATAAACACACAAGCAATCAAGAACAATAAAAGTAAAACAAATTAAATGAAGACAAAGAAAGAACAATAAAACCTGAATTTTGGGTCTTGTATGCTGTGCTTTGGTGTTGGTGCTCCCAATTTCTAGAAGAATAATCAGCTTCCAACTCAAAGTATGGCTTTGTTCCTTCCACACTTAGTTCCAGAGAATTAGAATTAGAAATTGATTTCAAAGCAAAGCTGCAGACGGAAAGGGAGAGGTTTGCTTCTTGGGAAAACAATAACGTTGTTGACTTCCTTTTCTTCTAGAACCTTTGGCATCCTTCTTTTTATTATTGTTTTATAATACCAAGTAAAACTCTCAACTAATATCACATATGCCCTTTTACTTTTAGTTTTTATTTTCCTTTTTTGCATATGCATATATATATGGACTAAAAAAAATTTGTGTGCCCAAGCAATTGTGGGCCCCTGGCGATGGCCCTAGTTGCCCTGGCCAAGGGCCGGCCCTGCTTACCACTACACTATTTTGCTAACATTTTGTGCTATACAATTTCGTTATCACATAGCACGAGCCTTGACACAGGAAATTCGCAAACATTTCATTATAACACTCTGCAAGACACCCTTCCCTCCAGCTTTTTGAATGGCACAAACATCTCAATTGGCATTAAGTGTTGCAGTCATTCATCCCGCCATAATAGCCACTGCTCAATAGAGAGTGAGTTCACCGAACACGATCAAACGAGAGTTCTTGTATGGAAGTATTATTACATATCAAACAAGAAACTCAGCAATAATGCAAATTAGTCCTTAGACATGAGGCAACATGGTTGTATTATGGGTACGTAGTGGATGATGGTGCGATATAGAAATGTCCTGATCACAAATATGTCTCATGCACTGTTGGGAGGGAGAATACTATGAAGATATGATTAAGTAAATATATGACCAGAGTATATAATGAGCATGACTTTGAAGGGATGTTTCTAATCATGCTAATACAAATCATATGAAAGTAAGATAATCACATTAGGAGCTTGACATGAATTATTCATGCTCTAATAATGTGATTAAGAGCATTGAAATAGAGAAAAACCATATTGCATTGTAAGTACAACTGAATAGGTTCTCCACTGTTCTATTTGGTTTGGGTAGCCTTTACATACTTCTAGATGTCGCTCATGGCTTGTGAAAGCCATGAAGATCAATCATAATGATCCTCACTAATAGGGAGAACTAAAAGGGAGTGTTGATTCACAATCAATTAGGAAAACTTCTAATTGCTCATTGTCTTACTTATTAGAACATAAGAGATCACATACCGTTAAACTTATCTTTTTGAAAAACATAAGGAGATGATGAATTAATTAACGAATTAAAGAATCAAAATTGAGCCAAAATTAATTAAAGTATTAATATAACCACTACGCCAATATTGCAAAAACACGTCGCTTAAAAGACGTCGGAACTTGAAGAAAGTGTCGTGGTTTTAAATTTGGCTACAAACCACGTCAGTGGTTATAAAAACGACGTCTTAAGGCATCTAATACGGTGGTAATCCAAAACATATTTCAAAAACACGTCAATTGTCAAGAAGAACCGACGTGCATCCAAAACACGCTAAACACTGTTTCACTTAAGCGTTGTTCCTCTCAGCTTTACCAAAAACTAAAGTTGTCCTTCTCAACTTAATTTTTCACGCCCCGCTCAATGTTCTAAGTTTCCCTCTCCATGAAAATTCCATTCCCTCTCGATGAAGCCCTCTCTCCCTATCTGAGTTCAAACCCTCTCTCTCTCTCTCTCCTTCTCTATCACATCTCTGCACCTAAACCCTCTCTCTCCAGCTCAATCTTTTCTAAGCCGACTCTCACATCTCAGAGAGACAGAGGCAACAAGGAGGTGGACTTCGGTGTCGGCTTCGTCACGAGGATTGACGTCGGTGCCATCTTTTGGATCGTCGTCGCCGCCATCTTCTGGATAGTCGTCTTCTGTGTCACGACCTTCGCAGTCCTAGCCTTTTAGAGAAGAAGATCGCCAAAGAGGTTTCATTTCATTTTCCTCGACTCTCTGACCCCGACCCCAACCCCAACTCCAAATCCTCTCTTCTATCTCGGACCTCAAGGTAAGGCTCTCTCTTTCTCTTTGTGCTACCACTCATATGTTTTAAAGATTTTTGTGATTATAATATTACAGAGAGATTTTAGAGATTTCAGTTATATTGATCTTTGAGTTTTGAGTGATAGTTTAGTTTCTGTAAGATTCCCTTACTATTTTAATGAATTCACTGGTGACTATTTAACCCATATATTTTGTTTGTATTGTTTTTTGTTCTTCTGTATAAGATCCATATCTCTAGTTTGGGAGTCTGCAGGATCTTGTGGACTTGCTGGAATTGAATGTGATGTCCTGAGCCTTTTGGCTGGGAAGACCCAGATTGTTGTTTCCCATTGTTTTTACAAGACATCTTTCCTTCAGATGATTTTGATACTTTGCTGAATGGTATTTGAAATTGTTGTTTGATGATAGTTAGGCATATACACAGCTGCTGGGCTTATGTGACTTAACTTGTGTGGTTTGCATTTGTGCAGGAGGGTGAAGATTTCAGGATTTCCTTCTTTTATTTCTCTTTTATCTTAGTGTGCATCTTGTGTATGAGAGAATTTAGGTGATTTTTAAGTCTAAATCATATATAATGTATGTTTATGTTTTGATTTTTATTTATGTCATATGAATTCCTAAGTGCATTGACAACTAAAATTAATTGATTGGTTTGTGTAGCAATAGTCTAACTTGTGGATTGGATTTGCTTGCAAGTTTGAATATGAATATATGCTTATCAGAATAGCTATAGCTTGCAAGTTGGAACCACATTATTAATTATGTGGATATAATTTTATTTTTTCACCACCCTTTCAGTATGTATATCTTTTGCTTTGTTGGGAAATCAGATTATATTTCTATTTTCCTTTTAGATACATAGACAGCAGGGGAGTGGCTAGACCAAGATTCCATAGAGTAATAGTTTATGATTTTCCTGATATGTTTTAATTCATGCTTTTGAATGCACCTTTAATACAATTCATCTCATGGGACTAATATCAAGCACAATACTTTTGTTAACTAAGTTCCCAAGTTGTTCATGCCAATATGTTTTTTTTACAGGGACTTTGGCTTTTACAATTTAACTGGAGGAATCCCACAATCCATGAGTGGTTTAAATTTAATTCATTTGTAAGGATGATACTGCAGTTGTTCTCAAGTCAAGGTTTAGGCATCGGTTTTATTGTTGGTGGACCTCATATTCATTATTTTTTGACACTTGAATTTCTATGACTGTCCACCCTTGCCATTTCATTTCTTAACTTCATGTTTTGTAATTATTTTCCTCAGGTAATTTCTAAACTACAATACCTTGACCTTTGGGGGAGTAAAATATCTGACCAAGGTACAATTCCTTGACCCTTGTTGTTAAAGTTAGCATCTGGGTTCAATATTTTGTTTTGAATGAGGCTTATGTTTTGTTTGGTTTAATTTGATAATTGCTAGGTTATATATATATATATATATATATATATATATATATGTTCGGTTCTATTTGAGTGGGTTAAATTTGGTTCTAATGCAGAGCAAATCCTCTGTTTTATTACTTTTCAGTTTTATCTCTCCTTTCATTTTATTTTGTGCTTGCTCATTTCAGTTCTAGCCTTAATCACCCAGGCTATATCTTCTAAACTTCGTTTTCTTTTCTCACATGGTTATCAAGTTTGGCTTAATCACCCAGGCTGTTTGTTCTTACAGATAAGTTTGCATTAATTTTATGGTGTTATCCAATTACAGGTAGTTGCTGGATTAGCAGCAGATGGAATGCAAATTGTTGGCAGGACCAAGTCTGAAGCTAACTATGAAAGCCTACATGATAGTGTATACATCATTAACTTTCTCTTCGAATCTCTCTCCCAGTAAAGCAGGTAGTAGTGGATTAGTCCTCAAGCTGCTGTCATTCTAAAGCTGCATAGATCTTATTTCGACACCATCAATTTGAAAAATGTGCAAGAAGGCAGAGCTAAGTCAACCCAATAACAAATTGATGAAGTTAAGATCAAATTAGTAGAATTTGTGAGCTCAATTATATCTAATTATAGGTAGGAAGTATGTATGTAATAGAATAAAGATTGGTTGACTATGTAATAACTATTGAATCTTCAAGTTTTATGAAAGAAATAATTTTTGAGTGTATATGTTTGTTAATAAAGCAATATAATTGGTTTTCTAGTTAAAATCGTTGTATAGAATGACAGGAAACCAAAAACTAATGATTGTTTCTAGTTTGTACATATAATTAATGACCCTTTTTAACACAATACTGTCGTCTTTATATACAATCGATGATGATTTTTAACAAAAAACCGCCGTCTTTACATAAATTTTTTTAACAAAAATGGGTCATCTTTCTATACAATTAAAGACGGTTTTAAATAAAAACCGTCATCTTTACATCTAATAGACGACGGTTCTTAAAAAAAACCGTCGTCTTTACATATAATAGACGACGGTTTTTTAAAGAACCGTCGTCTTTACATATAATAAACGACGGTTCTTTCAAAAAAATCGTCGTCTTTGCATATAATAGACGACGGTTGTGAGTAAAAGCGTCGTCTTTACAATAATAGACGACGGGGATTTACCGTCGTGGTTTTATGCATCAAAAGATGTCGGTTCGATTTCACGACGGTTGAAAAACCGGATACACGACGGTGGATTACCGTCGTCTATTGCCATTTTTGTAGTAGTGAACGAAAAATTGATGTTGTAATGGCCCTTAAAATGGAAGTTAGAATTCTAGGTCCATTGAGTTTTATCCTAGTGAGCTTGTAATATAAGTTGGATTATAACTTATAACACAATAGGCCCAAGAGGCCCAATTGCAAGGGACGACCGGTTATGGATTTGGGGTAGTGAAAATCACTTACTTTGAGGCTCTTTTATAAGGAAACTTACGCCTCTTAGCCATATGATCACGAGTCATCTATGGCCATAGGTCACGAGTCGTCTATGGCCAACATGATTATAGGTCGAGGGTTGCCTATGGCTTATAATAAGGTTTTCTAGTAGTGCATCTTAGGGGTTTTTCTAAATAAATTTTTTTTTTTTGCAATTGGTGAGTGGTTGAGAGCTTAAACTTTGCTTAACCTTTTTTACTCTCCCAGCAAGAACCGGCCATCTTAGTGAAAGATTGCTAGCACCATCTTCTCACTATACATCATCTTCTCCCACACTCTGTTTGGTGAAGATATTAGGAGGTCACTTCCTTTAAGTGACTTGGACAACCATTTCAAGGTGGAGACTACAACGGAGGCTTTCAAGCAACAACTCTGGTGAAACACTTATATTTGGTTAAAAGCATGCTCCAAGGGTAATCTCTCATATCCTCTATCTTAGAAGCATGTTCTAGGATTTTTGCATATAAATCACTTGGTTTAAAAGGTATAGGGGTAAAGTTTTGGTTTTTGAACTAATGGATGTATGCTTAAGTTTTCGTTCCCATGGTAGATATTCATGTTGATGTTTAAACGAAAATCAAGTTTTTCAAATTGTTTTCTTCATGTAGAACTTTCTCGGAACTAGCAATACCCATGAATACGGTTTAGGAATAACATGCAAATTAGGTGGAGCCAAGAATTTTGCAAAGAAACAAAGCCTTGATGATATAATAAAGGGAGTTGATTGTCCCACTCCTCTTTTGTCCACTTACAATCCCTTTGTTGAAAATTGTATGTTCTCACTCCTCTTTTGTCCACTTACACTCCTTTCTCACTCCTCTTTTGTCAACTTACACTCCTTTTATGTTATAGTAAAAAGTATTTAAAAAAACAAAAGCGAGTGTAAGTGGACAAAAGAGAAGTGAGAAAATCAACACCCATATAAAACAAGAAGACTTAGCAGTATAACAAACATTCCACAAAACCCCTAAACATGGTCCTTTTTCTCCTTGCCGATAACTAACCCTTCCGAAGCTAGGGGAGGTGGCCACTACCCCTCCTCTCCTCATGTTCCCTTCTTCTTCTCCCATTTTTTTCCCTTCCTCTCATCCTCTCTCCCTCTATTTCCACTTTCCTAGGGGCTCTTGTTGACCCCTCTCTCCCCTTCCTCATCTCAGATCTACTAGGCTATTGGTTTTTAGCCTAGATCTGTTTGGATCTAGGTCTATTTGTGTCTTTGTTTTGTTTGGTTGTTTTTGCATTGTTCTAGGTGGCTGGTGTTGTCTCTCTCTCTCTGAGTGGCAACAGTTCCTGACACTAGATTGGGTCTCTCTTCGAAAGAGTTGTAATACCTGGTGGCTGATGTTTTGTCTCTCTTTCAATGATAATGGCAACAATGACAATGGTGGTAGTTGTTGGGATTTAGTGGTGTGCCCTCTAAGGGGTTTCTTCGTTCGATCTCTTGTTTTGTTTGTTGTTTTGTTTCTCCTTCTGTTGTGTTGACCCTTTGCAGATTTTCTCATCTCTGTGTTGTCCAAAGAACTATGTTAGGCCATAGGAGATTTTTTTTGTCATGCTCTGGGTGGAGTTGGTGTGCTTCTCTTGAGATTCCTCTTTCCTATCGTCTCCATGTTCTTCCTTCTTGTGCTCTCTTGTTTCTTCGACCCTTGATGTGCTATGCAAAAAGGGCTATGCGTTCTCATTAGGGGTGGGCACGATCCGGTTTGGTATGGTTTTCATCTCAAACTAGAATCGGAACTGGTACTATTTAACCAGCCTGGTTTGGTTTGGTCTTAATGAATTTTTTTTTTAAAACTAGCTGGTCCGTTTTGAACTGATTCCAATCTGGTTTCCAATTTTGGACCGGATTTTTTTTTTTTTTGAAACTTTGTTTAATACAAATTCAAACTAAAAATTTTTAGGCTTGAAAATTGACAAATGATCCAATTTCATACAAAGAGAGATATTGGGCCTAAAAAAGAGAGATGTTTTGAAGTTGTGCTTGGGGAAATATTAGTTATGAGATTAAAAATGTAGCATTAGTGTTAAATAATTTTGAAAAAAAAAAATATATATATATACACAACCGATCTGGTTTCAGTTTGGTCCAATTTGGTGCTATGTGAAACTAGAATTCGAAACTAGTTAGAACCGATCCAGTCTAGTTCGGTGCCGGTTTGTTGACTTTTTAGTAAATCGATTTTTTTTCCTGCTTTTTTCCATTCGGTCCGGTTCAGTGTTCCGGTTTTTGGGTCCCGATGCCCACCCCTAATTCTCATAGAAGGCTTATTTTGACAATTGTGATGCATTGTGGTTCTCTCGTGTGGGTCTACTCTCAGTGTTGGTGTTTTAGTAGGTTTTTTTATTTTTATTTTTCTAGTTTTTGTAGTGAACTACATTGGCTTGGGTCAGACTCTCATGTTTGTCCCACGTGGTTTCCGCTCTTTATTTACTTCCAATCTAGCCCCCATAGTCATAGAGTTTCCATATGCTAGGCTTTGATTTGATAAGGTTGAATATGCCCACTCCAAATCCAAATAGTTATATTGTAATTGGTTTAGAAGCAATTTTGAAGTGAAACCAAATCAATCCGGACCGTGTCCAATCATACTGCAATGGCCCTACATTTCTTCTCAATGCATGAAACGTTGCCATTTTTTTCCGTAGTTCTTAAATTTTTCTGAGGTGAAATTGCTGATGCATCCCTAAAATTTATGAATTAAAAGTGCGACATGTGACCAAATTTGAGGACTAAAGACACTAAAAACTGAACTGACGAATCAAAAAGAAACTCGGGCACTACAATTAAGCCTCTAATTCAGTCAAGTAAAAGATGTCCGAAAGCAGTTTCTGAAATTTCGAAGTATATTTATATCAAAGACCTCGAGCTTCATTTCAGACACCATGGTTGATTATTTGCGCCTTCCTATTATGTATGTCAATTCCTGCATGCTCCTACTGATGCATATTTTGCAGCAACAAGACAACCTGAATCTCGAGATACTGATAAGTTTACAGAAAAGTACATAGAAGCAGCAATAACGGCTTCATAATAAAGTACCTGAAACTCCCACTGAGAAACAAGATTTTGAAAACTAAATTACCAAGTTATGCCAACACCTATTCAGCCGGGAGACCGAGCGTAGCTTCTAACAAAATTCACCCAGTCCCTACTAATCATACTTTCTGGAGTTCTTTTCTAGGCCAGCAATCATACTGTTTGGTCAGTCCTAATGCACAGTAACATATTTACAAAAAACGAAACAGAACCATTCAGTTTTAAACCCTAGATTTTCGCCTGTGACTGTTTGATCGCTTCCTAGATGAGTCTACCATGTACACTTTCTTTTCGCCTTTTAACACAAACCATTCAGCTTCTAAAACCTAGGTTTGCGCCTGTGCACTTTTGATCGCTTCCTAGATGTTTCAGTACCATTTGCACTTTCCCTTCGCCTTTTAACACCATTACTTAGAGAATCAGCTTCCACGGCTTCAGTGGTCTTCTTATACCGGATAACATTGGTTACAATGGCATATACAATGACCTCAGTTTTTGGGGTCAACATGGCATTTCTCTCAACAACTGCATTCTGCCCACAGCATGATTCTTGAATTGCCGTGTGTCTGAGCTTTTGCAATATGGCATCCTTATCAAGCTCGAAGCAGTCTCTTGAAACCTGGAAAATAATAAGTTACAATTACACCAGGCTTCCCTCAGAACATAGAAGGGGCAATATCCTAGATTTTTCAAGTTCTTGTCGGAGATAATTAATTTTCTTTAATTATCTTCTTTTCATGAGAATTTTGGCATGGGTATCAGTATTGCAGTTATCAGCTGAAACCAAATATGCACCCTGCAAACCAGCAACCATAATTCTATGCCATTTACATAAATATGCAAAGTGAAACAGCATGTAAGAGACAAGGAGATGATTCTTCTAACTTCTAACCACTCACCTTAAAATTAAGAGGGACAATAATTTCTGTGGATGGACAACCACAACTATCTATGAAGTTGAATTTCATAACCATTTCAAATGACTTTGCTTGTAATGTTCTCCTGATACATATTGAACCAAAAAAAGTGAGAAGATGCCAATGTTAGATGACACGTCCACTAGTAGATCATGCACAGACATGACAATGGAGCATACTTGCTGAGGGCCCAGTTGGTAACATTTTTGTTTTTAGTTTTTGTCTTTTGGTTTTAATTAAAGATAGAGAAGGAAAAACAATAAAATGTGACGGAAAGATGAGACAATATATGTACAACAGTTCATAATTTTTTTTAAAGAAAAATAAGGGCCCGTTGTTAACCTTTCTGTTTTTGATCTTTACTTTCTTTCTTTTTTTTCTATTTATTTACTAGAGATAGAGAGGAAATACATGGAGGAGAAGATAGAAGAATGGAGGGAGGGTGGTGGGAGGGATGAGGGAGAAATGATGGAGAATGAATGAAACAAAGCCTTGAAAACGAAAACAACTTAAAATTGTTTTTAGTTTTCATTTTATGTAGCATTCCATACACATTACTTATCCCTTCCTCCCATTACCCTTCCTCTACTCTTCTGCATCCCTCCCTTTCTTCCATATATTTCCTCTCTATCTCTAACAAACAAAAAAAATGGAAACTAAGAACCAAAAACAAAAAGGTTACCAAATGGACCCCAAGCAAATATACAAAGTTTAGTTTTAATTTTCGGTTGTATGTTTCCCTCATTTTTGTCATCACCTCTCTCCTTTCTTGAATCAGTTTCTCTAATAAATAAAAAACCAAAACGTTACCAAACAGGTTCAAAACTATTAGATTCTCCAACTCAGGTTACATCATTGAGAGTTACCAATCAACCTATATTTTTCATACAAAACAAAGCAAATTTCAGGAGACAAACAAATTTTTATTGATAATACTGTTTTCTAGTTTTGAATCAAATATGTATTTGACATAGTTTACAACAGCTTCAAGTATTTCTGAACCTATCTTTTTTGGGAATTCAAAATTGTATAGTTACCTTTTCAGTTGAAATGGTTCCTTCTGTAAAATAGCTGACTTATACCCTTGATTTTCTAAAAAGGATATCTGGCATGCAAACATAATAGGAGTGTTAGCACCAAATCGGAGAAAACGATATATAACAACAATATAATTTTGTAGGTGATGTCTTGTGAAAGTATAGCGAGTGCATCAATCTCGTGGTAACACAACGGTCAAGTTCCTATATTCAATGCTAAAATAAGAGGATAGGAATTGTTATTAGAGGTTTATTTGGTGCAAAGGTCAACTGCTTAGTCTACTTGGTTTGTGTGTTGGAACGCAGTGGTAAATTATCACTAAGAAAAAAAAAAAGACAAACCACCTAAAGATCTGGCCAGCCAGTAAATGACAAGAATGCAACCATGCATCTAGGAATTTGAATGAGTAAAAAAAAAATGTATAACAGCAATTAATGAATAAGTGGATCATTTCTGACGTAAAGTAGTAAACATGTTACTTTCTTAGTGCCAGATAAAAGTTAAGATATATCTACTACCAAGATGTACAGCTGTCTTGCTTATAACGGGGTTTCAAAACTTCCATATGTTCACTAAATGGATCACATACGGAATAAAAGAGTCAGGGGTTCATCTTTAATAGACATAAGAGATTTCTTTGGTGCAATAGTCAGCCGTTTCAATATTTATAGTCATTTGGTTCCAACAGAGGGGACCTGTAAAATACCCCCCAAAAAAAATCTTAAGATGTGGTTTGTCAGTAAAATGACAAGAATGCAGTCCTGCATCTAGCAATTTGAATAAGCTATAAGAAAAAAGAAAAAAAGAAAAGGAAAAAAGAATAGCAGGAGGCCATTTCAGCCTCATATACCCGGAAGCAGAAAGATCAACAGAATAAGGCATTAAACGAATTTCACCTCAATAGATTTGATGAATGGCAATGGAGCTTTCTGTCCATGTACACTTGCCACCCGGAGGTTCCAGTTCACATTTTTTTTATCTGCAATGCAAGTGAATGGGCAATGTGAGATAGCTGAATGAAAAAGTGTTTACTAATTAGTGGGAAATTCAGTGAACAGTGGGAACCAAAACAAGAAGTCGTAAGATAGAGTAATTAATTCATTCCATCTATAGAACTATTTAACTCATATTAGTTTGTATTACATATGTAGGTGAATGTATTTATCAGTGTTATGACTTATGACAATGTTGCCAAGCAAGCCACATGATAGGTTCCAGGTCAGTGTCTTCAGATGAAGTATGTCTACATGAGCAAAGAGAATAATAGGAAAAAAAGGCATTTTTTGTTGTTAAACAAATTCAAACGAAGGCTCTGATACCTTGTTAGACAACCACACGACACCAAAGATTAAGTTGTGAGGAATAGACCAACAATGTATATAAAGTTAACACTCAAGTATGTTCTGCAGAAGGGCAGTAACACAAGAACATCAAAGCTGGAAGAATGGATGAGCTTCATTTCCATATCTAAAAGCAAACCAACAAACCAGAGGACATATTTTTCACCCACCATCCAGGAAGAAGCAAAAAAGAAAAAGAAAAAGTTGAATTTTTGCCATAAATGCCATTTACAAGTCATACAAAGTTGTAATTTTCATGATAAAAGCATCTGACATATAAAACAAGCACGCATGTCTAACTCTCTGCATCTTGTACAAAATATTTAACACAGTAAGCATGAATCTAGGTTACCTGAACTCAAGGCTTGAGTTAGAATGATCTGAAAAAAATCTATCCGGACAAATGGAGGAATCTGAAGATTTAGGAAGTCCATGACACCTGAAATAACCTGTTGTCCAAATGAATTGTTAAGGTATATGTAGGAGACCGAATCAGAATGTTGAAAGAAAATAAACAAATTCAATCTCAGCATTCTGCTTCACACATCTATTGACAAAGCCCGTATAAGACCCGAGGAGATGTGCGCATGTGTGATATACAAAATGGGTAATACACGACTTCATCAGCAGAAAAGGTGACTAAAGCTTGTCCAACATAAACTGCACTGGTGCTATTTTCACCATGGATCAATAAATTTGCAGAGATTATATATATGTATATATCTCTGCAAATTATGGTATAAATTACAATACCTTATCTACAAGCCCATGGATCAATAAATTTGCTTTCTTGTCCTTCGGAGTTTTCTGTGAAGTTGGAACAAAGTACATAATAAATAACTGGAAGATCAATGATGAGAATAACGTAAAACACGGGCCTTAGACATATGGAAGCAGCAGTTAAGGGAAAGATAGAGTGGCAATGGATGTGAGAAAGTTCTCAATATCAATTTCTACATGAAATGAGATTTAACCTTGTGCTTTTCAACTGTTAAAAAAACTTTAACTGACATCTCCAATATCTTACAGCCCAAACAACAGCCATGCACTTGCACAGAAATGCATCTGCTAGTGCATGCGTTTTCTATTCTTTCCAGACCCACTTAAATTTACTTCAAGCGAAGAAGGAAATTACCTGAAGGTTGACAATTACAATCTTCCCCCCACCACGGAGCGATTTTAGAGGAAGGTTGCATGCGGGAGTGATCTGCAAACTGCAACAATAACACCAATCAGAGAGAACTTCATGCCCTAAAACATTTATAGTCTGACTTATCCCTTTCTAGCCCTAGTTATTTTATTAACATGGAGATGTGTAATCCATTCCCGATTTTCAACTAGGCTCCTAGACATTACCACTATTTACAGTATAAGTCTATCAACCATAAAGTAATAGTATTTCACATATTTCATAATAATATAAAACATACTTCCAAAAAAAAAAAGAAGAATTGGGATGTCAAATGCAAATATTAAAATTGCACGAAGATGAACCAAAATAAAATCTATAAAAATCACGATGTTCAAACCGTAAGAGTAGGCCCACTTAATTTGCATCCCTGGTAAGGTATGAAAGACCCCATATTTAGGGGATAACTTTGAGGAAAGAAAACACAAGTTGTTTTTATCATACCAAGAAAAGGGCTGCTTACAAAGTTAAGCAAAAGTTTAGGGTTTACCTTGTCCCCAAACATAAAACAACGTCAGCTATCCTGCAGTG